>JAUIMM010000791.1:6764166-7398333 GCA_031769625.1 Taudactylus pleione
AATACCACATGGTTTAAACAACATTCTGCCTAGGCATGTCTGCTCCTACCGCTTCCACTGCCAGGCACATACACACGCTGCCGTCTGCTGGAAACAGGTCATGTCTGGTAACAGCACCTCAGTGCGGAATGCAAGGACAGAGCCAAGCCTGTGTACAAGCACGTAACGGAGTCCCACCCTAACACATTTCGTCAGGGACTTTGTCAGATGCATAGGCTTTGTGACTCTGGTAACTCCCTTTATACCCAATGGAAGCCAACTGGCAATACAAAATAATTTTTTCAACATAGTCTCCCTTTACTTATTTTCTTCAATACCGCGGTATATCAGGTACTACATTCCATCTGGATAAAATAGCAACTATTCAGCATTATTTTATGTATAAATTAGTATTACTATACAGGGCATTCAGAGCCAGCCCTAGCCAAATGAGTGCCCTAGGCAAGATTTTGGGTGGTGCCCCCCCATGGGATCCTGAAAAGCGTGTGCCCTCACAAAAGGGGCGTGGTCTCACTGTGCTGTGGCCCCTTTCCCCATTGTGCTGCGCTCCCAGCACCCCTCTCCCAGCACAGATCATAGCACACCACCCTTCTGCCAGCACAGATCACAGCACGGTACCCCTCACCCAGCAACCCTGTCCCAGCACAGAGCACAGCACCCCTCACCCAGCACAGCACCCTTTACCCCTCTCCCAGCACAGCACCCGCGCTAACCACTAGCCATTGTCCAGGTGCCCCATCCCTGCAAACATCGACTGGCAGTTCCACCGTTGCCCGCTCACTGTTTGCTGCTGCCAGGCACAATCGAAGCTGTCAGCTGAGCTCCGATCATGGACGCTACACAGTGACAGTAGCAGCTGCCATAGTCTCTGCCCAGCCACCAGCAGATGCCCCCGGCAGTGCCTGCCCCAAACCTCTGCTGGCCCTAGGCGGCCTTGGTTGCCCCTAGGCATTCCAAATGCCATAGGCATTTGCTTAGTTTGTCTATGCCTAGGGCCGGCTCTGAGGGCATTTCCTAGTCATTAAAGCTGCTAACCCTGCTAATACAGGCTAATGATCAAAGTTATTCTCAATGGTACCCGCAACCTTGGTACTTTAGAAAAAAGTTTACATATCATTGCACAAAAAATAAAACTACAATAAAAACTATCTTGTCTCAGAAAAAAAACAAAAAAACAAAACTAATATTACATAAGGTTATAACTAGCATGTTACTATAAACCACTCATAGCGATTATCCGATTTGGCAGACAGCATTGGAAGAATCATATTCTATATACATCACCTATGTCTTAGTAAAGTGAACTATCCTATATTGAATGGATGATAATCATTCACTGAACACATCATTAAAAACTATACATGCATTAAAAATGTGCCTATCATCACTCTATAACTATATTATAGTAACTGGGGACACACACATTTCCGGCATATGGTAATTTTAGTGGAAAGTATAATCATGCCTTCCAAATACTTCAGTAAACACCGCTAATAACATTGTCTCAATATTAACCTAAATCATATCACCTGGTACATAAAATCTCTAAAGTATCAATGAATTGGTACAAATCAACCACATCTAAAGCCACATTAGTACCCTTGCTGTATAGCATATAGGATAGAAATTATTGCAAAAAGGGGTTGTAAATCCCTCAATTAATCCCTTCAGTGCCAATGTATCAAGGGTAAATAACCAAAAGGTCTCTCTCTTCAAAAGGACTCTGTCCGGGTCGTCCTATATATTGGCATATAAATAAAATTGGATGTAGTCAGCATGCGGGATGGCGACGGTCTAAATACTGGTGCTGAAATCCTGACAGTGTCGGGATCCCGGCATTAGTATCCCGACCGCTGGCATCCCGAAGCTAAGTATCAGCATTTAGTGGAGGGTTAGGGTGCGGGGTTAGGGTTAGGCACTACAGGGAGGGTTAGGTATTGGGGAGGGAGGGTTAGGTTTAGGGTGCGGGGAACAGGAGGTTAGGCTTAGGCACTAGGGGGGAGGTTAGGTTTAGGCACCAGGGAGGGAGCATTAGGGTTAGGGTAGGGGTTAGGGTTAGAGCTAGCATACTTACCTATAGGTGTTGGGAGTCTGACCACCGGCAATCCATACCGAATCCCATTGTTATATTTCATTACACTTGAAACAATTGCCAAACCAGAGTTTCATATTGTCAAAGTCTGTTATCAATCAAAGAGAACTAGCTACGTTAAAGCCTCATTTCTGTAAGGGCAGATTATTTTGTTCACAATCTATGCATTCATTTTCTGGAGCAAGGGTGGTAGAATTTATTGAGCACCACATGACAACATATAGAGATCCTGACACTTTAAAGTCTGCATATGAAATGTTGTGTGCCAAATGGTAATCAAGGGAGGCATAACATATTATTACTGTACAACTGAAATGTCTTTCAAATTAAGGTCATTATGGCAAAAATATCTAAGCAATTAGCAGGAGGGGGCCTGTGTGCAGACTCAGTGCAGACCCCCTCTCTCTGGCAGTGTGGGGTGCAGTAGATTCTGGCTTACTGCCAGAATCTACTGCGCATGAGCGGGTCTTTTTGAAAATGGCGCCCGCGCATTTTCTCAGGGACAGCAGTACTGCGCATGCACGTATCACTGGGAAAATGGCTGCTCCTACGGGTCCAGGGAAGCCCATACCGCATAGGTTACATCCATATAATCTTGATATGGGTGTAAGCTATGCGGTATGGGCTTCCCTGGACCCAGGGGCCCATGTGCACCGCACACCCTGCACCCATTATAGATATGCCCCTGGTCAGTGTCATTAAAATTTATAACTATTGAGGGATTGATAGGAAAGTTTAAGTAAGAGTTTCTCTTTGGAGCACTTTCCATTGATATATCTGGAGGTGTTTTCTTCTAGGATGGTGTTATTATAACTTAGACATGTGGCAGCTTGATGGACAGTTGTTTATCCATCTTGTGGTTCATCAGCAGGGCTGGAGTAATGTGGGGGGGGCCCTCAAGCACAGTATTTCACTGCCTCCAGTCCAGTCCTCTTATATGTGTTCAAGGTGTGCATGCAGCGTTATGACATACTGTCACTTTGACTTGCACTGTCCAGGAAGTTGGACTGCTCTGCACACAGCGGGGAAGCGGCTTTAATGCTGTGCGGTACAGCTGCATATGCGTTTGACAGCCACACTCTGGAACCCTGTTGTGCTACCGCCTGCCTGTTAGTGGATATTTCCCTGCCAGCTCTTAACCCAGGGCTGGTGCTATGAGTGACCAGACAGGCCCCTCAAACCAGCCGCGGTGGTTACCTGATGCTGGAGCTTCTCAGTCTCTGGACCTTCTAGCCCCCTTGACAACTACACCTGCTGCTCCTGACTCCTGCTGGGTTTCTGCTGGAAGGAACTCCACTCTCTGCTGCCCTCCTCACTGCACAGTTATTCTTTATTCTTCCTGTGTAGCTTGAATCTAGAATTTATGTTCCTCTCCTGAGAGGTGTTGGGGTATTCTACATTTCCCTAAATATTTGAGTGCTTTTTAACAGGTATGATGTTGATATTATTGAAATGTGGATATGAAATATGTCAACATCTGCAGAATGTCAACATGTTCATAATGTCGACATCTGAAATGTTGACATGTGAAATTTAGACATTCTGCACAATGCCGACATGAGAATTAAGATGCGGGAGGGAAGGGTTAGGGTTAGGCTGTGGGAGGGAATGGCTAGGCTGGGGAGGGGAGGGTTATGGTTAGGCTCCATCCAGTCCCACCTTCCTGTTTCCACCGCTCCGCCCTCTGCTATGGCTGCTGTACCCCCCTTCTCCAGCACCATTCTGTCCATCCAGAACTCCCCTTCCTCGCTCCATCTTGCGCCCATACTTACTCCTCAGGTCCTCTGGTGCTAGGACTGTCCCATCTCCCTTGCCATTGCGGCACGCACTCCGGCTCCCGCTGAGAGTGCATTCAGGAGACAGGACAGACCTTATGAAATTTTTATATAGTTATTATTATATAGTTCACTGCAAAATCTGTGTGAAAACAAAAAGACAGATGGCGCCATCTTTTTAGTTTACACACACACACACACGTTATTAATACAACGCATACATTTTCCGCTGCACTTTACAACTTTTACAGAGAATATTTTGCCCATTCACATCAGTCCCTGCCCCAATGGAGCTTACAATCTATGGCTCTCATTCAGAGGCGGTCGCAAGAATGAGGGCGGCAGCTTGCCTTTTCAAGTGCAGCCACCTGGTCGCTAGCTAAGCTGTGGGTTACTACCCACAGCTTTAGCGACCGACCAGGTTGATGGTCGCGATGGTCAAGACCATTGCGACCATCGGGGCTTGCGACGACACCCTAAGGTTGGGTCTGGGCAACTGCAAGCCCCAGGGAGCTTCCTGCTCTGATCGAGCAGGAAGCTCTCCACTGACTTCACTGCTGATGTCAGTGTGGCCACCCACAAAACGGCAGACGTTCCTTTAAGGAATGCCTCCGTTTGTGAAACCAGCCCCCCGCCACGCCTACAAAACGGGTCGTGCTATCGATCACCATCGACAGCCACCTCTTTTGCAGTGAGCTCTGGAGCGAGAGAATTTCTCTCTCGCTCCGGGGCTTGCACATGCGCAGTGCGGCCGCTGCGCATGTGCAGGGCCTAAACATCGACCCGGTTGTGAGTGCTCAGCGCTTGCGACCGGGTCTGAATGAGGTCCCATATGTACACGCACACACATTAGGGTTCATTTTTGTTGGGAGCCAAATAACCTACCGGTATATTTTTGGAGTACTCAGAGGAAACCCCACATGATCACATGGAGAATATATGAACTCCACTCAGTTAGGGCCATGGGGGGAATCCATACCCTCAGTGCTGTGAGACAGTATTGCTAACCAATACTATATATATTACAGTAGATCAAATAAATAGCACAATACAATGTATTCAAACAGACAGTACAGAGGCAAATAACAGCCATTGGGATCTCTATACAACTGAATAGTAACAGTAGCAGTCAGTGACCCAGTGTGTTAGGAGAGCAGACAGACAGGATCAGAGCTGCTGAATGATTGGGGGCACACTGGAGACATGTATAGTGCAGGGTGTGAACCAAGAGATTGGAGGGCCCTGCCGATGACAGCTTACAGTCTAGATGAGTGGGGGAAACTGGGAGGTGAAATGGGAAGAGATAAAGAGGTAGACTATGGGGCATATTCAACTGGGCGCGAGGTAAAATACCTTGCACTACTCACGCCCAAGTTTGGAATACCGCGGGTATGCTCGCTCCCGATACCTGCGGTATCCAAATAAAAAAAAGTGGATGCAGGGTTTTCAGCTCTGAAAACCTCGTACCGCATAAAAAAAAAATAATAATTCTTCACTTACCTGCCGGGGGTCTCCGCGGCTTCTGATGGCCTCCCCTCTATCTTCTTACTCGAAAAGGGGCTGCTGGGAGTCCCGGGGGCTGCTGGGAGTCCCGGGGGCTGCTGGGAGGCTCCAGGGGCTGGTGGGAGGGGCAAGGGCTGCTGGGAGATGTAGTTCTCCCAGCACCCATTCTGGGGGGCCACACATATATGGGGTGGATACACACACATTGGGCAGAGGTCACACACACACACACACACACACACACACACACACAGTTGCATACTCACCGCTGCTGCTGGAGTCCGGGCTCCGACACTGGATGAAGAAGGCAGCATTTTGGAAGGAGAGTAATTACTGACTAATTAAGCTAATTGGAAACTTCCAATTGTTTAATTAGTCCTAAGGGGGGGGGAGACCACATCTTCTGGTAGGCAGAACTAGAGAGAGTGAACGAATATTGTACCATTTGTCATACTGGGTTACACTATTGTATCATTTTTTCTGAGCCCATGTTTAGATTTCCTACGGATGGAGTTGGGGATCACTGAAAACGAACAATAAGACTTTGTGAAATTATCTCAGTGCCGCAGGATCCAATTGGTGATATTACTTTGTTTGTGAAACTAGAGATCTGGGAATGGGTGGTCCCAGTTGTAGCACCGTGACAGATATTGTGTTACTGATTCCTTGGAAAAAATTTTTATCACATATTTATGTGTGTGTATATATATATATATATATATATATACATATACATACATACATACATATATATATATTATGTACACACAAATACTGTATGTGATAGAATGTTTTATATATGTTATTTTTATTTATTTATTAACAGTTTCTTATATAGCGCAACATATTCCGTTGCGCTTTACAATTAGAACATTAACAGAACAAAACTGGGTAATAACAAACAGATATATAGGTAGGAAGGTCCTGCTCGCAAGCTTACAATCTATAGGGAAATAGGCATTGATACACAAGGATAGGTGCTATATATTGCATTTTGGTCCAGCGAGAATGCACAGTTTCTTGGTTGGCTGCATGATCCAGTCACACAGGAATATCGACCAAATGTCATGAGGATGTGAGAGAAAGACGATGTGTGAGATTGTGTGTGGACTGTAAAAGGGGATGTAATTAGATATGGAAGCTATGAAGGTTATGTGGTAGGTTCTGGAATCTGATAAGCTTGCCTGAAGAGGTGAGTTTTCAAGGAACGCTTGGAGACTAGAAGAAAGTCTTATTGTGTGAGGTAGGTTATTCCATAGAGTGGGTGCAGCGCGAAGAAAGTCCTGTAACCGTGAATGGGAGCAAGTAATGCATGGGGATGAGAGATGCAGATCTTGTGCTGAGTGGAGAGGTCGGGTTGGGAGATATTTTGAGATGAGTGAAGAGATGTATGTTGGTGTGGTTTGGTTAATAGCCTTATGTGTAAGTGAAAGTATTTTGTATTGAATATGGTAGAAAACCGGCAACTAATATATATATATATATTATATTATATATACATATGCACACAATATAAATTTATATATATATATATATATATATATATATACATACATACATACATACATACACACACACATGCTGTATATATATTATTATTATCATTTATTTATATGGTGCCACAAGTGTTCTGCAATGCCTTACAAAGTACAAAGCGCCTTACAATAAAGTAACCAGTGACTTACAATACAATACAATGCAGGACACAGACATGTATAATAAACATTGTTATATTAGCGACCTTTACACCCACATAAGTAGCCAAGTGTCAGATGCCCTAGTGGGGAGTAAGAGATAAATTAAATTACAGTAGGGAGAAGCACAAGAGGGTAGAGGGCTCTGCTCGAAAGAGATTACATTCTTTAATGGAGGGGCAGACAAACAGGAGTGACACAGATGGGGTAGGCGGGATAGGAAGGAAGATGCAGCAGCAAATTAGGATGAGAACTGGAGGGCTTTAATGAAGTAGTGGGTCTTAAGAGCTCGTTTGAATGATTGTAGAGAGGTGCAGAATCTGATGGGGAGAGGGAGGGAGTTCCAAAGGTGGGGAGGAGCACGGGCAAAATCTTGGAGGCGGGAGTGGGAGTAAGTAATCAATTGGCATGAAAGGCAGCGTGTATTAGGTGAACAAAGAGGGCAGACAGAAGAGTGAAGGGAGATGAGTGAAGGGACATGAGTAAATGGGAGGGGAATGGGTGAGGGCTTTGTAAGTGAGTGTGAGAACCTAGAATTGGATTCTGAAAGGGAATGGGAGCCAGTGGAGAGCTTGTAGGAGAGGGGAGGCAGATGTAGAGTGTTTGGAGAGGAAGATGAGCCGAGCAGCAGCATTGAGCACAGACTGGAGAGGAGAGAGATGGGATTTGGGGAGGTCAGATAGGAGGAAGTTACAGTAGTAGAATCTGGATATGAGTATGGAAAAATTTGTAGCGCCCACCTCCCAGCAATATATCTCGACCAGCAGCTGTCCCAAGGGTCCTCCAGTCTCCTAATCCAATAAAGGATAAATATATAGTAGAAAATATAGCCGGACCCAGAAGACACACCAGATATAGAAAGAAATAAATTGTTTAATTAAACATGAAAAATCAGTACCATATGAAATTAATAGTCAATAATGATAATAAATTCACATAAAATAGATAGTCAGTAACGACAATGAATTCACTGCAGTAAACTTGATAAAATAATAAAGAAAAAGTTGCACATATAAAACAATTAAGATTAGAGCACCAGCTGTATGCTCCAATCACATGAATTAATCAGACCAATTAATCTGTTAATATACACCTCTATTTGATGGAATAGGAAAATAAAATCCTCCTCAGGAAAAGATATATAGCCTTATTATTGCATCAAAATAACAGTTCCGTTAATAGGAATCCATGCTGACATCAATAAAATCTTAAATCCATTTGTTAGCTGTGATTGCAATATTGTAACAAATGATGTAGCCAATGTTAGCAACAGTGCATCTCTTTCGAATGAGAGAAAGGGTGAGTGTTTATTCTCATAAATCCTCCTCTTGCCCAACTAGGAATTAGGCTGGGAGATAAGGTGTAAGTATGTCTCTCACCTAGTGTTCTTAGGCAAATGTTGCTATGCACTTGATCTGAGCCGTGGAGAGTAGAGCAGTTGAAGCCGTCGATGCGCAGTGTGAAGGGGAATAGATCCCGTGTCAGCGTTGGTTCACGATGCACTGGCTCAAGTCTGGCTGTGGCTGTGAAAAGATGAATCCTGAGCCGTGGTAACAGGCTGTAGTTCTACGGAGGCACTCACAAAGAGTATTTCAACTCCGGAGCATAACGCTGTCTACGGCCACAGCAGAGGACAATTGGCTGTGCTGGCTAGAGTAGGAGCGAACTCTGTCTGTTTCTCCAAAAGTGCTTCAGCAAGGCAGGAATGCAGGTTAGCTTGCAGGGACACCCTTAACACGTTTCTTTCTCCGCTGAGAATTTCTTCAGAAGGATGTCTTAAGAGCAGGAAGGTGTCATACTTAAGGAAGAAGCCTGCCAATCAATTTCATTCATTAGTCCAGACAACACCTGCAATCTATTTTGTCCCTGTGTAAGCAACATTCCTTAGCCCAAATTATTTAAGTAATTATTTTTCATATGTGCAATCCACACAGATCTTCTATACATTCACAGATTTATTAGATGTCAGCAAAATCTCATATTATATCTGTCTAAATGAGATGCAATAAATAATATATAATTAATAATTAATATATAATACATGAATACATGAATTAATATTAAGTTTACCAGTAAATTAATAGAAAACACTAAACACTTGTGAATAGTAAATCTATCTATGGGGGTCATTCAGACCCACTCGCGAGCGGCAGTACGCTCGCAAGTGGGTCGATGTTCCCCACTGCGCATGCGCACGACGGAGGGAGCTCCGTCGTGCGCATGCGCGAGACCCGGCGAGCGAAGGACTTTCCTTCGCTTGGAGTCTCGCATCGAAGGGGGCGTGCTGTTGATTTTGATTGACAGCACACTCCCTTTGGTGGGCGTGCCGGGGGCGTGCCTGCCAGACGGAGGCGTTCCTATGGGAACGCCTACCGTCTGAAGCCGGCCCCACTGACATCACTAGTGATGTCAGTGGGAGTGATTTTGGCTCTGATAGAGCCAAAATCACTCTAGGGCTTGCGGTTGAGAAACCCGACCACAGGGTTTCATTCGCAAGTCCGATGGTCGCGATGGTCAAGACCATCGCGACCATCTTGTTGGACGCTCGTATATGCTGTGGGTGGTGACCCACAGCTATACGAGCGTCCAGGAGGACGCTCCATTTTAATGGAGGTGGGCCCTGATTCAGAGCGAGCGCTCTGGTCAGAGCGTCCGGCTCTGAATCAGGGCTTATGGGGGTCATTCAGACCCACTCGCGAGCGGTAGTACGCTCGCAAGTGGGTCGATGTTCCCCACTGCGCATGCGCACGACGGAGGGAGCTCCGTCGTGCGCATGCGCGAGACCTGGCGAGCGAAGGACTTTCCTTCGCTCGGAGTCTCGCATCAAAGGGGGAATGCTGTTGATGTTGATTGACAGCACACCCCCTTTGGTGGGCGTGCCGGCGGCGTGCCTGCCAGATGGAGGCTTTCCTATGGGTACGCCTACCGTCTGAAGCCGGCCCCACTGACATCACTAGTGATGTCAGTGGGAGTGATTTTGGCTCTGATAGAGCCAAAATCACTCCAGGGCATGCGGTTGAGAAACCCAACCACAGGGTTTCACTCGCAAGTAGAATGGTCGCGATGGTCAAGACCATCGCGACCATCTTGTTGGACGCTCGTATATGCTGTGGGTGGTGACCCACAGCTATACGAGCGTCCAGGAGGACGCTCCATTTTAATGGAGTTGGGCCCTGATTCAGAGCAAGCGCTCTGGTCAGAGCGTCCGGCTCTGAATCAGGGCCTATATTCCTTAACAGGTTACATATCACAAGCAGATCGTTATACATATTAATCAATATTACTTAGAGGATTGAGGAACAATCCCTATTTAGAGGAAACTCTATAAATCACATAATAGCAGCTAGAAGAATTGATAGATTAATACCAAAAATTCATCAGATAACAGATGAGTGTATATGTACCAACAAACATAGATACACATACATCTACATATATATAAATACATAACCCCTAAGGCCTAACTAATAGACATCATGTATGATAGATATGAGAGAGAGTGTAAAAACATCCTAAATAAGATGATTACTCACACTCTCTATAATATCCAAAGGCAACATACAGTGTCCACACATAAGAATGGCTAACCGCAGTATAGACTATTGAATGCCTGAATGATGTTGTCAACAAAATATGGAAGAATATGTGAGAAAATAGCAAAGGGATTAGGGGGGGTCCTAGGGGAAAAGAAGGGGGAAGGGGAGTATCATGTGACTGAAACGGTATGGTCTAAAAGAGACTATGAGGTGCATGAGCTAAAGGAATTCCAGATCCACTGTTTCATTGAGCCCATCCGGACGGAGGGTGCTCAATAGGTGGATCCAATAGGCCTCTCTCATGCACAGTCTAGAGAATCTATCTCCCTGTCTCAGGGTTCTAGGTATGTGTTCTATTCCCCATAATTTCCAGTCCATAATTTCTCCACAGTGTTTCTCCACATGATGTCGAGGAACACTGTGAGTCAAAACTTGGGCCCTGATTCAGAGCCGGACGCTCTGACCAGAGCGCTCGCTCTGAATCAGGGCCCACCTCCATAAATATGGAGCGTCCTCCTGGACGCTCGTATAGCTGTGGGTCACCACCCACAGCCTATACGAGCGTGCAGGATGATGGTCGCGATGGTCTTGACCATAGCGACCATCGCCAGTGTGAGCAGAAGCCTGCGTTTGAGTTTCTCAACCGCAAGGCCAGGAGTGATTTTGGCTCTATCAGAGCCAAAATCACTCCCACTGACATCACTAGTGATGTCAGTGGGGCCGGCTTCTGATGGTAGGCGTTCCCTTGGGCACGCCTCCGTCTGGCAGGCACGCCCGCGGCACGCCCACCAAAGGGGGCGTGCTGTCAATCAACATCGACAGCACGCCCCCTTTGATCAGACATAACGAGCGAAGGAAAGTCCTTCGCTTATCGCGTCTCACGCATGCGCACGACAGAGCTCCCTCCGTCGTGCTCATGCACAGTGCACACCATCGACCCACTTGCATGCGGACAGCCGCTCGCGAGTGGGTCTGAATCAGGCCCTTGGTTCATTATATTCCTACGATGTTCTAGGAATCGTTTCTTCAAAGGGCGAGTGGTACGTCCCACATATTGGAGCCCACACTTGCATTGTAACAAATACACTACATATGAGGTTTCACAATTAATAAAAGTGGTAGATTGATGTATATTATTAGTAACTGGATCATGAAACAGTGGATCTGGAATTCCTTTATGGATCATGACAGTTTGAACAGCCAAATATGCAAGCCGCCGGGTTGCAGGGTGAAGAGAGTTTTCAAGATCTACTCCTTCGTGTGACTGCACAAGAGACAGCTCTGCAACTCGTGAGACAACAGCTGCAAGAACTTTCTAGTCAATTGATGGTTATTCATTCTGTTCTCGCTGTTTTGTCTCCAGACACAGCACAAGTTCTGCTGATGAATTCTCCTGTGTCCTCTTCTCCAGAGTTTCGTTCTCAAATTGCAATTATTCCTACTGATGAAACATTTTCTGTGCATACTAGTGAACCTCTCAAGTGTCCTCTGGTCGACCAAGTATCTGATATTTGTGACCTTGAACCTTTCAAGACTTTCTATTGGCTTCTAGAACAATTACAAAGTCTCTGTCCCAAAATTTTTCAAGTTGTTCCCAAACTTTCTAGTGCTACTCCTGACTTGAATAACATTTCTTCCAAGCAAAGTAAAGTAAGGCATCAAAGTTTACTGCACCCTAAACTTTCTGAGGTTGAACGTCAGCGGCGCCGGGAACTACATCTGTGTTTATATTGCGGTTATGACAATCACTTTCTTAAAGACTGTACTCTGCACCCACTGAGAAGTGGTGGCAAGTGTGTGACTCCCAACGTCTGCGCTTTTAGGGCCAGATTCAGAGCCGCTCGTAAGCAGCCGCTCGTTCGCTCCGAGCGTTGTTCGCACATCTGCGCATGCATATGGGTCATAATGCGCATGCGCCAACCAGTCAGTGTGGTCAGAAATCGAGCGCTCGCAAAATAACGAGTGCCTGCTAATTTGAGTGACAGGATGAGGCGTTTGTGGGTGGTAACAGGGGAAGGTGCTTGAAAACGGGGAGTGGTGATCCGAACGCAGGCGTGCCAAACAGTCAAAACGGGCGTTTTAAGGGTGTGCATAATTAACAAAGCAGCATCATCGACCACGTCACTTGGTTGTTTCTTAGCCTGAACTGTTCACATGATTGCGGTAGGAAAATCCTACCACAAGCACTGCGAGCAGTTCAGACGCCTTTCGATGTACTCGATTAATCTAATAAATAGCGGAGATGATGTAGGATGCGAGCGGCCAGGGGGCGTCTTTACAAAATAGCGAGCGCATGTTTCGTTCGCTCGCTCAGACAGAGGCGTCAACAGACCGCAAAGAGCGAGCACTCAATTTAAATAGCCGGCCCCTTTTTCTGAACGAGCGAGAGCAAATAGCATCCGGCTCTTAATCAGGCCCTTAGTTCTTCCCATCATCCATCAGTGATTTCCATTTCTTTAGTTACAGATAAGGAGGTGATGTCCACTACGCAAAAGAAAGTTCAAGTTTTCGATTGGAGCCCTGTTACAAGATGCTTCAACCCTCGTCTAAGAAATTTTAGGAGGATATTTCAACCTTATAAAGTCAGGGACACTACTCATTCCGGTTCTACTGGTCACAGCCCGGATTCCATGTGTACCGCTCACAGCCCGAATATTACCTCTGCCGGTCTCTTCCCAGATATTTCCTGTATTAAAGGAAAACTCCAGCTGGTTGTCCCTATCTGAACTTCCAGATTTAAGCTCTTCTGTTTCAAGTCTCATGCCCCAGGATGGGGTTCCTAGTTTCACACCCCAGGAGGGGGTTTCAAGTCTTGTGCCCCAAGAGGGGGTTACACATTTCATACCCCAGGAGGGGGTTTCAGGTGTCATTCCCCAGTAGGGGATTTCAAGTTTCGCACCCCAGGAGGGGATTTCAAGTTTCACACCCCAGGAGGGAGTCTCAAGTTTCATTCCCCTGGAGGGGATTTCTAGTTTCGCACCACAGGAGGGGGTCTCAAGTTTCATTTCCAAGAAGGGGATTTCTAGTTTCACACCCCAGGAGGGGGGTCTCAAGTTTCGTTCCCCTGGAGGGGATTTCAAGTTTCGCACCCCAGGAGGGGGTCTCCATTGTAATATCGCAGATGGAAGTTTCAAGTGACTTGTCCATTCCAGTCGGTATATCTATTCTGTCTGAAGTATCCACATTTCAGAAAGGAAAGGGTTCTAAGTTGAGGACCAAGAAAATGTTATGTTCTTCGTCTGATCTTCTTCCTGAAGACAAAACTAGTCCAACAGCTAAAGCTTTTGACATGAAGCAAATTCCCTGAGATAACCTTCCATGCAGATAAATGCATGGAAGGTCTAACATTCATGCTTACAGGAGTTTTAGAGTCTATAACAAAAAGTGAAGCTAAAATGTTAATACAAAGCTATGGATCCAGGCATAGTCTTTGAGAATTTTAGCAATAAGATCAATTACCTCATCATGGGCAGTGATGGTGGAGAGTCCAAACAAAACAAAATGAAGGGCTTTGGGACTAAGATTATAGATGAAGTGGGCTTATGTGAATTAATAAGTACCTCGACCAGTGGGAAGTCATCTTTTGAGCACGTCATCCCAGTGGACGATAACTTGTCTAATACTAATTCTGTCCATACTTGTGTTCTTCAAAGTTCATCTTCTTTAGTTACAACAGTTCCCGTTGTCTCCGATTCCAATTCTCCTGCATCTCAGTTTGGGTCTTGTGTTGTTTCGAGTGATGAACATCAATCAAGTTTAGTAGAATCACCCAAATCTTCGGTCTAAGGAATCCCTAAGTGGTTTCATCTCAGTTCCTAAAAAGAATGCTGTAACTCAGGACTCATTGGATGCTGTAGTGTCCATAACCTTCGATGGAGAAGTGTCCCAGTACACCATATTACTTAAGCATTATGACAACCTAATGAGAACTGATCCACCTTGTGGTATTATTTCCACCAACCTTGTCATGTTTTTTTTGCACTTTAGAGATAAAGCCTTGTAGTGGGCTAACCCACTCAATGAGTCCAAAGATCCTATTCTATAAGATGTAATAGCCTTAAATAAAAGCTCTGCTTAAAGAATTTGCTCCTATGTGTCTGTCTTCAGATACCTATTCTGACAAAAATTCTACGTTGACTTCACCACCTTCAGACACTAAACTTAGAAACACCGCCTTACTTTCCTTCTCAAGATTATATGGTACTGGATGAATCTGTCCAAAAGAAGAAGTCTCAAAGGGCTATTAGAAATCAGCAAACTGATATCATCAAACTTGGCAAATCTACAAGTTCCACATACTGAGGCTGAAAATGTTTTGGGTGTCTCAAAGTTTAGAGTTCTTGAAGATATCGGACAGGCTCAATCAAGATTATGAAGTTTTTTTAAGTTTTTTCTGGTGTTTCAAGTTTCAAGTTTTTTGGAAACTTTCTTGTATTTCTGGAAGGAAATTTTTTGTTCACATTTTTGGTGTCTGGAGTCCATCCTAAAAGGGGGGGTACTGTCAGGATGTGGCCTGGGATCGGCCGCTACTCACCTTTGCGCCAGTGTCCTTGGGCTTAGGGGTCCAATCACTGGGAATGGAGGTGAGTGGTGTCCGAGTATTCTCCCCAGGGTCTGCCAGGGCTTCCGTGTGTACGTCCTGGTTTCCGGGGTCCATATCACCTTACTAGTCTCTCCCAATGGTTGTTCTGTGGTCACTCAGCTGATCCTCTGATCCAATGATCAGCTACCCAGGGGTATTTAAGTCTGACTCCAGATACAGGAAACTGCTGTTCAACTTCACTGTTCCAGTGACTTGTGATACTCACCAAGTGTTGCTCTGTGCTATTTCCTTTGGAGTGTAGCTTCAGCCTACTCACAGTTCTCTAGTATTTCTTGTATTAGCTCCCATGCTAATTCTCAGTCTGGGACTTTAGTTCTCTCTCAGAAGTCCAGTGTTTTATGTTGTTTTTCTTGTGTGTCACTCGGTGCGGCGAAACCCACATCACCAATTGCAGGGGTCACTGGTGAAGACCACCGAGTGGGTTAGACTCTGTGCCTCTGGCTATGTCTTGCCAACATCTGGATTTGACCTTTATTGGGGATACTAGGACTGTCACTTCCCTAGCCATCCGAAACCCCCTGGCTCACCGTCCCCCACAGAGGAACTCTTGTACCGGATCATGACAATGATGTTATGTGGGTGGGTGGGAAGATGATTAGCTCAGTCTTAGACATATTAAGTTTGAGAAATTGCTGGGACATCCAGGAAGAGAAAGCAGAGAGACAGTTGGAGATACGAGTCAGTAGAGATGAGCAAAGATCAGGTGAGGAAAGGTAGATCTGAGTATCATCAGCATAGAGATGATAATGGAGGTCAAAAGAGCAGATGAGTTTACCTATAGAGGATGTATAGAGAGAGAATAGGAGAGGTCCAAGAACAGAACCTTGGGGAACACCGACTGTAAGAGACTGTGGGGGGGAGGAGGAGTCATGAGAGGAAACAAAGAAGGAACAGTCAGAGAGGTAAGAGGACAGCCAGAAGAGAGCAATGTCATGTAGACCAAGGGAGTGAAGGATATGCAGCAGTAGAGGGTGGTCCACAGTGTCAAAAGCAGCAGTGAGGTCAAGAAGAATGAGCAGGGAGTAGTGGCCTTTGGATTTTGGCGCAAGGAGGTCATTGCTGACTTTCGTGAGGGATGTTTCAGTGGAGTGAGGAGAATGGAAGCCAGACTGAAAAGGGTCAAGGTGGGAGTGGGAGGAAAGAAATGTGGTGAGGCGGTTGTAAACAATACGCTCAAGGAGTTTGGAGGCAAAAGGGAGGAGAGAGATTGGTTGGTAGTTAGAGAAAATGTAAGGCTCAAGGGTAGGTTTTTTAAGAATGGGGAAGATAAGGGCATGCTTGAATGCAGAAGGAACAGTGCCAGAAGAGAGGGAGAGATTAAGGTGGTGGGTAAGATCGGAGCAGGCAGGAGAGAGGTAGCGGAGGAGGTGGAAGGGGATGGGGTCGAGGGGAAGGAATCGAGGGGAGAGGTGGAAGGGGGAGGGAGGACTGGATAAGGGCCTTAACTTCCTCTCCAGTTACAGGGGAGAAGGATGTCAGAGTTAGTAAAATTGATGGGGAGGGATGATCCAGGAAAGGAGGAGGTGGAGAGCTGGTGGACTGTTTGGTTATGATGTCCTGACATATGAAATCAATTTTAAATGAAAAATAAGTAGCAAAGTCAATGGCAGAGAGCAAGGAGGGGAGACAAGGAGGGGGTGGGCAGAGGAGGGAATTGAAGGTGGAAAAGAGACGCTGGGGATTTGAGGGCTGAGAGGAAATGAGATTCTTGAAATATGATGCTTTAGAGAGGGAAAGGGCAGCACTGTAGGATGACAGCAGGAATTTGAAATGGAGAAAATCTGCCCGAGAGTGTGATCTTCTCCAGTGTCGCTCGGCGGTTCGTTGACATTTTTGCAGGTGTCCGGTGCATTTAGAATGCCCAGGTGAGGTGTGGATTTGCGATGGTGAGTAGTGATTGCCAGAGCAGCAGAGTCAAGAGCAGAAGTAAGGGAGGTATTGTATAGGGAAGAAGCTCGTTCAGGGCAGGAGAAAAAGGATAGGGGAGAGAAGCAAGTCGTAGGGAAGAAAAGAAAGCAGTGTCGATAGCTTAAATGTTACGTTTAGTGATGGTAGCTTTCAGAGGTAGATGAGGGGAAGGAGAGAGGGATAGGTTAAAAGAAAGGTGATCAGAGAGGGGAATGGGGAATTGGAGTAGGCAGAAATATCGGTGAGTGAATACCAGATCAAGCAAATGCCCACTCGCACGGGAGGGTGAGAAGGTCCGTTGGGAGAGGAAGTGAGGGTGAGGAGTTTGGAAACAGAGGATTCTGTGGGGATATCAATTGGAATATTGAAGTCACCTAGGAGAATAGAGGGAAGGTCTGAGGAAAGAAAGTGAGTGAGCCTAGAGGAAAAATTGTCAAGGAACTTGGAGGGAGGGTCGGGGGGACAGTAGATGACAGCTACTCTGAGGTGTACTGTTTGGAAGAGGCGTATAACATGAACTTCAAATGTAGAGAATGTAAGGGATGGTTCTGAGGGTATGAGTTGGTATGAGTAACCAGGGGATAGAAGGACCCCAACACCGCCCCCATAGCGACCCCCATGGCCGGGGTGTGTGGGAGAAGGTGAGGCCCCTATAGGAGAGAGCTGCAGGAGAAGTGGGGCCAGATCTGACATTCCAGAGGGCTCAGAATAGAGTGACAGAGTTGACAGGAGAAATGTGAATGAGATTATCAGGGTTGCTATAGCATGGAGATGAGAATACTTTTGGAAACCAAGATGTATAGAGTGTAGGGATCATGCGGGCTCCTGTACTAGGAGGGGAACCTGTAGGAGGTGGGCAGAGAGGGAAATTAAGGAGACGTGGATGGAGGTGGGGTGAAGTGACAGGGAGAGAAGTGAGGGAGGAGAGATTAGCAGTGGGGTAGTAGGATCCTGGGGGGGTATAAAAGGAAGAAAAGGAGTAATGGGAGAAGATAGGGAGGAAGGCAGAGAGAGAAGGGGAGATAGGAGGAGGTGGAGGGGACAAGGGGAAAGGTGGAATCAGGGGGCAGAACAAAAGATTAGGTAATAATTGAGTGAAGGGAGGAGTTGAAGACAACATGGTCATGGTAAGGATGAGGTAAAGTATCAGCAGAACAAAAATATATTATTGCGCATAGAAAAAGTGGAGATTAGATGGGGCAGAAATTGAATATTAGAGTACAGAGTAGACAGTGGTAGTAGCTAGATGCTTTAAGACTAGGCAAAAGAGCTAAGGTAAAAATACATTATTAGAGAGGAAAAATTACATTAACAGTATTCATTAAGATTATCTGTTAAGCACAGAGGCAGCACAAATAGTAGCAAGTGATGCAAAAAGTGTTTGTAGCAACCAGAGTCCAGTGATGAAAGTCCAGTTTATGCAGTCAGCAGGATCTTGTAGTAGTGAGAATGTGGAATCACCTTTGTGGATGTTATTTACTCCAAATCTAGATTAGGTTGTTGGTAGTGTAGATAGGTAGTTTCCCTTCCGTTTCATTTCGGTTCAAAGCCAGTCTAACGCCAGTATTAATATTAAAAAGCACATATATATATATAGCCAGTCAAACAGGGGGCGTGGTGTCTCCAGCCATACCCCTTCTTTCTCTCCAGCAGACCCCTTCTGTATCCCCAGCCAGCCACCTTCTGTGTCTCCCCAACCAGCCCCCTTTCTGCATCTTCTACCAAACCCCCTTATGTCCCCAGCCAGCCTCCCCTTCTGTATCTCCTGCCAGCACCACTTCTGTGTCCCCAGACAGCCCCCCTTCTGTGTCTCCCCAACCATCCCACTTCTGTGTCCACAACCGGGTGGTTTGATGGGCTTGCTGGTGGCCAGGCAGCGGCGGATCGACGAACAGGGCTAATGTTTGGTCCGGTGGCCTATAGAGACACAAACTAACTGACAGCCATCTACTGCAGAGATACCCTCCCCAATCCCATTTCCAGTCATGGTCCTGTATTACAGAGAGATATCCATTGCCAGACACCTGTTGCACAGAAAGCTTTTCATATAGCCTCAAACCCTCAATTGCCCGCCATAAGTTATACAGATTCTGAGTCGGCTATACTGTAGTTGTGGGGAGCTGCAGAAGCCTGAATTACTACCTTATCCTAGTGCAAGTTTATATAGAGGACACTGGGCTTCATTCAGAGGCGGCCGTACAGTCTACGACCGCACAGCCGCCTCGATGTTTGTCCAGTGCGCATGCGCACGAGGGAGCCGGCTCCTTCGTGCGCATGCGTGAGACCCGCTATGACCGACAGCGCCGGTCGTACTGGGTCTCTTTCCAAAGGGGGCGAGCTGTCGATGTTGATTGACAGCTCGCCCCATTTGGAAGGTGGGCCGGGGGGGTGGCAGCCCAAACGGAGGCGCTCCCATGGGAACGCCTGCCGTTTGGGGGAGGCCCCACTGACATCACTAGTGATGTCAGTGGAGAGCTTCCGGCTCTGACAGAGCCAGAAGCTCTCCAGGGCTTACGACAAGTGAGACCCTACCCTAGAGTCTCGTCGTAAGCCCCGATGGTTGCGATGGTCATAGATCTAGCGGTCGTTAGAGCTGTGGGTATAAACCCACAGCCTAACGACCGAAACAGAGGCGGGCGGTCAGGATGCAAGCGGCCGCCCAGTTTCTGAGCGACCGCTTGCATCCTCCGACCGCCTCTGAATGAGGGCCACTGTTTGGGATCCATGCACAGGGGCCTGGAAAATGGTATGCAAACTAAACATTATAGTGTTGCAATTTTAATACTGATCTGGCTAATTATATGTTGGTGTCATGTGAAAACAATGATAAAAAAAAATCTTGAAAAAGTCTATTTTTTTATACCCATGTAAAGCAAAATAAAGCAAAATAAGAAATAAAAGTTACTTCCTGTGAAAACAGATGCATCATATTAAGGGACAACTGGTCTGATGGTAAAGGAGCACAAACCGCCCTGTTAATACCAAAGTTTATTCGTTTCTTATCTTAAAATAGTTGCAGGAACGCAGAGTGTAAATCCTGAAAGGTGGAAAGTTTACTATTAAAGTAAGTTTGCAAACTAAGAGGAGCCCAGTAAAATAATAGGTGCAATTTAAAGAAACATTTGTGCTGAATATTTGAAAACTTATTTTACGCACTTTAATGTCTGAAGCTGTTACATACTCTCTTTGAATAAATGTCACTAAAGCAATTAATGATTCTGCTGGAGACGCAGTTGTTTCAGGGGATATTACATGCATCATCTACATGCTTTACTGATACAGCTAAAAGTTAACAATGGATAGTGTTCGGAAAGCTGCAGAACCAGAAAAATAAAGATGGAGCCGTTCTATAAAAGTAGAGCGAGGTCAGCAGAAATTCTGTCCTTTACATTTTTACAATCTTCTCTAGGCTTGTGCATTTATAAAGCTCTGCAGTATGGAAAACTAGAAAATTACCATATATAACAATACGAATATACTACAAGCAGCTGTCATTGTAGTCAAGAAAATGTTAATATGAGTTTGAAATGTTCTTATGTTTTCAATATTGTATGATTTAATTCAATCCATATTGCTCCTAGTTTCCTAGATTTGAAGATAGTGCCAACATAAAATGAAAACCAATATATAGATGTAAATATAATAATGATTTAGAATTAGATGATCTCAAAAACACAAATTCAACATCAATTAATTTAGCTCATTAATGCACTTGTAAAGTATAGATGTGTATAAAACGAATGTTATCATAGGATACCAGACATGGGGATTTTAAGGATATCAATGCTTTAGCAAAGGTGGCTTACTTAGCACATCAGTCATTTTGATTTAACTATCTGTGTCCAATCAAGGATATCCTTAAAACCTGGACAGTAAGAAGGCTATGTTTGAGCCAGTTGCGTCACAAGGAGGGTGCGGGGGGGTGCTGGCCATACCCGGGTGTCACCCACCAAGCATTAAGTGCAGCACTTGGCTCCTGTCACAGTGAGGGAGCTGGCACTCCGCACCTCCAGCATCCACCACCACCCCAGTGACGAATGATACCCACGGCACGAGGCCACGCCCCTGTTCGTGAGGCCATGCCCTTTTTCAGTGGCAATGCTGTGTGCATGGCATCCCTCCCCGCACCGGGTGTCACAGCGGGGAGGTACGCCACTGGTTTGAGCTTACATTAAGAATTATGTGTGGGAAAAGCTGCCATAGAGCATATCAATATTCTGATTTCTCAATATATTCACAAATCAATGGAATATATGGAAAATACTTTATTATAAAGTGGCTGTAACATCTCTACAAAAGTCAGAAAGTCTGTCAGGGTCCTTCTTGTGAGGGAGCCCATGGAAGGCCAACGTGGCTGCTACTGTAACTGTAAACTGTAGGGGCCAGGACAAACTCAATCATGATGTTGGCATCAAAATACAGCTACCAAATGCTCAGAACCAAATGCATCATAATCCTGTTGTCATGGTGACAATCATGTGCTATGAGGTGACAGCCAGCTTCTTGGACATCCTTATCATACTTAAGCCGCGTATCCACTAGACAATACATTGGACATTTTGAAAGATAACGATATCGTTATCATTCATTGTCCGCAGTATCATCCTGTGGATATGTCATCAACGACCAGCGATGCGGTCTCCCGCTGGTCGTTAATGACGTCACTCATCGCCTGAACCTGCTCTCCAACCTGATGATATCGTCAGGTTGTGCAGGTTCGGGGATGAGGGAGAGTGACATCACTGAATGATATAGTGATTGATATTGTTCAGTGTGAGTGCTCAGTGTCGTTAATGACATTGAGCACATCACTGCCGGGGAAACACTAGACGATATCGCTCATGGAGCATATTGTCCAGTGGATACACGTCAAATCTTATAAGCCATAGCGGCCGCCACTGCCCCAACTCTTTATTTATACCTGCTCCTCTTGCCCTCAGTGGCACCATACCTGGTGCAGCAGGCAGACAGCAGTGTGGGAGTCTGTCACATATCCTCTCCTTCTACCCTTCCCTCTCACACAGCCAAACATGCAAGAAGCCCCACCTCCCAGACTGCACAAGAAGAATTGTTAATGGATGCTGGGTATGAATGTATTATTGGGTGCTGTGTGGGGGGGGGGTAATGGGTACTGGGGAAAATGGATTAATGGGTGCTAGGTAGGGGGAGATTAATAGGTGCTGAGAGGGGGGGTAATGATTGCTGGGATTGATGGACTAATGGGTACTGAGCGGGGAAGGTTAATGTGTGCTGAGAGGGCAGTTAATAGGTGCTAGGGAAGAATGGATTACATAATGGGTGCTGGGTGGAGGCAAGTTAATGGGTCTTGAGTGGGGTTAATGGGTGCTGGCAATGAAAGGATTAACGGGTGCTGGGTGGGGGCAATTTAAGGGGTGGTGAGTGGGGTTAATGGGTTCTGGCAATGAATGGATTAATGGGTGCTGAGTGGGGCTTGTTATTTGGCTGCTGAGAGGGGGGTTAATGAGTGCTGAGATTGAATGGATTTATGAGTGCTGTGTGACGGGAAGTTAATATGTGCTGAAAAGAGAATGTTAATGGGTACTGGGGTGAATGGATTAATGGGTGCTGGGCGGAGGGTGGTAATTGAGTGCTGACAATATGGATTAATATGTTCATGGGTGCTGTGAGAGTGAATTGATACATTGATATATGGAGGGGAATGGGCTAATGAGTGTTTAGTGGGTGAATTGATTAATGAATTCTTGCAGGGAATTGGTCAATAAGTGCTGGGTGGAGGAGTAAATGTGCTGAGTGTGGGGGATTGGGTTAATGGATGCTGGTGGTGAATGTATTAATGAGTTCTTGGTAGGGAAAGGTTATTTACAGCATGGATGAATATGTGGATGAGTGTGTTGAAGGGTGCTGGGAAGGTGCATTGATTTATGCACAGATTATCAAACTCTGTCCTCAGGACCCCAAACAGTTTATGTTTTCCAGGTCACCTCATAGAATCACAAGTGAAATAATTAGCTCCACATGTGAATCTTTTAAAATGTGTCAGTGAGTAATGAATACACCTGTGCACCTGCTGGGTGACCTGGAAAACGTGACCTTTGTGGGGTCCTGATGACTGAGTTTGAGGATCACTGCATTAATGGATTCTTGGAGAAGAATGGGTGTGGATTGGGAGCATTCAATGGATGCTGACTGGGGGTGAATGTAAATGGACATAATAGGGATGGAGGTGAATGGGCTTATTGGGTGCTCTGATTCTACAACAATGTGTAATACATTTACATACAGGGTGTGCATATGAAAAATGTCTCCCCCCCGTTGTCATAGACTTTGGTAAACATGTGAGTATAGTTTTATGTATGGATCGGAATAAACCTCGCACAGACTCTGGTAATACCCGGTTCAAAGATTACCACGCACCTGTAAGAAAAGCACAACAGTTACAAAATTATATATTTAGCATTATAACATTATTGTTGTAAATTTATTATATTACTTATGCTGGGCATACACGGCAAGATAAAATGTCTGTCAGACCGACAGACATTTTATCTGGCCGGCTGCCAGCTGCAGATGTCCGCGGCATACACTGTGAGAGAAATCTCACAGTGTATAGCCCGACATCCGCGCTCCGCCCCCGGGGTAGGAGACATTTCCCTGTTCCTTCCGTAGGAAGGAACACAGGAAATGTCTGTCTGTCGGCTGCGCTGGGCATACACTGCCCGATGCGGCCAACAGTTACCGGGTAAATATCGCAGCATGCCCGACCGAGCAATATTTAACCCTCAGTCGCCCCCCCCCCCCACGCTACAATTATCGCGGCGATCCGCCGATATCGGGCGGATCGTCCCGATAATTGCAGCGTGTATGGCCAGCATTAGTTATTGTGACATAATATTTTTAAAAATCTTATGGAGGTGGGCCCAGAATCAAAATTTTGTGTGTGGGGGCTTGGTGGAGGCTCATAAATCTTATGTATGGCTGTAAGTAGAGGTAAAAGATGTTAAATAGAATGCTTAAGTTTTCTAGACAAGGTTATTTTTCCCACAATTTGAAGACCCATGCATATAATATACTACATATTGTAAAATAAATCTCAGTTTCTCCCCACTCTGCTATTGGAAATCTCCTCCATATAAAATGGTTTAGCAGTGCTTCTCACAGTGAGGCTGAGGCAGAGTTTGACATACTGTATACTAGTTTACAGAGTGCATGCTTCGGAACAAAAGTACGGGTGATGTACAGTGGGGTATGGCTATAGAATTGCAGGCTCTGAATCATTGTCCAAAACTGTAAAAACACCTGTTTTCAGATATATCTTTAGCGCCAAGGATAGGGATGGTGCAAGTGTGCACTAATAAGGATGACAACAAACTAAGCATATAGCTAGGGGTGTTCCGTTGCCATTCTGTATAAGGTCAAAAACACAATTCGTTCTGTTCACTTAAAGTGGGAGGAATTATGGCCGAATTAAGTGACTGTTGGATGTGTTTTTGTCATTATTCCATCACCAAATGGACCATTTGTTCATTTGTTGCTGAAAAATCAGTGTAATTCAGTGTAATGGGTTTCCAGAAAAGACATGTAACGGTACTAAATAAAAAAAATTATATTGAAAAGTGAATTAATGCTCTCCCTGAGTTTGCTTCAACGCATGCATGTTCCTTAGCTTTTAATCAAAAATAAAAGAAAAAGAATATAAAGTTTTGCATGTTTTCATCAGTAACTTTATAGAGGTCACCAGATTACACTTGTTGTATAAAATGTATCATCAACTGGATTCCAGAAGACAATTATCTAGCACTGTGCAGCAGAAGGCCTGATTTACAGCAAGCAAGAAGGGAAAATGTGCACAATCTACATATTAGTTCCTTAGACCAAATTAGGTTCTGACTTAAACTTTTCCTTCTTAATTAGAAATCACTCAAAGAAAACTGTAGTTCTGCCAAAGTTTTCTCCTTACATCCATGGCCAAAATACACTGGCAGAAAACAGGGCTCAAATAATAACATTGAACAACTACACTTCTACAAACGCATTCTATGGGTGCTATTATGTCCAGAGATTAAACACGTGTTTCTGCATGATATATTGCAGAGGTTTGGTGCTATTACCAATGCTTATATCAATGACACAGATTGCTAAGTCTGCTTAAAATGATGGACCATGTCTCTATATACAGTAGCTATAAGGTATAAAAATACATTTTAGCACATAGGTACCTATTACAATGTTATACTGGTGTTGGCAAGTTGGCACTTATATACTATTGCTAACAGATCAGGACAGTGTTTCATGTCTTTTTTTTCTATAGTATTCTTGTTGTGTTCCTATCTTTCTTATTTTTGCCACTTTAAGCATCCTTTTATGTGATTCCCCATAGCCCATATCAGCCTTAGCTTTCCATGATTATATATGTGTGCCTAGGTTCCTGGCTTCTGTCTAGTGCAGAGGGGTATCTGGACTATAGATAGACAGTAAAAAGGTCAACAATGTCTAGATATACACCAGATGTTAGACAGTCAATAGGTTGACAGGGACAAAATATTGACACACTAAATGTCGACATGGGAGAAGGTCAATAAGTACATATGGTCTACATGGTCAAAAGGCTGACGGATTTAATGGGTGTCAGTACAAACTGGCTGTCCGGCATTGCTAGTGCAAATGATGTGCTTGGCCCAATGCCCTTCCAATTAACAGCCGTAACTGAAATGTTCATGTTAGTAGCAATAGGAAAGCACTATTGGCTATATTGGCTCTGTTAAATGCACAATAGATTTTACTTAAACTTAGAGCAATGTATGTCCACTGATCAATTTGCATTTCAATCAACTGACCATTTGGCTCAGATGAGGCCAGTGTGTTAATCAGCCATACTAATTCTTTACATTCAGTCTTAGGGCAGCTTGATGAGGGCAGCTTGGTGTGGTTATGCATTAAGTGTGGTTAAAATCAAGTGTGTTTAAAAAAACAGTTGAAAAACATTGAACAACATCTATTACCAGGTAATTACAAACCCATTACTTAACATTGTATTTTTAACATTAGGAACAAAAAAAAATGCTTCACAAACTTCTATTTCTTATCTCATTACATGGAATCATCTCTAAGGCTACTACATCCTTTACTCTCCCTGCAGCTCATCCTTCTGTACATATTGCTACCTCATTAATCTTCTCTCCTCTTACAAACACACGAACTTTTAACTTATCTATACACATTGACAATGACATGCACAACATGTCGCCATAAAAATCTATCATACAAATCCCACCAATATATTTATATCTCTCTCCTTCTGCTTCTATTAGCTGGTGACATATCACCAAATCCAGGCCCAACACACATGCCACACCCACAACGATCTGTAAATCCAGCTAACCTCATAAACATTGCGTGCCTCCCTTCACCCTCCAAGTCACTAAAATGTGCCTTATGGAATGCACACTCTGTCATCTATGACCTCTTTATTTCAACTAACCTCAACCTTCTGGCAATAACAGAAACATGGCTCACACAATCAGACACTGTCTCTCCTGCTGCACTTTCATATGGTAACCTACACTTCTCACACACCTCCAAGCCTGGTAATTGTAAAGGAGGTGGGGTAGGAATATTACTCTCCCAATCTGTTACATACACAGTTCTCCCACAGGTACCTTCACTCACATTTACATAATTTGAAGTACACTGTATGAGGACTTTCACCCCTTTCTCTGTGCGAGTTGCTGTTATCTATCGCCCACCTGGGCCACCTCAACAATTTCTGGAACATTTTTCTGCTTGGCTCCCTCACTTCCTATCATCAGACATCTCCACCATCGTTATCGGTGATTTCAATATCCCCATTAACAGTCCACAATCTTCTTATGCCTCCAGACTACTCTCTCTAACCTCATCTCTTGGCCTCTCCCAATGGACTGACTCCGCTACTCATCAGGAGGGCCACTGCCTTGATCTTGTATTCACCTGACTATGCTCAGTTTCTGATTTCACTAATGCTCCTTTCCCTCTCTCAGATCACAACCTTATCACCTGCACACTCTCCTCCATTACATCAACGTCCTTGAAATTAACCAAACCTAAACCTAAAACCCACAGAAATATTGATGCTATTAACTTTCAACAACTATCTACCTCTCTACAACAACAACTCTCACCAATTTCTACATTCACTTCTCCAGAGACTGCTGCATCGCACCTAAACCAGATTCTAGAAAAAGTTCTCGATGAAGTAGCTCCAGCTACCCATCACACACCACGTAGAGTTAGACATCAACCGTGGCATTCTAACCTAACAAGGCATCTACAATAACTCTCACGCAAAGTTGAACGTCAGTGGCGAAAGTCTCATACTCCAACTGACTTCCTCACATATAAGACTATCTACAACTCTTATCGTGCTGCTCTGGACACTGCCAAACAAACATATTTCCAATCTCTTAACTCTGCTCAAGCCTCTAACCACAAGCGACTTTTTAATACATTTAATCTGCTTCACCCAAACCTCCTGCTACTATCTGTGCGCAAGATTTTGCTCCCTATTTTAGGGACAAGATTGATGAGATCCAAAATGAAATGGTATGCTCTTCTTCAGCTAGTGACCTGCTCAATTCCCTACCTGAATCCTCTGGCACATTCTCTTCATTTGATCTCACAAACGAAGATGAAGTATCTTCCCTCTTCTCATCCTCCTACTCTATTACCTCTACTCTAGATCCTTTGCCCTTACAAATCAGTAAAGCTCTGTCTCCTGTGCTTATCCCAACCCTAACTAAAATCTGTAATCTCTTTCTCTCTACTGGCAACTTTCCATCACTGTTCAAGCATGCAGTGATTACTCCTGTTCTGAAAAAATGAAACTCTGACCCTAACTCTCTCTCAAATTACTGTCCTATCTCCCAGCTCCCATGCTCCTCCAAGCTACTTGAGAGACTTGTCTACACCCGCCTCACACACTTTCTTAACTCACATAACTTACTGGACCCACTTCAGTCCGGCTTTCGTACCCAACACTCCACAGAGACAGCACTGACTAAGGTAGTAAATTATCTGGTCACTGCCAAGGCTAAAGGCCATTACTCACTCCTAATTCTTCTAGATCTCTCTGCTGCTTTTGACACTGTTGACCACTCTCTTCTCATACAAACACTACAATCCCTAGGTCTTAAGGACACAGCACTTTCTTGGTTCTCTTCCTACCTATCTGATCGCTTTACTGTTCGTTTTTCTGATTCTGCCTCCTCTTCACTACCTCTATCAGTTGGAGTACTGCAAGGCTCTGTCTTAGGGCCTCTGTTATTCTCAATCTACACCTCCTCTCTTGGCAAACTAATCAGCTCTTTTGGATTTCAGTACCATCTGTATGTGGATGATACTCAAATCTACCTATCTTCCCCAGATTTATCACCATCTGTACTGGTCCGTGTCACTGAATGTCTTTCTGCAATCTCATCTTGGATGTCATCTCGCCACCTGAAACTTAATATTTCTAAAACAGAATTAATTATATTTCCACCAGCCATTAACCGTTACCAACCTGATCTCTCTATCACTGTTGATAACTCGACAATCCACCCTGCCCCACAAGCTCGCTGCCTTGGTGTCATCCTTGACTCTGAACTGTCCTTTGTTCCCCACATTCAATCTGTCTCAAAATCATGTTACATACATCTAAAAAGCATATCCAAAATTTTACCATATCTCACACAAGACACTGCAAAAACTCTAATCCATGCACTTATTATTTCCCGTATTGACTATTGCAATAGCCTCCTTACTTGTCTTCCCAAAAACAGGCTATCAACTATGAATGCAGCTGCAAGGCTTATCTTCCTTGCCAAATGTTCATCGTCTGCTGCCCGGCTCTGTCAGTCCCTCCATTGGTTGCCAGTTTTGTACCATATTCAATACAAAGTACTCTTACTTACACATAAGGCTATTAACCAAACCACACCAACATACATCTCTTCACTCATTTCAAAATATCTCCCTACCCGACCTCTCCGCTCAGCACAAGATCTGCGTCTCTCATCCCCACGCATTACTTGCTCCCATTCACGGTTACAGGATTTTCTTCGGGCTGCACCCACTCTATGGAATGCCTTACCACTCACAATACGACTTTCCCCTAGTCTTCAAGCGATCCCTGAAAACTCTCCTCTTCAGGCAATCTTATCAGACCCCAGAACCACCCACATGACCTTCATAGCTTCCATATGTAATTACATCCCCTTTCACAGTCCACACACAACCTCACACATCGTCTTTCTCTCACATCCTCATGACATTTGGCCGACATTCTGGTGTGAATGGATCATGCAGCCCACCAAGAAACTGTGCATTCTGGCTGGACCAAAATGCAATATATAGCACCTATCCTTGTGTATCAATGCCTATTTCCCTATAGATTGTAAGCTTGCGAGCAGGGCCTTCCTACCTATATATCTGTCTGTTATTACCCAGTTTTGTTCTAATAATGTGTACAATTGTAAAGCGCAACGGAATATGCTGCGCTACATAAGAAACTGTAAATAAATAAATAGATTCCGACTTTTCAGTACTGTTTATTCCGTCATTTCCTTAGGTTCAAGTAATAAATTAAACTTACGTACATATAGGATCCCGGGGGTCGGATGCCGCCGGTCAAAATACAGACAGCGGCATCCCGACAGTCAGAATCCCGACACTATGAGGTAAGTACCCTAATGCTAACCCTTACCCCTAACCTTCCCCCCTAGTGCCTAAAGTTAACCTTCCCGCACCCTAAACCTAACCCTCCCCTATTAGCAGGGCTGGATTAAGGTCTGTGGGGGCCCCTGGGCAAAACATGTGGGGGCCTATATATTATATATATGACACATACACACACATATATATATATATATATATATATATATACATACATACACTGTATATATATATATATATATATATATATATATATATATATATATATACACACACACACAGACATAGACACAGTACACATATACATATATGATATATACATTGCTTACTGCTTCAGAGGCAGGGAAAGGCATATTGGCCAGCAGCAGCAGAAGGGGGTGGAGCCAAATATCCGGGGCGAGGCTTAATCATGGGACGCAGCAGATGGCACCAATTAAAAAAAAAAAAAAAAACAGTTCAACTTGGGGATTAGGGCCGGGGACACTATGTAGGGGCCCCCTATGTGTGGGGGCCCCGGAATGATCACCCCTGTCACCCTCTCTATAATCCGGCCCTGCCTATTAGTGCTACCCCTAACCCCTAACTCCCCCTAGTGCCTAACCCTAACCCTCCCTCTAACCCACATACTTACCTTCGGGATGCCAGCAGTCGAGATACTGGAGCCGACACTGTCGGGATTCTGGCACCGATATTTTATCCGTCCATATCCCGCATGCCGGGATGCTGACTACCTCCCTTTTATAGCCCCCCTTGTGAAACAAACAAGTGTCCTCCACACATGCCTGCATTCAAGCAAGCACTGTTCACAAATATCAATCATGTGCACCCAACACCAAGGATACATGGTATACATATAGCTATATCTATATTTCTATAACTCTCTCTCTCTGTATATATGTACACTATGTAGACAAAAGTAATTGGATACTGACAGCAAATAGATCACAAGATTTTATTGACGTCTGTATTTTGTAGGTCCACCACGTGCAGTCTTGGCAAACTGTCTACAAGTTCCTGGATAACAGCAGGCGGTATGTTTTGCCATTCAGTACAGTGACCAACTGTGACATTGAACAAGGTTGAGTCAGCCTAAAACGAACCTGTCGCTCAGTGGCGTCACAAGGCGGGTGCGGGGGGTGCGGCCCGCACCCGGGTGTCACCCGCCGAGGGGTGACACCAAGGTGCAGGATCCCCCTCAGTGACAGGAGCCGGGTGCTGCACTATAGCATTAAGTGCAGCACTCGGCTCCTGTCAGTGAGGGAGCCCGCACTGCCCATGCCCGCACCTCCTGCACCCCCCGCCGGGCATCACCCCATTGATACCTAATGTATCATTTTGTTAACCACGGCCACGAGCCGGGTTCGCGCCGCGAGGCCACACCCCTCCCGAAGGCCCGCCATGCGACGCCACGCCTCCAACACACCCCCTCCCGAAGGCCACGCCCCCATTTCGGCAGGTGCCGAGCGCATGGCGTCCCTCCCCGCACCGGGTGTCACCGTGGGGAGGGACGCCACTGCTGTCGCTCCAACTCGTCCCAGAGGTACTCAATGGGGTTACGACCTGGATTCTGAGCTGGCCAATCCATCCGGGTAACAGAATTTTCTTACAGAATTTTTACAGAATTTTCTGTATACCAGTCCATCATCACCCTGAAAACATGACAGGTGGCATTGTTGTCCTGATAAAAACAATTATTGTTTACGTAGAACTGCCACAATGTAGGGCGCACAGAGTTATCAAGAACATCTCTATTCTTCTCAGAACTTCAAACCAGCTGAAACAACCCCACAGCACAGCACACCATTTCGCTTGTGCGGGGGTGACCAGTCACTTTTGTCTATTTTGTGTATATAGAGATGAGCAGTTTGGTTTTACAGAAATCCAAAAACACCCGAAACCGAGGTTTCTGAGTGGATCAGAGTCCCAGCTCAGGTCTTCCTACCAAGTTTGGATCTAAAAAACTAGGCAAAACTTATCTTTTCTAGAAATCTTGGATTGCATATAAGAGCCTACCCCTCGTGATCAGGCACCATTTCACGCAGAAGATTGTATGGAGAGGGTGTGGGCTGTTATTGCTGTGCTTCAATAGATGCCATTAAGAGATGCCATTAGAGTTGTAGGTTGTAGGCAAATGCAGGGGGGTTTCTGGTTGCCTGAAAAAACCCCTCCCCAGGCCACACCATGACCACAATAGAAATAGTAATAGAATTTTACTAGTGCTGCATGTTCTTCTCAGTATCACAAATGAAATAATCAGCGCCACCTGTGGATCTTTTAACTAGAGATGTGCGCTGACCCCCTTGTTTTGGTTTTGGATCTGTTTCTACTGCAAGATTTTGGATCTGGATTTGGTTTTACAAAACCACCCTTGCATGATTTGGCTTTGGTTATGGATCTGTATTGTTTCTAAAAAAAATCATAAAAACAGCTGAAATCACATCATTTGGGCCTGTTTTTGTTCCTACAGTATTATTAACATCAATAACATTTATTTCCAGTAACTTCCAGTCAATTTTTACCACCTCACAGGCCAGCAGATGAAGATCCTGACTAGGGTAAGTAAGTACCCTAAATCTCCCTCCCTAACCCTAACCTTCCTTTAGTGGTGCATGGGGCCTAGCCCTAACCTCACCCCCTAGTGTCTAACCTCCCCCCAGGGGTGCCTAAACCTAACCCCCCCTTCCCGCACCCTAAACCCTAACCTCCCCCCAGTGGTGCCTAACCCTAACCTCCCCTTCCCCTAACGCCCGTGGTGGTTACCTAACCCTAAGTCCCCCCGAGAGTCCCGAAACCTAACCCTCCCCCCACGGCTAAAAGCTCCCGATGCCTGTCTTATCTACGTTTGGTATGCCGGGTGTCGGGATTTCGGCGTGCGGATAATGATAGGTATTGGTATTTAGTGCCTATCTTTAGTCCCATGCCGGGCTTTCACTGTTGGTGTTTCAGCGGTCAGCTTCCTGACTACATCCCATATGAATCATAGTAGCACAGCAGTGGCAGAAGGATGGAGTTTAATATAAACTATACGACCGTATGGAATGGTGTCATTAATCAAGAACTAATAGCCTAAAAGTAACCAACACATGTCTCCAAATAAGCTTGTTTAGATGCTGCTAGTAGCAGCAAAATAGTTACTGTACATTTAAAAAAAACAAATGTGTGGGTTCCCCCCCCTGGGCTTCAGAGCCTGGTCTGGTATTGGAGAATAGGGGAAAAACATGGCATGGGGATCCCCCTATTTTGCAACATCCAGCCAGGTGGTTAACACAGAGTGAGATCTCCCTGCAATAATGTTAACCAGCCCCAAACTGGTCAGCTAAGGGCTGGAATCCCTCAGAGAGTAGGAACCCCCTAAAAATTGATTCCCCCTCCAGCAAGTGACAATATATACTGTAGTGTAGACAGATATCCTTGTGCAGCTCACTTCCAGTTTACCTCTAACAAACAATACACAAGATTATTATAAGATATATGTATACAACTGCGCTAAATTGGGAAGCTGCTCATTAAAATTGTAACATAAAAGAAGGGGTTTATGAGCGCTATGTATATTGCTTAAACACACTCGTGGCACCTAAAAAAATTCACAGATTAAAACATATGTTTATAACTCCTTATAGGAGAATTTGTGCGAGGTGAAGTCCAGTTCAAGATCGCTATTGTTGTAGTGCTGACAGCCCTAACTGTCCCTACCGAAACCTCCGATGACTTCTCCCTGCGGGTCCGGTCCGGGCTGAGATGGTGCGTGGAGCTGAGCCTGGCCTTGGCTCCCATTCCACATGTGCCGCTGGCGTCTGGCCGGGTGTGGCCGCAAGTGATGACGTCAGTGGGATGAGCCAGCAATGCAATCGGCTTTGCAGTCAGAATAGTCCAGAACTGTTTTGCACGTCACCTTCTGCCTCCAATGCGTTTCATGCCTTACAGGCATTTTGTCAAGGATGGCAATGTGCCCACTTGAGATTGTTTAAATACTTAAACTTTATTTAATTTTCAATAAAGACCGGAAGTCATCACCGGAAGTGGGTGTAAAAGGGCGATATCCATGTGCTTTCTTCCATACTTATAAATTAAAAGGAATTTAATTCCTTAAAATAGTTTAAAAATATAGATGTATGTAATAAATGTATTAAAATGTAATAAATCGTTAAATGTATTAAAATATATAGCTCTAAAATATAAATAATTATTGTCAATTTTAGAGGTAGAACAGTATTTTATAAGAATGCATTTAATTCAAAATCTATGTTTAGCCCTGATGGATGTAGGGTTTTTAGGTCATAGTTCCATTTTGTTTCTATTCCTTTTAAACTATTTACAATATTTCCACCTCTCCAATTTCTGTTGACTTTTTGTATTGTTATGAATTTCAATCCCACTGGATTCTTTTGATGTACATTTGCAAAGTGGTTTGAAACACTATGGGTCTGTAGCCCTCTTTTTATATTATAAATGTGTTCCGCCAGTCTTATCTTCATTTTTCTCTTGGTTTGCCCTACATACTGGAGCCCACAGGGGCATTCCACTAGGTAGATCAATTCTTCACTTTCACAGGAAACAGATTGTTGTATTTTGTACGTTTTCCCGGTAATAAATGATTTAAACTCTTGTGTTGGTTTTGTAGTTGTTATTTTCTGAGTCTTGCAAGCTTTGCATTTGAGACAATAATGGTGTCCTTTATTCTGATGTAGAGGTTCATGTTCCAACCTTTATTCTGATGTAGAGGTTCATCTTCCAAGCTATTAAAACTTTTTACTAGCTCTTGTTTCATATTCCTGGCTTTTCAGTATATCATGCGTGGATTTTCCAAAATGTAGGGGTTCAGATCATCATCCACATTCAAAATATGCCAATGTTTTCTTACTAGATCTTCTATGGCATTGGTATTACTGTTAAACTGTGTTATAAATGAGAGTTCTCTTTCTTCATTTTTTTCTTTCTTTTTATAGCTAATCAAATCTTTCCTCTCAAGTTGTTCTATTTTGTTAGTTCTATTTCTAGATCTTTAGATTTGTAACCTTTACTGATGAAGTTTCTCTTCAATTTTTCACTTTGTTGATGATATTCGGAGTTCTCGGTACAATTCCGTTTAAGCCCCGGACCCGCAAGGAGAAGGCATCGGAGGCTTAAGGTAGGGCCAGTTAGGGCTGTCAGCACTACAACAATAGAGATCTTGAACTGGACTTCACCTCACACAAATTCTCCTATAAGGAGCTATAAACATATGTTTTAATCTGTGAATTTTTTTTAGTTTCCACGAGTGTGTTTAATCAATATACATAGCGCTCATAAACCCCTTCTTTTATGAAACAAGCCTGGTTGCACTGGATTGCAAGTGATACCAATGGCATCACTGTGGGGCTGCGGACGACACCGGGTGACACCATCAGCATCTGCTCTGCTATTTTGGTGTCAACCCCTCAGATGAAGCCACCAAACAGCGCTGCCGTGGGATGATGGATGACGTGCAGGTGTGGATTGAAAGATCTACATTAAAAAGGTAGACAATGTCTAGATAGACACCAAATGTTAGACAGTCAATAGGTCGACAGGTATAAAAGGTCAAAAGGGACTAAAGGTCGACACACTAGAGGTCGACATGTAAGAAAGTCAACAGGTACAAATGGTCGACAGGGTCAAAATGTCGACATGAAAAAGGTAGACAAAAATGGTCAACACATTTTATTTTTGTTTTCTAACCCTAATCTACACCCTAACCCTAAACCTCCCCTTAACCTAAACCTAACCCATCGGGGTAGGTGCCTGACCCTAACCGTCCATTCTAGTGCCTAACCCTAACCTCTGGCAAGTGCCTAACCTTAACCCTCCCTCCTGGTGCCTAAACCTAACCGTCAGGGTAAGTGCCTAACCTTAACTGTTGGGGTAAGTGCCTAACCCTAACCCCCTGGTAAGTGCCTAACCCTAAAAAAAAACAAAAAACATGTTGACCATTTTTGTGTCTACCTTTTTCATGTTGACCTTTTGACCATGTCGACCATTTATACCTGTCGACCTTCTTACATGTTGACCTTTAGTGTGCCGACCTTTTGTCCCTGTCGACCTTTTGTCCCCCTGGGGGAGCAGCAGAAGAACCTAGCACTGTCCTGAACATATATGTACGTAATGGTCTCCTTATGCACTGCATAGTGTATTATTATACAGTAACCCTATTGATGGTCTATAGTAGTGTATCCCTAACAGTGCATGTTTTCCAAATTTACTAGTTTTCCAAATTTACCTGGTTTGACAGGTGTATTTATTACTCGCTGACACATGTTAAAAGTAGAGATGAGACACCTGCACTACGCGATCCGGGCCAGGTTTTCCCACCTATCTCGAATCCCAAAACGAGGCAAAACATGACGTTTTGCCTCGTATGGGATCATCATCCCTCTATCGGATTTTCGCGGGTTTTGGGTTGTATATAACTCCCTCCCCGCGGTGATCGGCGCCATTTACTTGATGAGTCCTGGGCTGTCAGGGCTGTGGTTCATCCAAGGGACTGTGTTGTCCAATACAGGGGTGTGCTGTGCTGGTCTGTGTTGTCTAATACAGGGGAGTGCTGTGCTGGGCTGTGTTGTCCGTTACAGGGGAGTGCTGGGCTGGTCTGTGTTGTATAATAAAGGGTTGTGCTGTGCTGGCCTGTGTTGTCCAATACAGGGGTGTGCTGTGCTGGCCTGTGTTGTCCAATCCAGGCAGGATGTGCTGTGCTCTGTCCAGGGGCTGTGTTATTTATCATTGCTTTGCTAATCCAGGGGAGTGCTGTGCTGTCCAGGGTTGTGCTTGTCCATCCTGAGTTGTATGATACTTTTGGGACGAATTGGAGTGACAGGTTCGTTCTAGGCTGCCTCAACCTTGTTCAATGTCACAGTTGGTCACTGTACTGAATGGCAAAACATACCGCCTGCTGTTGTCCAGGAACTTGTAGACAGTTTGCCAAGATAATAATTTGCAAGAGGAACCAAGTATGACAGCCACCATCATGTTGCACAGCACATCACTGAAGTCATGACGGCTATGTTGCGTTTTTTTGCCAATACATTTGGTTTTAACCGTCTAGTTGAAGTAATGTGCCCATGCTACCAAATTCCGTCTTGATTCTATCTTACCAGAACAGCAATTCCTCATCTGTACCGGGATATGAAACAGAAAGTTACTGTTTGCCTAGAAAATGCCATTGACTGACTATTTACTAAACTACAGATATATGTGGACAAGTGGTACTGGTCAGACTAAAGATTACATGACTGTGACAGCCCACTGGGTGGGTGTACTGCCTTCAGCAGCAAAATCTAACAAACAACGCCAGCTCATTTACAGGCAGGCTACTCTCTATAACACCGGCTTCACTAAGAGGCAAACCTTTGTCAATCTGTTGGAAAAACTCAGAGATGTGATAACAAAATGGCTTACCCCATTAAGACTCTCCTCAGGATTTGTCATTTCGGATAATGCAAGTAATACTGTACGAGCATTTCAACTAGTACCATGTTTTTCCCACACAATAAAGTTGGTGGTTCAGACTTTCTTTAAAAAATTACAGGTATGTGCAGGAGATGTTGACTATGGCCCATAAACTTTTCTTCATTCCGCAACCGCATGTAGAACATAGGAGAAGAATAGGGGCTTGATTCACTACGGATCGCAACTGCGTATGCAATTGCGATTACGCACACAGTTCAACTGCGATAGTATGCTAATTCATTGTGATTGCTATCCCATTGCAGCACTACACAAGGACGCCCACTTTACTTAGCACACATCTGTAATGTTTAGCAAGACTGCGAAACCATCGGTACAATCGAGTACCATCCCAGCTTCCCGCACACTTGCAGAAGCCCTGACTTTACTCAGAAATTGCTAACTTCATCGCACGCTATCAGGCCTCAGGCTGCGTACGGCATCGCAGTGGATAATTTATGCACGCCCCTGCAACGACATCACTGGGACGCCTGCGTTTCGCAGATCACCCTTCACAAATGGTACTTCCTGTCAATCACTCTGTGATGGGTCAGCGTAGCCACTGCAATCTCATTTCCGATTGCAGTGGAGCATTCGCGCACATGCATTACGACATATACACATGCGCAGTGCGTAACAACTGGCCGATTGCGGAATCAGGCCCAAGGATCCTCAGATTTAGTAAATATTTAAAGATTTACCAATGGCGAAATGAAAGCAAACCCACCTAAAACATAGCTCTGTCTGTGGCAGGCGAGTTTGAGAGAAGCACTACACAGTTGGGTGGGTTTACCATCATTTTATAACTTCTATTTGCTGTTGGTTTTAAACTGAAAGATCAACACTGATGGCATTTAGAGCTGCAGAAACCATCTGACAGTGATGTCGGGTTTCAATTTAAGCTGAATCCCTACAGATCATAAATAGTCAGATTTTTGACAACACAACAATGGCGATAACAGTCGTTTGACAATTTTGGTTTAGAACCAAGACCAACTTTTAGTAAATTTACCCCTCACAGTCATATACGGTATACAGTGACAAAGATGCCTGCAGTCACCCTACCCAGGCATCTACTCCATTTACCTACTACAACTCTCTGTCCTAATGATGTCCTAATAGTTACCTAGTGGTGTTTTTTAAACAACTACAGCCCAAACCCTCTTCCTACACTTTCCTGTGTAAAACGGCACCTGATCACGAGGGAGGGACTGTTATATGCAATCCAAAACATAGGAGATTCAACATTTCAGGGAAAATGATGATTAGCCTTGTTCTGAGATACGAACTTGACTGGAAGACCCAAGCCAGGACTCAGATCCACTCGGAAACCCTCCAGTTCAGGTGTTTTGGGATTTCAGTAATACAAACGCGCACATTTCTAATTACTACCTGCTTAGCTTCACCACTGACCAGTAGGAGCAGAGGTCATCTCTTAGCTCGATGGCCTTGGAAGTGAATGTGGGAGCAAGTTGTTCATCACAGAATGTGGAGGACATAGATGAAACATCATTGATGGAAATGGTAAGTAGAACTGAGACAACAGTTTTATATGATGTTATTTTTTTTTTATTAAGCTACCCAACTTAAACAATGCATTACCAATTAAGGCACTGAAATCTTTGTATTTTAAACCACCATGTAATTTTCCCATTCCATAGCATTATCTCAATAAAATAACTAAGTAATTTTCACTATTTACGTGCCCCTGTTCAGAAATACCTCTAGGTAACCCAGGCTCCATTGGCATCCATCTCTCAACTTCCTCAGGACACTTAATGGACTCAGGAAAAGCTGATGTTCATGTAGAAGATGCTTTGCATCTTAAAATGTGGTGTAGGACACAAAAGGCCAATACAACCCAGTCTATATTGTCAAGCTTTTAATTTAATACTAGTATGAACAATTCTGAAGTAGAGATGAGCGGGTCCGGTTCTTAGAGAAACGGACCCACCTGAACTGCCAGATCCGAGATGAGAACCGAACTAGGCTCGGGTTTTCCCGCGTGACTCGGATCTCAAAACGAGGCAAAACGTCATCCTCCGGCTGTTGGATTCTCGCGGGTTTTGGATTCAACAAAGGTCCTGGTGATCAGCGCCATTTTCACTCTGGGTGTGGACAGTGAACTGAACAGACGTGTTGCTGTCACTGTCTGTGTCAGTGTGTTGACAAACTTGGGGCTAAGGCTGCAGTCCATAAAGGGTTGCTGTGTTGTCCAGGGGGGGGGGGGTGCTCCGTCAATCAGGGATGCTCTTCCACAGTGTAAAAAAATATAAAAGTGCTTTTTATTTTTTGTGCGTTAGCAACTTAGGTGCGCTATTATTGTTTGGTGACACTGCCGGAGAGAACGCAGGTGATCTGTCCGCACTCGGCAGGGGTGCTTTGCTGTTCATAAAGAAGGGGTGCTGTCTGTGTTGTTCATCAAGGGGCTGCTGCCTCATTCAGGGGTGCTAATCCCCAGTGTTAGAAAATATAAAAGTGCTTATTTTTTTGTGCGTTAGCAATTTAGCTGTGCTATTATTGTTTGATGACGCTGCTGGCCAGACAACAGTTTATCATCCACCTACAGTATTTGTGACTCTGCAGGTGGTCTGTCCACACTTGGCAGGGGTGCTTTGTTGTCCATAAAAAAGGGGTGCTGTCTGTGTTGTTCATCAAGGGGCTGCTGCCTCATTCAGGGTTGCTCTTCCCCAGTGTGAAAAAAATCAAAGTGAAATGAAATTATTAATTTCAATATCAATCCACAAAAAAAAAAAATTTTTTTTTGTGTGTGTGTGTGTGTGTGTGTTAGCAACTTAACTGCACTATTACTGTACGGTGACACTGCCGCAGTTGATCGTCCACGTATTTGTGACACTGCAGGTGGTCTGTCCGCATTCAGCAGGGGTGCTTTTTTGTCCATCAAAACGGGGTGCTATCTGTGTTGTTCATCAAGGGGCTGCTGCCTCATTCAGGGGTTCTCTTTCCCACTGTAAAAAAAAATAAAAATGTTTTTTTTTGTGTGTGTGTGCATTAGCAACTTAGTTGTGCTATTATTGTACAGTGACACTGCCGCAGTTTATCATCCACGTATTTGTGACTCTGGAGGGGTGCTTTGTTGTCCATAAAAAGGCCTTGTTCATCAAGGGGCTGCTGCCTCATTCAGGGGAGCTCTTTCCCAGTGTAAAAAAATATATTGTTCGGTGACACTGCCGGTCAGATCGCAGTGTAAGTTTGTTGATATGGAGGACGATCAAATGAGAGGAGAGCAGGAACCACATACCAGTCTTGCAGCTGCTGCCAGCAGTCATGTTGGTGATGCAAGGCTGTTAACATCATCTACAAAGGCCGATGCCCAAGGGCTTAAGTCAAAATCAAACAAGAAATGTTTTACACTATTAAAGAAAAGTTAGATGAAGAGAAACAAAAAATTGGCAATATGCCATTTACTATACGAAGTGGCATGGAAAGGATAACGTCTTGGCCTTTATTTATGACTGGTGTTTCTGCATCTTATGATGATTAAAGCCCTTCTCCCTATAGAAGTGTCAAAAAACTTTAAATCGCTAAGTTACATGAACCAACTGTGTGCTCAGAAAAGTCACATATCCCCGAAAAGATTCCAAGTGTGTCCGCGGTTGTCATGTGTGAGCCTGACCTTTCTAATACTGTATTTCAAGAGGATCCTTCTTCCACCATTTGTGTGCCCTCTGCAAATGTGGAGATGAGCAGCACAAATCAACTTGCTGACATAAAAATCGAGGATGCTGGAATTGCACCAGGAGGATGAGGAGGATATTTCTGTAGTTGACGCTAACAAGGATGATGATGTTGATGCCGAGGATGTTGTTTGTGTAAATCAGGCAACAGTTGTTGTCCATGGTATGAAAAATGTCCATTGTTGTCATGCCGGGGTAAAAGACAAAAAAAATCTACTTCTCACGTGTGGAATTATTTCCACCCAAATCCAGACAACAGTTGTCAAGCCATCTGTAACATTTGCCAAGCAAGAGTGAGTAGAGGTAAGGACCATAAATATCTAGGAACCTCCTCCCTCTTTCGTCACTTGCAGTGCATTCATCAAATTCCAAAGTGTTTGCAAAATTCAGAAACTTTGGCTAAAAACATAACAATCCAGTCCAGCATCACCTAGCTGCTCCCTTCTCTCTGTTATATCCAAGTGCCTGCAATCTCCATCACCAACACCTGCATCATCAACATAATCATGATTGGAAGCAGTCCTGCTGCATCCAATTTCATAAGCATGACTCACTCTTCTCCTATCCGTGAAGGATCCTTGAGTGCTACACCTGTTGCTGCTGGGGGTGGATCTTCATCCCGGAAAGGGACCAAGAAGACTACTACTAGCAGTAATTTAAAAAAACAATTGACTATTAAACAATCCTTTGATAGAGGAGCTAAGTATAACAGCTGTCACACAGTTGCACAGCGGATCACTGATGCCATGATGGCTGTGCTAGTATAAGATGGTGAAATAACAGAAAATGTGGATGATAGTGTGGAGGAAGTGCAAAAGGAGGATGAAGGGAAAATTTGTGTCCTATCTGACGCTAATGAGGATGTTGATGATAACGATGTTGTTTGCGTAAATCAGCCACCAGTGTCAGCAGTTCTTGCTCATGATAAAAAGAAAGCCAGAAAAGCCACATATAGGTGTGGAATTATTTTAAACTAAATTCTGACAACAGTTGTGAAGGCATCTGTTCCATTTGTAAAGCCAAAGTGATCAGAGGAAGGGACGTTAACCATCTAGGCACCTTCTCCCCATTGCGTTATTTGCAGTGAGTTCATGCAATTTGTTTAACAAAACTATAGTAATTTGTAAATTAATAACAAGCAGTCCAGTATCAGTTACCAGCAGTTTGGACCAGCACGTGCAATCTCCAGCACCAACACCCTCATCATCAACCTCCTCCTTAATAATTGAAGGTAGTCCTTCCAAAAAACGTTTTGTGGGGCCCAAACAAACCAAGGACTTCAGCCACAAAAGTGCCAGTCCTTGTCGCTAAAGTGCTTGATTTGTTAAATTGTGCATGTCCTTTTTAATATCAATTCCATCTTTCACCTCTTTTATTTACATTTTGCACAATTTGGGGCATTGCAGACTGACATTATTATAGTTTATTAAACTGCCATCCTGTCTGCGACTGCTGTGTGATAATGTTTCATAGATGTCCTATATTTTTTTGAAACTGCCGTGCGTTTGTGCTGCTGCTCTGTCGCTTACTTTAGCCAGCCAGCTCGCTGCAGCCTATGGCCTATATTGGTGAAAAATAGTGAAAACAATATTGTGAGCTGTACGGTGGTTAAAAATGCCTGGAAATGCATGAAAATGATTGTTATTAAGGTTAATATTACTGTAGGAACAAACACAGGCCCAAATTATGTGGTTTTAGCTGTTTATATAATTTTTTGGAACAAAGGCCCTGATTCAGACCCACTCGCAAGCGGCTGTCCGCTCGCAAGTGGGTCGATGGTCTGCACTGAGCATGCGCACGACGGAGGGAGCTCCGTCGTGCGCATGCGCCAGACGCGACGAGCAAAGGAAAGTCCTTCGCTCGTTGTGTCTGATCAAAGGGGGCGTGCTGTCGATGTTGATTGACAGCACGCCCCCTTTGGTGGGCGTGCCGGGGGCGTGCCTCCCTGACGGGGGCGTTCCCACGGGAACGCCTCCCGTCAGAAGCCGGCCCACTGACATCACTAGTGATGTCAGTGGGAGTGATTTTGGCTCTGATAGAGCCAAAATCACTCCGGGGCTTGCGGTTGAAAACCTCAACCACAGGCTCCGGCTCGCAGTTTCGATGGTCGCGATGGTCACGACCATCGCGGCCATCAAACTGCACGCTCGTATAGGCTGTGGGTGGTGACCCACAGCTATACAAGCGTCCAGGAGGACGCTCCATTTTTATGGAGGGCGGCCCTCATTTAGAGCGTGCGCTCTGCTCAGAGCGTACGGCTCTGAATGAGGGCCAAAATACAGATACAAAACACGCAAGGGTGGTTTTGTAAAACCAAATACAGATACAAAACCTTGAAGGAGATACAGATGCAAAACCAAAACCAAACCACGGGGGGCGGAGCACATCCTTATTCTAAAGTGGTTGCTCAATATTCCAAATGCATTTTCTACAACCCTCCTTGCAATTAAAGATTTTTCACTCATAGTTGAGTCCTCTTTGGGGGTATGGTTTAAACTAGGGATGTGCAGGCTCGGTTCTACTCGGTTCCGTTCGGTTCTTTTTACCGAATCTTATTGGCTATCCAAAACTCGTGACAGCTGAAACCCAATAAGATCCGGTAAAAAGAACCGAACGGAACCGAGTAGAACCGAGCCTGCACATCCTAAACACAGTGGGATGTATTGCAAAAGCCTCATCCACAACAAACACAAAGTTGAGCCCATGCTTTGTCTGGCTGACAGAGGGTAGATGCAGGATGCCTTTCTAGAGACTATCATGGAAGTTCCAAAGTCTTACAATCAGAGACTTCCATTATTGCCTACAACTACAAATATGAACTCAGTTTGCATTGACAATTGCCATCATAACAATGCTGAAAAATCTTTTACAGTTATAGTAATAGTAACAACTTGTGAGACTTGGTATTATCCGAACATGCTTTCTGTCAATGGCTCCTCCGCAAGTTGGAAAAATTCCTCAAAATCCTACCAGCTGTTCCTCTGTTGTTGAAGGCAGCTGTAAATCGAAAATATTTATATGAATTAAATGTGTGCATTGATATTAACATGACATGTTTATTTTTTTATATGTCAGCTCTCTGCTTTATGAGAGGAACCAGAAGATAATCTACTGGATTCTGATGAACCTCCAGCTCGCACAACTGCTCCCACACAGATGCCCAACCCAGTCATCCCATTGGCTGGTACTGTCCAGCCCATTAAGAGGGGTAAATAGTAACTCCCACTGGCCGCAGATGTTACAGACAACCTCACACACCATATGCTGCAGTCCGCCAGAATGGTGCTCAATCAGGGGACCAGATCTGTGGACGATATTGGGACATAGGTGAGTGCCAAACTTATGGGGAATGGAGGAGTGGAAGCAAAAGGCTGCATAGAAGATCATACTGGAGGCCTTGGTGAAGGCTGATACGGGCAGCTGTCTATGAACAGCTACTGTACATTGCTACTCCTGTGGCCCGCAGTCAAGAGACTATCAGGTCTGTGTACTCAACTCCCACGTCACACATAGGTTTTTGTGCCCCGGTACAGACTCAGCATGTTCGCCATCCCCATATCCCTACCCCGGGTCCCAGAACATCCACTCCAGCATGCGTTAGTATGTTGCACTTCAGTGGCACAGCATCTATTGAGGACAGTTTGTACCACTTTGACCCCACGTATCAGAACCTGTGATGCTTGCCTTGTTTATACTGTAGTTTAGGTTTTATATTTATTTAATGTTATGGTTCTACTGCTTATATGTTTTCTATAGGGTTTTTAGAGTTTGATAATGTTATATTTTTCTAATGATTTATATGTTTATTTGAAAAGTTTTGTGAAAGTTTTATATTTCTAAAAAAAAAATCTTGTTTTAAGTTTTGCACTCACCGTTAAATATTGATTTGTAAGCACCTGGATAATGGCTTGGCACACCTCAGGTATGACCAGGTCCAGTACTTGTGGTGAGATGAGTGTGCTGAACTTGAATGTGCCAGGGACCTTCCAGAGAGCCATACCTTTTATCTTCTTTCTCTATGTAGGGAGACCAGTTGCAGCAGAATGGTGTAGTCATCCATCTGCTCAGTAGCCAGTTCTTGGTCCTGCAGCTCCTATGGATAAGAGCCCTTCTCCCCGTCCTCTTCTGATCCCACAGGAAGCTCACTATAATGGCCACATAGGCAGCTACAGCTTGTTTATGATCAATTCTCACATGTAAAATAACCAGGGTGGAACCAACAGTATCAATAGTAGAGTGCAGCATCTGAGTATATTACTAGTGTTTTTACAATACAATAGCATTACAGTAACGACAAATGTTGTAAATTATTAATATTAATTTGCATTTTCCATCCTGAAAGTACAATCAGGGGCGCCAAGGGGGGGGGTAGCGGGTACAAATTACCCAGGCCCGGGCTTGCTGGAGGGGCCCGGCGGGGGCCCGGGTCCGGCACCACTCACCCCCCCCTCTTACATCACAGCAGCCCAGCACACACTGCTGTGTGCTGGGCTGCACTGGGAGACTGCTCGCGGCTGCTAAGAAGCAGCCACAGCAGTCTCCTATACCTGTGGGGGGAGCAATCAAGCTGATCGTACCCCCCACTGGTTTCGCGCCGGGCTGAGGGGGCTCACGGTGCTGCAAAAGTTTTTTTTAACCTAAGGAGGCGTGGCCACATCTCCAGCGATTAGGCCATGCCCCCTTTTAGACGGGCCCGGCGCAGCTCTTGACGGGCATGAGTACAATTATCTGACAGTGTGTATAGAGACCCTATATCAGCGGGTTGATTTGGAATTGAAGGTATTATTTAGAACTAAATGATTACTGGATAGTGTGTACACTATATATTAGATATTTTTGGAATCGTTTAGATGGTCTGAATTGGTTTAGTCATTAACATCATAAGGGGTGCCTAGAGGGAGGGAGCAGGTACTGATTACTTGGCCCGGACTTGCTGCAGGGGCCTGGCGGGAGCCCGGGTCTGCTGCTACCCCCTCCTCCCTCCTGTCAGCGGCAGTAGTGAGTACAGAGAGACAGATGCTGCCACTGAGCTAAGGGGGGAGAGAGATTGCACTGATTTCCCCCGTGGATCTTCCCCTTGCTGAGGGGCAAAACGGCGCACCCCTGTGGAGCCCCATTGCAATCACCCGGCCACGGCCAGGCTCTTTACATCCTGAGCAATGTTGGCCAAAATTTTAAAAGTGTGTACCCAGCTTAACAAAGTGGGTCTCTCATAAGCATGTGAATAATACAATTGTGACTCTTTGACACTAATATATCCAAAACCTTAGCAACAGACATTACTTTTGCAGTTGGAATACAAAGCATTTCAAATATGTTGCCCATAACTAAGCTGTAATTATTTTCTAGTGTTTTTAAAATAAGATTAACCAAATAAGAACAAAAAAACCCAAAGCCCTTGTAACATAATTTTGCTAAAATATAAATATATCTTCTATTCCCCATGCCTCTGGTTGGTGGAGATTTTTTCTCTATTTCCCAAGAGGGCCATAACATCCACATAATTGATTGACTACAATTTCCTTATTGATAGCACAACCAAATATTGGACTGAAATGCAAATGTATTATGCAGCCAAGACTTTAACTATCCCAAATAATTTCAAATTGTATGTAAACTCTCAAGTTCAGTCTAACAACTGTAACAAGGGGTATTGAAATGAGGATTCCATACAGGCAGGTACTTTGGGATGCAGTGTCTCTTTAATAGTAGCAGAAACTGCACCTTAGCATACGTGAGGTTAGGCCTGTACACACTCAGGCACACTACAGAAAATAAGAAAACATAAAAGTAAATGTCTCAGCACTCCTTGTGTCTATGGACCCTCCAGGTGCTGGCACCCTAATGCTAACCACCACACCAGCCTATCACCTAGCTAGCTTGTCCAGCATCAGGAGCAAGGAGCATCAGGTGTGTGGGAATTTTAAACCCTTCCTGTGCTCCAGTGATTATTCCAGCTTGTTCTGTGTAAATGTGAAAACCTGGAATTCCACACCTATACTGCTAATGCAGAACGCACAGGTTTTACTCCAGCCTCCCTTGGAGGGAGCGGATTCTACCAGAATGTAGACAATTCAGGTGAGAGACAACCCCTCTCACCACACAACATAAGTACCACCAGCATGTATAATTATTGAAGATTAAAAATATTGCATAAACTTGTATTGGGTTGCTACTGGTAACAGCATTTAAGAGTATGTAAACTTTATAAAGAAAACATCTTTTTTTTTTACTGCAGCTAAATCATGCTATTCTACCAGTGATATGAGTCTGTTTGCTCTGCTCAGTGCTTTGCACCCCTGTACATGCCTTACAGAACCCAAAGTCAAGGGTCCATGTCATAATATATCACTGAATTTAAAAGGTAAAACAACATTATAACCAAATACTTCAAAGTCTCACACATCTATAAGTAATTCCGCTATAGTACTTACATTAGTCTCCCATGAGAGCTGCCTGCAGACATTGCATCACTTACTGCTCTGCCCTTATTATCAGTTCATGAAAACAAGCTTTCATGGTCTAGGCTTTCATCAGATTGTTGGAGATCTCATTGGGGCCCCTGACTCCTAAAAGATACAAGAATTCTTCATTTATATTTATTTAGCGGACTCATTGTTCAACGGCAAGTTACGCTTATCTATATGTGTAACATGATTTAAGGTTAAGTATATGAAAATGTTTAAATGTAACTGACACCTATAGGTGTATGGTACTCGCAATGTTACTCATTAATTATTTATCTGATGACACCTTATAGTATATTACCACCTTCTCGTTTTCAGATTCCTGGACAGTTTTCATGACCAGGGGGTGTGTCTTTACGGTTACTGTACAACTACTTAATTTGTAAGATTTCAGAACATTATCTAACCACTCTAATAAAGCGCCCCCTCATTGTCAAAAAATAATAGTTTTTGTTTTTATTATAATTAGTGTTTTTTTGTGCTGTTTTTGTCTTTTGGGTATTTTTTTTTTTGTCTCTGTTTTGTTTTCTTCATTGACTTAGTGTTACCAGGCTAGCATGGCATTGCACAGTAAGGTATGATGAATAAAATGAGTCCACTCAGCTAGTGCCCCATGGGATCTTTTTACTACAGAGTAGTGTTCATCGGTATGTACAGTAGTCACAGACATCACAACCATGATACACAGGGACAATGGACCTCATTCAGACCCGGTCGTAAGCGCTGAGCGCTCACAACCGGGTCGATGTTTAGGCCCTGCGCACGCGCAGCGGCCGCACTGCGCGTGCGCAAGCCCCGGAGTGAGTGAGAAATTCTCTCGCTCCGGAGCTCACTACAAAAGGGGCGGCTGTCGATGGTGATCGACAGCCGCCGTTTTGTGGGCGGCCGCACTGACATCAGCAGTGATGTCAGTGAGGAGCTTCCTGCTCGATCAGAGCAGGAAGCTACCTGTGGCTTGCGGTTGCCGAGACCCAAACTTAGGGTCTCATCGCAAACCCCGATGGTCGCGATGGTCTTGACCATCGCGACCATCAACCTGGTCGGTTGCTAAAGCTGTGGGTGGTAACCCACAACTTAGCTAGCGACCAGGAGGCCGCACTTGAAAAGTCAAGCGGCCGCCCTCATTCAGAGTGAGCGCTCGCTTCTTGCGACTGCCTCTGATTGAGGGCCAATGTCATTAGGTTGTCTCAATGTGCCAGTAGCATGTTAGTATACAGCTTCTCTTTAGTATAGTGGCCAGTGTAAGGTTAGAAAGTTTAATGTCCTAATTGCAATTTTCTGGTTTTAGAGTGAAATATACTATAGAACAAAATAAAATGATCCAAATGCAGCTGTTTAATGCTGCCACTTTCAGTGAAACACCCACATCAACCTTGCCAGCCCCCCTATTACCTCCCAGTAACGCCCCCCTGTGTCTTTGTGCTGCGTCTCTGTGCACAGACAATCAGGATGCATGCGTGGTGCGACTTTGACGCTTGCACAGTACAAAAAACATTGGTCAACTCACACATATTGGCATGCGTCCACCTCTGTATCTGGCCTACTAACTGACTACAGTCAGTCACGCCAACTCGCGGCTGGAGTACAGAGAAGGAGAAGGCCGCAGGGCAGGCTGAGGCAGAAAAGACTGAGTGACGCCACTGACACAATGCCCTTCTGTCAGATTTCTCAGACACCACCCATTCAGGATTAAGCAGACTCCGTACAACAGACAGCACTGCTGATTTCCAGACTGTCTGGAGGAATTCTGGACGAGAGTCTCGGAATGGCCTACAGCAGTTTACAGCTGGAAATTAGTAAAATGATGATGTAAGGATAATGATATTAGTCATTTATCATTCCCTCATGCTTGATGTAAAAGTAACTACAGTAAGTCCTGTGTAAAACATGAGCACAAAAGCTATACAACTTGCAACAATTATCCTATAGAGTAGGACAAAAGAAAGAAACTCCTTTTTGGGGGCACTCTAAATACTAAGAGTGCCCCCAAAAAGGAGTTTCTTTCTTTTGTCCTACTCTATAGGATAATTGTTGCAAATTGTATATAGCCTTTACTCCTGGGGAGCACCACCAACCAGTTTATAGGTATGGGATGTTTTTATAACACCCTAATAATACATAAGTATATGTTGGTTCCTATGGTCTAATAAATTGAATTAATCCAGTGCGGAGTTCCTTCCAGTGTTTTTCCACAAAAGCTATACAGCCTACATAAGTTTAATTATGTCCTTTATATAATACAAATCCTTGGTTGGGGCATACTTTAACCATTGCTCTGCCTCAATGAACAAGACAGCACTTTGCAGCACATGATTACCAAATGTCCTAATTGCACAAGACCGTATACAAAAACTGTCCCGCTAGAATCCCGATAGATGTCAGACACTGCATCTCTCCTACCTTTTATTGTAGCTTTGATTAATTGCTGCTGTTGGTGTCTTAAACTCAGTTGTTGATTGTCTGATTTGGGGATTATTGGGATCCTGTTTGGAAAAGTGATAGGTAATTTTTACCTCATGGAATGCCAAGCAATAATGAACACTACAGGACCCTGTAAGTAGCCCAATATTAAGCTAATAGGTCATATGAAAATGTAAGCCTCTTTCACCCAGCCAGCCTCAACAATAAAGTAATATAATTTCCATTTAATAATTTTTAATACATGTGTAAAACCCCAAACTACTCTGTTGTTCCTGATATTGAAAGAGGAGAGCTCTTCAGCTAAGACTCCAGTGTTCCTGTCCCTCCAGGGAGGCTTCATTTCCTGTTCCAAGATGGTCACCGAGGTCACTACTGAGCATGTGCAGGATAAAAGTGACATGGTGGCAGACAGTAGTCCCCTACTTAGCTCATAGAGAGAACCTGGTTAATACCTGCTATAAAGCTGTTCCAGCATCCCTGCACCGCTACCCACAAGCAGCATGCACTCACCGGCTGGTGAGCTGTAAGGAATCCTGCTCCGCTTCAGTATCAGTGTACAAGTAACAGTGAGTATGGCTGTACCTACTATATAAACCAATACTGGGCTATTCATAATTTGAATCATCCGCTGGTGTGTGCCTACATAACTCTGCATTTTATCAACACATGCAAACACATAATTTCCAATAGATTATGGGCCCAGACACACAGGTCTAAAGTACCCAGGCACAAAGATAAACAGATACTCAGACATACAAGCTATTAGAAACACCCAGATCAGAATGCAGGTGACATCTTAAGCACATGTGTAGTGCAGACTGCATTGGAACACAGAGTGAAGACAGCACAGAGTGTTTCCAGCAAAGTATAGCAGCAGTGAAGCTGATTAAAGTACAAAAGCTGCATAGTTATGTCTTTAAGAAGCATAAATATAGGAGCTACACCCACAATAGGGTTTATAAGCTAAAAGGTACATAAAGTATACACCCTGGAATTTGCTATGGAAATGCAGTTAAAGCATGAAAGGTTGTGGAAAGTCACTGTAGAACCATATGCAGATTCAAACCCTGATGATATAGAGAAAGGCATGGAGACCATAGCCTTTAGTGTAGAGCAACACGTGTACTCTATAATACAATTGAAAGTCAGCAAAAGATATGTGGATAGCGCTGGGAGCAGTGTATTCAGCTAGAGTTCTCTTGAGGAGAATAAATCTAATAAGTGTAATTTATAACACCTAATGGAATGAATGCAGCAGTATGAGTGATTACATAGACAAAATGATGTCTGTCTCTCAGCAACAAATGTCTGTTGTAGTGCAAGTGGATGATGAGGAGATTGCTACTGCAATGCTGCTGAATTTGAAACCTGCATTTGACTTCCTGTTTGTTACATAGGAGGCAAACACAGCAAAGCTAACAGACATAGTCAGAGAAAAGTTATTACAGTTTCAAGAATGTCTACCATGTGATTCAAATGCTGAGGCAACTGCATTATTTAGAAGGCAATTTATATCTATGTAACTAGACACAATGTTTATTATTATATGCTTATTAATAATCTGTATTTGAATAAAATAGATATACAAAAGAAGGCATTTTAATGCAAGCCTAATAATGTGAATCCTATGCAAATCAAGAAATGCAACAGCAAAGATGAGTCAGTCCCGAGTGTTACAGTTAACTGTAGAAAAAATTGTTGATACTGTACATTAATTCAGGTGTAACAAGGCATTTCAGCTGTAATAAGAAACGGTTCACAAAGTTAACCAAATGTTACCATATCATTATCAAATGAATTGGAAATCAAGTCCTTACAGCTACTAAAGTTAGGACAATTAAAGTTTGCATAAACATTGGAACAAGAACAAGTCACAGAAATCCAAGATGTGCTTTATGTACCAGAAATGGGAACAAATCTTATAGCCTTCAGTGTCCTAGAACAGAGAGGCCATAGAGTTAACTAAAGGACTGTGCGTTGTGAGAAACAGAAGAGGCTCCATCATAGCTCCATCATAGCTACAAATAGCAATTGTAAATCCTTGATTCACAGCACTGTTATGCAGTGATGACAACTGAGTGACAGTCACTAGAACTTTGTCATAGAAGATTTGGACACCTTGGATATGACAGTGTCCAGAAGCTACACAACGGGATGGTTATAGGAAATTCAGTGGCTCATGCAGAGAAACCCATATGTGAGAGCTGTATTACAGAGAAACAAAGTTGTCATCCATTTCCAGAATAAACATAGCTACAAAACAACTTCAAATAGTACATGCAGATGTGAGTTGTCCAATGGAAGTAATTCTGTGAGTTGATACAGATACTTTCTGATTCTTATAAATGACTTCACAAGGATGACTGATGTTTATTTTATCAGATAAACATCTGAAGTGGTGAAAAAGATTGCAGATTACAAGAGACTTGTAGAGCATTTAACAAGTTACAGACTCAAGACCCTGAGATCTGATAATGGTGGAGAATATATCAGAGTGATGGAACAATTACTGAGAAAATATGGAATAGAGCATCAACTGGCTATTACCTATACTGAAACACAGTACAAAGGATTTAAATTATGTTACCCTATATAGAGAAAAAAATGGTGTCAGTGAATGAGCAAACCATACACTAGTAGAGAGAGAGCAAGATGTATACTAAAGGACACAGGCCTAGACAAGCAGTTTTGGGCAGAAGCCATGTCCACAGCAGTTTATCTCAAGAACCATTCCCCTACAGTTGCCCTAAAGGACATAACACCTATTGAAGCACTGTCAAAGAGAAAATCATGTGTAAGACATCTCAGATTCTTTGGAAGTATGGCCTCTGTGCATATACTAAAGGAGAAAAGATGCAAGCTGGATTCAAAAGTCAGTAAAGTGCATCATACCTGGCTATTGCCATGAGAGCAAAGGTTTCAGATTGTGGAATCCAAACATCAGAAAGATTGTTATATCACAATATTTTATCTTTAAAGAAACAATACCAATGATCCCCCAGTGACTCAGTGATGATTTCCCACACGATGCACCCTTCAACTATATTACCTATATTACTTATACTATTTATATTCATATTTTTAGTACAATTATATTTATTTACTGTATGTTATATATTTTGACTTTTTGTCAAATCAAATTGAAAGTACATGTTGTTCTGTACTCAAACAATGTTTTTTCTTTTTTTGACCTATTGTTGAATTGAATTGTTTGCATATACGTCTCTGATTCAATAAAAAAGAATAATAAAAAAAAAGAAACAATACAAATTGAAGAAAAGTTGTAAACTGATACTGTATGCAGAGCAAGTATGTGTTCATGGACATGCCAGCAGCTGAAGATGTATCTGAGTCAGACTATCAGTGTGGAAGTTCAACCACAGAAAATATCTTCTGTGAGATCAAATATCAGCAAACCTCTTAAGAGGTATGATGAAGAATTTGCAAACATTGCAGTCAGTGAGCCACAAGATATCCAGAAGCCAAAACTAAAGTCTGATTGGTGTGAATGGATATCCAAGATAGGCAAAGAGACTTTGCAAGATTTAAAAACCACAAGTGTGAAAAGGGATGTAGTCAGGAAGCCGACAGTCTAAATGCTGACAGCTGGCTTCTCAACAGTCAAATCCCGGCAAGGTACTAAAGACAGGCATCAAAATCTTGATATCTGTAATTAGACCTATGCCGGAAGACCGATGCCCGGCATACCGAACGAAGGAAAGCCGGGTGTGGACAGCTGCGGGGGGGGAGGGTTAGGTTTTAGGGCTCCCGGGGGGAAAGAGGGTTAGGCACCCCCCGGGGAGGGTTAGGTTTAGGCTAGGGGAAGGGGGGGTTAGGTTTAGGCACCCCCGGGAGGTGGTTAGGCAACCCCCCTGGGAGACTTAAGTTTAGGCTGCGGGGAAGGGGGGTTAGGGTTAGGCACTTGGGGGGGAGGTTAGGGTTAGGCACCCCTAAGAGAGGGTTAGGGTTAGGGTAGGGAGTAGGGTTAGCAGTACTTACCTTATTTAGCTTTCAGGATCTTCACCTCTGGCGGGCTTCTGCTGTCGGGATTTGAACCACTGGCCAGGTGGCCGGCGGTAATACCTACTACACCCGTGTGAAAAGCATCAAGGATCATGATAGCTGCAGCAGTCCCAAGTTTATTAGTCGAGAGACCATTGTTATGGCCCATGCTGTTATTAAAGGAACTTATGCTGATGTATGTGCCAAGAATGCCAAACTAAAGTCATGTGATATGTTGATGCCTTTGCATGTGTAATACAAAATTTATTTAACAGATTGCTACAGACAAGTTGAAAGTAAATGTTTATGTAACATGGAGAAGTTTGTAGCTGGTTGGAGGAGTGTTTGAGTGTTGAGTGTTTATATTAGCCTCGAAGTGCCGCCTGATGTGTCCTGAAAAATAATCCACGATAAATGCAATTTTTTCACCACCTACATGGCAAAAACACATAGGTCTTATGTGTTTTCAGGAGAACTTTCCTATTATTTCGACTGAAATAATCGGAGAGGATGAAAAAAACATTGACGAAAAATGGGGATAATCGGTGAAAAATCAATATTTTTCGTCGATCGTGGCTATCCATTAGCAACCGAACAATGTTCGGGGCTAATTGGATACCCCACATAGCTCCTAGAGAGAACCTGGTCAATACCTGTTCCAGCATCCCTGCACTGTTACCAACAAGTAGCTGAGCTGTATAGAACCCCACTCCGCTCAAGTTCTGCTTCAGTAATACATAACTTTGCAATATCAACACCTGCACACACATCATTTCAAACAACTAATACAAGTTTGTGCCTCTGCGCCCACTACCATGTTGTATTTGAACTTTGAATACAAAATCATTTGACTTGTCCAATTCTTTGCCTGAATTGTAGACACACAGTGATACAGTCACTGGTTAAGCAGTCATATACAGATGGAAAAGCTTTGAGACAAATGTGAATATATTACACATTTCCCCATGCCATCAAATGCCACATCTGTGTGTGTCTATGAGTGTACTGTGCCATTCATCTCTCTCTCAATTTGCTCCATCTGTATAATGCTGGTTGTATGTTATAATGCAGGCAGTCAATGTGTATATGCAGCATATCAATTCCAATATCAATGGCCTTGCACTCCATGGGAATAATTTACTAAGCATCGATTTTACTGAGGTTTTGAAACCCTTGCACATCACCAGCAAACAAATATCAAACCACTGAATTTACTATTTAGCTGTGTTGATAGAGCTTTGTAAAACATCATTGATGTCCATCTGTTTTATAGCAGTTTTGTACTCGTTTTTTTAGTGGGATTTTGACCAAACCGCCATAACATCACCACATTTATTATTTTATGATGACATCATTTATATAGCCATAAAATAATAAATAATCCCCCATAATTAAAAAAAAAATGAAACACCAAATAACAATTAATTACTATTGCCCCTTTAATATCATTATTAAATAATATTGCTTTCAATAATTTTATAATGAATATATGAATAATAATTTCCCCATAAGAGAATTATCTCTTATCTGCCTCCTTATTCAATTCATAATGAGGGCCCTCATTTTAAGTTATTGTGATTCCTCTGCTTAAGATTGACCAGATAGCTTAAAGGGCCAGATTCAGAGTTGGTTGGTAATGAAACTACGGTCGCTGCAGCTCTCTCAATAGTGGTTGCGGGAATATGCAAATGCAGCCTTCCTTTTGTGCTGGATGGTGCGATGGAGTGTGAGTGGTGAGACGCCTGCTTTCAGGATGTGTGGTGTGTTCATTTGTGATGGAGATTGTAAACATACCAACATCGATGCAACATCGGTAGCACCATTGACATTTTTGGAAGTCTAGGGTCTACTCTAGCTACTCTCCTCTAATCCAACTAAACGTGGCCTCTGAAGCATTGGATTTGCTATTGGAAGCATAGCAGCATTCCCAGACGCCCGTGACACTACCATAACACGCCAATGAAAGGGCCTTTTTGCGAGTACTTTCGGTCACCTCCCAGTCTCCACCCTGATACACCCCTTTTCAAGTGTTAGCGATTCCATACCTCGATGCTTTATTGTAAGTCTGGATTCTCTGTGGCTTTCCGTCGATTTAGACTTCAGTAAATCAGCAGGATGCAATCCCACCAATAAAAGTACCAGAAAACCACTGAAAAAGCAAAACCGATGCCTAACTAGTCTCAAAATATTAGACTGATTAGCTGTTAGTTACACACAGGGCCTAAACTGAAGGTGAACACAGTGCCGATGCTTGTACAGTTGGGTTGAAAGAAACGCAGTTGAATGATGGCATGCGCCATCTTTCATTACCGAATGATGGTCGCAGTGTGGGCTTGGAAACAGTGAATGACAGATAGGGAGCTTTTGAGGGAATGTAACGGGGGTTTGGCAACTCAAAGGCAGGCGTGAAGCGACCGTTTTGGTGACGTATCTGTGCATGTGTCTGCAAATTTGAATGCAGTGGTAAAGGCTCCAGCTGCTTACTGGCTACGGGAATTCTGAACGCCCATAGGGTTTCTCAGATGATTGCTGGTGCAACTGATTTTGCTTCTTTGTACGCAAGAGGCTGGACTTGAGACGCATCTAGTGGGTGTTTTAATACAAATCCCAGCGGCTGCGATATTTGCATATTTTTGCATACCCGCTACGTACTGAGGGCCTAATTCAGATGTGGATGGTAATGCGTACGCAGCCGTGCATTCCCATGCTCGCAGCTGTGAAAATATGCTAATGTTATCAAAGATCACCCGAGCATAAAGACGCCCACTGCTGCCTTCGTACTTGCATGCGCGATCGCAAGCACGCATAAATATCGGTAACATCGAAGGTCTGACCTGCCGCAGCCTAGGGAGCTCTTCTGCCATGCAGGGCTTCATATGCACTTGCAGTGGCTAATTTATGCACGCCCATGAAACGGCGTTCAAAAGCCCAGGCACGCCTGCGTTTCCTTAACCCTTCCCCATCAACACCCCCAAATCGTCACTTCCTGTCAATCAATCTACAATGGGCCTCTGTGGTCTGCGAGCTCGCATGACGATCGCTGCGGGATCGCACAGCTGCCTTCGTGCACGGTGATGCATACACATGCGCAATGGCAAACAATCGCTCAGTGTGCATGCAAATTGCAATAGTGTCCACCCCTGAGTCAGTCCCACAGTCTCTATCAGACTTATCATTTTGCCTTGATGTGAATCTCTGTTCTTTTGCCATGCAGGACACAAATCACAACATCACTCTCCATACTGCATTAAGATTAATCATTCCAAAAGTTATAGCAAAAAAATGAACACCTGCATATGTAAAACCGCATTCCTAATTTTAAGATTGTAAGGTAATTTATTCCGTTCTGACCTTGGCTCTCTAATTCAATGTCCTGAAAGAACCCTCATGAAAATCTACAATACTCGTATAGCACTCAGAAAATGTACATTTTAAGTTTCTAATTTTCATCTGATTTAAAAGATGGATTCATATTACTTGGACGTCACACTTGTAATTTCATTGGATATTTTTAAGATTACATTCTAGCATTTATGCGGTTTTGCCACATTTACTCTGGCCTATTTCACACCTGCCGGTTTTGCCCCACCAACAAAATAACAGGCAGAGGCTGGCCGTTTTTTTCAGGCACTCAGTGCCTTTCACCTGCAGCGGCTTTGAGCAGTTTTTTAATTGTTTTTTTTTTTTTTATTATTATTTATCTACTTGGCATACGCAGCAGCAGCAGCTGTACAAGCCGGTTGGTGTGTGTGCAGGGAAACAGAAGGCCTGATTCAGAGCCGCTCACAAAAAGCGAGCGCTCACTTTGAATCAGGGCAGCCACCTTTATTTTTAAAACCGGCCTCCTTCCCACTCGCATAGCTGTGGGTGACCACCCACAGCTATAGCGAGCGGCCAGGTGATGGTCGCGATCATTGGGCTTGCGACGAGACCCTTCTAATAGAGCCGGAAGCTCACCACTGACATCACTCATGATGTCAGTGGGGCCGCCCCCAAATGACAGTTGTTCCTTTGGGAACGCCTCGGTTTGGCCAGCCACCCCCCCTGACCCGCTTACCAACCAGGGCGAGCTGTCGATCAACATCGATAGTCACCCCTTTTGGATGTGAGCGCCAGAGTGAGTGATTTGTCATTCGCTCTGGGGCTCGTGCATGCGCACTGCCCGGCCATCGACCCGCTTGCGAGTGCTTGCGAGCGGGTCTGAATCAGGCCCAGTGTTTCCTATACTCCACTGGCTCGCAGTGACGGCACGGGCATGACACGGCAGCCATCCTTCTCAGTGGATATTCCCGGCGGTAACTGGTGACCGTGCCCTGTGAAAGGACCCACCCCAATCCATCTACCACTAAATTTTACACCTGGCAAAAAATACCCGGATTTTTGCAGTCTGGTGAAAACCGGAAGCTGTGAAGTAGCCCTTACCCTTTCACCCAATGAAAGTTTTCCATTTCACAGTTATTTTCACAAGGTGTCCCCCTTCACATGTACTCTGATGGTCAAACAGCAGGTCTGTCGACCACCTACACAAGCTTGTATTTTGCTGACATCAATGCCTACATTTTTAAAAGGTGATGTTATTGTGTAAATATGGTGTCACATATGCCTGTTGTTTTCCTGCTGGCATAGACAGGCTCTTTTCTGTACTCTCCACTAATGCAGACCATACATATATGGCTCGATTCCCCATTCTGCCAATGCCAATTCAATCCGCCATTGAGGATCGGTCCTTCAGGGAATATTCAACATGATAAAAATCCCGGACTTGACGATTGACAATTTTTGTGTTGGAATCGGGGAATTAAGATCCAACATGTAGTATTTTTCCAATCCCCAAACTCCGGCATTGCAGAATGGAGAATTGCCCCAATACAGGCTAGTTGGATATTGGGCCATACATCAACGGGCTGATTTCCTGTTCTGACATGCCGATCCAATCTGCTGTTCGACAATCAAAAGCACAAAACGGCAGACACTGAAGAGCAGCGATCCGTTCGGGAATCATCAAAATACAGAATTTTCAAAATCTCTGACTCGCCCATTCCAATCCTTTTTGTGTCAGAATCTGCCAATAGGGATTGCCCAACAAGTTAGATTTTACTGATGCCCCAACGCGGGCATCGGCAGAATGGAGAATTGCCCCGATAGCTGTCTGATGTATGGGCCCCATTACTCTATATTGTATGTTCCAATTTTTATTTTTCTAATGGATTATTAGGAGATGAATGTATAATAGTCTTCCAGGGATTATATAGTTTCCACAAGGGTATGTGGTGCATTGTCATTGTGTGCGAGTCTGCACTGGGAGGTAAATGCAGTTTGTGCTCTTATCAAAGTGGTGACCAATTAATCACTATGACAAATGCAATTACAGGACTCAAGGCAGCTTGAACAGCTTCACAGTAAATGCAGGTTGTTACATTTTGTATTCATCCAGAGTTTGTTTCAAACTTATGAAAGTACTGCAACTATGTTTGTTAAATGGATTAATTGATCAGTATTTTGAGTCATGCTTGTTGCAGATATTGCTATCATGCACTACAGGGCCACAGGTTTAATCTGCCCCCAATCCCTTTATATCCTCCCCGTGCTCTATTATTATGCTCCAAATGCTATAACAAGTAGGAAATATGGCATAGCCATGAAAACAGGCAATTTCTAAAACCCATAACCTTGGTCATAGTATTACTCATCTACAAATGGACTGAGAATGTGTGCAGGGAATACACACATGCAAAAAAGTGTATTTCTTTTTCACACATTATTTTTTTAATTGTTTAAGGATTTATAAGAAAAAAAAAAAAAAAGCAAAAGGGGAAAAAAAATGTAATTGGGGAGGCAATGCCCATGCCCATGAAATGACACTGGAACTACTGCATAAGTTTAAACTTGTAAAAAAATAAAAAAAAATAAACCAAGAATCACTAAATCATCTTAAAAACAAATATAAAGATCCCTATTAATCTTGATGGAGAGCAGAAGAAAAGAAAAAAAATAGAACTACCACATAAAAGGGCAAGAAAATAATTTAGTGGCTTATAGAGCTGGGTGATAAACCAATTGAACCACTTTGACACAATAGGGGATACCCAGCTTGAATAATCACAGGCCATTGTTTCCTTCTCATAGTGTTTCTACTGTATGTGTCCCATCATATATCTGTCTCTGTTGAAGTCAGCAATACATTTATATGTGGAGCTATTAATCAAGACGGAAGCTGAGTTAACCAGAAACAGGATTTATTGTAATACAGCAGAGCGCAGTGAATGTCCCAGTAACAGTGGTTGACAGCATAGACAAAGCGTCTAACAAGTAATACAGTCTATCTCTATTTCTTCCCTAGCGACATAAAGTAGCCACATATGCACACAGGGCCGTAGAGGAAACGTGACAAAATCCTGGGGTGCATGACCTTGCCCACACCCAAAAAACAATTTATGAAAGCAAGGCCGGTTGTAGGCTTGTGGGTGTCACAGGGCAACTAAATTGTGGTGGCCCCCTCCAAACCACATGGAGCCTACCTCCCTCCCAGGCAACACGGAGCTTACTTATTCCCCTTCCCCCCCAGTTGAGTAATCAGAGGCTGGGAGGGGGGCCTATTGCTTCCCTTCTGGCCCCTGATTACTCACCTGACCCCCCCAATTCTGGCAGAGCTGCTCCTGAGTACCCTCATCAGTGTTATGGATGTGACGTGTTACGTTATGCTGATGAGGGGACTCGGGAGCCGCTCTGCGCTGTATGCAGAAGCACTCACTGTGCTGCTGCATGTTGTAGAACTCACAGCTGCGGCAGCTGAGACTCCATCCAGGAACAGGTTTTCGGCAGGGTTACAAGCAGAAAAAAACTATAAATATTTAAAGGGCACTGTCAGGGGTTGTCTCTCCAAGCAGCTGATGGTAGGGAGTCAGTCTCCTAAAGGAAGTAGAAAATATAACGGATATTGTATATATAACAATAACTATAATATTGTATAGATACAATTTTTATAACACAAGTCAATCTATACAACAATAGTAAAGCTTAAAAAATATAGGCACATATAACGATCAATTGTAGACATGCATGCATGAATTTATACTCATGAGAAATGCCAAAAACCCTGTAGGCATAAATGTGTAATAGATAATCACCAGACAAAGTCCATTTAGGTATTAGTAATCCGGCTTTAGGTATATATTACCGGCTTGTAAAGTAGTCCAGCGGTACCCTTTATTTAGCGATGGTCTTTGAAGCAGATAGTCCCGAACGCATAATAGTTCCAGTGTATCGCTGTTACTGGTGTCAAGTAGCTGAAAAAGTTCCAAATCTGGACATTGTCACAAAGGAGCTTGTTCTTATAAGGTGCTTAGTGCCAAGAGTCAGGGTAAAACACAAACAAATGATGACATCAACTGTGCAGCTCCCCATAGGGGCCAGAGCCCAGTGTCCAACAGTCTCTAGTTGGAATAATGTCAGAGTAGAGCTGCAACAAAGCCAATTGTGGTTGCAAAATTATTGTTGACTATAACTCGAAGAATTAAACTAGAGACAGCACTCCAAAGGGGCCTAATAACAGAACATCCCCAGAACACATGAAATATATCTCCCTCCTGGCTACAATTCCTCCAACGCAGTCGGAGGGCAATGGGCTAGATTTTGTGGAGTCTATTTGGGGTAAGGTCGGCATGCGTTATGTATTTAGGCATAGGATAACAGGTTCAAAGACTTTCCCCGGTTGGAGAGATTCCTCAATATCTCTCACCCAATTCAACTAAATTAGGAGCTTTCCTTTTTTTCTTTGTTTATCTATCATTTTATCTCACCGTGTTATACCTCCTTTATGTTTTGCTGAGGATAACCTAAAAAAGGATTTAAGAAGGAATGCTAAGCAATCTGGGATATATTGTTAAGGAAGCTTGTAGCCAGTGTTGAATTTCAATATATTTGTAAACAAAAACCTCAAGAGATAAGGTATAGGGTCTGATTCAGCTTTGGACGGAATTGCAGAGCTGCTCAAAAGCAGCTTTGCAATTCCGTCTGTGCAGATATGGTAATGTAGCAGGAGGCATCACGGCTCCTGCTGCATTACTAATCCAAGCTGTGTTGTCCAACGCAGCATCGAATAATCTGTGGAACATCGGCCGGGGTCACAAAGCCAGCCGTCACAGAGGAGAGGAAGAAGCCTGGAAATCTCTGTCAGCCGAAGGAGATCCTGGCCTCTTCCCTCCCCTCAATGGCGGCGATGTGCCTCCTTTTTGGGAAACGGAGGCCATCGCTGCACCCCTCCCCACCCACAAACGGCAGCAGACTGTCAAACAATGACAATCTGCTGCCATTCTATGTGCAGGATCGCAGACCTGTTCTGCACATGCGCCTGCGCAGAATCCCGATTATTTGCAATCTGCGTTCAGTAGTGCACAAGCATGCACTGCTGAATGAGGACCATAGTTCCTAATAATGAGACAACAGTAAAAAGACCCCCTCTGTAATAAGCTCAGACAGAGTCACAATGCCTTTATCATGCCAGGAATCCAACTGTAGAAAAGTGTATTTCAGTGGATACTTTATATTGAGTAGTGCGTATCACAAACACCATAGCATTTGTGCCAGGCAGGGGCATATTTATAATGGGTGCAAGGTGTGGGTGCACACAGGCTCACACCACACACCCTGCACCCATACTAGTTATACTTACCTTTCCACAGATTCCGGCATGCCCGGTGACTCGAGCATGCGCAAAAAAGATGTCTCTGGGAAAAAGGTGCAGACGCCATTTTGTCAACAGTTATGATGTTGACATTGTTAAAATTTCGCCATTAGGGTTAGGCTGTGGGGGGGAGGGGAGGTTATGGTTAGGCAGCAGAGGAAGGGGTAGGGTTATGGAATATTTACCAAATCACTGGAGGAGGATTGGCGGTCTGACCTGGAAGTGACGACCACATGACTGCGGGACCTGGAAGCTGTGATGGAGCCACTGCAGCCGTCAGGAGCAGGTAAGTCACCCCTGGGCCATTATGACAATTTCGGCATTTTCATGACAACATTATGATTATCGACATATCATACCACCATGTCAGATCACACCCTAAAGCTACATGTTAGAAAACCGTTTCAATATGATTTTTTTTGTTTAATAGGGTAGATGGGTGTGGTGTGGCATACAGCATGAAGAAGATAGTAATTTAACCATAAAAACAGTGTACGAGCGTTGAAGCATACTGGCAAAGGCCCCCAGATTTATCAAAAGTTTACAAGAATTCTTGAGTATGCTAGTCATATACTCCATAGAATGGATGTGCCAAATTCTATTAATTAATGACTGCATCATTGGTAGGTTTAGCCGTTTCCACTCAGAGGACAGCTGACAGTGATATTCTTGTTATTACTCAATCATTACTACTCTTAAATGGTGATCCAACCAATCAGTTCCTAACTGTCATTTTTCAAACACATGACAGTTCGGAGTAGATATGTGAGCAGGCCCCTGTTGTGAGGATTCAACTGGTGTTTCCCTGTGTGATCATACTTACAGGAAACAATACTTTGATAAAGGTAAAATAGTAATATTTAATGTCATACAGGGTGGTGCAATATTAAAGCAGGCAGATAAACAAACAGGTAACAATTAGGGGAATTCAATTCAACGTGATGTTGAATAGCCGCTGGAGGGAGCTCCCGCAGCTATTCAATACACCACGTTGTGTGGTCGGAGAATGCCGGTTATCGCACCTTAACAAGGGTGTTAAGGCGCGTTAACCGGCATTCTCTGACCAAAGTGCCGGGCGCACGGTTGTTGGCGCCACACTAAGCAGAAAAACAGCTGCGCGCCCGGCACTTTGGTCGGATTTCTCTTTGCATCCCCAGGGGGGTGCGAGAAGAAATCCTTAGCGCACCCAAACAGCGCAGTGAATTGAATAGCTGCGGGAGCTCCCTCCGGCGGCTATTCAACATCGTGTTGAATTGAATTCCCCCCAATGTTCACAGGCATTTCTGAGTAGCTGGTATGCAATGATAATATAGTCCAGGATAATGCAGGAAATAGAAACAGAACTTAGGATGAGGACGACAAATGCTGGATGCAGGTTATGGATACACAAAGTCCTGATTGAGTAATAAATTGACGGGTTGACTGAAATGCCCAGAATATGCTGTAAGTGCAGGAACTTGATTAACCAGAAAGCACATGTGAGAACAGATGATTGGAGGCACTGACCTAGATTGCTGCAGAGCAGTGCAGAGAATCTGGAAGGTACTAGTAGTTCTAAAGAATATGCCTCGGCAAACACACTGGAAAGCAATCCCAACACAGTCCCAAATAGTAAGTGCAATCTGCTAAGCAGGTGAAACTAGGTCCCATTAGGCAGATACCTTCTATACACTAGATATACAGAATCCGGATAAATGATAAATGAAATACTGAAGATGCGGTGTAGCATGTAGGTAGCAACAACTGGAGACAAGTCCTGGATAGCCAGAAGGCTGAGCTCTGGTGAAGCAGATTAATGTCCCACACAACTTACATGAGAAGCAAGGGGATATAAGGTTGCAGGGACCAGAGTCTGGAAACAGCAGGAAACACAAGGAATTCTAACTGGAAGTATGATCCGGAGTACAGACACTGAGGCAGTCTTGACTTGATGAACTGGCACCAGAGAACCTGTGTGGCTGGTCTAAATAGAAAGTTCAGGTGCAGCTCACAGCTGCTGTATCAACTAATTGCCCAGTTGATACTCAGACCAGAGTGCTGAAGCACCACGGAAGAGAGTGACACCCCAGGCAGAGAAGAGAAACTGCACGAGCCGTGACACCTGTATTTTGGTTTTGGTTCTATTTCATCATTGTGTTTTGGTTTTGGCAAAACCACTCTCAAGTGTTTTGGTTCAAATTCGGTTTTGGTTTCGATGAAAATCGATAAAAAAACTATAAAAATCAATAAAAAAAATAATAAATCGACAAAACCTCTATTTTGAACCTGTTCATTTGCAATCCAAAACCTGAGTTTGTTTTTGAAATCTGAGTTCCAAACTGACTGCAGAACTGAACCGGGACTCAGTTCGACTCAGAACCCTAAAGTGATTCCGAACTAGGACTCGATTCAATTTGGAACCTCTAGGTTCGGGTGTATTGGTATTTTAGGAAAATCGAACCGCACATATCTAATTAGGAGTGGATTGGATGGAGCAGCATTTAAGATTAGTAATGAGTGATAACTAGAATGTCACTTGGTGATAAATCTGGGCCATATATGCCTGATCAATTTGTTTTGAGGTGCAGTGGCTGTTGCTACACTAAGGTGTAGAAGAAAGAACTTTGGGATCACTTGAATGCTGAACTGGAGGATTAAGAATATTAAACTGTGTACATCATACCAGAAACAGGAACGTTTATGGCAGCTCCACCAAAAGTAAAGGAATGACCCTGGTGAAGAGCAGCCTTGTTAAAATTGATCAGAGGAGTGTATTTGGGTGTATCTAGGCAAGTCTTGGTACATAATACCATCTACAGTATATACAGTAATTTGAAAGTATTCTCTGGTAACCTAACACAGATGGAACTGGATGCAGCATTTTCTCTGATTTCCATCCAGTCTTCGTCATCAAGGGGTCTATTCACTAAGCCTTGGATGGAGATAAACAAATGGAGATAAAGTACCAGCCAATCAGTTCCTAACTGCCATGTCACAGGCTGTGTTTGAAAAATGACAGTTAGGAGCTGGTTGGTTGGTACTTTATCTCCGTTCACTTTATCTCCATTCAAGGCTTAGTAAATAGACCCCCAAGTCTTTGATAATAGTGAGAATTGATATGTGGGATGGTCAGCTCAGAGCGTAGGGTGTAATCTTGTCAATGATTCCACAGTTGTCAGAGGCCTGTGTGGTTTATACGCATTTCAAACTCATCATGAAAGGAACAATTTGTATTCAGGATACCAACCTTGGACTAAATTTCTGAAAAGGATAGAAATGATAACTTTCGAGTAAAGTTGTTCAGATACTGCATTCCTGCTACCAATCAGGGACCAAATAAAGTTACATTTATACTGGATGAAAACTTAAAGTTGCTATTAGGGGTGAGCGGGTTCGGATTTCTGAAATCCGAGCCCCCTCGATCCGAGGCCGATCCGAGTCAGGCTCGACTTCTTCCGCCTGAATCGGATCTGAAATCGAGGCAAAATGTCATCATCCCGCCTTCCGGGTCTCACGGGTTTTGGATCCTATATAAGGTACCCGCGTCGGCGCCATTTTCTCACTCGGCTGTGGACAGTGAAGAGGGAGGGTGGGAGTTAGGGCTAGCTGGGCTGTGCAGTGTAGTGTAGTGCAGTGTAGTGTTGTGCTGTGCTGCGCTGTGCTGCTGTTGTCCATAGGGGCTGGGTGGACTGTGTTGTGCAGTCAGTTGTCCATAGGGGCTGTGTCCACTCCAAAGTCCTGTGCAGTGTCCCAGTCCTAAAGGGGTGCTGTAGTTTTGTCCAGGGGGTGCTCTGTCCATCAGGGGTGCTCCCCCCAAGTGCAAAAAAAAATTATATTTTTTCTGTGTTTCTGAATTGTGTGCACAGTAGCCGCACGTGCATCAACAAAGTAGTGCCAAGCGTGCGCCTGTGTCATAAGTAAAGGGCTGGCTGGCTTGACCATTAAAAGGTGCTGTAACCCCCAAAGTTCAATCCAAACAAAATAAAAAATATTTTCTGTGTTTGTGAATTGTGTGCACTGTGGCTGCACGTGCATCAACAAAGGAGCAGCGCCAAGCGTGCGCCTGTGTCCCATTAGTAAAGGGCCGGCTGGCTTGTCCGTTAAAGGGTGCTGTAACCCCCAAAGTACACTCCAAACACAAAAAAAAAAAATATTTTCTGTGTTTGTGAATTGTGTGCACTGTAGCCGCACGTGCATCAACAAAGTAGTGCCAAGCGTGCGCCTGTGTCCCATAAGTAAAGGGCCGGCTGGCTCATTTCTTAAAGGGTGGTGTAACCCACAAAGTGCTCTAGTTTCCAACAAAAATAAAAAATTATTTTCTGTGTTTGTGTGTGCCTTAGCCACACGTATATATCAATATAACATAAATGGAGGACCAAACTTTCTCTGATAAAAATAAAATAGGGAAAGATCAAGAACCATTTCCTCCTAGTGCTGTTGCTGCTGCTGGGAGTTGTTCATCATCCCAGAGAGGAAGTAGGAACACCACTACTATTACTAAACAATTGACCCCCCAACAGTCCTTAGCGAAGAGGATGAAGTACGACAGCAGTCATCCTGAAGCAAAACGTATAACTGAGGCCTTGACTGCTATGTTGGTGTTAGACATGCGTCCGGTATCCGCCATTAGTGCAGTGGGATTTAGACAATTGATGGAGGTAGTGTGTCCCCGGTTCCAAATCCCATCTAGATTCCACCTGCATCCTCAAAGCAGCAGCGACAAGCGTGCGTCTGTCTGTTAAAGGGTGGTGTAACCCCCAAAGTGCGCTCCAACCAAAATAAAATAATCTTTTGTTCTGTGTTTGTGTGTGAAATGTATGCGCAGTAGCCACACCTGCATTCTCAAAGCAGCAGCGACAAGCGTGCATCTGTCTGTTAAAGAGTGGTGTAACCCTCAAAGTGCGCTCCACAAAAAATGAAAATTTTTTTTTTTTTTCTGTCTTTGTGAATTGTGTGCACTGTAGCTGCACGTGCATCAACAAAGGAGCAGCACCAAGCGTGCGCCTGTGTCCCATAAGTCTGTTAAAGGGTGGTGTAACCCCCAAAGTGCTCCAAAAAATAAAAAACTATTATTTTTCTGTGTTTGTGACTTGTGTGCGATGTAGCCCCACGTGCATCAACACAGTAGCAGCGCCAAGCGTGCGCCTGTGTCATAAGTCAAGGGCCGCTTTGGACATCTGGTCCGGACTGAAGGACGTGCCAACAATTTCTGACAAGTCTACTGTCCCTGCATATGATACTGTCCTCAAAGGAGCAGCGACAAGCGTGCGTCTGTCTGTTAAAGGGTGGTGTAACCCTCAAAGTGCGCTCCACAAACAATAAAAAAATTCTTCTTTTTTTTCTGTCTTTGTGAATTGTGTGGGCTGTAGCCGCACCTGCATCCTCAAACCAGCAGCGACAAGCGTGCATCTGTCTGTTAAAGGGTGGTGTAACCCTCAAAGTGCGCTCCACAAACAATAAAAAAATTCTTCTTTTTTTTTTGTCTTTGTGAATTGTGTGGGCTGTAGCCGCACCTGCATCCTCAAAGCAGCAGCGACAAGTGTGCGTCTGTCTGTTAAAGGGTGGTGTAACCCCCAAAGTGCGCTCCACAAAAAATAAAAAACTCTTTTTTTTCTGTCTTTGTGAAATGTGTGGGCTGTAGCCGCACCTGCATCCTCAAAGCAGCAGCGACAAGTGTGCATCTGTCTGTTAAAGGGTGGTGTAACCCTCAAAGTGCGCTCCACAAAAAATAAAAAATTCTTCTTTTTTTTCTGTCTTTGTGAAATGTGTGGTCTGTAGCCGCACCTGCATCTTCAAAGCAGCAGCGACAAGCGTGCATCTGTCTGTTAAAGGGTGGTGTAACCCCCAAAGTGTGCTCCAACCAAAATAATCTTCTTTTTTTCTGTGTTTGTGTGTGAAATGTATGCCCAGTAGCCGCACCTGCATCCTCAAAGCAGCAGCGACAAGCGTGCGTCTGTCTGTTAAAGGGTGGTGTAACCCTCAAAGTGCGCTCCACAAAAAATAAAAAATTCTCTTTTTTTCTGTCTTTGTGAATTGTGTGGGCTGTAGCCACACCTGCATCCTCAAAGCAGCAGCGACAAGCATGCGTCTGTCTGTTAAAGGATTACATCGGTCACAGCATCCAAGTAGGCATGTCAGACAGTCCGTACATGTACTGGCAGGAAAAAGAGGCAATTTGGAGGCCCCTGTACAAACTGGCTCTATTTTACCTGAGTTGCCCCCCCCTCCAGTGTGTACTCCGAAAGAGTGTTTAGTGCAGCCGGGAACCTTGTCAGCGAAAGGCGTAGGAGGTTGCTTCCACAAAATGTGGAGAAGATGATGTTCATAAAAATGAATTATCAACTCTTCCAGGGAGACCAGCCTCCAGAACGTACAGAGGGACCTGTGGTTGTGGATTCCAGCGGAGACGAATTAATACTCTGTGAGGATGAGGATGTACACAACACTGAAGAGGGTGAGGAATTGGTGGATGAGGAGGATGAGGACGACATCTTGCCTCCGTAGAGCCAGTTTGTGCAGGGACAGATTAATTGGCAGCTTGTTTTGTGGGGACCCAAACGAACCAATCATTTCAGCCACAGTCGTGTGGCAGACCCTGGCGCTGAAATGATTGGTTTGTTAAAGTGTGCATGTCCTGTTTATACAACATAAGGGTGGGTGGGAGGGCCCAAGGACAATTCCATCTTGCACCTCTTTTTTTCCTTTGCATTATGTACTGTTTGGGGCCTAGTTTTTCAAACTGCCATCCTGTTTGCCACTGCAGTGTCACTCCTAGATGGACCACGTGTTTGTGCCGCCCACTCGTGTCGCTTAGCATAGTCATCCAGCTACCTTGGTGCAACCTTTTGGACATAAAAACACTATTGTGAGGTGTGAGGTGTTCAGAATAGACTGGAAATAAGTGGAAATTAAGGTTATTGAGGTTAATAATAGCATAGGAGCAGAAAAACCCACAAATTCTGTGATTTTAGCTGTTTTTATGCTTTTTAAAAAAAAAATACAGATCCAAAACACAAAACCCAGAACCCAAACAAAGGAACTGTGGTTTTGGCAAAACCAATCCAGATCCAAAACACGAAGAAAGATCCAGATCCAAACCAAACCACAAAACACGAAAAGTGGCCGTTGCACACCACTAGTTGCTATTAAGATGGATAATTAGGGAGCATCATGACACTGGGGTTTTGTTGATTCGGGTTGGGACCCCTAAGGCTAGCCAGAGGAGCTGGAGTGTAAATGAAGCTAGAAAATGATTATGCTTTTTCTCATGCAGACCAGGGCTATAGGCAAAGACTGTTATGCATCAGAAGACTGATGCTGGAGAATGGTATTGAGAATGGATGCAGGCTAGCAGGATTACCTGAGTCTGCAACACAATGTAGAATGTTCAGAGGCAGACTGCAATGAACTACAGTAGAACTGGGTGCCGGAAGCACTCTGTAAATATGCTGTGAAGTAATGATGGAGCAGGTTTTCTGGAAAGCCCTGGACAGAATGCTGAGAAGCAACACTGAACAAATTTCTTAGCCAGCACTGGACAGAATGCTGAAAAGCAATGCTGGAACTGATAACCAACAGACAGAAACCTGGCACAAATGGGGGTATATAATAGATTAAATTGTTGGGTCACAGGTGATTATTGCTGCACACCTATAGAGAGGTCTTGTCAATCGTCTCACAATGCACAATACACGCACAGAAAAAAAGATAATAGATTGCGCTTATCACACAGTACCACACTCAAATAAGGGAAAAACAATCTCCTATTTTAATAATAAAAAAGTTGGAACTGATGACTGTAACAGATACAGGATGCAAATGGAACCAGGAGCCAGGGTACTGATCTCTAGGGAGAGAAGTTGTACTGGCAATGAGCCGACAGCAGTTGCTGGTTTAAATAGTGCAGCCTTAGTGCTGATAGGCTGGAAGAATCATGTGACTGGAATTGCTGGAAACTGGTTTGTCAGAGCGGATCATGTGATACTGTTCAAGATGCCGGCACTCATAATGCAGAACAGCAGGAACTGCATGTTTACAGATGAGTGATCCTAGGTCTCAGGGATGCTGCAGGTGGGCCAATTGGGACACATATGGCAGTAAGGTGACACTGTCGGACTTGGTAATGTGGACTTGGACCCCGATGTGTGACAGAGAGGCCTTAATGAAAAACTCCAATGAACCCTATGAATTTAGTTGTGGGTTATATTAGGTGACTTAGAATAATAGACAAAACTTTGCTCAGCAGCAGCAATTTGACGGGTAACCCAAATGGTCTATCAGTCTAACCAGCAGATGCTCTCTCCTGGTGGGGAGTTGGGGACTTGTGCAGGTTGCCAAAGCCCTTCCAAATGAACTCACCATTCATGTAGTAAATATTTATGCAATACAGCAGTTCTTAGAAGATATCAGATAACAGTTGGAGCCATCACTACATTGCTACTGGGTGATGGGGACAGAGATGGGGTGCAGTTGAAAAAGGGGTAAGTGCTCTTAAAGTATATAACCTCTTAATTATAAATATGTTTTTATTTCCACTTAGGGCACTGTGCATCTCATGTTTCCTTTGTTCAGTGCTGCACTAGAAAACATATGTCCATTTCTCATCTAGTATGTTTACTTTGCATGTCTGTTTTTTATTACTCCAGAAGACTTTCATCAGCTATACACAAACTGTACAACAGGATATATGGTTTGATTAGTCTGCAAGTTTAATGTTTCATTGTTATGTGATGATGCATCCATTAACTAATTAAGTACCATTTTTTTGCTTGAGAGTTATAATGTTGGGGTTTTGTTGCTTTTTACATATTCTGGCATTTATTAGAATGGAGCAAACACCCTACATGAAGTCTCGCTGCTGCTTTAGGGTCTTTTATGGTATATAATTATACTATTTTCATTATACTGCCGAGTGTTTAGGAACTTTACATGAATGCCTGTGAATGTAGGTATTGTGTAATACCTCTTTTCCACCAAAAACCCAGGTCCGACCCGGGTTTTTGGACATGGTTCCAACCCTGGTCAGACCCAGGTCAGACCCATTTACACTGCAGCTTCGACCTGGGTTACTCCCAGGTCAGCCCTGTTCACACTGAACTCAGGTCTGCCCTGCTAAACCTGTGAGGTCATAAAAAGTGGGAGGTGAATGCCCCACAACCGCCAATCAGCTAATTTTAGGCATGACCCAGGTCAGATAACCCGGGTTGAACCGTTTACACTGCACCATTACCCAGGTCCATCCTGTGTCGAACCCTGGTAGCTACCTGGGTTGGATTGCTGGGTCACTTGACCCAGGTTATTTTTCAGGGACCCTTTTACACTGAGCTGCGACCCGGGTAGATCCAGCAAAAACCCAGGTTTTTGCTCTGGTGTAAAAGGGGTATAAATAAGCTACCTGATAATGGCGATGAGGAATATACTGTTTTATTGTTTGTTACATTTTAATGTTTGGTACATTTACATTAGATGATGGCTGATGTGTCACGCTATTTGTGAGTACATGACTGGCAAATGTTGCATGTTTGTGTAAACAAGTTGCCAATATTGTACAGCTGTGGTTCATCCACATCCAAACGCTGTGTGTTTTGTATTTTTATTACTTGTTGGCTGGAACAGCTGGGCAGAAAGCAATTAAAATTAAAAAAAAAACACTTAAGCAACGGTTACAATCTCATACACTACAATAATCCAACTTATCTGCATAATTATAATTAACATCATTAATCAGGTCTCAAATGCAGATTATCTGCATTTAGCCAGGTAATAAGGAAAATGAATATAGACCAAATAGATTTTGGTGGTAATCCAGAAAATCTTGGTACATATTCAAAAGCTTTAGCATTTTCTTTGTATTATTTTACATTGAAATCATATACAGTAACTTGCCCAGAGCAACTTGTGTAAAATCAGTTGTTTATACAGTAAATGCCAAGAAATATTTTTTTACACTTAATTTAATTCTGATTTCTTTTATAACATAGGCCCTCATTCAGAGCCGTACGCTCTGAGCAGAGCGCACGCTCTGAATGAGGGCCGGGCTCCATTTTCATGGAGCGTCCTCCTGGACGCTCGTATAGCTGTGGGTCACCACCCACAGGTTATACGAGCGTGCATTGTGATGGCCGCGATGGTCGTTACCATCGCGACCATCGAAATTGCGAGCCGGAGCCTGCGGTTGAGGTTTTCAACCGCAAGCTCCGGAGTGATTTTGGCTCTATCAGAGCCAAAATCACTCCCACTGACATCACTAGTGATGTCAGTGGGCCGGCTTTTGACGGGAGGCGTTCCCGTGGGAACGCCCCCGTCAGGGAGGCACGCCCCCGGCACGCCCACCAAAGGGGGCGTGCTGTCAATCAACATTGACAGCACGCCCCCTTTGATCGGACACAACGAGCGAAGGACTTTCCTTCGCTCGTCGCGTCTGGCGCATGCGCACGACGGAGCTCCCTCCGTCGTGCGCATGCTCAGTCCATAACATCGACCCACTTGCGAGCGGACAGCCGCTTGCGAGTGGGTCTGAATCAGGCCCATAGGTCTGTAGCACATTTCTTATTAAATAAAGCAATGAACTCTGGCAAGAATAGTTTGCTGAAAAACATAATATAAACTGACCCATTGGGTATATTTGCATGTTTTGTTTTTACTAGAGGAAATGAAATATTAAAATACTTTGTTGTGGTGATTAACCTTTTCCTATGGGAAACTGTTAATAGCTAAAAAGGATTCTGACATATCCGTTTTTGTTAATTACAGGTTATTGAAAGCCTGAAGTACAAAATAATGGCATGCCCTCCTTCCGTATAGGGAGGGGTAGATAGGAAGTGTACCCAGAACAGCACCATGCCTGCTTGCCTGTCCCCCTCTCCTATAACAACTCCACTGATTTACAGAACTTTCATTTTTATTTTTAATCTCTTTATTTATAACAGCAAAATAACAAAAAACAGTTGGAGGTAACAATTCAGTTAAACATTATGTCAAAACATGAAAGTTAAGGCATTTGATTCACAGTACATTTGTGACACTCCCCCGCAATAGTAGTGTGTTGTAATAAGTGGTGTCTGGTGGATTGGGGCTGGTTAGAAGAATCAAGTTGCGCTGTAATAGGGAGGCTTTCTCTTTTCTTCCCTGGCAGAGGTAAACCCGAACCAGACCCAAGAATCACACAGGATATAAATATTAGTTTATTAAACAGGCTGCTGTTGGAGACACAGGTGGCATATGGCTCCTTCTTTAGGTTATGAAGAAGTTATTCAGGTTTACACATTAACTAACACACACACGCACACACACACTGCCCTGACTCACTGACTGATAAATGACCAGCCCAAACCCCTGGACCTAGAAACATGAAAATCGGGGAGAATGTGCTTCCATGATGCAGGTACCCACTAAGCAAGGATTTTTGGAAATTTGATTTTTGAAAATTAAGGGGGTGAAAAGAGCTAAAATGTTTATATATATATTATGGACAAAAGTATTCGGACGCCTGACCATTACTCCAACAGGGACTGTGATGACATTATATTCAAATGCATACACTTTAATATGGAATTGGTCCCCCTTTTGCAGCTATAACAGCTTACACTCTTCTTGGAAGGCTTTCCACAAGATTTTGGAGTGTTTAGCCGCGTATCCACTTGCTGATTAAAATGAGTTATTGAATGATAATGATATCGTTATTGTTTCGTTCAATCGCTCATTAATTGTGCATGAATTGGGCATGAAAATGTCGAAAACGACTAGCAATGTGTGCTCCCGCTGGTCGTTTTCGACATCAATCATCACCTGAACATGCTGGTCAATCTGCCAATAACGACAGATTGGTCATGTTCAGGGATGAGGGAGGGTGCCTGCACGGAATTACATATCGTTCAGTGGAGGCACTGCAGGGGAAGAGGAATGACTGTACGATTACAATGTTGTAATCGTACTGTCGTTCCACTATCTGCTAGTGGACATGCACCTTTTCTCTGGGAATTTGTGCCTATTCATTCTGTAGAGAATTTATGAGGTCAGGGATTGATGTTGGACGTGAAGGCCTGGCTTGGAATCTCCGTTCCAGTTCAACCCAAAGGTGCTCAATGGGGTTGAGATCAGGGAACTGTGCGAGCCAGTCATGTTCTTCCACACCAAACTCATCAAACCAAGTCTTTATATCCTTGCTTTCTGCACTGGGGCACAGTCATGTTGGAATAGAAAAGGGCCTTCCCCAAACTGTTGCCACAAAGTTGGAAGCATAACATTGTCCAAAATGTTTTGGTATGCTAAAGCATTAAGTTAGCCCCTCACTCGAGATAAGGTTGCCTAGGCCAAACCCTGCAAAACAGCCCCATACCATTATCCCTCCTTCACCAAACTTCACAGTTGGCACAATGCAGTCAGGCAGGTAACGTTCTACCAGCATCAGCCAAACCCAGACTTACCCATCTGACTGCCAAACAGAGAAGCATGATTCATCACTCCACAGAACACGTTTCCACTGCACTACAGTCGGTGTGCTTTACACCACTCCATCCGACGCTTGGCATTGGACTTGGTGACGTGAGGCTGGCATGCAGCTGCTCAGCCACGGAAACCCATTCCTTTAAACTCCCATCGCGCACTTTTTGTGCTTACATTAGTACCAGTGGAAGTTTGGAACTCTTCAGCTATGGAATCAGCAGAGCATTGGTGACTTTTACGCACCATGCGTCTTAGCAGTCGATGACCCCGCTCTGTAATTTTATGTGGTCTTTGTCTTTGTGGCTGAGTTGCTGTGATTCCTAAATGCTTCCACTTTCTAATAATATCACTTACAGTTGACCATGGAATATCCAGCAGAGATGAAATTTTACGAACCGTCTTATTGAAAAGGTGGCATCCTACCTATCACAGTAAAGCACTTGAAGTCACTAAGCTCTTCAGAGTGACCCATTTTGTATCACAAATGTTTGCACATGGAGACTGTATGGCTAGGTGCTTGATTTTATACACCTGTGGCAACGGGTCTGATTGAAACAACTCAATTCAATAATTAACAGGTATGACCAAATACTTTTGTCCATATAGTATATACAGTATATATAAACAATAACAATGTGGGTGTTAACAGAAGCTGAATATTAGCAGTACCAGAGGTAATATCACTGATCCTTAGCTAAATATTAGCAGTAGCAGAGGTAATGTCCCTGCTCCTTAACTGAAGCAGTATACTGAAGCTAAAAATTAGCAGTAGCAGAGGTAATGTCCCTGCTCCTTAACTGAAGCAATATACTGAAGCTAAATATTAGCAGTAGCAGAGGTAATGTCCCTGCTTCTTAACTGAAGCAGTATACTGAAGCTGAATATTAGCAGTAGCAGAGGTAATATATCACTTAGCTGAAGCAGTATACTGAAGCTGAATATTAGGAGTAGCAGAGGTAACATATCACTTAGCTGAAGCAGTATACTGAAGCTAAATATTAGGAGTAGCAGAGGTAATATATCACTTAGCTGAACCAGTATACTGAAGCTGAATATTAGGAGTAGCAGAGGCAATATATATCACCTAGCTGAAGCAGTATACTGAAGCTGAATACTAGCAGTAGCAGAGGTAATATATCATTTAGCTTAAGCAGTATATTGAAGCTGAATATTAGCAGTAGCAGAGGCAATATATCACTTAGCTGAAGCAGTATACTGAAGCTGAATATTAGCAGTAGCAGGGGTAATGTCCCTGCTCCTTAGCTGAAGCAGTATACTGAAGCTGAATACTATCAGTAGCAGAGGTAATATATCACTTAGATAAAGCAGTATATTGAAGCTGAATATTAGGAGTAGCAGAGGTAATATATCACTTAGATGAAGCAGTATACTGAAGCTGAATACTAGCAGTAGCAGAGGTAATGTATCACTTAGCTGAAGTAGTATACTGAAGCTGACTATTAGGAGTAGCAGAGGCAATATATCACTTGGCTGAAGCAGTATACTGAAGCTGAATACTAGCAGTAGCAGAGGTAATATATCATTTAGCTGAAGCTGTATACTGAAGCTGAATATTAGCAGTAACAGAGGTACTGTCACTGGGGCTAATTCAGTAGTGCACGCAAGTGCACTGCTGAATGCAGATTCCCGAACATCAGGAATCTGCGCATGCACAGGACTCATTCTGCGAGTGTGCAGAATGGGTCCTGCTAACACACACGCTAGACCTTGAATGTCTCTGCCTTATTGACAGGCAGAGGCATTTAAGGAATGGTGTGGGGGTGTGGTTGGCTGGCGTTCCCGGAAATGGGGCGTGCCTGCCCCGTTTTTCAGGTGTGGCCAGCCCAGAGACTGAGTGGACGTACACAGTCTGCTGGGCTTGCAAGCCAGCCAGCCTGAATAAGCTGAGGCTTACTCAACTGGCCATTCACCCGGCGCTGTCCACCATCGCAACCTCCATCGCAGCACTGGGATCGCAAATGCAGCATGGGGTGTTATACACCTCCTGCTGCATTTGCATGATTGCAAGGATCACATTGCAAAGTTGCCTGCGTGCAGCTTTGCAATTGCAATCCTTGTTGAATCAGGCCCTTGGTTCCTTAGCTGAAGCAATAAACTGATGCTGAATATTAGAAGTAGCAGAGGTCATACATCACTTAGCTGAAGCAGTATACTGAAGCTGAATATTATTAGTAGCAGGGGTAATGTCACTGTTCCTTAGCTGAAGCAATATACTGAATCTGGGTACGATCCCTCTGCTCAGCCAATGTACATTGCAGTGTAATACAAGATCGCCATATTCAGATTGCATTTCTCCTAAGAAGGCACTAAGGGCCTGATTCAGACCCACTCGCAAGCGGCTGTCCGCTCGCAAGTGGGTCGATGGTGTGCACTGCGCATGTGCACGATGGCGGGAGCTCCGTAGTGCGCATGCGCCAGACGCGACGAGCGAAGGACTTTCCTTCACTCGTTGTGTCTGATCAAAGGGGGCGTGCAGTCGATGTTGATTGACAGCACGCCCCCTTTGGTGGGCGTGCCGGGGGCGTGCCTCCCAGACGGGGGCATTCCCAAGGGAACGCCTACCATCAGAAGCCGGCCCACTGAAATCACTAGTGATGTCAGTGGGAGTGATTTTGGCTCTGATAGAGCCAAAATCACTCCGGGCCTTGCGGTTGAGAAACTCAACCGCAGGCTCCGGCTCGCAGTGGCGATGGTCGCGATGGTCAAGACCATCGCGGCCATCAACCTGCACGCTCGTATAGGCTGTGGGTGGTGACCCACAGCTATACGAGCGTCCAGGAGGACGCTCCATAATTATGGAGGACGGCCCTCATTCAGAGCGTGCGCTCTTCTCAGAGCGTCCGGCTCTGAATGAGGGCCTAAATCGCCTGTGAGTAAGTGCTGATCGTGCCACAATTCTATTAACAACTGTGACTACAATAACCATAATGTCATTTAAGACATTTTTGTTCATAGTGCCAGCAGTGTTGGCAGAGCGGGAGTGCCAGCGGTGTCCTCCAGTGCAGGAGTGCTGACAGTGTCTGCGGTGCAGGGATGCCCTCAATGCGGGGTCGCTGACAGAGTCCTCAATATGTGGGGCAGTAGTGCGGGGGTGCTGGCAGTGTCCTTAGTGCTGGGTGCCGGTGGTGTCGACAAAGCAGGGGTGCCAGCGGTGTCCTCAGTGCATGTGTGCTGACAGTGTCGGCCATGCAGGGGTGCCGGTGGTGTCCTTAGTGTGGGAGTGCTGGCAGTGTCGGCACTGTGGGGTCACTGACGGTGTCCTCAGTATGTGGGGCAGGAGTGCATGGGTGCCGGCAGTGTCCACAGTGAAGGGTGCCGGGGGTGTCGGAAGAGCGGGGTGCCAGTGGTGTCCTCAGTGTGGGGGTCTTGATGGTGTCGGCAGTGCATGGCTGCTGATGGTGTCCTCAATGCAGGGTGCCAGCTGGTCAGCAGCGGAGGTGTCGGCAGCGGGGGATGCTGCCAGGGGGGGTCGGCAGCAGGGGGTGCCGGCTGTGTCAGGCCACAGGAAGGGGACGGACGGCATCTTCTTTTCCTTCCTATGCCCATATTCAATGGGCTCAATGCTGATTGGCTGAGAGCCGTGACGGACGGCTCTCTCAGTCCATCAGTGTTAAGCCCGCTCAATACAAAACCTCACGATCCAACAGCAGGATCGCAAGGTTTTTCATCGGAAGAGGGATCCGGGGCAGGCAGGGAGATCTGAGCTAGGCTTGGATCGCCCCAGATCCCTGAAATTCTAGTGGGTTCGGTTCTCTGACAACTGAACCCGGTCATCTCTAGTCTATAGTAAGACTAAAAAAAACTTACATTGTCCTAGATCAGTTTTCAACTGTTCATCAATATGTTCAGGTCACATATACGACGTTGAACACTTCGATCTGAAGGCACTATGGCCCTCATTCAGAGGCGGTCGGAGGATGCAAGCGGTCGCTCAGAAACTGGGCGGCGGCTTGCATTCTGACTGGCCGCCTCTGTTTCGGTCGTTAGGTTTTGGGTTTACACCCACAGCTCTAACGACCGCTAGGGTGATGGTCATGATGGTCTATGACCATCGCGACCATCGGGGCTTACGACGAGACCCTAGGGTAGGGTCTCACTTGTCGTAAGCCCCGGAGAGCTTCTGGCTCTGTCAGAGCCGGAAGCTCTCCACTGACATCACTAGTGATCACTAGTGATGTCAGTGGGGCCTCCCCCAAACGGCAGGCATTCCCATGGGAACGCCTCCGTTTGGGCTGCCACCCCCCCAGCCCGCCTTCCAAACGGGGCGAGCTGTCAATCAACATTGACAGCTCGCCCCCTTTGGAAAGAGACCCGCTACGACCGGCGCTGTCGGTCGTAGCGGGTCTCATGCATGCGCACGAAGGAGCCGGCTCCCTCGTGCGCATGCGCACTGGACAAACATTGAGGCGGCCGTGCGGCCGTAAACCGTACGGCCGCCTCTGAATGAAGCCCTATATCTCTAATTTGAGTGTAACCATAACCATATGGTTAATTTAATTTCTACATTTCTCAAGCAGCAAATGTACCATGCAGTATTTGTTCATGTTTAGTTTTAGAGAATGGGCAATTGTTAGGTCACACAGGACATTAAGTGGTCCTAGGTACAGTGAGCTCATAAGAAACAGTTGGTAATAGAACCTTATATGGTGTGAGCAAACCACATGACAAGACTGGTCAGTGTGAGATAGACTCAGAATAGTGTGGTCAGCAAAAAGCATAGTATATGAACAGTGGTTCTCTTTGATGAGGAGGGAAGTCGTCTAAAGGGAAGTCGTAGGAGGAGAATTCATCAGAAGGATGGATGGGGGATTTGTCTAAGGCAGTGGAACAACATGCACCTGTGCTTAGATGTCTGCAAGTGTGACTATCCATTATCAACATGAAGGAGATGAATGAAGATATGAAGGACATATTTGACCACATATAAGTTGAGTATTGATGCACCGACTGTATTTCTACCTCTGTTATGTTCTTTCAATATAATAAACTGCTGCTTGTTTATAATGATCAGACTTGGCCCACATGACCTTAGTGCTGAAAATTATAAATTACTATCCACACAGTTATTGCCACATCTGACGTCCCTTTATAACTCTATTTTGGACAGTCAGGGTCTCATGTGGGATTTAACTTGGCTACGATTATAGTTCTGCACATCAGGGAACCGACTCTAGTCCAAATATAGAGCCATATCACTGTTGAATCAGGAGTCAGGACTTAAAGATGTTTTCCAGACTCCGTGCCCTCCGATTACAATTTTTTTCTCCCCTCTTTGCTTCATCATTCCCAGACGAGAATTGTAAGAGTCGGTCACCTGTCCACAATATTCATCAACTGGTGGGAGCTATGACTCAAACTCACATTGCTGTTGATCTACATAATATCATAGTGCGTTGTGATGCTGATAAGGCATTTCGCAGGGTTTCATAGTCCAGGCTTGACGACTTTGTGGCTGCCCCTTTTGGGAGGGAGCAGCCAGATCGTCATGACAGGGGACGGCCAGACTACGGGTATTTGTGGGAGGGGGGCGGGGCCACGCGGGGGTTTCAAAGGTAATTGCGGGGGGGGGATAGGAGGGGTGGGCGGCAGCCGGAAGGATTGCCTGTCTTCCTGGGAGGTTGGGAGCAGCACCCGCTTTTTTGGAGGCTCCCGACCAAATCGGGAGGGTAGGCAAGTATGTCATGGTAACGTTTACTTCACTTTCAAGGTTTCATTGCAGCATTTGTTTGTGTTTTTCGAGCCTTGTATTGTGCCCCAATGGCATTCCTCATTGTGAATGGCCTTAACACTCAGCCCTGTAAGCTTTATTGGGGAACAAAGCAGTGGTGCCCTGTCTCCCCATTCCTTTTTACCCCGCCCTAGACCCCTTAAATGGACATTTCATGTGTGACTCTATATGGAAGGGCATCACTATTGGCTTTGCTTGTATACTTTCACAATTCCCGTGAGGCCATCCCAGAGGCACTTCCATTCTATTTCAGGGTTTTTACTTAATATGACAAAAAACAGCACTGCCCTTTTCAGGGAGATGCGGATTGAATAGTCAAGATAGTTTCATTTCCAATGGGATACTTCCTCCTTGAAGTATTTAGAATTATATTTTCCCTCACACCCCTCACAACTTATTTGGCTAATTAGCTTTGGGTGAAGTAAATCTCCCTTGTTTTAGGGATTGTACCTTAGCTGCAAACTATAGATATGCCAAGGACTGGATAGGGGAGCAGAACACATATACTGACTTTTCCATAGATCAGACATTTAGCCCAGATATTAATCTTGTTGGTCTCCTTCATATTTGCTCCTCCGGCTGCCCCTCCCCCCTCTGAGATAATCTACTGTTTTGATCAGCCTGGCACTTGCTCCACTCCCATCAATGTCTTACTCTAGACAGGTCCCTCTTTCTCCCCTTAATCGGTAACACTGACTGTCAAAGTGGATGCTCTTTTAGGGTAGTTGATGCTTGGTACCTACATGGTATACATTTTCTTTACCATCTACATTGATGACTTACACACACTCTCAACTGCTAGAACTTTATGTCACCCTTTCTATCCCACTCATCACTTACATCCAGGTATATAGCTATATTTCTAGAGTGGCCCCTGCTTTGACAGATTCTACAAAGGCTGTGAGCTGGACGGTGCCCTGCACCATCGCTCCTCTGACATTTTTACCCTGACTTATATCTATAAGTTTACGCTAGATTTAGAAACGGCAAAATGAAATGCTGAATTCCCAAAAGTGTCCCTGCAAGATATATGGGGGAGTCTACTGTAAATATGATGTCAGTAATGGTTATGCAGAAATGCACTATAAACTCTTACATCATTCCTACTTCACTCCCAAATTGAGATTCCTCACTGGTGCTTTCTCCTATTCCAATTCCTTTAAATGTGCACAATCAGAGACTGACCTCATGCACTGTATGTGGTTGTGGTTGTGCCCCAAAGTGCAGCAAGTTTTGATTGACCTGACCGCTCAATGGGCACTATGGAATTTTTAATCTCCTTCTTCCCAACCTAGTTTATCTTATGGAACTAAAGTTCTCCTAGAGGTGGCAGCAAAGAAAACTACTCTTTCACAGTAGGTCTCCTCGGATCTAACTAGACTATCAACCACGTTGCCCAGATTCTCCTTCCTCTTTCTCATGGATTGGATCAAAATGAAAGGGTAGGCCTAGCTATGTCCAAACCCTACCTACTCAGAATAGCCAAGGGCTTCGATCATCGCATCCATCAACCTGATGCTGCATCTCCAGACGCAGCACTCAGATCATAGATGCATGCCGGAGGTGTCTATTTCCTACAGACTCCACATCACTTCCACTATCGTTTAAGCTGCGTAACGCAACTATACAATTATCTGGGTGATCATGCGATATCGGGTGATTGGCCCGATGATTGTAAGGTGTGTATGGAGGGACAATGCAGGAGCTTTAGCCGATAAATGGCATAAAATGCTCCTGCAACTGCCGAACTGGGAGGTCGCAGCTTATGTGCTGTTTAATATTTTAGATGCTGACCTCCCAGTCCCATAGAGGAACGTTCACACTGAACTGTTTCTAATTCAATGTGTACTGGGTCATAGGAGATTGAGCTGGGTACACACTACTAGTATAAATAAAAGATATCTAAAGATAGATAGATAGATAGATAGATAGATAGATAGATAGATAGATAGATGACGTCACTGATTATGCGCCGCTGGCCGGGTAAGCAGTCCTGCTGCTGGAATCTGGAGCACACTGGGTGTATTAGCCTATTTAGTGTTTGATGTTATTCTTGTTGTTAGTCCTGATGAAAGTGCTAATACTGTATATTAAAAGCACTGAAACGTTCTCATTATGCAGAGTTTGAAGACAATAACTATTGCTGTGCTTGGAGTGCTGCACCATGTTGAATGATTGCAAACCCGGTTAAATTGTACTAAGTAGTATGTTACCCTTGGTGACATGCTGATGCCCCCATTCCTGGATTGACATATTTTTACTATCAACAAGTGACTGTCAACATCATATAACTGTGGGGGGGGGGGAAACATTAAATGTGAGACAGGCAGGATAAAAATAACATTAAATAGACAAGAATAATAATTCATGGGCTCCAAAAATACTTACAAATTTCTTTTGTTAGTTCTAGAAGAAATGTAACATTCACAACTATAAAATAAAAACTTTATGAGAAATTCCTTAGTAAGTTCTGTGATTTGAATAAAAGCCTCTTGGCCTTTCATGTCATTATGGGGCTCTTCAGTAACTTATAATAACCTTATCAGACAGTAAAAGATATATTATTTCCACTATCCAGGGACAGATTGGGACACATGGGCCTGGTGCTGAAATTGTTATAAGCGGAGGAACTATAACCATGCTGTGTGGTTGTGCCATTTGAGCATATACAGTATACCCCTACATTATCAGCCCCAAAGTCTCCCCAAATATATCAAAGTAAAAAAGAAAAATGCATTACTTTAAGAGGAAAACAGAAAAACAATTGCATACCTCCCAACATGACCCTCTCCAGGAGGGACACAATGCTCTGGTCCTGGACTTCCCTGGTAAGAGGTGGGGCTGCAGCACAGTTCAAAAGTCAAATAGGGGAGTCACACTAACTGTCATTTCATACGCTGCCAAACATCACTGGCTGGGACTCACTGGCAGTTGGTGTGACTCCCCTATTTGAATTTTGGACTGTGCTGCAGCCCCACCTCTGGAGCCGCCACCAATCATAAATTACCAGGGAAGTCCAGGACCAGAGCATTGTGTCCCTCCTGGAGAGGGTCATGTTGGTAGGTATGCAAATGCAATACATACGCTTTAAAACCAACTATATGGCTAGTTGGGCAGTTGGTTATCCTCATGCTGCCATGACGATGGGCCTATTTTTATGCGGAGGCCTGGAATTGTAGTCTTATCCACCCCATTGTTAATCTGGCCCTGCCACTATTTGTGTCTTGCTGGCACCACTCACATTGGGTTCTGGACTAAAAGTGCAATACCAAAGTATAATAGTGTCTCTCTCTCCCTCCTCTCTTTCTCTCTCTCTCCCTCTCCCTCTCCCTCCCCCTCCTCTCCCTCCCCCTCTCCCTCCTCTCTCCCTCCAGCTCTCCCTCCTCTCTCCCTCCCCCTCTCCCTCTCCTTCTCCCTCCCCCTCTCCTTCTCCCTCCCCCTCCACCTCTCCCTCCCCCTCTCCATCCCCCTCCCCCTCTCCTTCTCCCTCTCCCTCCCCCCCTCTCCCTCCCATTCTCCCCCACTCCCTCTCCCTCCCCATCTCCCTCCTCTCTCCCTCCCCCTCTCCCTCCCCCTCTCCCTCTCCCTCCCCCTCTCCTTCTCCCTCCCCCTCCACCTCTGCCTCCCTCTCCCTCCCCCTCTCCCTCCCCCTCTACCTCTCCTTCTCCCTCTCCCTCTCCCTCTCCCTCCCCCCCCTCTCCCTCCCATTCTCCCCCACTCCGTCAGGTTGAGTGACTGAGTAACATGGATTTAGTTTTTTTTAACCATTGATGCAATATGAAACATTAAATATCAGCAAAAGTAATTGTTCCGTACTGTAACTCTTCAGTCCATTTCCCACATGACAATTCTTATCTTTAGTTTTGTTCCTGGTCTTTCTGATATGAGGTCATTTGAACTGTGCTGGTGGTACAGAACAAGCATGCTTAAAAGATTGGACTGATGCCTGTAGAGTGACAGTGAAATTATATAGATGTGCTCCACAGATGACATTTACTTATCAATGTGCTTTTCTAAATGTCACCCAGCTTTAGCCTCTGTTGCAAACATGTCAATCAATTTATACTCATTGAACAATTTTGGAACCTGCCTAACCTGCTGTACATATATGTCTCCAGAATACCCTCTTCTATTATGAATCCTTATATCCAATCAACCATAATAAACTATTTTGAGATGATCTGCCTGCTGTAGATAGGAAATAGGCTGTAAGCTCTGTGGTCACAGTTTTCTTTTCCATACTTCTGCTGAGCATTATAAGCCATGTTTTATTTTTCAGATGGTAAACAAAGATGTCTATGTTTGCAGCGCTGACAATGGGGCCTCTGACTGCAGCATTCTTGGCTGGATACTTAAATTTACATTTGCAGCAGTTTCATTACAACCTCTCCATCAGTTTCATAGGGCATCAATTTTAATGGTGTTTTCTTTTTTTGTTGCCTAATTGTACAGCCTCCATAAATGGTCGGTCTTTCTGAGCTGTCAGTACAGTCCAAGTAAATAACAGATCTCTGTATCACATTAATTGCATATCAGACATTGCCTCCTACGCATAGAATGAATAAGGGGATGAGTGGTGAGCTCCAAAACAAATATTTATTAGCTGGATAAATGTAGCCAGCTCCAATCTGTTGCCTTCCACGTAAGCTTTCTTCCTCTGTTCTTAATTAAACCACTCATGTAGTCGGTTATATTTAGGAAATTATCCGAATGACTTCATTACAAGATGAATTTATATACAAGCAATGGCATTCATATTTATTTATTGTATTTTATAGAATTAACTAGCAGACGATGGATACAGTTAGGTGTCTCTATTAAAGTATAGTGGTAGAAATGAAAGATTAAATCTATTGTGTATTAAACAATGTAATACATAAAATAAATGTATGCAATTTTGGCATGTCATTGCACCCCAAACACATAAGCAATTTGCGTATATTAAAAAGTAGGGATGAGCGGGTTTGGACTTCCGAAATCCGAACCCCCCTGAGCCCCCCCGATCCGAGCCGGGAACCCGAGTCAGGCTCGGGTTTTCCTGCCTGGCATGGAACTGAAATCGAGGCAAAATGTCATCATCCCTGCAGAGGGAGGGAGCTGGGAGCTGTTTGCTAATGTTGTGTGATACATTACATACTGGGCTGGCTGGCTACTGTGAAGAGGCTGGCTGGCTACTGTTGTCCATACATAGGGGCTGGCTGGCTACTGTTGTCCATATAGGGGCTGGCTTTTGTCCTGTCCATAGGGGCTGGCAGAGGGAGGGAGCTGGGAGCTGTTGGCTAGTGTTGTGTGATACATTACATACTGGGCTGGCTGGCTACTGTGAAGAGGCTGGCTGGCTACTGTTGTCCATACAAAGGGGCTGGCTACTGTTGTCCATATAGGGGCTGGCTGTTGTCCTGTCCATAGGGGCTGGTAGAGGGAGAGAGCTGGGAGGTGTTGGCTACTGTACTGTTGTGATAATAAATAAAAATAATAAACTTAGTAGTACACTACTTATATAGTTATATACATTACAATACTGGGCTGGCTGCAGGGCCGGTGCTAGACTTCTAAACACCCTAGGCAAAACTTCTGCATGCGCATGTAGTGCCCCCAATAGTAAGGCCCCTGTAGTGCCCCCAATAGTAAGGCTCCTGTAGTGCCCCCTGTAGTGCGGCCCCTGTAATGCCCCCAGTAGTAAGCCCCCCGCGCGCACACATACACACACATTAAAAAGAAAACAACACTTACTTTAAAAGCCGCTCCAGTACCTACTGCCGTTCGTCCCCGGCACCTGCTCCTCGGAACTATGGGAGTGACATCATGACGTCGCTCCCATAGTACACTACAGGACCCGGAAGACAGAGCTCAGTAGTGAGCTCCATCCTCCGCACCCACTGGGGAGGGTGGGTTGGTCAGGAGCCGGGTGCCCCTGGGGGGGGGGAAGGGGTAGAGAAGGAGCCGGGTGCCCGCTGGTAACACAATCTCAGTGGGCGCCCAGCAAATAGGGGGGGTGATCGGAGGGCCGGGCGCCCCTAGGAAGGGGCAGCTGCCCAAAAATACAAATAATTTTTACAGGGGCTGTCCTGTGTGGTGCAAGGGTACCAAATCAATATCTCAAAAGAAATGAGAAAACAGAATGTCCTTTATAGGCGCACAAATACAAATAACGCATAAAATATAACCTTTATTGGTATATATTAAAACCTTATTATGTGAAATATAGTTAAAATAATATAGATAGAAAAAATAGTGAAAAAAGATAGAATGTGAAATAAAATATCAAGACACTTGACTCACTGGGTGCTGCTATTCATATTATTACTATAATATTAGAGAATCTATGTCTCTTTTATATAGTAGTAAATCATAGACCTTATAAGCCTTCACAGTAAATAATCGTTACTCAATATGTGTTATATTATTGTATATTCTGAAACATACCATAATATGTATTATAGTTGAATATATGTAACTTATATAGACTTAGTGATTATACCAGCTCAATTGCACTACTATATTGTGCGCCTATAAAGGACATTCTGTTTTCTCATTTCTTTTGAGATATTGATTTGGTTCTATTGGTTTGTGTCCCAGGCAGCACCCCCAGACAATTAAAATGTGTGTGAAATAGTCAATTGGGGTTTCATCATAATAGTTAGTGCAGTGGTTCCCCTCCCCTTTCCCGTCAAAACTGAAGAAGTGGTGCAAGGGTACACTGCCCAAAAATACAAATAATTTTGTACAGGTGCTGTCCTGTGTGGTGCAGGGGTACGCTGCCCTTCAAAAAAAAATAATTTTACAAGGGTTATTCACTCCATAAAAATAATGGGGGATAAAATAGGGGAACATCAAGAACCACTTCCTCCTAGTGCTGAAGCTGCTACCACTAGTCATGACATAGATGATGACATGCCATCAACGTCGTCTGCCAAGGCCGATGCCCAATGTCATAGTAGAGGGCATGTAAAATCCAAAAAGCCAAAGTTCAGTCTAATGACCTTAAAAAATTAATTTAAATCGTCTGAGGAGAAATGTAAACTTGCCAATATGCCATTTACGACGCGGAATGGCAAGGAACGGCTAACGTCCTTCCCTATGTACATGACTAGTGGTTCATCTTCACAAGACGATGGAAGTCCTCCTCCTCCCGCTAGAAAAATGAAACAAGTTAAGCTTGCAAAAGCACAGCATAGAACTGTGCGTTCTAATTCTAAGAAGATATCACAAATCCCCAAGGAGAGTCCAAGTGTGGCGGCTGTTGCGATGCCTGACCTTCTCAACACTGGATGGGAAGAGGTGGCTCCTTCCACCATTTGCACGCCCTCTGCGAGAGCTGGAAGGAGCACCCACAGTCCACTTGCTGATATTCAAATTGAAGATGGTACTGTTGAAGTACAACAGGATGAGGATATTGGTGTAGCTGGCACTGAGGAGGAATTTGACAAAGAGGATACTGATGTTGATGTGGATGTGGGGAGACAGTTGTCTGTGGGATGAAAAAGCCTATGACGGTCATGCCTGGGCAGAAGACCAAACATTCCACCTCTTTGGTCTGGAAATATTTCAGTCCAAATCCGGACAACTACTATCTTGCCATATGTTGCATATGTAAAGGTGTAATAAGTAGGGGTAAGGACATTAACCACCTAGGAACATCCTCCCTTATACATCACCTGCAGTGCATTCATAAAAAGTTACTGCCAAGTTCAGAAACTGTGGCTAAGACCATAAGCTGTCCAGGGACACCTAAATCCCTTTGTCCTGTTGTATCCAAGTGCCTGCAAACCACACTGTCAACTCCCTCCTCGTCACTTTCCTCCTCAGTCAGGATCGGAAGTAGTCCTGCAGGCCATGTCACTGGCTTGACTGACTCCTCTCCTATCCGGGATTCCTCCGGAGGATCCTGCATTGCTACGCCTACTGCTGCCACTACTGCTGTTGCTGCTGGGAGTCGTTCATAATCCCAGAGAGGAAGGTGGAACACCACTACTTCTTTTACTAAGCAATTGACTCTCCAACAGTCCTTAGCGAGGAGGATGAAGTACAACAGCAGTCATCCTGTTGCAAAGCGGATAACTGAAACCTTGACAGCTATGTTAGTGTTAGATGTGCCTCCGGTATGCGCCATTAGTGCAGTGGGATTTAGACAATTGATGGAGGTAGTGTGTCCACGGTACCAAATCCTGTCTAGATTCCACTTCACTAGGCAGGCGATACCGAGAATGTACAGAGACAACAGAAAAAGTGTCCTCAGTGTCCTAAAAAATGCAGTTGTACCCAATGTCCACTTAACCATGGACATGTGGACAAGTGGAACAGGGCAGACTAAGGACTATATGACTGTGACAGCCCACTGGGTAGATGTATCGCCTTACGCAGCTACAACAGCAGTGTCACCAGTAGCAGTATTTCAGAAACGCCAGCTCGTTCCAAGGCAGGCTACGCTGTGTATCACCGGTTTCAGTGAGAGGCATACCACAGACAACCTCTTAGAGAAACTGAGGGAAATCATCACCCAATGGCTTACCCCACTTAGTCTTTCCTGGGGATTTGTGATATCTGACAATGCCACCAATATTGTGCAGGCATTACATCTGGGAAAATTCCAGCACGTCCCATATTTTGGTCACATAATAAATTTGGTGGTGCATAATTTTCTGAAAAACGACAAGGGCGTGCAGGAGATGCTTTGGGTGGCTCAAAACATTGCTGGCCACTTTCGCCATTCAACAACTGTGTGCCGAAGACTGGAGTGCCAGCAAACACTCTTGAACCTGCCCAGCTATCACCTGAAGCAAGAGGTTGTGACGCGGTGGAACTCAACCCTCTATATGCTTCAGAGGATGGAGGAGCAGCAAAAGGCCATTCAATCCTATACATCCACCTATGACATAGGCAAAGGAGGGGGTATGCACCTGACTCAAGCGCAGTGGAGAATGATTTCCGTGTTGTGCAAGGTTCTCCAGCCCTTCGAACTTGCCACACGTGAAGTCAGTTCAGACACTGCCAGCTTGAGTCAGGTCATTCCCCTCATCAGGCTTTTGCAGAAGCAGCTGTGAAAGTGAAGGAGGATAAGATGGAGCGATTTCGCTTGGTATGTGGGACTTGTGGATGAAGCCCTTCATTCGTTTTGCCAGGATTCGAGAGTGGTCAATCTGTTGAAATCAGACCACTACATTTTGGTCACCGTGCTCGATCCTAGGTTTAAAGCCTATGTGGTGTCTCTCTTTCCAGTGGACACAAGCCTGCAGAGGTGCAAAGACCTGCTGGTGAAAACACTGTCGGCTGAAGTGGAACATGACACGTCAACAGCTCCTTCTTCATTTTCTCCCGCAACTGGGGCTGCCAGGAAACAACTTAGATATCCTAAGCAACCTGCTGGCGGTGATGCAAGGCAGGCAGGACCAAGTTTGGACATCTGGTCCGGACTGAAGGACCTGCCAACAATTTCTGACATGTCTACTGTCACTGCATATGATACATATGATACTGTCACCATTGACAGAATGGTGGAGGATTATATCAGTGACAGCATCCAAGTAGGCATGTCAGACAGTCCGTACCTGTACTGGCAGGAAAAAGAGGCAATTTGGAGGCCCCTGTACAAACTGGCTCTATTTTATCTAAGTTGCCCACCCTCCAGTGTGTACTCCGAAAGAGTTTTTAGTGCAGCTGGGAACCTTGTCAGCGAAAGGCGGAGGAGGTTGTTTCCACAAAACTAAGAAACATGAAACAGACATCAGAAAAAGTGTCCTCAGTGTCCTAAAAAATGCAGTTGTACCCAATGTCCACTTAACCACGGACATGTGGACAAGTGGAACAGGGCAGACTAAGGACTATATGACTGTGACAGCCCACTGGGTAGATGTATCGCCTTATGCAGCAACAACAGCAGTGTCACCAGTAGCAGTATTTCAGAAACGCCAACTCGTTCCAAGGCAGGCTACGCTGTGTAGGCATTTTCTGAGAAGATGATGTTCATCAAAATGAATTATCATTTCTTCCAGGAAGACCAGCCTCCAGAAAGTACAGAGGGACCTGTGGTAGTGGATTTCAATGGGGACAAATTAATACTCTGTAAGGATGAGGATGTACACTGAAGAGGGTGAGGAATTGGTGGATGAGGATGAGGACGACATCTTGCCTCTGTAGAGCCAGTTTGTGCTGGGACAGATTAATTGCCAGCTTGTTTTGTGGGGGCCAAATGAACCAATCATTTCAGCCACAGTGGTATGGCAGGCCCTGTTGCTGAAATGATTAGTTTGTTAAAGTGTGCATGTCCTGTTTATACAACATAAGGATGGGTGGGAGGGCCCAAGGACAATTCCATCTTGCACCTCTTTTTGTTCTCTGCATTATGTACTCTTTGGGGCCTAGTTTTTCAAACTGCCATCCTGTCTGCCACTGCAGTGCCACTCCTAGATGGGCTATGTGTTTGTGCCGCCCACTTGTGTCGCTTAGCATAGTCATCCATCTACCTCGGTGCAACCTTTTGGCCTAAAAACAATATTGTGAGGTGTGAGGTGTTCAGAATAGACTGGAAATGAGTTGAAATTAATGTTATTGAGGTTAGTAATAGCGTAGGAAAAAAAAATAATTCTGTGATTTTAGCTGTTTTTATGCTTTTTTCCCAAAAAATACAGATCCAAAACACAAAACCCAAAACACAAAACATGGAAGGGCGGTTTTGGCAAAACCAATCAAGATCCAAAACATGAAGAAAGATCCAAAACAAAACACAAAACACGAAAAGTGGCAGGTGCACACCCCTATTAAAAAGTTATTTGGCAACACATTTGCTGACTTTCTGGCTGCCCCCTCTGGGAAGGAGCAGCGAGGTCGACACAGCAGGGGGGGCATGGTGCGGCACAGGTGGGCAGTGTGGCAGGATTGATGGCACGATTACATCATCCTGGCACCGCCCCTCCTATACAATGGCAAGATTATGATACATTGGCACCCAATCCATTCACTTCACTCATTGAGCAATGCGTCCAGGCTCTGGGAGACTTAATTACTCTACTGGGTGGCCAAGTCGGCCACCCAAGATTTGTAAACCTCCCGGTCATTCCAGGAGGGTAGGCAACTATGGTTGTCAAAAGTAGCATATGTGCTTAGTTTAAGCAAGGCAGCATCACCTACTCAGTTAGTCCCAGGTTTTTAATCATTTATTTTATTAGCAACAAACAGGGCCGGCAACAGAAACCATAAGGCCCGGTACACTGATATCTCTGGGGCCCCCAACCCCCCCTCCTTGGGATCTCGGCAGTTAGAAACCCGACGCCGGAATCCTGACAGGGTTAGTATACCGACACCTGACGGTCAGAATCCTAACCCTCCCCCCTTCTACCTACCCCTATCCCTCCCTAGTGCCTTAACCTAACCTCCCCCTCCCTGCATCCTAAACCTAACCCTCCCCCCTTAGTGCCTAACCTTAACCCTCCCCCTAGTACTTAACCCTCCCACTAACCCCACTACTTACCTTTGGGTTCCCAACTGTAGGGATACCAGCACCAGGATTCTGACAAGTGTCGGGATTCCAGCATCTGCATTCTGAATGCCAGGAATCTCTGCGGTCGGGATAATGACCGCATCCCATCAAAATATCATACACCTGTATGTAAACCCCGAACTGGGTCACTGTATTTCAAATAATTCCGGTATATAAGAGGCAATCACTAACCTCTATGCAGCATAATTTCCGGTCCATCGCTTGTAATAGATCCCCTAACAGCTGAACCGCACTGTGTCCGTGCAAATGTGCGTGGTTCACCTTCAGGTCCAGCTATATGATATTATAAAAATATTTTTTTGCTATTGGTGTGGTGGTCTCTATGTAACTCATGTATGGGATGGTGTAAAAAAAAATAATACATCTATATATATTAGGGATGTGCACCGACCCCCGTGTTTTGGTTTTGATTTTGGATGTGTATCTCCTCATGTTTTGGATCTGGATTTGGTTTTGCCCAAACCGCCCCTTACGTGTTTTGGTTTTGGTTTTGGATCTGTTTTTTTTTTTTTTTAATTATAAAAACTGTTAAAATCACATCATTTGTTTGTTTTGTTTTGTTCCTACAGTATTATTAACCTCAATAACATTAATTTCCACTCGTTTCCAGTCATTTTTGACCACCACACAATATTGTTTTCATCCGGTTTAGGCCCAAAATTTGCACCAAGGTAGCTGGCTGACTAAGCTAAGCGACAGCAGTGGGCGGCACTAATACGTGGCAGTTCAACTTTCAACATGGCACATAAGGAAACATATGTTTTCATTAATCAAGGGCAGGGACAGGAACGGCTGATTGGTAGTAAATTTCATTTCATGTTATGATTCTGAAGCAAATTTATGAGGGAAGAGAGGAGAGCATGGGTGAACAATATGTCCCATATTTTGCCCACAAAATCAACTTGGTGGTTCAGAATATTTTTTTTTAAATTAAAGGGGCATGCAGGAAATACTGTCTGTGGCCATAAACATTTTCTGGACATTTTTGGCATTCAGCAATCACATGTCAAAGATTGCAGCAGCAGTGGCAGTTCAACTTCCAACATGGCACATCAAAAAACAAATGTTTTTATTATTCAAGAGGCCTGAGGGAGTTGGAGTATGTATGTAGCTGAAGGCAGGGAAAGTAAGATTTGATTAGTAGTAAATTTAATTCAATTTTCTTGATTACAAAGCAAATTTATGAGGGAGGAGGGGAGGGCAGGAGGGAAGGCATTTCCAAAAATTGTTTAAATCATTCACATCAGAAGAATCCTTCAGCGCAATGCCTGCTGCTGGAAGTGGATTTTCATCCCAAAAGGGGACCAGGAAGACTACTAGTAGTTCTTTAAAAAGCAATTGACTGTTAAACAATTCTTTGCAAGGGAGAGCAAGTATGACAGCAAGTCACCCAGTTGCACAGTGGATCAATGACACCATATCATCTATGCTAGTATTAGATGTGCATCCAATATCCACCAATACTGCAGATTTCACTTCACTACAAAAGCAATTCCCAACCTGTACAGGGACATTAAAAAAAAACTTAATTAGTGGCCTCCAAAATGCTATTGTACCCACTGTCCACTTGACCACAGATATGTGAACAAGATTTAAGATATAAGGTTTCTTCCCAAAGGACACAGATCAGAAGAGATGCAAAGAGCTGTTGGTAAGCAAATTGTCAGTTCAAGCGACACTTGATGCAGCGATGGCTTCTCCTTCAGTTTCTCCAGCAAGTGTATCTGCCTAGAAAAAACTAAACTTTCCCAAAAGACCCACTGGTGATGCAGATGCCAACACAAAACACAATAACTTTTTGGATGGATGCACTGCAGATGACGTAACAGGGAGGAGATTCCTAGATGGTTAAGTTTCCTACCTCTATTTCCTCTGGCTTTACAAATGGTACAGATGACTTGACAATTGTTGTCCAGATTTGGGTAGAAATAATTCCACACATAAGAAGTGGATTTTTTTGTTTTGTGCCCAGGCATGACTGGGTAATAAGTGTTTCTTCCACTGGTGCCTGATTTACACAAGCAACACTCATCAACAACATCCTTATTAGCATCAGCTACACAAATATCCTGCTCATCCAGGTGCACTGCCACAAAAGCATCCATGATTTCTATGTCAGCATGTTCACTTGTGCTTACATGATCATTAGAGCAGAACCACCAGTCATAAATAAAGGCCAAGGCCTTATCCTTTCCTTGCCACTTCATGTGGTGAAAGGCATAATGCCAATTTTAAGTCTTTCTGCAGCTAACTTTCCCTTTGATGTTCTTTTCTTTACCACTGTAAAATATTGGTTCTTGATTTTAGATGCCCTGACCTAAGCCCTGTATGCCCATGGCCATCGGCTTTAGTAGTGATGTAGATGGACTAGTATCGTCATGACTGGTGGTACTGGCAGCAGCTCCAGCACTAGTATGTGGTTCCTGCTCTCCTCTCAACTGATCGTTCTCCATGTCAACAAACACGAATGAAGTGGGGTATAGCGGACACATCAATTTGTACCAATTTTAAATATTACACTGCGGTATCAATGACCTACAGTGTCACAAGATTTTTTATGAATAAGAAAAGAATAACACACTGTGTTATCACTTACAGTATCACAATATTATTTATGAATAAGAATAACACACTGCACTGCCACTTACAGTGTCACAAAATTATTTATGAATAAGAATAACACACTGCTCTACCACTTAGTGTCACAAGATTATTTATGAATAAGAATAACACACTGCTCTACCACTTACAGTGTCACAATATTTTTTACGAATACACTGTGTTTCCACTAACAGTGTCACAATATTTTTTACGAATATACTGCATTTTCCACTTACAGTGTTGCAATATTTTTAATGAATACACTGCATTTCCACTAACAGTGTCTCAATATTTATTATACACTGCACTACCACTTACAGTGTCATAAACAATACAAGTATGAATATTACTCTGTGGTCTGACCGGCAGCATCACAGTAAAAAAAATAATAATGTAGTACACTGGGGTACAGCATAAAAAATATATACTGTATATTATTTTTTATTCATTATATTATTAGCTTTTATTTTTTATACACTGGGCAGCCTTGGATGGACAGAGCACCCCTGGTTGGACACAGCAGCCCCTGCCCCTGGACGGACACAGAAATCCCATAATGGACACAGCAGCCCCTGGATGGACACAGCAGCCCCTGGATGGACACAGCAACCACTGCCCCTGGATGGACACAGCAACCCCTGGATGGACACAGCAGACACTGGAATGGAGACAGAAGCTCCTGCCTTTGATGGACCGAGCAGTCCCTGGATGGACACAGCAACTCCTGGATGGACACAGCAGCCACTGTCCCTGGATGGACAAAGCAACCCCTGGATGGACACAGCAGCCCCTGCCCTGGATGGACACAGCAACACCTGGATGGATGCAGCTGCTGCCCTGGACAGATAGAGCAGCCCCTAAATGGACACAGCACAGCACATCCATTCACTACACTATCCACAGCCACAGTGACATGGTGCCGATGACCGGGAGGATGATGTTTTGCCTCGTTTGGGGATCCGAGTAAAGCGGGAACTCCTAAGCTGTGCTCGGGTCTCGGCTCGTTGCTTGAAGTCTGGGTGGGTCCTGTTCTCTGAGAACCGTACCTGCTCATCTCTAATATATATATTAAATACTGTACACACACACACAGCAAGAAGGAATGGCGGCACTCAGCATCCTCAGAAAGGCACTAGCACAATTAATGAACTTATATAAAGTGAGTGCCGGGAATCTGGTTTACAAGTATATATATATATATATATATATATATACACAGTATATATTAGGCATGAGCAGGTCCGGTACCCTGAGAACCGGACCTACCCGAACTTTGGGAATCCGGGGCGATCCGAGGCGCCCCTCGGATCTCTCCTCCTGCCTCGGGTCCCTAATCGAGGCAAAACCTCGCGATCCTCTTGTCGGATCGCGAGGTTTTGCCTCGAGCGGCCATTTTTAAAAATGCCTTTGCCTTCAATGGGCAAAACGGGATCTCCTGGTCCATGCATGCATCTGTGTCATTGAAATACACAGCAGCACAGACGGGTCTCACTGACCCGTCCGTGCTCTGTGCCAATCACACAGATGCATGTAGCACAGATCTCCCGGGTCAGTGCTACATGCAAATGGGCATCATAACGCTGATTGGCTTTCTGTCTGCCACTGCAGTGCCACTCCTAGATGGGACATGTGTTTGCACTGCCCACTTGTGTCATTTAGCATAGTCATCCAGCTAACTCGGTGCAACCTTTTGGCCTAAAAACAATATTGTGAGGTGATAGGTGTTCAGAATAGACTGGAAATGAATGTTATTGAGGTTAATAATAGCGTAGGAACAAAAAAAAACAAATTCTGTGATTTTAGCTGTTTTTATGCTTTTTTCCAAAAAAATACAGATCCAAAACCAAAACACAGAACACAAATCCCGGAAGGGTGGTTTTGGCAAAACCAATCCAGGTCCAAAACACGAAGAGAGATCCAGATCCAAAACCAAAACACAAAACACGAGAAGTGGCCGGTGCACACCCCTAAAAAAAATAAATAAATATATATATATATATATATATAGTAGAAAAATAATCATTTGTGAAATGGGAGTTTCTGGGCAGCAACTGGCAGACGCAAATGCATCCTGCGGGAATGTCATGGAAACGTTGAGGGCGTGTTGCCCCAATTCCATGCTTATTTAAGTTGTGCGTATGGAGATGGGACACCTGTTTCAAATGGATCTTTTGCACCCAGCATGGGGTGGGTGCATATGCCAATATTAATGAGGACAGAGGCACCTGGGAAAACAGTGGGCAGAGTGATGCATACGCTTAAAGCTGCACCGATAATTGTATAGCGGGACGGATACTTTCATTAGCATAAAAAATTAAATCTAGCAGCCACGGATGTACGCATATGCTGGCTTTTTTGCGTATGACTCATCAGACCCTATACTATGGCAATGAAGAAATCACCAATTAGCATCAGTGGAACTTACAGGCACTCACATGCTGTTCATTAGTGCTGGGCGCCATCATCACTATCATTCATTATTTTGCCCCTGACCACCTGCAAATAATGTGTTTGCACTTGTGTGATCATGCCCATACTGTATTCTATACTAGAACATACCCATCCCACCTTTTCCTGTTTATCGGGACACTTGCAGACGTAAGCGGCAGAATCACGTAAATCTTTATGGGCCAACTGCCGCTGTGCTCACTCCACATCAGCCCCTTTCTGTTTCATTTTTAGTGAAAAAAACTCTCTTTTTGGCATGATAAAATTTACAAATGAGGATTCACAATGGAAAGAGATGTCACCCGCACAAGGTGGTTGCTTGAGACCGCAGCTCTGTGTTGCAAAATGCTAATATAGTGTACCTGGTCTGAATGTCTTGCTGTAAAACAACAGCTCAGAGACTCCATACTGTGTATGATTCCTAAAAGTAAGAAACCTACTTTTATATATAATGTGATTCTAACACAATTCATAAGCCTCCAAGTTGCCCAATGGGGCATGGCCCAAATTCTGCTTCAGGTCAAATGCTCAGATCAGTGACTCCTTGTGGCCCACTAAAAATACTGCAGAATGGCAGATAATATTACAATCTCTTGTAACCAGCTGCCTCTATGCTATCTCTTCGTGGATGTCTGAACATTCTTTACCGCTCAACATGTCCAAAACAAAGCTTACCTGTATCCATGCTTGCCGAATTCTTTACAGCCCGCAGTGGTGCAGCATTCATGTGATTGTTACAACCACCACAGTACTGCAACCTCCTCCTATATAGCATTTCCCTCACCCGCCTTTGCCTGCTTCAATTCACTTTAAATGTTGCAGCAAGCCTGATCTTCCCTGTGATGCACCACTCTACAAATCCTAACACTAGGGGGTATATTTACTAAAGTGCGGGTTTCTAGAAGTGGAGATGTTGTCCATAGCAACCAATCAGGTTTTAGCTATTATCTTCTAGAAGGTCCTAGATAAATGATAAGTAGAATCTGATTGGTTGCTATGGGCAACAACTCCATTTCTAAAAACCCGCACTTCAGTATATATATCCCTAGATCACTGTGTCCTCCAGAATCCATTTCATATTATTCACCATTACCTACAAAACGCACAACAATAGTACCCATTCATACATCTCAAAATGCCCTTCTTCTCACACCCTTAAGCTGCATACACACAGTATGATCTGTTCAGTTAACGATATCGCTGAACGATTTCCCTAGACTTTCTGTAATGCAGGACAAACGATATTGGGTGTACACATTATAAGTAGGGGTGTGCACCGGCCACTTTTCGTGTTTTGGTTTTGGATCTGGATCTTTCTTCGTGTTTTGGATCTGGATTGGTTTTGCCAAAACCACCCTTCCGTGTTTTGGGTTCTGGGTTTTGTGTTTTGGATCTGTATTTTTTTTTAAAAAAGCATAAACACAGCTAAAATCACAGAATTTGTTGGTTTCTCTGCTCCTATGCTATTATTAACCTCAATAACCTTAATTTCCACTCATTTCCAGTCTATTCTGAACACCTCACACCTCACAATAGTGTTTTTATGTCCAAAAGGTTGCACCGAGGTAGCTGGATGACTATGCTAAGCGACACGAGTGGGCGGCACAAACACGTGACCCATCTAGGAGTGACACTGCAGTGGCAGACAGGATGGCAGTTAGAAAAACTAGGCCCCAAACTGTACATAATGCAAAGAAAAAAAAGAAGTGCAAGATGGAATTGTCCTTGGGCCCTCCCACCCACCCTTATGTTGTATAAACAGGACATGCACACTTTAACAAATCAATCATTTCAGCGCCAGGGTCTGCCACACAACTGTGGCTGAAATGATTGGTTCGTTTGGGCCCCCACAAAACAAGCTGGCAATTAATGTGTCCCTGCACAAACTGGCTCTACGGAGGCAAGATGTCATCCTCATCCTCCTCATCCACCGATTCCTCACCCTCTTCAGTGTGTACATCCTCATCCTCACAAAGTATTAACTCGTCCCCACTTTAATCCACCACCACAGGTCCCTCTGTACCTTCTGGAGGCTGGTCTCCCAGGAAGAGCTGATAATTCATTTTGATGAACATCATCTTCTCCACATTCTGTGGAAGCAACCTCCTACGCCTTTCGCTGACAAGGTTCCCGGCTGCACTAAACACTCTATCGGAGTACACACTGGAGGGGGGGCAACTCAGGTAAAATAGAGCCAGCTTGTACAGGGGCCTCCAAATTGCCTCTTTTTCCTGCCAGTACAGGTATGGACTGTCTGACATGCCTACTTGGATGCTGTCACCGATGTAATCCTCCACCATTCTGTCAATGGTGACAGTATCATATGCAGTGTCAGTAGACATGTCAGAAATTGTTGCCAGGTCCTTCAGTCCGGACCAGATGTCCAAACTTGGTCCTGCCTGCCCTGCATCACCGCCAGCGGGTTGCTTAGGATACCTAAGTTTTTTCCTGGCAGCCCCAGTTGCAGGAGAAAATGAAGAAGCAGCCGTTGACGTGTCACGTTCCGCTTCAGCTGACAGTGTGTTCACCAGCAGGTCTTTGCACCTCTGCAGGCTTGTGTCGGCCGGAACGAGAGACACCACATAGGCTTTAAACCTAGGATTAAGCACGGTGGCCAAAATGTAGTGGTCTGATTTCAACAGATTGACCACCCTGGAATCCTGGCAAAGCGAATGAAGGGCTTCATCCACAAGTCCCACATGCCGAGCGGAATCGCTCCGTCTTAGCTCCTCCTTCACTTTCTCCAGCTGCTTCTGCAAAAGCCTGATGAGGGGAATGACCTGACTCAAGCTGGCTGTGTCTGAACTGACTTCACGTGTGGCAAGTTCGAAGGGCTGGAGAACCTTGCACAACACGGAAATCATTCTCCACTGCGCTTGAGTCAGGTGCATACCCCCTCCTTTGCCTATGTCATAGGTGGATGTATAGGCTTGTATGGCCTTTTGCTGCTCCTCCATCCTCTGAAGCATATAGAGGGTTGAGTTCCACCGCGTCACAACCTCTTGCTTCAGGTGATGGCGGGGCAGGTTCAAGAGTGTTTGCTGGCGCTCCAGTCTTCGGCACGCAGTCGCTGAATGGCGAAAGTGGCCAGAAATTTTTCGGGCCACCCAAAGCGTCTCCTGCACGCCCCTGTCGCTTTTCAGAAAATTCTGCACCACCAAGTTTATTGTGTGAGCAAAACATGGGACGTGCTGGAATTTGCCCAGATGTAATGCCCGCACAATATTGGTGGCGTTGTCAGATATCACAAATCCCCAGGAGAGTCTAAGTGGGGTAAGCCACTGGGCGATGATTTCCCTCAGTTTCTCTAAGAGGTTGTCGGCGGTGTACCTCTTACTGAAACCGGTGATACACAGCGTAGCCTGCCTTGTAACGAGCTGGCGTTTCTGAGATGCTGCTACTGGTGACGCTGCTGCTGTTGCTGCGTAAGGTGATACATCTACCCAGTGGGCTGTCACAGTCATATAGTCCTTAGTCTGCCCTGTTCCACTTGTCCACATGTCCGTGGTTAAGTGGACATTGTGTACAACGGCATTTTTCAGGACACTGAGGACACTTTTTCTGACGTTTCTGTACAGTCTCGGTATCGCCTGCCTAGTGAAGTGGAATCTAGACGGGATTTGGAACCGGGGACACACTACCTCCATCAATTGTCTATATCCCACTGCACTAATGGCGGATACCGGACGCACGTCTAACACCAACATAGCAGTCATGGCCTCAGTTATACGTTTTGCTTCAGGATGACTGCTGTCGTACTTCATCCTCCTCGCTAAGGACTGTTGGAGGGTCAATTGTTTAGTAAAAGTAGTGGTGTTCCTACTTCCTCTCTGGGATGATGAACGACTCCCAGCAGCAGCAACAGCAGCAGCGGCAGCAGTAGGCGTAGCAATGCAGGATCCTCCAGAGGAATCCCGGATAGGAGAGTCAGTCATGCCAGTGACATGGCCTGCAGGACTACTTCCGATCCTGACTAAGGAGGAAATTGACGAGGAGGGAGTTGACGGTGTGGTTTGCAGGCGCTTGGATACAACAGGACAACGGGATTTAGGTGTCCCTGGACTGCTTACGGTCTTAGCCAAAGTTTCTGAACTTGACAGTAACTTTTTATGAACGCGCTGCAGGTGCCGTATAAGGGAGGATGTTCCTAGGTGGTTGACGTCCCTACCCCTACTTATTTCACCTTTACATATGGTACATATGGCAAGACAGTTGTTTTCCGGATTTGGATAGAAATATTGCCAGACCAAAGAGGTGGAATGTTTGGTCTTCTGCCCAGGCATGACCGTGATGGGCTTTTTCATCCCACGGACAACAACTGTCTCCCCCGGAGCCTGATTTAAACAAACCACATCACCATCAGAATCCTCCTCGCCAACTTCCTCCTCAGTGCCAGCTACACCAGTATCCTCATCCTGTTGTACTTCAACAGTGACATCTTCAATTTGCATATCAGCAAGTGGACTGTGGGTGCTCCTTTCAGCACTTGCAGGGGGCGTGCAAATGGTGGAAAGACACCTCTTCCCGTCCAGTGCTTGGAAGGTCAGGCATCGCAACCACCACCACACTTGGACTTCTTTGGGGATTTGTGATATCTTCTTAGAAAGCACAGTTCTTCGCTGTGCTTTTGCCAGCTTAACTCTTTTGATTTTTTTAGTGGGAGGAGGGCTTCCATCGTCATGTGAAGCTGAACCACTAGTCATGAACATACTAGGGATCGACCTTAGCCGTTCCTTGCCACTCTGTGTCGTAAATGGCATATTGGCAAGTTTACGTTTCTCTTCATCTGATTTAAATGTCTTTTTCAAGGTCATTTTCCTGAACTTTGCCATTTGGGATTGTATGTGCCCTCTACTATGACATTGGGCATCGGCCTTGGCAGACGACGTTGATGGCATGTTATCGTCTATGTCATGACTAGTGGCAGCAGCTTCAGCACTAGGAGGAAGTGGTTCTTGATCTTTCTCTATTTTATTTTTATCGGAGAAAGTTTGGTCCTCCATTTATGTTATATCGATTTGATATATACGTGCGGCTAAACACAGAAAATAATTTTTTTTTGGTTTGGACTGGAGTGTACTTTCGGGGGTTACAGCACCCTTAACGGTCAAGCCAGCCGGCCCTTTACTTATGACACAGGCGCACGCTTGGCACTACTTTGTTGATGCACGTGCGGCTACTGCGCACACAATTCACAAACACAGAAAATAATTTTTTTTTGGTTTGGATTGGAGTGTACTTTCGGGGGTTACAGCACCCTTTAACGGTCAAGCCAGCCGGCCCTTTACTTATGACACAGGCGCACGCTTGGCACTACTTTGTTGATGCACGTGCGGCTACTGCGCACACAATTCACAAACACAGAAAATAATTTTTTTTTTGGTTTGGACTGGAGTGTACTTTCGGGGGTTACAGCACCCTTAACGGTCAAGCCAGCCGGCCCTTTACTTATGACACAGGCGCACGCTTGGCACTACTTTGTTGATGCACGTGCGGCTACTGCGCACACAATTCACAAACACAGAAAATAATTTTTTTTTTGGTTTGGACTGGAGTGTACTTTCGGGGGTTACAGCACCCTTTAACGGTCAAGCCAGCCGGCCCTTTACTTATGACACAGGCGCACGCTTGGCACTACTTTGTTGATGCATGTGCGGCTACTGCGCACACAATTCACAAACACAGAAAATAATTTTTTTTTTGGTTTGGACTGGAGTGTACTTTCGGGGGTTACAGCACCCTTAACGGTCAAGCCAGCCGGCCCTTTACATATGACACAGGCGCACGCTTGGCACTACTTTGTTGATGCACGTGCGGCTACTGCGCACACAATTCACAAACACAGAAAATAATTTTTTTTTTGGTTTGGACTGGAGTGTACTTTCGGGGGTTACAGCACCCTTTAACGGTCAAGCCAGCCGGCCCTTTACTTATGACACAGGCGCACGCTTGGCACTACTTTGTTGATGCACGTGCGGCTACTGCGCACACAATTCACAAACACAGAAAATAATTTTTTTGGGGTTTGGACTGGAGTGTACTTTCGGGGGTTACAGCACCCTTTAACGGTCAAGCCAGCCGGCCCTTTACTTATGACACAGGCGCACGCTTGGCACTACTTTGTTGATGCACGTGCGGCTACTGCGCACACAATTCACAAACACAGAAAATAATTTTTTTTTGGTTTGGACTGGAGTGTACTTTCGGGGGTTACAGCACCCTTTAACGGTCAAGCCAGCCGGCCCTTTACTTATGACACAGGCGCACGCTTGGCACTACTTTGTTGATGCACGTGCGGCTACTGCGCACACAATTCACAAACACAGAAAATAATTTTTTTTTGGTTTGGACTGGAGTGTACTTTCGGGGGTTAGAGCACCCTTTAACGGTCAAGCCAGCCGGCCCTTTACTTATGACACAGGCGCACACTTGGCACTACTTTGTTGATGCACGTGCGGCTACTGCGCACACAATTCACAAACACAGAAAATAATTTCTTTTTTGGTTTGGACTGGAGTGTACTTTCGGGGGTTACAGCACCCTTAACGGTCAAGCCAGCTGGCCCTTTACTTATGACACAGGCGCACGCTTGGCACTACTTTGTTGATGCACGTGCGGCTACTGCGCACACAATTCACAAACACAGAAAATAATTTTTTTTTTGGTTTGGACTGGAGTGTACTTTCGGGGGTTACAGCACCCTTAACGGTCAAGCCAGCCGGCCCTTTACTTATGACACAGGCGCACGCTTGGCACTACTTTGTTGATGCACGTGCGGCTACTGCGCACACAATTCACAAACACAGAAAATAATTTTTTTTTTGGTTTGGACTGGAGTGTACTTTCGGGGGTTACAGCACCCTTAACGGTCAAGCCAGCTGGCCCTTTACTTATGACACAGGCGCACGCTTGGCACTACTTTGTTGATGCACGTGCGGCTACTGCGCACACAATTCACAAACACAGAAAATAATTTTTTTTTGGTTTGGACTGGAGTGTACTTTCGGGGGTTACAGCACCCTTTAACGGTCAAGCCAGCCGGCCCTTTACTTATGACACAGGCGCACGCTTGGCACTACTTTGTTGATGCACGTGCGGCTACTGCGCACACAATTCACAAACACAGAAAATAATTTTTTTTTTGGTTTGGACTGGAGTGTACTTACGGGGGTTACAGCACCCTTTAACGGTCAAGCCAGCCGGCCCTTTACTTATGACACAGGCGCACGCTTGGCACTACTTTGTTGATGCACGTGCGGCTACTGAGCACACAATTCACAAACACAGAAAATAATTATTTTTTTGGTTTGGACTGGAGTGTACTTTCGGGGGTTACAGCACCCTTAACGGTCAAGCCAGCCGGCCCTTTACTTATGACACAGGCGCACGCTTGGCACTACTTTGTTGATGCACGTACGGCTACTGCGCACACAATTCACAAACACAGAAAATAATTTTTTTTTGGTTTGGACTGGAGTGTACTTTCGGGGGTTACAGCACCCTTTAACGGTCAAGCCAGCCGGCCCTTTACTTATGACACAGGCGCACGCTTGGCACTACTGTGTTGATGCACGTGCGGCTACTGCGCACACAATTCACAAACACAGAAAATAATATTTTTTTTGGTTTGGACTGGAGTGTACTTTCGGGGGTTACAGCACCCTTAACAGTCAAGCCAGCCAGCCCTTTACTTATGACACAGGCGCACGCTTGGCACTACTTTGTTGATGCACGTGCGGCTACTGCGCACACAATTCACAAACACAGAAAATAATTTTTTTTTGGTTTGGACTGGAGTGTACTTTCGGGGGTTACAGCACCCTTTAACGGTCAAGCCAGCCGGCCCTTTACTTATGACACAGGCGCACGCTTGGCACTACTTTGTTGATGCACGTGCGGCTACTGCGCACACAATTCACAAACACAGAAAATAATTTTTTTTTGGTTTGGACTGGAGTGTACTTTCGGGGGTTAGAGCACCCTTTAACGGTCAAGCCAGCCGGCCCTTTACTTATGACACAGGCGCACGCTTGGCACTACTTTGTTGATGCACGTGCGGCTACTGCGCACACAATTCACAAACACAGAAAATAATTTTTTTTTTGGTTTGGACTGGAGTGTACTTTCGGGGGTTACAGCACCCTTAACGGTCAAGCCAGCCGGCCCTTTACTTATGACACAGGCGCACGCTTGGCACTACTTTGTTGATGCACGTGCGGCTACTGCGCACACAATTCACAAACACAGAAAATAATTTTTTTTTTGGTTTGGACTGGAGTGTACTTTCGGGGGTTACAGCACCCTTTAACGGTCAAGCCAGCCGGCCCTTTACTTATGACACAGGCGCACGCTTGGCACTACTTTGTTGATGCACGTACGGCTACTGCGCACACAATTCACAAACACAGAAAATATTTTTTTTTTGGTTTGGACTGGAGTGTACTTTCGGGGGTTACAGCACCCTTTAACGGTCAAGCCAGCCGGCCCTTTACTTATGACACAGGCGCACGCTTGGCACTACTGTGTTGATGCACGTGCGGCTACTGCGCACACAATTCACAAACACAGAAAATAATATTTTTTTTGGTTTGGACTGGAGTGTACTTTGTGGGTTACAGCACCCTTTAATGGTCAAGCCAGCCGGCCCTTTACTTATGACACAGGCGCACGCTTGGCACTACTTTGTTGATGCACGTGCGGCTACTGCGCACACAATTCACAAACACAGAAAATAATTTTTTTTTTGGTTTGGACTGGAGTGTACTTTCGGGGGTTACAGCACCCTTAACGGTCAAGCCAGCCGGCCCTTTACTTATGACACAGGCGCACGCTTGGCACTACTTTGTTGATGCACGTGCGGCTACTGCGCACACAATTCACAAACACAGAAAATAATTTTTTTTTTGGTTTGGACTGGAGTGTACTTTCGGGGGTTACAGCACCCTTAACGGTCAAGCCAGCTGGCCCTTTACTTATGACACAGGCGCACGCTTGGCACTACTTTGTTGATGCACGTGCGGCTACTGCGCACACAATTCACAAACACAGAAAATAATTTTTTTTGGTTTGGACTGGAGTGTACTTTCGGGGGTTACAGCACCCTTTAACGGTCAAGCCAGCCGGCCCTTTACTTATGACACAGGCGCACGCTTGGCACTACTTTGTTGATGCACGTGCGGCTACTGCGCACACAATTCACAAACACAGAAAATAATTTTTTTTTTGGTTTGGACTGGAGTGTACTTTCGGGGGTTACAGCACCCTTAACAGTCAAGCCAGCCGGCCCTTTACTTATGACACAGGCGCACGCTTGGCACTACTTTGTTGATGCACGTGCGGCTACTGCGCACACAATTCACAAACACAGAAAATAATTTTTTTTTGGTTTGGACTGGAGTGTACTTTCGGGGGTTACAGCACCCTTTAACGGTCAAGCCAGCCGGCCCTTTACTTATGACACAGGCGCACGCTTGGCACTACTTTGTTGATGCACGTGCGGCTACTGCGCACACAATTCACAAACACAGAAAATAATTTTTTTTTTGGTTTGGACTGGAGTGTACTTTCGGGGGTTACAGCACCCTTAACGGTCAAGCCAGCCGGCCCTTTACTTATGACACAGGCGCACGCTTGGCACTACTTTGTTGATGCACGTACGGCTACTGCGCACACAATTCACAAACACAGAAAATAATTTTTTTTTGGTTTGGACTGGAGTGTACTTTCGGGGGTTACAGCACCCTTTAACGGTCAAGCCAGCCGGCCCTTTACTTATGACACAGGCGCACGCTTGGCACTACTGTGTTGATGCACGTGCGGCTACTGCGCACACAATTCACAAACACAGAAAATAATATTTTTTTTGGTTTGGACTGGAGTGTACTTTGTGGGTTACAGCACCCTTTAATGGTCAAGCCAGCCGGCCCTTTACTTATGACACAGGCGCACGCTTGGCACTACTTTGTTGATGCACGTGCGGCTACTGCGCACACAATTCACAAACACAGAAAATTATTTTTTTTTGGTTTGGATTGGAGTGTACTTTCGGGGGTTACAGCACCCTTTAACGGTCAAGCCAGCCGGCCCTTTACTTATGACACAGGCGCACGCTTGGCACTACTTTGTTGATGCACGTGCGGCTACTGCGCACACAATTCACAAACACAGAAAATATATTATTTTTTTAGCACTTGGGGGGAGCACCCCTGATGGACAGAGCACCCCCTGGACAACACTACAGCACCCCTTTAGGACTGGGACACTGCACAGGACTTTGGAGTGGACACAGCCCCTATGGAGAACTGACTGCACAACACAGTCCAGCCAGCCCCTATGGACTTTGAAGTAGTGGACAACAGCAGCACTACACTACACTACACTACACAGCCCTAACTCCCACCCTCCCTCTTCACTGTCCACAGCCGAGTGAGAAAATGGCGCCGACGCGGGTACCTTATATAGGATCCAAAACCCGCGAGACTCGGAAGGCGGGATGATGACGTTTTGCCTCGATTTCAGATCCGAGTCAGGCGGGAAAAGTCGAGCCTGACTCGGATCGGACTCGGATCGGGGGGGCTCGGGGGGGTTCGGATTTCAGAAATCCGAACCCGCTCACCCCTAATTATAAGATATCAATGATAGATATATTTTCAGTGAAGTCATCCTGCCACATCTCTGAACAGGCAAACCTTGATGAAATCGTCCAAGTTGGCCTGCATGTAAAGGACGACCATAGATATTGTTATCGTCCATGCGGGAGCGCACATCGTTGGTTGTTCGCTACATAAAAATGAACGATATGAACAATATCATTATCATATCGTTCATAGATATCGTACCATGTGTACGCACCATTAGATCTACCTCTAATCGGCACCTCGCCTCTGCTAACCAACTCTTTCTCCTGCCTACAAACCTTCTCCTGTACTGCTATCCACTTATGGAATTCCCTACCATGTCTAATCTGGATATTCAATATCTTGCAATATTCTCTATAATCTCATCTATTTATTAGACTTTACACTATTCTTACCTCCACTCTGTGCCATGCTCGCTCCTCTTGTCTCTTCTATGTATTATTTCTATTTAGTAAGGTCCTCTATTGATATGACCTATTGTTGAAAAACCTGGGCGGTTTCAATAGGCACCAGCAGAATGTAAAATGGAGGCTAGTCCACACAACCATAACCAGGCTTGCAGGTTTATTGGTAACAGCGTTAACAGTGATAGCATACAGGGATAACAGCGGTGATCTCTGTTGGTAGCCAGAACAGTGGCAAAGCAGGTTTTATTGGTTTCACCCAAGGAACTACGAACTCACGTGTGTGCAGTCCTGTGGCACTCTTACACAGTGACGCGTGCCAGGTTGCGCAGTGGCACCTCAGGTTGGACCCATAGACCTACTGCCCAGAGTGTATTGCAGATGAGAAGTAGACAGAACAGGAGTGGGCTCCTCTCAACAACCCCCCCCCATACACACACACACACACACACACACACACAGACACACACACAGACACACACAACAACAACAACACTTACCTCTCTTGCTCAGGGCTGTCTTTGATCACATAAAACTTTACACATCACTTGAACATATCTCAGCAAAGTACACCTGTAACCAGAAATTTGGGATTATGCAATAAATCAATAAAACAATGAAACCTATCAACACTTCAAGCATATTCCAGTCCACATTTTTTAAGGAACACGTTTAGGAGTTGTGACATCAGTCCCTTTATTAACATATTAGCTGTATTCACTGTACTTGCTACTGTACAAAGGTTATGCTAACAGACTTTCCCTCTACTAATTCACAGATAAAGTGGGCCCTCCATGGTGCTTGGTGCTGTAGGACAACTCAATTGCACCCTTGTTATCACACTCATTATTGATTGTCTCATCTTCACTCAGAAGACTTAACTCACATAAACGGCTCTATTTATTAACATTATTTTTACTAAAATAAAGTGAAAAAGGGCGTTTTCACACCCTTTTCACATTATTTTAGTATTACGGAGCAATTGGAGTAGAATTCGTAAAATTCTACTCCAACCCCTAAGTATCACTTATTTTTAGTAAGCAGATCGCATTTCCCATAATTGTAATGGGAAATGTGCTCTGACCAAAGTTAATAAATATAAATTGTAAAAAAATACCGGGGAAAGCCCTGTGATAATAACACCACCTGGAGGTGGCGTTATCCAGGGTCTCCCCCAGTTACCGGGCTCTTACTCTGCTCTAAATGCCAGAGCAGAGCCCGGAGCCGGTTCCAGTGTTCAGCTGTGTGGCCTAAACAGACCGCAAGCTGATCTCTGCTAAATAGAAAAAAAAAAAAAAAATTTACTTACCTGACTCCAGGGACCGGTGGTCGGGGCTCCGGTGATGTTCTCCCTCCGGACAGCTGGTCTCCCATGGTGCACTGCGGCCGCGGCCCGGTCATCAAGTGATCGGGTCCCAGTGCAGTATGGGATATCAGCCGACCCCCCCTGGTTACTCCACTGAATAGCCCTTTGGTCCCATAGAATGGCCACGGGAACTGAGACACGAAATGGTTGAGACACGCCTGCATTTTTAGCCGACACTCTCATTGCCTGCCCCATGTGCTCCCTGACTGTCAACCACACTGAGAATGAATACTTAATACACAGAAAACTGGGCGCTGTGGTCTAAAGAGGATGAAATCTATGAGCAGCTACACCTAAGGGGTGGCTAGCCCTTAATGGAAAAGATAATTGGAGAAGAAGGGAGCGCTAATAGAAGTCATATACATTTAATAATAATAATACATCAGGATAAGGTAAAAATCACATACACAAAAACATGTAAAATACAAATATAATGCTCATGAGTAGAGATTTATACTAAGCCTCATACGTTATGTGAATGAGGACAACTGCATTAAAATGACATATGATTAATGTCCATGGTTGAGAGGTAATAAATTGCTGTGACAAGTGACCTATATGAGATCATAGATTGTCCAATCGTGTATATATAAAAAAAAAGGATGATTCAATTCCCAGAAAAATTGTGAGGTTGATGGGAGTTCCGTAAACCAGTGCTAACCTGACTAGTGTCCTTGCACTGTGGTAGAAAGGTATCCCAATGAATAAAGTTGTTATCAAGTGTTAACCCAGATAGGTATTTTGAGCATACTCATGAGCATTATATTTGTATTTTACATGTTTTTGTGTATGTGATTTGTACCTTATCCTGATGTATTATTATTATTAAATGTATATGACTTCTATTAGCGCTCCCTTCTTCTCCAATTACCGAGAATAAATACTTGCAGTGTGTGACTATGGTAATGTACCTTGACGTATGCGCAATGCCAAAAAAATGCACCATTTGCAAAAACATCGGCATAGCGTACAACTCTGGCACACCAGTTATGTTCTTAGGGCCTGATTCAGAACTGCTCGCGAGCGCATAGTGCTCGCAAGTGGGTCAATGGCCGGGCAGTGTGCGCACACGCGGCGTGCGCACTGCGTGTGCTGAGCCCCGGAGCGAGCGAGAAATCACTCGCTCCGGGGCTCGCTACAAGACGGGGCGGCTGTCGATGTTGATCGACAGCTCGCCCCGTTTTGTAGGCGGGTCAGGGGGTGGCTGCACAAACGGAGGCATTCCCTTATTAGAGCAGGAAGTTCACTGGGGCTTGCGATGGACGAGACCCTACCACAAGGGTCTTGTCGCAAGCCTGATGGTCACGATAATCGCGACCATCGCCAGGCCACCCACTAAAGCTGTGGGTGGTCACCCACATCTTAGCGAGCGGCCTGGAGGCCGGTGATAAAAAAAAACCCGTCCCTCCCTGAATCAGAGTGAGCGCTCGCAAATAGCAAGCGCCTCTGAATCAGGGCCTTAGTCCCAACCAGTGGCGGTTCCAGAGGGGGGGCAGCAGCGCATACCAAAATTGAAATAAGGGAGTCACATCAACTGCCCTTCCAAATATTGGTACTCACTGGCAGTTGGTGTGGCTCCCCTATTTGAAACTGGTCCCAACTGCTGATAATGTTGGAGGTAGCTATGCTAGAGTGTGCTCAGTGAAGGAGAGAAAGATTGAGGCCCTTCAGAAGCCTCCAAAAAGCGCTCCCTTGGCCATCCCCCCATCCCCCATCATGATGTGGCCACACCCCCTTTTCACCTCGCCCTGATTCCAATAATTACTGTGCATTTAGGAGACCTCAAACTAGATTCTGAGATATTCTCATGTAACCTGCAGCTGCAAACAAAGCTTTCCAAGCGTCTGAAGAACAGTATATTTATTTATTATAGCATCACAAACAATACTGCTTGACAAGAAGGCACATTTGAGAACACTTATGTGGTTGATTTTATTTTTCATATTCCCATTGTTCTTATCAAGCATTGCTGTCAGCTATACAATTAAATATTATTTTTATGAGGATGGGAAACCTTGAAGTGAATATTTTTAGTGTACAGACTGGATGTAATAACTGAGTGCCTTACACCCGACATGTGTCTTTAGCTGTGTATAGGAAAGACAGTTAAATCATAATACTGAAACATTATCCTTGATACTGAAGTTGTCCTTTAGCATTGATAGCTTTAATCGGACTTAAAAAGTGTCTAATTCCTAACGTCTTGTAACAGAACACGCACACCATGAATTATTTATTCATTTGATTAAAATGCTGCTTAATGCCCTATGTGACATACAGTATAAGAAAATGCACAATACCCTTAGGCTAACAAAATTAATATCTTACGTCTCCCTGGGTGAGGTAGGAATTAAGGGAAGAAAGAAACTCGGAAGAATAATATTATATTACCAATCCTACAGTGAGATAAACATTTGTGCTAAGGGAATGGCTGGGCGTATGTCTGTTTAACCCTTTTCAGGCTCCAGGGTTTGCCCCCCTTCATGCCCTGGCCGAATTTAGCATTTTGCAATTGTCTTGATTCAAATGGACACAACTTTATTTTCTTCAGTCCGAACAAATGAAGTTTATATTAGAATATTATTCATGCTTTTCCTGATTCCGTTGTTTCACTTTATATCAGGGACAGGGAACCTCAGGCCCGGGGGCCGTAAAAGGCCCGCGGAATTATTTGGTCTGGCCCTCTGAGCTTTTCTCTGCTAGCCTCTTCTGGCTAGCATGGTGCCTAGAATGGCACCCTGCAGCCAGAATCTATGCAGCAGTGCCGTCTGGAGCGTCCATAGGATGCTTCAGGCGGTCACACCGCTGCCTTACAGCTCCCCTGATCATCCTGAGGTTGCTCTGGGCACTGCTGTAATCATCGGGGATAGTGGCCCCCATCCTGTGTGACGTCACACAGAGGGAGCGTGGTCTGCACCGGGCCCGCAAATAATGTTATATATATCAAAATGGCCTGCAGCAGAAAAAAGGTTCCCCATCCCTGCTTTATATTAATGCAGAAGAAACCATCTTGTGCAAATAGACGCCTCCTGACGGCTTATGTGGTCTACTGCTGCGTCCGAGGATGCAGTGATCGGATCACTTGCGTGGACATCTGGTATCTGAGTAACCCTCAGTTACTCAGGATGGCCAGTGTTTTCATGCCATGGGGATCTCTCCTTTTCTCCCTCTATACATTACGTCCTTTTTAGGTGAGCTCATCAGCTCTTTTAACCTCCAATATCATCTCTATGCTGATGACACTCAGATCTACCTTTCCTCCCCTGACCACTCCTCCTCTCTCCTCACTCGTATCTCTCACTGTCTCTCTGCTATCTCTTCCCGGATGTCCCAGTGATTTCTTAAACTTAACATGTCTAAGACTGAGCTGATCATCTTCCCACCCTCCCGCATTACCTCACTTCCCACAATTTTATTATCTATTGATGGCACAACGATCTCCTCTAGCCCCAAAGTGCGCTGTCTTGGAGTTATCCTGGACGCCTCCCTCTCCTTCAAACCACACATTCAGCACCTCTTGCAGTCCTGCCTTTTCCATCTCAAAAATATTTCCAGGATCAGGCCCTTTCTCACGCTGGATGCTACTAAAACCCTCATCCATTCACTGGTCATCTCCAGATTGGACAACTGTAACCTCCTCCTATCTGGCCTTCCTAACTCCCACCTCTCTCCACTCCATTATGTCCTCAATCTTCCTCTCCAAATGTTCAACATCTGCCTCCTCTCTGCTTCAAGCCCTACACTGACTCCTCTTCCCCTTCAGAACCCAATTTAATGTTCTTACACTCACTTACAAAGCCCTCATCCAATCCTCTCCCATTTACATATCTGACCTCATCTTCCTTCACACTCCCATCCGCTCACTTCGATCAACAAATGCATGCCGTCTCTCCTGTCAATTACTTCCTTCCACTCCCGCCTCCAAGATTTTGCCTGTGCTGCTCCCTACCTCTGGAACTCTCTCCTTCTCCCTATCAGACTCTGCTCCTCTCCACAAATCTTCAAACATGCTCTCAAGGCCCTCCGGCTCTCAACCTAACCCGCTACTACATGCTCCTTTCTCCCTGTCTACTCCATCTGTGTCACATCTGTTTGTCTGCACCTCCCCTTTAGAATGTTAGCTCTCGTGAGCAGGGCCCTCTTGTGCTTCTCCTTACTTATACTTTCATATACCCCTTACTCCCCACAGGGTCACCTAACACTTGGTTGCTGACTCCCTGCTGCTTATTTTGAGTGATATAATCGCTATTGCAGCAATGTGGATAAAACCTTGTCCGGCATTGTATACTACTTTAAGTTACTGGTTTCTTGTTCACTTATTTGTTTATATATTTTGTTAGGAGCTGCGAATCAGTTGTGGCGCTATATAAATAAAGGATAATAATTATAATATTATTATTATTATTATTATTATTATTATTAATAATAAAATCAAAGCTTTTCCTAAAAAAGTACCTATTTAAAAATCTTTACAATTAAATGCCAATAATCTCAAATGTTTCCAAGTCCAACAGAGATTCTAACTTGCTTGCAGGTTGCGTATCAAGCACATGTGAAACCGCATCATCTATTTAAAATGTTCAGTTGCTCCACCACTCATGACCCTCAGGAAATGAACTGCCAGTTTAGAAGCTTTTATGAAGTTTTATGTATTCTTCCTTCTTTCTCAGCCTGATGATGCCAATCATCAATATCTCCTCTTCTATCAGCTTCCTAAACTCTCCTCTGCATGTGACACTTCCCTCAATGCTTTTGTTTGCGAAAGATTAAATTGCTACCATGATAAAACAACTTCTCTGTTCCTGGGGCCTGATGAGTTTACTGCTCTTTATGTTAAGAAATTTGCTGAACCCTTGATACCCATGTTACACCAGCTGTTTCATTTGTTGTTGGAGGGAAAAAAGCTTGATGATGCCACCACCAGAGCCATTATTAATCTCAAAACCAGACCAAGATCCTTCAGATCTGCACAGTTACAGGCCAATCTTTCTACCAAATGTTGACTTGAAACTTTTCGCCAAGATTTTAGCTAACCGATTGGCTCTGGTTTTGTCACCCTTGGTCCAACCAGGTCAAGTTGGTTTTATTCCAAATAGAAATGCTGCTGACAACACTAGGAGGCTTGTTAATCGTATTCATATTATTCACACGACTCTGGTGGTGGCTCTTGTTGCAGAAAAGGCCTTCGATAGGATGGTGTGGCCTTTTATACAGCAGACTCTTCTGTGTAACCCCATAGGATTAATTGTTTAGGTATATTTCTGACTGAAACATATCCTCACATCTATGCAGCCAACTTTCCAAGATTGTTGTCCTCGATACGCTTAGACTTGTCTGCCAGGGATAAATTGTTGATATTCTGTTTTGGCCACACTGCAGCAGTTAGGATGAAGATATTACTTTACCTATTGTATCTTTGGCAGACACTTTCAATACATGTTTCTTCTAAAACTTTAAAGCACTTACAAAGAACACTTGCTGATTTCATTTGGCCAGTTATGACGTGGGCTCTTGCGGAAGCATTACTCCTCTGGAGGCTTAGATGTTCCTAACCTCATTAAATATTACCGAGTCATCCACCTTGCTCCCTGCATTCCTTGGCACACTCCTCCTGGGCAGAGAGTCGGGTTGACCATAGAGGCCAATGCCCTAGCATTGTACTCTCCATCTTGTCTGCTATGGTGCCATCCTTATAACTGCCCTCCAACTATTCACTCTCTTCCGACTCTTCATTTTACTCTCTCTACGTCTGTACCCGTTTCTATCAACTTTGCTCTTCCCACCATCCCCTGGTCCACTTGAGGAATAATCCTGCTTTTCCTTCATGATAATACCACCAAGCCTTTCACTTCTGGACTCAACATATAATCCTACTCTCCTTAGACCTTGCACTCTTATGCACCTTCCCTGACTTTGCTAGTCTTCAATCTACCTTTTCCCTCCCACATAGAGTAGTCTAACAATATTTACAACTCCAACATTTTTGCCAGTTACTTGTAGACCCTTCCACTGTTATCTCCAGCTCTCCTATGGAATCACTGTGTTGTCATTGCAATCCTCCAAGGGCCTTATTTCAACCATTTATCAACTATTACTATGTCATAAGCAACCCCTGAAAGAAGTGCATGAGCTAGATTGGGAGCAAGACGTAAGTGTGGTCCAAAATTTGAACACAGATAACAAACAGCTCTATTTCCATATGCATTAAAGAAAATTCCCTCAAGCTTTACTATCACTGGTACTTGGTAATTACTCAACCCAGCTCTATTTATCTTACCACTTCTGATTTTGTGCTGGCGCTTATGTGCGCCAGCGAGGTCCCCTGCTGCACATTTGGTGGTCCATGATCTTATTAGAGCAGATGTTGGTATTCAAGTACCAAGCTTCCCACTCTCTCGCCCTATCCTCCATGTTTTACGTCCAACACAGAAAATTATTAAGCACATGCTAATACAGCTAAATGTCAAATGGCCTCACACTGGAAATTGACCTCCCCTCCTATGTTATCAGCAACTATAAATTATTATTATTATTATCGTTTATTTATATGGCGCCACAAGTGTTCCGCAGCACCTTAGAAAGTACATAAACAAATAGATTGATTTACAGTGACTTACAGTACATTACAATACATTACAGGACATGGATAATATACATTGCTACATTCGTGACCATCGCACCCAGATAAGCAACAATGCAAAGCAACCAAGTGTTAGGTGCCCTGGCAGAGAGTAAGAAGTTGATGAAGGTAGAGTAAGGAGAAGCACAAGAAGGTAGAGGGCCCTGCTCATAGGAGCTTACATTCTAAGGGGGAGTGACAGACAAACAGGGGTGACACAGATGGGGTAGGCAGGGAGGAAGGAGTATGTAGCAGCAAGTTAAGATGAGAGCTGGAAGGCTTTGATAAAATAGTGGGTCTTTAGAGCCCATTTGAAGGATTGAAGAGAGGTGGAGAGTCTGATGGGAAGCAGGAGAGAGTTCCAAAGGTGGGGAACAGCGCAGGCAAAATCTTGGAGGCAGGAGTGAGGAGAGAGGGAGAGAGGTCAGGGGAGGAAAGGTAGATCTGAGTATCATCAGAATAGAGATGATACTGGAGGTCAAAAGAGCTGATGAGTTCACCTAGTGAGGATGTATAGAGTGAGAAAAGGAGAGGTCCAAGAACAGAACCTTGGGGAACACCTTTTACAAGAGGCTGTGGGGGAGAAGAGGAGTCATGACAGGAGACAGAGAAGGATCGGTCAGAGAGGTAGGAGGATAGCCAGGAGAGGGCAGTGTCACGTAGACCAAGGGAGTGAAGGATTTGCAGAAGGAGAGGGTGATCCACAGTGTCAAAAGCAGCACAAAGGTCAAGGAGAATGAGCAGAGAGTAGTGGCTCTTGGATTTAGCAGCAAGGAGGTCATTGCTGACTTTTGTGAGGGCAATTTAAGTGGAGTGGAGAGAACGGAAGCCACACTGAAAAGGGTCAAGGAGGGAGTGAGAGGAAAGAAAGGTGGTAAGGCACTTGTAAACAACACGCTCAAGGAGCTTGGAGGCAAAAAGGAGGAGAGATGGTACGGTAGTTGGAGAGAGTGTTAGAATCAAGGATAGGTATTTTTAGTATGGGGGAGACAAGGGCAAGTTTGAATGCAGATGGGACAGTGCCTGATGAGAGGGAGAGATTAAGGTGGGCAAGATGGGAGCAGGCAGAAGGAGAGAGTTAGCGGAGGAGATGTGAAGGGATAGGGTCAAGGGGGAGGTGGAAGGGGGGAAGGACTGGATGAGGGACATGACTTCCTCTCCATATACAGGGGAGAAGAAAGTTAAAGTCTGTAAAATGGAGTGAGAGGGGTGATCTGGGAAGAGAGGAGGTGGATAGCAGGGGGACTGGTGGGATATGATGTCCTGACGTATGGAGTCAATTTTAGATGTAAAGTAGGTAGCGAAGTCAAGGGCAGAGAGCGAGGAGGGGAGGCGAGGAGGGGGTGGGCGGAGGAGGGAGTTGAAAGTGGTGAAGAGATGTTGGGGATTTGAGGACTGGGAGGAGATGAGGTTCTTGAAATATGACTGTTTAGAGATGGACATGGCAGCACTGTATGATGAGAGCATAAATTTGAGATGGAGAAAATCAGCCTTAGAGCGTGATCTTCTCCACTGTCGCTCGGCAGTTCGCGAACACTTTTGCAGGTATCTGGTGCATTTGGAATGTCAGGGTTGAGGTGTAAATCTGCGAGGGTGAATAGTGATCACCGGAGCAACAGAGTCCAGAGCAGAAGTAAGGGAGGTATTGTATAGGGAAATGGCTTCTTCAGGGCAGGAGAGAGACAGGATAGGGCAGAGAAGTGAGTCAAGCTGGGTAGAAAAAGAAATGGTGTCAATAGCCTCAATGTTAAGCTTAGTGTTGGTGGCCTTAGGAGGTAGAGGAAGGGAAGGAGAGAGGGATAGGATAAAAGAGAGAAGGTGATGATCAGAGAGGGGGAATGGGGAATGGAGTAATCAGAAATATCACAACGGTGAGTGAAGACCAGGTCCAGCGAATGCCCACTCACATGGGAGGGTGAGGAGGTCCATTGGGAGAGACCAAATGAAGACGTGAGGGTAAGGAGTTTGGAGGCAGAGGCTTCTGTGGGGATATCAATAGGAATATTGATGTCACCTAGGATAATAGAGGAAAGGTCAGAGGAGAGAAAGTGAGGAAGCCAGGAAGCAAAGTTGTCAATGAATTTGGAAGGAGGGCCAGGGGCAAGGTAAATGACAGCTACTCTGAGGTGTACTGGTTGATAGAGGCGTATAGCATGAACCTCAAATGTAGAGAAAGTAAGAGATGGTTCAGAGAGTAGGAGTTGGTAGGAGTAACCCTACCCCACCACCACCAAATGCTATCTGGTCCACATACCGGATGGAGTGCATCACCTCTGTCCAGCACGACACTCCAGGGCACTTTGTAAAAGTTTGGACCACACATTTGAGGTCAAACCCCCCTTAGCTACTATCTAATTTCTCCCATCCTACTACCTCACATTTTTATTGCCCACAGCATATACTGACTGGCCTCTTCTCTTCCTTTTTCCTCTCCCATCTCCCCCTTTCCTTCTTTAGTATTTTTCGGTCATTTTCGCTACCTACAATTTTGTTATATTGCCTCCTTGACATGTTATTGTTTGTAGTTTTTTACTTCTGTATTTGTATTGACTGTGTTTTGTTCTTCAACATGTTTTCTATGTTAATTCTACAAAACATTCAATGACAAGATTTAGAAAAAAAACAAACCTTGTACTTTAATGGTAGTGGATAAAAGGCTAATGCTCATACCAGAAATTAAGACGAGACGTTAGACGAGAAGATAATTCTGTGGAAATCCTGCTTATATAAAAGTTAAACGTTTATCAGAGGGAGGAAACGGAAAGTAGTACATATATTTTACACACAGTCTGCCCCTATGTAAGCAATGCTTGACTTACAGACATAGCATAGAGAATTTACTGGTATTAAATATAAATAAGTATAAGCTTACATATATTTGTCGTTAAATAAAGCACAGTTCAAGGCTCTCTAAAATTATCATTACATGAGCTCACAACTTTTAATTTAGAAGATAAAGCAACATTTCAATGGCACTGTCAGGATGGAATTTATCATTACGCATGGGAGTTCTGTTCCTGGGGGCAGCCAAGAGGCGGATTCACAGCTCATACATCAAACCTTTTGTGTTTTATTTTGGCAACAGAATAAAAGTGAATTTAGGCAATGGGAACAATAAGCGGGCGTGGGCAAATTTAAGTTGAAATGTTTTATTTACTGGGTGACGGGATTTTTACCAAAAACAATCAGTGGACTGTGTTGGGCAGTTGTGATATACTGTATATTGCTCTGTGATAGGACCAACAGTTCTCTGTGTAAAAGAGGAAACGAGGTATATGGAAGGAACAAGTACAGTAAGGGTTAGGACACCGCTGGTGGTTTGCCTACAGTTATAGAGATACAAAACATGGTAGTTTATTAAAAAAAAAAAGAAGCAAATTCCCCCTTCATCCCATTGTACATCATTGTTTGCAAACTTCTTCAGTCCTATGTCTTTGCCATATTCCTACTTACCTGCATATATGATGGATTAGTAAAGATAAAATATGAGGGCACAGCTTAGCAAAATCATGCAAAGGTCTTATCATTATGGTCTAAGAAAATATAGGTAAAATAAATGACTCATTCATCAGGTGTCATTGGAAGCACTTGAGCCTCTTCATAACTGAAACCCGACAGCCAGTCAGAGTTCATGACAGTCAGTGCATCTGGTCAGGGACTGGAGAGGTTCAGTGCGGGGGCTACTCAGCCCGGCTCCATGGCACAGAGCATGGCTGATCACAGAGGCAGTATGCAGTCTATGGCAGATGAATAGTCTTCAGCCCAGGCCGCATTTATTATCTGAAACACAGGTCACAGCCTTGGCCATCACAGCCCTATTCCCACTTACACCTCTCTTGTGGAAATCCGTTCCTGCTTATACTACCAATTACATATATGTGCAAGTGAAATTAGAGTACAGTCTAAAATAACATTTATCACAAATTATTAGTCCCCTTTTTTTAACATCATATTCATTATAAGTTACAATCAGTATCCTCATTGTAAAAATTGTGACATCATCATTTCTTATTGCAAAAACATAATATTTGACAATTTCGACCACTGCCACAATTTGACTCTGAAAAATCATCTCTTGCAGGCCTTTTGCCGAAAGTTTATTTTGCCTTGTTCCAAAATCAGGCATTTGGAAACCTCCCTCTAGAACGGGGCTCAGCAGAGGTGGGTGGGTCTGTGGATGTGATGATATTATCGCCTCATCATAGCCCCGCCCACCACTATGCAATTCAGAGATGACCTGCTTTGTGTTGTGGGGGGCATGCCTGCGATGATGCAGTTCAACGCAAATTGCGCCCATCGGCTGCCTGTGCGCGGCTGGGTGGCCCCAATTGCGGGAGATTTATCCACTTTGGACGGGAGCACCATCTGATTTTTGGGAGCCGAGAGGGTAGGAAAGTATGCATACAGATCGTCGTGATTGTTCCATACTTGCCACCAATCAGTTGTCGGCTAACAGCGTGGGGCGTGCCTGGCCATGACATCACATTTGGGGGCGGAGCTGGGGCAGAGCCGCATGATCGCGTCATCATGGACCCGTCCCCTCTTCACAATGCCGTTATTTTTGGCATTGTGAAGCAGGGGGCGGGGCCACAATGACGCGATTCAGCGTGAATCGCTTCACCAGGCCCCCCAAGCTGCGGGGGTTTTGATATTAACTCTGCGGGGGGGTAGGGAGGGATGCTTGCTTGCCTTTGCAGGGGGCCGGGTGCGGCACCCGAAAATCGGGAGGCTGCCGGCCAAATCGGGAGAGTAGGCAAGCCTGGATTGTTCCCATATTGCCGGCACAGAACTAAGGGCCTGATTCAGCAAGTAACACAGTTTCTAATACACAAGCCATCGGCCAATTGTTATGTTCTGCCCATGCGTATGCATCACAGTGCGCAAACCGTCCACTGCAATCGGGACTGCGATCACAGTGACTACGCAGACCCATCTCAGAGTGATTGACAGGAAGTGCTGTTTGTGGGTGATAACGGGGGGGGGCGGCCGAACGCAGGCGTGCCAGGGCATTTAAACGTCGTTGCAGGGGCGTGCATAAATTATCCACTGCGATGCTGTACGCCTGAGGCCTGATAGCGTGCGTGGATGTTAGCAATTTCTGAGTAAGGTCAGGGCTTATGCAAGTGTGTGTGAGGCTGCGATGGTACTCGATAGTACCGATGTTTTCGCAGTCTTGCTAAACATTACGGATGTTTGTAAGGTAAAGTGGGCATCCTTATATTGTGCAGCGGCTCCATTGCAAACGCAAAGGATTACCATACTATCACAGTTGAACTGCATGCGTAATCGCTATTGCATTCGCAGTTGCATTCCGTAGTGAATCAGACCCTAAATGCAGATGTTAGCTAGCATGCAGAGATGTACGTATCACCCTTATCCATATGCTTGGTTTCATAGCTGAGATAATGATACTCACTACCCTGCACAGCCCGCTGTTCCATTGGCACGCCTTCACCCACCCTCACTGAACCTACATGCTATAGCCCTGTCAGCAATTACATAACCAACACTATAATAAGCAATGAAAACCGCGTCCGTTCTACCCCTAGAGAGAGGACACTAATATGTCTAATGTATGCAGAACAGGTCATACTGTGTATATGTTGTATAGAGGATATAATAATGGCTATATTGCTGCAATTTCCAATATTCATGTATACCGGCAATGAATAACATTGAGCTGGCATGAAGACCGTACTGTATACTGAATGGACAATACTGTGGATTGGCATGGTTCTATACCACACTATAGTATACACACTAAGCATGAGTATATGAATAGATCAAATACATTTAAAATGTACATGGCCAAAAAGACCGTTGTTTAAACAGAGATAGTGGGGCAAAAACAAGGGGTGTGGTTTAAACATGTCAATGCTGTTCTATGCATAATACATTTTTCATAGATCCATTGGCAAGACAGAGGACCTCGGTAAAGACCCCTGCACACTAGATGATATTGTGAATGATTTGGCCGTTTCCAACGCATGAGAACGAGAAATTGTTCAAATCGTCATTCGACAAGTGTGTACGCATCTGTCGCATCTTCAGATCCTCTCTACATGCAAGAAGATCTGTCACTCGCGTTAACAATTCCCCTCAGATCGCTCAGTGTGTACGCTCTACCGAACGACAAGGCAGTATGGTTACATTAAATAGTTAACGATCTAACCACCAAACGATGCAAGATATATCGTTTGGTCATTTTGTAGATTGTACAGTGTGTATGCACTAGATCGTTTGTCTGAGAGTTCAAGGGAAAACGTTGAGAACATTACATCGTTTGCAAGTCGTCTAGTGCAGTGGTTCTTAAACTCGGTCCTCAGGACCCCACACAGGCCACGTTTTCCAGGTCACCCAGAAGGTGCACAAGTGTATTCATTACTCACTGACATACAGGAAAAAAAGATCTATAGTTGGAGCTAATTATTTAACTTGTGATTCTGGGAGGAGACCTGGAAAACATGCACTGTTTGGGGTCCTAAGGACCGAGTTTGAGAACCTGTGGTATGTACCTATCTTAAGACTTCAGAGAGTAATAGATATCCCCTGGATGCAGTGAACACAGCACCATAAACATAAAAACGCATCAGCATAAAAAAACTTCCTGCTACATAAGGCACCAAATAAAGTAGCTGTACCTACTCCTCAAAGATACATATTCTTACACCAGCTATTGCCCAAATCTCTACAGAGGGATACACAGGATCCTAATGACTGTTCTAGTGTCCTATGACTGCACATAAGCAATTATTGCACAATTTGTTTCAGCTAGTCATATACACAGTGGCGTCCCTCCCGGCAGTGTCACCTGGTGCGGGGAGGGATGCTGCTGAAAAGAGGGCGTGGTCTCACTGACAGGGGGTGTGGTCACACTGGAAGGGGCATGACCTTGCGGCCCGAACCCCGTAGTCCCGTCTCCCGTGCTTTTTACTGGTAGGGCTAGGGGGTGCAGGAGGTGCGGACTTCCCTGTGTGCAGTGCCGGCTCTCTCACAGTCTCAGGAGCCGAGTGTTGCACTTAATACTACAGTGCAGCACTCGGCTCCTGTCGCTGAGGGGAAGTCTGCACCTCTGTGTCATCCCTCGGCGGGTGACACCCGGGTGCGGCCCTCACCCCCCTTGTGACGCCATTGCATATACAGTAGGGCCTGATTCTTAGTTGCATGCACAAGCGCATGTAGCAACGCATACACCCGTCTGCGAGTTTATACAAATGCTGCTGCAAACCCCGTTCCCTATGTATATCCATGTGGCCAAATGTGCAAGGACTGAGATGCCCACTTTTAGCACCTGTGCACGCTGTAATACCAATTGTTGTGTCCTTATACGCCACCATCAGTCACACCATCTGCACTTGCCTCAGTCCAATAGCAGATGCAGTTTCCCGTCTGACCATGGTCTCCGATGGTTTTGGCTGTGCAGCTGTGATTGCAGCCGCTTGCACTGACCAGAGGAGTAGCGTGTAGCCAGGGTGCCCGGAACACGTGCATGCTACGGTGCCCCCTCCAACTCAAGTGTTCCAGGGAGGAGGCGGGTCCATATGGGATTAAAGTAAAGAGAAGTAAAAATAAAGATTAAGGTCAACCCCCTGTAGTGGTGCCCATATGCAGTGCCCCCTGTAGTGGTGCCCATATGCAATGCCCTCTGATGTTGTGCCCATATGAAGTGCCCCATGCAGTGCCCCCTTTAGTTGAGCCCTTATGCAATGCCCCCTGTAGTGGTGCCCATATGCAGTGCCCCTTGTGCCTCAGGAGAGATCCCCCTTATGCAGGCCTCCAGTAGTGCCCCCAGTAGTGATCCCCCCTATGCATTGCCCCTTATACAGTGCCCCCAGTAGTGGTCCTCCCTGTGCAGTGCCCCTTGTGTTGTGCCCCCAGTAGTAATCCCGTTATATAGTGCCCCCAGTAGTGCTACCCACTATGCAGTGCCCCCAGTAGTGGTACTCCCTATGCAGTGCCACTTATATAGTGCCCCCAGTAGTAGTCCCCCCATGCAGTGCCTCCAATAGTGGTAACCCTTATGCAGTGCCCTTTAAATAGAGGCCCCAGTTGTAGTCCCCCTGTATGCAGTACCTGCAGTATTGCCCTTTATATAGAGCTCCCAGTAGTGCTTCCCCGATGCAGTGCCCCCAGTGGTAGTCCCCCCATGCAGTGCCACTAGTAGTAGTCCCCACCCCTTGTAGTGTCCCTAGTAGTAGTCCCCCCCTTGTAGTGTCCCTAGTAGTAGTCCCCCCCTTGTAGTGTCCCCAGTGGAGGTCCCCTCCTATGCAGTGCCCCCAGTAGTGGTCCCCCAATGCAGTGCCCCTAGTAGTTGTTCCCCCCTTGTAGTGCCCCCGGTAGTAGTCTCCCCCCTTGTAGTGCCCCCAGTAGTGGTCCCCCTCTTGTAGTGCCCCCAGTAGTGGTCCACCCCCAGTAGACACACGGAATAAAAAAAAAACACTTACCTGAATCCCCGCTCCCGACGCCGCCATCCGCTCCTACGTCCATCTTCCCGGGCTGGCCCGCTCTGCATTATGGGAGAGACGTCATGACGTCTCTCCCATTACCCACTGCGGGAGCCGGAAGATGGAGCTCATGAGTGAGCTCCAGTCTGGTTCCGGCAGTGGACGCAGCAGCCAATGAGAGTCTGACAGACTCTCATTGGCTGCTAATTAAAACAAACACACAGCTGCCGGCACCAGCGGCTGTGTGTTTGTCACTGTGTAGTGCTGACCGGTCAGCGCTACACGTGTGGTGCAGCTGTGTCAAGAGACACAGACTGTCCGCGGCCCACATGGTGCTGTGGCCAGGGGGGCACATGGCACCATGCCCCCCGGCCCAGCCTGCCTCTGAGGCAGGCTGTCAGCTTAGACAGCTGCCGTGTACACAGCAGGTGGCACCTCCGGACACCTTCAGCGCCTGGAGTTTGCGCTCCACTGGAACTGCCCTCCCTACGCCCCTGGCACTGACACACCCGAGACACTCCTATAGAAGACACACACTGAACGTACCATTGTTGCGCATGCTACTAGCCACCACCCAGTTACTGCCCAAGAATGCCCATCACTTGATTGCAACAGCACTATGGTGTGTACACTGTGTAACATAGGTGACGTAGGGGTATTTAGAACTTTTCTGCCAATAATCGCGTGTGGACTACGTGTGAACTAGGACGGGATGTACAAAAGGGGAATATGTGGTAAAACCCCAAAAATTTTAGTTTTCGGGGGTTTACCACATTTTCCATATGCCCCAGTGGGTAACGCCATCTTCAGGTGGCGTTATCCAGTAGAAGCCTATGGGCTTCTTTTCAGGGCGCCTCCCCATTAGATCCAATTGGATCTCTCCCATCTCCTCCTGTGGCCCGCCTCCTTCTGTGCATGGGCAGAAGGTCACCAGAGTGACTTCTGGGAGTCCTTCTCTGCTAGGGCATCACAAAGGACAGCTCTTATCAGGAGAGCTGTCCTTTGCCATTTCACTGCATTTATACCACAGTACTCAACTGTGGCATGTACCCAATTAGAGGCGGGATGTACTGTATCACGGATGCGATGCTTCGTACATCCCGCCTCCACACTGATAGCCACAAACAGGGGCTGATTCTGAGCCGCACGCAGCGGTGCCCGTGTCTGTGTCTTTTGCTGGTCAAATGTCTGCGACTTTATGCAAACGCTGCTACAAACCGTTCCCTAATGTACAGCCGTGTGAGTGTGTAGGCACTGAGACACTCGCGTTGAGCATCTGTAGGCTCTCTAATGTTCCTTGGTGTGTCTTTAGACACTCCTATTGTATTTGTAATACCCCGCTATGCAGGGTATTAGGCCTGAGACTGTGCTGCCATTTCCCAGCAGTCTCTGCAGCTGCTCAGGAGGTGAGGAGCAGGTCACATGACCAGCGTCAGGCAAGTGGCAGTTGGAAAGCTAGGAGCAGTTGGTGGGTGCGGTGTGAGGTAACTTTCGGAAAACAGAACCCAGCGTGAGATCGACGCCACAGTCCTACTGTGATTCAGATGTGGGGTGAGTGAAAAGTACCACACAAAACACTGAGTGCAGTCAGCACATAGCCGTATAAGTGACAGGGGTCTGCAGCCTGAGACCAGTCAGTGCACAGCATCCATAAGTGACAGGAGTCTGTAGCATCACTGACAGTTATTCCAGAGCAGCAAATAGATCCTAGCATACTTACAGCGACAGCTACCTAAGGAATTAAAACATTGAGTTACATCCTACCCCTGTGCGACTAAGGTGGACAATAGCATATTATAGTAATAGTGGCCAGCTGTAACCTTTATAGGTGCCACAGTGCCAGGGACAGTGACGCCTCTTTGGTTATCCATACACAGTAATGTTCAATATTTTCTCTAAATACATGTGCACTGACGAAAGACTGTACAGTGAAGATAAGGGACTGTGAGCACTGGACTTTTCCCGGGACATTGTACCCCTTACTGAGTTTATAGTGCAAACTTTATAAGTGCAGCAGGTTGCAGTGGTTAAGTTTATTACTATATATCCAGTTATAGATAGGCATTAGGCACATGTTTTAAACTAATGATAGCTTTACCTAAAACCTCTGTTGTGAATGCTCTGATGGTAATAATGTTTGGTGCCAGAAAGGGAGCCTAAGTGAATTGACGCACTTGCAAAGAAATATATTTAGGTATATTCTGTGTTGTATCATTATTGCATGCTCCAACATTTATTGAAGGTAATCCTAGTGATGAAGTGATCCGACATAATAAAGCCAATATTCCTTTACCTATTGTCTGGTTACTACATTGGGTTGTGGGGGAGATCTCAATCTCTCTGCCGTGGTAAGAGGAGTCCATAAGATAAGTAGGTGCGATCCGCCCAGCAACACCTTAATATTTCACCGTCACCATGGATAGGGTGTTACCCTATGACACTCCCATAACACGCCCATAAGACTGACCATCCCTGTGCCTCTGCTTATCCACCACCCCCTGTCACCCCCCAGTACATTATCATGACATTTCTGAGACCGGGCGTCCCAGTCGCAGATGCGACTTTGTGCAGTGAGACTTAGACGCACCTGACATCAGCAGTGTGTCTGATGCGGAATTGGCTGCACAATGTGCCTGATAGAATAGAATGTATCTATTATATATTTTCATTGAGTGATAGAAGCAGGAAGATCCCAGATAACCAACGGGTCCCTCTAAGTGTCCGTGGCACAAAGGGGAGTAATTGTATCCGTACCCAGGGGAGTCAGAGAGTGACAGGCAGAGCTTGAGGGCACTAGAGAAGGTTGGGGGCATAGCAGGCTCACTTTGGGGGGCACTGTAGGAGCTTAGGGTGGCTGTTTGGCTGGATTAAGGGCCACAGAGGCTGAAAATGCTCAAGGGCCTATATGGAGAAAGGGAGGAGCTGTGACCAATGCTAGTGTGGGTGTGGCCAGAGCTATGTGGGTCTGTACAACCTATTCACTGCCCCAATGTATTTAATACTATTTTCCATCTAGCTCGTTTCCGCCATGGAACAATCTAATAAATCCATGTGCAGTCAACTTCTGACATAATAAATAGCAAAACATTTGCCCCTCAATCACTGACAACTTGCTGCACTAACTTGAGTGATTGGCGGTAAAAATTGTTGCAATGGTGCATGACTTCACAAAAGAGATTAATAAATAAATGACCCTAAATAAATGACCCGTGTGTAAGCTTAGATGCACCTCTCCAGCAGGAACGTACGTGTATAGGCTTACTGGCAAAAGTGCCAGTGTGTGCACATTAAAATGTCCTACTTTCTCTTTAAAAAATACTTTGTTTTGTTTGAAAGAATGAACGTTTATTTTAAAACTTGTATGTTGCACACCAGATTAAACATAAAAAAGGAAACATTTAATAATTCAATTAAAACAGCCATTGTATCAGAAAACATTGTTTCATGGTTGTTTCATGGTTACCCAGGAAATATTAACAAAAATATAATAATGTCAATGCAAGCTCCAAAAGTTACCCTCCATTGACATCTAGTGGTTGATTATCAGCATTACATGACAGAAATGTTGCTAGATAGCTAAAGTTATCATATTTGCTCTTAATTTACAAGGCAGGTTTTATGCTGGCATAATTTTGCAGGTCAGATGGCTTAGATATGGAATGCTAGCTATTAGACCTGAAAAGCCATTTGCTGCTAGAATAGTTTCATGAGCTAAAGTGATAAAAATGGGATTTCTGAAAATCCATTCCGTTTTTATGTCTAGTTTCTAATAAAAACTGCTTAGAAACTGTTTTGTTACAGTACAAATAAATATACTAATTTTGCATTTGCAGGGCTTTTATTGTCCTGAGCAAAAATCATTTTTAAAACTTCAGCTAATACAATAATAGTACTCACTTTAAGATTACATCTTAGTCAGACATGAGATATACTGCAGTATTAAGTACATTTTTTATGTACCTTAGCTAAGTAAAATGGCTTAAAGGAAACATCTGATTTTTATTTAATTATACTTAATAGACCCAAAGGATATTTTTTAACAAATTGCGTCTGACTCAAAGTTAGGAACAAATAAAAAAATAAGAAGCCGTATGCACCTTGGCAAAACCATGATGTACTGTGGGTGGGATATATTTAAAATAGGCAACGATTTATAGTTATGCTGGGTGCACACTAAGATGAGGGATCGGTCAGCAGACTGAGCAGCCAATTGGTAAACTAGACATACTTACCAATCAGCCACTCAATATGTCTGGGCTGACATCACAACTGGGCGGGCATTTCAATTTGCGTGCCCAGTTGAGATGTCAGTGTCGGCGATCCCTGCAGCCAATGCATGGGTGGTTACCTATACATACATGGAGATGCACCTAATCTGATATATCAGTGAACAACGTATCGGATGCAGGGGCGTATTTATAATGGGTGTAGGGTGTGCGGGGCACACGGGCCTCTGGATCCAGGGTGGCAACACCGCACGCCCTGCATCCATAAAACTTACCTCTCAGAAGTCCCACGTCGGCTCCGGTGTCTACGCCTGTAAAAACGAATGGAAAATGGCTGCCGCGGCCATTTTCCCATCGTTTGCGCATGGCCATGGCCATTTTCCCAGTGACCTGTGCATGCACTATAGACTCTGGGCACACTCTAGTGCCCAGAGTCTATAAATGCGGCGCTGGCCGCGCACAGCTTAGTGCGCAGCTGGCCGCCGGATGGAAAGGAGGGGGCCCTTGTCGGAGACTGCACACGGGCCCCCTCCTCTCCTGAAACGCCCCTGATCGGATGTACACACCCACTGATGTGCTCGCAATATATCATTCATCGATAGAATGAGCGACATATCACCAAGTGTGTACCCAACATTAGGAAGAGCATGTCCTAGATTCAAAATTTCAGTGTGAAAACAAAAATGTTCAGTTGTTTTCCTTATATGCAATATAGCAGACAGTACTTGAATGCGACAAAAAAGTACATGCATCTGCACTCCTTACATTGCAACATGGCTTGTTCCAAATTGCTCGTTTTTTTTTATTTGCCTTTAACTTTGACTCAGGCCCATTACTCCCTGCCTGTCTGCTTTTGTTGGTTATAGTCTCTACTAGCTGAAGTACCTGGAGTTGCTTGAGTTTAAATATTTAAGTTATTAAGTTAGACATCCCAGACCAATTACCACCCCTCTGTGAAATTTTCATCTAAATCCATCCAGCAGAAGGCTCAGAACAGGCTCACTTGGTCAAAGTTCTGCCCAACATACACCAACGGGAGGTCCAACCAGGACCCTAACTTCCCTAAAACCTGGCCAGGATCCAACTGGACCACCTCGCATTGGTTTCATCCCAATCAGTGCAAAGGTGTCTGAATGCATAACTAGAAAGACAAACAAACAGACTAATGATTTTTATATATAAGATACTTTTTTGTTTCTTCTAGATACATCATACTTGCCTACAATGAGGAGGCTCCCGATTTAGCCCCACCCCTCCCCCCAGACCCACGAATGGTGGCATTTCAGTATGATATAAATCTGTAGCTGAAGAATCTTCTTTCTTGATATGTTACAGTAAATTCAAATTCAGCATGGAAAGTTTGGAAACTAATTATTTCTTTTGTAAACTCTACTCAAACTTTGCCCATTTCACTGTGTGCACAAGTACTGTATGTAAACTATAGTTCAGCACAATCTGAGGTTTTCCATTTTTTTTCCATTTGCTAGAATAGGGTTTGTTTTGTATATTCAGATGCAAGAAATGTTTTTGTTGAATTTTTGTAAATATAATTATATATGATATCCATACTTATCTACCAGGGCCCTAACAAGGGGTTTGCAACCAGTGTCACCACCCAAAGAGCTTTCCTGACTGCACCCATTTACAGCTTGCAGGGTTCCTGAGGAAGCATCCTCAGGTTGTGCCCGGCGCTTATCTTCCTGCTCTCTTGTTGGGCGGAAGTTGGGTGTGCCAGAGCAGGTCACCTCTGAACTCTGCTATGGCGATGTTGCCTAATCTTCGGAATATCAAAGAGACTCCCGAATTAGTGACAGAAGAGCTGACCAGCCTTCCTGGATGCTGTCCACTTCCCCAGTGGCTTGATGATACAATGATGCATGCATTGCCTGATTTTCAAGTAATACAGTATATGCATTTGGGGGCTATATGTATATTTTATGCACATAGGCGTCTTTATAATGGGTGCAAGGTGTGCAGTTCACATGGGCCCCCAGGGTCCTAACAGAGAGGTTAGGGGCAAGTGTACACTGATGATAATTTGTAGAAATGAGCCGTTTGGTTCTACTCGGTTACGTTCAGATCTGAAAAACAGCATCTTATTGGCTATCCGGCTCTCACATGTTTTGGATAGCCAATAAGATGAATCTGATCTTGCACTAATTTGGCAAATAGAAGCCAGTAGAACTGAACCGCTCATCTCTGCATACGGACAATTATCCGCATCTTTTCTGTGCATGCAGTGGGAGAGCACATGCATAAAATTTCCATCCATCTCAGCATGAGCCCCTTTGTAAGCATCATACTTATTTTGTAGCCCTGCTGGTCACATAACGGAACTTCATCTGATGTACAGTGAACATACACGGATAAGAACAAAATGTAAATGCAAGCGTTCTAAGAAAAAAAACATTACATTGACTGCAATGTACAGTATGTTACTACATTCCTGATGCACAGATCTGGAGATTATTATGGCAGCGGACGATAAATGTGTTGCATTAGAAAAAGAAGGAAAGATGATCCAGTTAGCTAGGTCATATCCCAGCAGAAATGGTTCTACATCTTGATTGACAGTAGTGCAAATCTCCTACGTTTATTGAATGATTGGCATTTTGCTATGTATATTGTTTTGTACCTTCCCTTTTTTTGGCAGGATATTTATTTTCTTTACATAGGATTAAGATAAATGAACAATGAGTAGATGAGAGAGCCTGTGCCCAAGTGTACTGTAGGCTTTTTGTTATCATTAACATGCAGTGGTAATGCTAGGCAGACAGACACTGTAATCTATCATAAGTCAGAGCTCCATACACTGCTTTATGTATTCAGCTGCTCTGCTTCCAGAATGCAGCATGGAGACAGACAGCTACAGCAATTACATATCAATCAGTTCTGAGCTTGTTGTACACGTCTCTGATGAAATATGTAAATAAAGCTGAATGTATGTAACTTCAGCTCTACAAGCTCTTACAGCAAGATTATAGAATGGTGCCAAAAAGCTTAGAAGTATAGATATCAGTTTTAGAAGAGCAGATTAGTGGTGTCTTCATTTCCTTATTAAGAGCAGTGTTACATCTCTTTCAGAGGATAAGGCTGGGCCAGATTAACAATGGAGTATATGGGAAAGATTTCTGGACTGCACAACCTGACTATATATATGATGGGAGGTGCTACCTGATGAGACTAATTGCAGGCCCAGAAACAGACAAATCTCAGGTGCACAACTCCAAATTATTAATAATATATATAAATGTAATAAAATTTTGCAATCAATAGAGGTTTTTAGCATAATCATGGCCAAGGTTATGGGCCTACCCACCATACCCAGGTAACCTCTTTCGGGTAGGTCCCTAACATACATGCAGTCCGGGAATCTTTCCCATATACTCCATTTAATGTGCTTTATTGCACATCTGAGGGAAAGGAGACACCCACAGTCTGGATTAGCACCCTTCCTTCTTGGTTTAAAAGCATGGAGTCTGGTAATGTATATGCACACTGGTATTAGGCACAATTCTAGGTAAATCCTACAAGTTATATACTGTAGTGCAACTTTGGTTAATTTTTGGGGTGTGGGTCCCGCTGGATTGCGTTGGTTAATCTGTCTCAGGGCACCGCATTATAACACATTTTAACCCTTCACTGTGTGAGTATTTAATATATATGTACTTTACTTTTTCATTTTCATTCTTTATATGCAGCTACAGCTGCTCCTAACTATCTCTTTACACTGCACTTTTCTTACTATGGTGGTGCCCTTGGCTGGGCCAGTTTTGGGGGGTCCTGTGCTCTGGATTTGAACCCTAGTATGTTAGGGACCTACCCGAAAGAAGTTACCTGGATATGGTGGGTAGGCCCATAACCTTGGCCATGATTATGCTAAAAACCTCTATTGTAGTAAATAGAGCCCTAAATATCTCAGCTCAGAATTGGAGAAACACACTCCTGCCAGGGTCTGGAAACAGTAGCTTGGGAACATTATATACTTTCCATTACTTCCTCTGAGGACCTGCTACTCCATTATGATTCCATGTTGAGATATTTACGCTGTTCCTGGTTGTATGACCGACAAACCGTTTTACTGGCCTTAGAGACTGGAGTAGAGAATGGGTACGTTTGTTGAGTCACTCGACTCTTCTGTCCAGGCTAAGATTTTGAAAGTATTTGAAACTACCTTTTGGTACCTATATGACAGTTTGTCTTAGCTTAATAAATATGCATTTGTCTCCCCCTTATGAAGTTAATACTTTTATGGAGGAGTATTGTTTAACAATTGTTTAATTATTTAATTATTTTCCATCTGATTTGGTAGATCTGCTTACCTGTACACTTTCTGTATATCTCACTCTAAAGTTGGTGTTTATTTTTTGCTCATTGCTGATGTTCCCTTTATCCCCCCCCCCTTTTCTCTACCCTTCCCCCTTATTTATGTACTCATTATGTTGATCGCTTTGATATTGTTAACTACCATTATTATGGTGTACATTACTATTACATGTTTTTTTTTCATGGAATTATGCTGATTTTGTATACCTCTTGATGTACCAATGTATGATCCCTTTTGGTACTTATATTTACTGTAATCTTTTGTATCTTTTTGCATTTAAGAAAATAATTTTGGTTTTAGATAAAACATAAAACGATGCCACTTCCTGTTATACTATTGATGTCGACATTTTTCAACCATCAATGTGGACGGTTAGATCGGATCTCATGATCAGTTTATTCCCTGCACCTAATGTGCCCATGCGCATGCCCATGTACATTATAGTATACAGTCATAAAACAGAATGAATCATTTGTTTCCATTCTGCCAAAGTTGGCATTGTGCATAATTTCTACCTACCAACAACTAGTTATAATGCACAGAATAATAGTAGTCTTAAGAAAATCCGATTGTTGGGACTATTCAAATTCCAAATAGACAAACGCATGGGAGAGAACATTATTCAACGCAAAATTATTTAATAAATATTATATTATGCTTAACTCCATGACCAATTCTACTTTACATCATCTCTACAATCCTTCAAACGGGCTCTCAAGACTCACTATTTCATCAAAGCCTTCCAGCTCTCATCTTAACTTGCTGCTACATACTCCTTCCTCCCTGCCTACCCCATGTGTGTCACACCTGTTTGTCTGCCCCTCCCCTTTAGAATGTAAGCTCTTATGAGCAGGGCCCTCTACCCTCTTGTGCTTCTCCTAACTCTACTTTCATCTACTTCTTACTCCCCACCAGGGCACCTAACACTTGGTTGCTTTGCTCTGTTGCTTATCTGGGTGTTATGGTCGCGAATGTAGCAATGTCCTGTATTGTATTGTAAGTCAACCTATTTGCCTATGTACTTTGTAAGGCGCTGCGGAACACTTGTGGCGCCATATAAATAAATGATAATAATAATAATACTGTATACTAGCTTAATTGTCAGTCAGTACAAAGTCCCATGGTAGTAAAATACCTGCTGCAGCAAACAATGTGAGAATGCAAACATTTTTCTCTGCCATCATTAACTTGCATAATTGAATACATGCAGCATTAGATGTATTTGCTTAATAAAAAATATTCTGTATGTAATGTATAGCGTGGGCTGATTCTGAGTCAGACGCAAGTAGGAAAGGGACGGCTCTTGCAGAATTCAGCATAATGCAAATGCACAATAGACAGAGATCGGTGACTGCACTTGCAGACTTATACTAACTGGCGGAGATTGCTACTGCAAACGGATTGATCTCTCTTTTTGGTAGTGCCATAACATCGATTTACGGCGCCAGATGCCGACCATGCACCCTTCAGCATATAACATCATGATGTCATGCCACTGGGGGCTGGGCCACAAGCGACTGGAACAACAGTGCTGCCTGGAGCATCCTCAGAATGCTCCCGGGACTGTTATTGGTGCAGTCTGCCGTCTGCTCTGGGCGGCAGTGCATCTCAGATTCTGGCTGTAGGGCGCTGTTCCCGGAGTCCTGCTGGACAGATACAGGGACCGTGGATGGTCGCCGGTCACCCATACATAGTTACTGCCGTGCTATTGACGCACCACATTTTCCATTAAAAAGGTGTTTCTGGGTGGTAACTGGGAAGAGGGAGGTTTACCATGCAATTGCAAGTGTCATGGGTGGGTAATCCAACATCCATTCATGATCGTAGCATTCGGACAGAGATAGTACATCTGTTCCTGACGGATCTTTTGCACCTTGCATGGCGAGTGGTCAGGGGCATTTTAAGAGAGGAGGGGGCCCGTGTGCACTCTCTCCCTGGTGGCTGGCAGCTGACTGATGCGGCTGGCCAGCCACCAGAGCATTAGTAGACTCCGGGCACTAGAGCGGCCATTTTCCGGCGTTCTGTACATGCGTAGTAGACTCTGGGCACTAGAGTATGCCCGGAGTCTACTGCGCATGTGCGGAACACTGGAAAATGGCTGCGGTGGCCATTTTTCCGGTGTTCTGAGCAGCAGTGACATCCGACGCGGGACCTCGGACAGGTAAGTTTAAAAAAAATATGGGTGCAGTGTGTGCGGTGCATGGCCCGTGTGCCCCGCACACACTGCACCCATTATAGATACACCACTGCGAGTGGTACAAGTCCAGATACTAATGACGCTTGCGTCGTCTGCATGCGGAAACCCAGTGGGTGGGATAGACTTCCACCTTCAGTCTGCACACTTGGGCGGATTCCAGTATTTGCATGTGAAAGCAGTAGATTGCTATGGGTGTATGAAACAGCGTCCGCATATACGTAAGATGCAGAATCTGGCTCTGTATGTGGAGCAGCGAATATTACTCTTTGCACATCTATATCTAGTGTCAGAGTCTACCGCGTATGCGTATATCCCCATGAAAATGTTGCCCGAAGCCATTTTCCCAGTGATTTCTCTCTTGCACATACGCATATCTCCGGAAAAATAGCCGCTTTACCATAGATTTCTTCTGAGTTGGAGACAACTGGCGCAGTAAGTAAGTTTATTGAATGGGTGCATGGTATGCAGTTTTCCGTAGATGTGCAATATATTCTATTAGGATAAATTTTTGGAGGGCACATTTTTACTTGGGGTTCAAGCTAGAAAAATGTTGAGCACTACTGCGCTACTGTATCAATCATACAATAACTATCCCACAAAACCTTCTGTAAAATGACAAATGACAGCACAAAGCAGATTTGGAAAGCATTGTGGCTGTTGTTTAGTGTTCCCAGTTCCCACACTTGACAGAGGTGACTTTTTCCAGTGTGTGAAGCACAGCACATGTCATCTGATAACAGGGTTACCATTTTGTTTGGTTTACTTTGTGCTGTTCTTTCTTCTGACTGAATGCTGTGTCATCTAAAACAAGCTGGCCTTATCTGAAAGAGACTGCAGGATCAATCACCAGTATGATAAGCTCGCCTCTTCACCAGAACGCTACAGCTTCAGAATCAGTGTTTATCTGTCTGAGTAGTAGGGATGTTTGATTTCATTGAAAAAAGCCTGCTGGCCTGTGTGAGGCCTCTGGGACTCTCAGTCTGCAGCTATACTACATATTATAGTTTCCACTACACTTCTTGTAGAGGGTTGGAAATTGAAAAGTAAGTTCACTGGGGCTGAATGTGTTTATTTTAGAAATATTGAAAAAAGAATGCATGCCTGCCAACATAAGCCCTTCCACATTGACACAAATGTCTGCTCTGTGTTTTCCCCTTATTTTCCATTATCAGTAACCTAACATATCATATAATAATTAATGTCAAAGGCGTTCTCAACAAGAGTTGTTTAATGCACCCTAAATGATTGCAAAAGCACATTAACCACTTGCCTGGCTTCGTCGCATCATTTACGACCTGGCCAGGTTGTGCGTTACCTAACATGGTCGCAAACAATGACACACTGGGCAGCTGCCAGAAGCTAATCTTACAGCAGCCCCCGGCCCCCCTGCATCCCTGCACCCTCCCCCAGTGTCTGCAATGCAGCTGATCAGGCAACACGAGAGTACCCCCCACCAGGCGGCTGCAGCCCTCAGACCCCAGTGTACTGCATATGCGATGGCTGCGGAGGGGAGCAGCCACTGGGGAAATATAAAGTTGCAATGTTCTGATGATCAATTATTCCGATATATCCCCGGTCAATATTTTAAAAAAAAATCGATATCAATATGTGTTTTGGAAAAAAAAAAACATAAAATTGTATTGGAGAAGTTTTAAATAGATGTTCTTGTCCTAATTCAATCACACAAAAATGATCATTTCTGAGCATTTTTTTTTTGGGGGGGAAAAAATATTATCCAGTTAAGTAGTCATTAAAGTGCAATGTTACATCAGAACTTCGCAAATTGTGTGGCTGCGCTAATAGGAAATTGGTGCAGTAGGAAAATCATGATCATATTTGCTCACACCTCTTTGGAATGAGCAAGAATTTCCTGCTGGATAACCCACATTATATCCACATACGACGAGGGTCCAGTCTAACATGCTGATATTGAATCTCACCCTAACTGTGAGAAACCGGGGGTCAATCACTGCCCTAATGATAATGACCTAGTGAATGAAAATGGTAGTCTACTGAATCCCATCCATTCCTCAGAACCTAATCACAAACTATTTCAGAAAGTAATATAGGACTTTATCAAATAAGGTCAGAAAATGACATCAGAGGTACAGAAGCATGGCAAGTGCCATATGAAAACTATCAAGTTTTAGGGGTTAGTACGGTATAATCCTGCACATCCAGCAATTCCCCCTCCTCCCCTTGCGCCGGGTTGAGAGTCTCACAGCGCCCCCCTCCCCGTCACTACACAAATGTTGTTTCTTATCTCAGGGTGCGTGGCCATGCCTCCCACCAATAGGCCATGTTCCTTCACTCAGGCCCGGCCAGGCTTTCTACGGCCCTGCTTAAAGTGCCTGATTTAAAGCAGTATTGCAAAAATGTGCTAATGACTCAGCCACCATCTTGTGCACTGAGACGCCCAACTCCGCAGTCTCACATCAGCCGCTTACATACAAAAGCAAAAATCATTGGAAACATTGGTCACATATCAGCCACACTTCGAACCTCTGAGCAAGCCTATACTGTCTCAGAATGAACGTCTCACCTAAGATGCAGAGGCCTCTCCAGCTGCATAAGTTTTCATGAAGACTCACTAGGAGATGTGCAGAAAATAGTCCCGACACGCCTGCATTTTTGTAGCCACCCCTATTACCTTCCCCAAACGCTTACTACCTGTCACTCACTATACGAATAAATCCTCTCTGAGACCAACACCGCTAATCAATCGCTGTGCATGTGCAGTGCGGCTTTGGTAAATTGCTCCACTGCATCCGGCATTGACATTGCATGCATCTCTGAATCAGCCCAAAGTCTCCCTGCAGCATAATGTACAACATACTTAGGTTCACTGTTGCTCGCAGGTCGATTTTCCAGCCTTATTTTTTTGCACTGTGCATGCTCCGTAGTCGGGCATATGCAACTTTGACCAACTACGAGCGATTCAGAGTAATACGCATCTCAGACGCATCTGCATGAATGGCTAAGTGGGTGTATCTGGGCAGCAGCTGGGCATTCACATGTAAGGTAGACACCAAGGGCATGTCATGTTGGGAGAGAGCACCCAGCACTGTCTCTCCATCTGTGCACTAGGACAAGGATTGGAGACGCGATCTCCAACCCTTGTGTGCTAATGCGCATGCGAGGCGTGTCCTTGCAACTTCTGCTCCATCCTCTTTGCTGGAAGGATGTATCCCTGAGAGTCTCCAGACTGTTCTTATTGTAGAAACAGCATTACCAAGGCTACATACCCCTGACAGTTCCAGTGCACCACCACCGCTGTGCTGCTGCACTAACAGAACCAGCATGCATACTCCACTGCTACCACTGTATGTACAGACACAGGAATGTGCTCCCACCTGTCGCACACCACCTGCACTCCCCTAAACGTTCCTGGCTGGATATGGTACACACATTATATATTACATTGTATATCTCTTAAATACTTGCTGCATTAACCCTGTGTCCCCCTGTAAACCTGTTCTGCCTTGTTATTAAACCTTAAACTTGATTAAAGTGATCTACCCAGCGGGCTAACCTTCATTATACATTGCTGCCACTATATCCATATAGGATTTGCCAGTATATCATGGGCGTGTATATGAAATTGTTGGCTAGTCATAGGTGAACATAGGGCCAGCTCAAACGCACTGATACAAATTACAGCTACTTTCACAAGCTATAGGTATAGGGGTGTTACAAGCGCATTGATGCGACCCAAATCTGAGTACATTGCGGAGATCTGCATTTAGTTATGAGCATACAATGCTTGCCGCATCCGCAGCTGACTTCCTGAGTCTCTGAGTCAGCCCCTTAATGAACATTTCCATACAACTCCATGATATTAAACGCAGCATTAACGTCTCTGAACTCTACAGGTGATGCTGCAATTGATGCAAAGCCCATTCACTCACATTTTATGGGGACTCTCACCATTAAATTGCAATAAATAGGCTTCAAGAAACTGTGTTGAATGTGTCAAATGAAAACTGCTACAAGGTCTAAGCCAGCAAAAAAGTAAATAAAATGTTTGGAAATCTATGTGTTAGCAGTTGGGGAATATACCTTTTTCAATCTATTATCATTTAGTCAATACAGATAACTATTATGCCAGGCTTTCATGCACAATCTTAATTTCTTCTTTCTTCTGATTATTAAATCTAAATATCTGATTTTCATAAAACGTTACAGCTTTCTTTTACTACATCACAAAAATTTCTTATCTACGTTTCCTCACACTACCAAATAAAATACCAAAAATATGTGACATATTAAGCACATTCTGTCCCCTGGCACGGAGCATCCAAGTGTTTAGTAATGGAGAACAAAACAATATTTTATTCCATGTCAGTAGCATCTCAGTGTTATAAAAGCTGAGCTCTTTCAAGGCTGCTGAGCAAATGTCCACTGGCATTTACATATATCTATATGACTGGAAGATCACAAGCTAATATATTGAAGATGCCACGATTTATTTGATTCAGAATGTAGCTGTCATCCCATTAGTTATCGTACATTAGAGAGTGACTCAGAGTCCTACAGTGTGGTCTTCACATTGGTGTTTACAATGGAATGAAACTAGTGTTCTAACATTAATGGGTACTGTCATCATTTTATAGTAACTGCATAGAATTTTCTGTGATTTCTTCCTCCTGATTTATTATATACTGTGATTAAAATGATTTAACTGAACTCATTATCTTACCCCAGCCAAGCCACCTCTACACTCACCCTCTCCCTCTCTGTTGACAATTTCACGCTCTCCTCTGTCCCCAAAGTCTGATGCTTAGGTGTCACCAAGCTCAGAATGGCCCAACGGGGGACAGGTAATTCCCCGGTGGGCCCCACTGCTTCAAGCCCCCCCCCCACTGGCGAACTGTGTAATTAGTGGCAGCTGGTTACTACTCTAAAGAACCAGCTGCCAGCGCCTGAGCTGTGGATGCCCTAGTACCAAAAAATAAAAAAATTATATGACCCAGAGTGGGTGCTACTATTATGTAGAAATAATTATTTTGGGGTGAGCGTTTGGGAGTGTGGCCCCCGGGGTTGTTCTAGCTGGACCTTTCTCATGGCATCACCACTTAATTCACATAGAATATTTTTTCACTTCTCTAATCGTTTGTATATTATTTATGTCATTTTAATTCTTTTACATTTCATTAACACTTATTGATTTATCTTTACACATCTATCCTTTACACTTCACTATCACCTTTTTTCCCCTTTTCATGTGATGCCCTGGGGATGGTCCTTGGCTGGAATTTCTTGGGGTGTCTTACTTCTCGGACGTGAACCCCTTAATGTTAGGGACGCTGGTATAGAGGAGCCTTGACGTTGGCCCAGCGCTTGTTCATATATTTGCAAATGTATGTAACCAATACCTCTGAATTTCTATTATTATGTAGGATTCAAGTATTTTTGATTTATCTGCAGTGTGCTGGAGGGCAAATTTCTTTATTCTGATGCCCTAGTACCCACTTCCCTCCCTGCCTGAGTTACCAAGTCCACATCCCTCCTCTCCTCTACTATGTCTGTCTATTCTTCTAATCCATCCTATCCCTGCCCGAGACCCCATTTCCTCACTTCCTCTCCTGTAGCCTGTCTAGTCTGTATATTCCTTTCCTGTTACAGATGAGCATTGCAGATGCAGGACACACTGTAGCTCCACATGGACCAGACAAATCCTCCCTCTGGACAGGTATGTGCCAGTGGAGGTGTGGAAATGTTTTAATGTTATCTAGGGGGATAGTATATTTATACAATGGAGAAAGATGTAGTTGATTTTTTCTGTGGGGATTGGGCTGTGTTTTAATACTGTCTGTGGTATATTAATGTTGCATGTCTGGGGTGGTGTATTCATTTTTTTTCTGTTATATGTGGCTCTCTGATGGTCTCTGTATTATATGGCTGCCACTGTGATACTCCCTGCATTATATGGCTGCCACTGTGATACTCCCTGCATTATATGGCTGCCACTGTGACACTCCCTGCATTCGAGCGGCTCGTGATTGCTGAACGGCTGAGCCAATTCCGGGAGTTCATACAAAGATATCACCAGCCGCCGCCAGAACTAGAACACCTGTGGGAGCAAGGTCCGGGACCTGCATGCATAACAGACGGATCAGTATACCATAGCCGGCCGGCGGTAATGTATTACTACTGAGACTAAAATATATCAATTAGTCTCCATTATTCATTATGTGAAGGATCATTCACACTATTGATTATGCCTTTGGAGGCTGACACTGATTGTGGAATTACAACATAACAGTACTGCATTTAACACAGGACAACAGAGGCACCTTCTGCAGGGGTGTATCTGTTGCGACCTTTGTATAACCATCATAGAACCAGCTTATGTAATTTTATTTTGTTTTGTGTGTGTTTTTTACATATTTTTATTCATTCCTTGTCTTTTTATGTCATACAATAAATTGTTTATATAGTGCTCCTTGTCTGCATTCAGTCATAAGCTTTAGAATATCATTTAGATTATTGATATATATCCATTTAGTGACGCTTATCCAGATTTATACTTTTTTGTTTTGTTTCATTAAGTGTATTTACAGATACAATACTCTTAGGAGCAGCTTTTATACATTGTTATCCATCTATATTTAGATTTATTATCCATATGCGCCTGAATTATATGTGCTAACATATAAATTTTTTTCTCCTCCCTGCATTATATGGCTGCCACTGTGACACTCCCTGCATTATATGGCGGTCACTGCAACACTCCCTGCATTATATGGCGGTCACTGTAACACTCCATGCATTATATGGTGGTCACTGTGACACTGGATTATATGGCTGTCACTGTGACACTCCCTGGATTATATGACTGTCACTGTGACACTCCATGCATTATACGGCAGTTGCTGTAATGATCCCTGCATTATATGTTAGACATTGCAACTCTCCCAGCATTACATGGTAGTCGCTTCCTGAATTATATGGAGTCACTGCGATGCTCCCTGCATTATATACCAGGCATTACAATGGTCCTTGCAGTACATGGTGGTTGCTGCGACTCTCCCTGCATTATATGGAGTCACTGTGCCGTTCCCTGGCTTATATACCAGGCATTACAACGCTCCTTACATTATATGGCGGTCACTGAGATGTTCTCTGTATAATATGGTGGGCATTGCAAAGCTTTCTGTCACACCCCCTCAATCGGCTGTCCACACCTCTTCAGCTTTGCGCTGCCTCCCTTCAATGGGCCCCTAAAATTACATTCCCCCTGTGGGCCCTTCATGCCCCAATCCGACACTGGGCGTCACCTTTGACTCTACCCTTTCCTTCTCCCCCTGCATCCAATCCCTTTCACAACTCGCAGCAATATTTCCGGAATCAGATGCTTTCTCACACCACTGGATTCCTATACCACTGAGGGGGAGATGTATTAAACCTTCTACAGAAATATCTTGTTAAATAGACCCAATACCTACCTCACTGCCTTTTTTACATGATGTTGAGGTAAAAGGGGCTTGATAAATACGACCCACAGTGAGAGAAGTCTGAAGCCACTGAAAACAGAATGTTGGTGCATCCTGCAGACAAGCCCACAGGGGGTGCCATTGTGCCCCTCAGCTAGGGGCAGATCCAGGGGGGTACCATCAGTGCGGTTGCTCTCCCCCTTCCTATCAGGTGCAGACATAGGAGAATGAAGCAGTCTCCTTGTAATCACTGCAGCCCAACGCAGAACAGTGTGTGCTAGGCGCTGCCGTCGCTGACCGGTGGGGGAGGGAGGAGCGGTGGATCTAGGCTCCCGCCAGGTTCCTCCAGCAAGCCAGAAATCAGAACCCGCTCCCCCCTCTCTGCTCCCCTGGAAAGGTTACGTACAGTGTTTGATGTATTTTCAAAATGGCTCTACATGCATTGCTTAAAACAATTGTTTTTGGGTGGAGAAGCACTTCAGCCCCTCTATGGCTTATTAATGATGAATTGCTCCGGATTCTGCGGCATGTTAGAATGTTAATTATAGGGGTCCCCGATAATTAACATCATGAACAGGCCCCTTACATCATGAACAGGCCCCTTAGTTTTGAATGAGGACAAAGAAGCCAAGTTCTTATGTTTGTAGAAAAGAATAGAAAAGTTATAACAAAACTTCTAACTACAGTCATTGAGGGCAAATTTACTAAATGTCGGGTTGGCCAACGGTTTGGTGGGACCTTAATATATTTGGTAAGTACTGGACTTGATGCTGTTTTGTAAACTGCTGTTGATGTTGACTGCTTTCTAAACCCCAATCCCAACACAATCCCTCTGCTAAAACTATGTATTTTTTATCTTGTGAGAAACTTCTTAATTAAAAAAAAAAAATGTAGCAGCTGCCACACTCTGACCAATCATATCGCTCCCATTGTATTTCGCTATTAACTGAAAACCAATTTGCGACGGGCTCACTTTGGCATATGTAATGCCTTCGATTGGACCCTTCCGTATGGATTTTGTTAAGTAATAAAGATGGGAAAGAGAGGTGTGGTGTAGGTGTTTTTTTAAATAAAATCATTTTTATATGATGTAATAGTATTAAATATATTTACTATTTACCAGGTGCATGGCAGGTGCCAGTGAGCCCTGTCTGCCAGGGCATACTGGCTTTCGTTAACCAACATGCCCTGGCAGCCATTAAAATTGCACATGACAGGGTCAGCTGGGACGAATTCTGTTGTAAATGGTGGAGTCTCTCAGTTTTTGCTGCGGCTTTGAGTTTAGTAAAATAGTGGGCTACAATCCCGCCAGGAAAATTAGGTAATGCCGCCGAAACTGAGAAACCGTTGAATTATTTCCCCCTCTATGTCATTATGCATTAAACGGTAGATATAGTTATGAACCTGAAACTTTTCCATGGCACAGTGACAGATTTTCTTCCTTTTGCAGACAGTTAAAATAAATAATCTGACAGTTTATGCTTTTGTAATAATTCTTGCAAATGACTGAAGTACTTTCAAACTTTACAAACACTTTAGATTCTAAATATAGCATTGACATTCTGTTTTTCTTTATTAAATGTTTCAGTGTCGCCTAAGGAAAATATTATTGTCAACATCAGAGCCGGATTAAAAGCCCAGGGGCCCCGAGGCAACATGTTGGGTTGGGAACTCCATTTGTCAAAAAATCCTTGGTTGCCAACAGTGCTGTAACAGGGCTCTATGTCGCCCTTTGTTGACCCCTCCACCTAAACCTGTGACATTGAGAAGTCATGCCTGGGGGGCAGGGCTGCCGGCTCCGGTAAGTAGAGCACTGGCGGCACTGCAGTAGTGTCAGTGGCTGCAGGGTTCCAGGCACTCTGCAAGCCACACGCATGTGCTGTGGGGCAGTAATGTGTCGTCCGCAGGGCCCTGCACCCTATGTGGTTGCACTGCTCGTAGACCCCTAGTTACGTCCCTGGTTGCCGAATTAATGATCCGCCTTTGACTAACTTGCTACTTCCCCTTGATAAAACTGAAGGGGGCACTATAAGCATCTGACAAGCCGCAGTCAGTAGTTGTGAAATATATGTCCTGAGAGGCATTTTCTTACTAGATTTATTTTTTGGAGGTCTGCTGCCACCGTTGGTCCTTTGCTGGCCAAGGGACACATTGGACTATTTTGGAATAGGTTGGAATCCTGACACCAGCAGCCCGGCAGCAGTGGAAATCCCAATTGTCCTCAGGTAAGTATTAGCTAACCTAATTCTACTCCCTAACCCTAACCCTCCCTTAGGGTTGCCTAACCCAAACCTCCCCACCCCAGTACCTAACCTTAATCCCCCTTCTAAGTGCCTAAACCTAACCCCCCCTTCCCCGCTGCCTAAACCTAAGTCCCCCAGGAGCGTGCCTAACCCTAACCTCTCCCCAGGGGTGCCTAACCCTAACCCCCCCCTTCCTCTAGCCTACACCTAACATCCCGGGGGGTGTCTAACCCTAAGTCCCCCACCCGGGAACCCTAAACCTAACCCTCTCCCCCCACGGCTATCCGCGCTCGACGCCCAGCGTCCCTTCGATCAGGATGCTGGGCATCAGGCTCCCGTTGTATGTCTAATGACAGGTGTCGACATATCGACGCCTGTCTTTAGATCCTTGCCGGGATATGACAGTCGGGAAGCCGGCTGTCGGGATTAGGTCAGCCGGCTTCCTGACTGCATACCGACTATTCTAGGCCCCATTATTTAGTATTATTATAAGCCTACTACTTTTTAAATGTGCCTTTTTATTAATTTATTAAAACTATTTGACATTTTATATGCACATTATTTGGAATTAGTTCTGTCTAGTACAAGTCTTCACAATTATTTGCATTTCAATAACAATGGAACAATTTACTAGTGTTTACAAATGTGCTTTGTATAGCTGCTCGATAATGCATATACTGCATCTAATCAGCCAATCATGTGGCAGCAACTCAAAAAATAAAAGCATTCAGACATGGACGAAAGGTTCAGTTGTTGTTCAGATCCTATACCAGAATGGGGAAGATGCGTGATCTAAGTGACCTTGACTGTGCAATGATTGCTGGTGCCAGAAACGTATGTTTGACCGTCTCCAAAACTGTTGATTTGCTGGGATTTTCACACACAACTGTCTCTAAAGTTTTTAGACAACAAAAAATATCCATTGAATGGGAAAAAACACCATGTTAATGAGCGAAGTACTGTAAATGCAGAATAGCCAGGTTCAAGCTCACAGGAAGTCAAATGAACATACATTATAACATGCCGAACCTTGAATTAGATGGGCTATAGTAGCAAAAGTCCAAACTAGGGTCCACTGTAGTCAGCTAAAGCAGCAAACTGAGGCTATAGTGGGCACAGGATCAACAGAACTGGACAGTTGAAGAAAAAAATGTTGTCTGGTCTGTGAAATGTAAATTTCTGCTTCAACATGCAGATGGTAGGGACAGAATTCGGCATGATAATAAGGATCCTTCCTGGCATGTGGAAATGCTTCTAGCTGGTTGTGGTGTTTTTAATACTGTGAGAAATGCTTTCTTGGAACACATTAGGCCCATTAATACCAAATGAACATCATTTGAATGTCATAGTTTACATGAGAATTGTCGCTGATTATGTGAATCCCTCTATGTACTACCCATCTTCTAATTGCTACTTCCAACAATGTTACATACCAAAATATCTCAAGCTGGTCCATGAACATGACAATGAGTTCTGTGTACTCCTATGGTCTCCACTGTTACCAGATCTTAATCCAATAGAGAACTTTTGGGATGTGATGGTACAGGAGTTTTGAAGCATGAATATACAACCCATTTAAATCTACAGCACCTGCGTGGATCTGTCATGCAGGGGCATTTTAGGATTGATGGTGGGTCTGTGTACAGGTATCCACGGGCCCCTCCCACCTGCGCAACGGAGCACAGTGATGTGCGGTGAGGTCAATGGCTGGGGAGGCACACATGGAGATGGGTCTGAGTGCTGGGAGCCTGTCTCACCCCCTATTCACTGTTAAAAGCTGGGTACACAGAGCGATATCCGGACAATATGCAGTTTCATAATGACATATCGCCTACATCGCTCAGTGTCTATGCATGTTTACGCTCTCCCAGGGTCGCTAGTGGCGGTCGCCAGGTTTGATGTGCTGCACATGAAACCTAGTGATATCGCTAGCGGCCAGTGCATTGTTAATGAATTACGTAACAGTGATCATTACGTCAGTCATTAAAGTATTCCAGCGTGACACAATCACTGTTGACGTGCCTTCGTTCCGATGTTGGAACAAATGCCAGTCGCTCCAGTGTGTACCCAGCCTTACTCTCCCCTCACTATAATAAGCTTCAGTATCCATTGATTCTCCTATCTGCATCACTGTGTCTTCTCTTGCTGCTGCTGACAGCTCTGATTTCTAAACACTGGTGTTTCTGTCCAGGTCACATGACAAATCCAAGGTATCCATCAGTGCTCAAGGCATGCCTCCCATACTCAGAGGCATGCCTCTATTAGCTCTCTTTCTGTGCAGCTTGCTGCCCATGGTGTGGCCCCGCCCCCAGCTCTGCAAGCAGTGTCTGACTATACAGAAGCGAGGCTGAGCTATTGCTGTCTCACCTCTCTTCTCCTTGCAGTCCCAGCGAGCTTCACGAAGCTGGTGAGTGTTAATTATAAAAATTATTACAATAAACAAAGAAGATGTTTATAACTTATAATATCTTGTTTGTAGTATTCTAATAATTTTTATAACAAACCTCAGGTGCCTACCCTGACTACAATTTCCTGCTGGAGGCTGTGCGAAAGATGACAAAGACTCTGGCACTGTGCAAAATTCTTCTATACATGCAGCACATTCCTGGCATTATCTTAGGAAATATGGCACCATATTTTCAAAAAAATTGCTGGTATAATAGCATGGGTGGCCTTCAGAACGAGCAGGAGATAAGTAAAGGCAATGAGTGCAGGATTTGCGATGTGTGCCTCCCTTGACCCAGGGGTCCATGTGTATCAAGCATCCTGCACACATTGACTATATCCTGAAGAGGCATTTTTTGACAGGGGCTGGAGGTAATGGTCCTGTATGTATGGCCGTAGAGAGCCAGCCCGGGCCCCATTGCTTGCCTAATCGTGGGAGGCATGGCCATGCTCCCTTAGAAAAAAAAAAACTTTTTTGCATCGCCACGGGCTTGGTATGGGGGCGCTGTTAGCCCCTCAGCCCGGCGCAAAATCCAGGGGGGGCACGATCAGTGTGATCGCTCCCCCCTTCACAGGCAGAGGAGAGGAGACTGCTGCTGCTGCTCAGCAGCAATGAACAGTCTCCCTGGTCTCCCACTGCTGTAGCCAGCACACAAAAGAGTGTTCTGGGCTGCTGACAGATAAAAGATAGCAGGGGCAGCGGCGGACTCGGGCCCCCACCAGGCCCCTCCAACAAGCCCGGGTCCGGGTAATTAGTACCCGATCCCCCTCCCTCTTGGCGCCTCTGCCTGTAACTTGCCTAGTCCACCATGGGATCCTAGATCAGCTCTAGGACCAACTCTAGGGACACCTCACAATTCACACACTGGCATTTAATTACCTGGAAACAGGCTACTGAAAAGATCAAGTAGTCAAAAAGGACATCATTTTAACTTAAACAATACAGATGTTTGCTTGAATTCCATCTCTGCAAAAAGAGCCACAGTCTGAATACAAAATAATGATAAGGTACCTATCATGTCACAAGGCGGAGGCAGCCATTTTTGTAGACTAAAAATATGTCTTCTGCTGGATATTATTATCCAGCAGAAGACATCTTATCAACTCATTAGAAATCTATGACATTGGTGATGTGTGAGGCACATGGAGAGGCATGAGGCACTTTTGAAGGCTGCAACTCCAAAACAGTCACAGATATGATATGAGATACGTTTACAGGCTTATGATACCTGCATGACACATTTGGACATTTGAGTGTTTATTGGGTTTTTTTTATCTAGAATTATACATTTTTCTATTTAAAAAATAATAAAAAAAAATTGAATAAATAAAAACACTATAAACCATAGACTAGCAAACAAACAAAGTTTCTTTGGTGAAACAAAAGCAGATATAAAAGTTACAAAGATTTAGACTTTCATTCACAAATACCCAAAGGTTCACATTATATACTATACAAGTTATAATATAAATACAGAAAAAAAGTATTATGTGCATTGTAATAGTAGAAAAAAAACATACAGGTCAACACTGTTGTGCATTGCTGTCAAGTACAAGTATGATAACACAAGGTGCAGCAGTCATAGGAATGCATCAATCACACTAGAAAAAAATGAGGACTGTTTGTTGAGAAGCTATACTATAGATGTTTTACTTTACAGAGTGGCTATCTTCCAGCCTCAAAACAATCACTAAATGTTCAGCTTAGCTGGCTAATTGTAATAAATACTTCAACACTCTGACCAGAGGAGCTTCCAGTGTGTCATAGCGCCCTCTAGCAGTGACATTGTGAATGTTCTAACATTTTACTCATAAACCATAATCGCTAATTTTACAATGTACCTTGAATTATACTTCAGAACATCTAATTTTAATGCATACCCAGAAAAGTATATTTATTGATTTAACGTTTGTTCATTTGCTTGATAAATTCAACAAAATCTGCCTTCATGGAAATAATGAGACAACTAGGATTGCATAAGATGATGTTGGTTTATCTCCCCTAATTTAAAGTGCACCTGTCACCTACAAACTGTGGAGCCATGTTGTAGGTAAATATTTTAAGCAGAATGTATAATGTCCAGAGTTGTTCGGTCATGTCAGTGGTATCTGGTGAATTGACCTCAGTCACCTAAATATTGGTTCAGTCCTCAAAATGTCTTCTTCCAGTGTGTGCAGGTGACAGGTCCACTCACTTTCAAATAAAATCATACTCTATTTCGCTATAAATTTCTAAAAGATGCTTAAACTTAAGTTAAGTGGTTAACTTATGGGATACTCAAACAAAGCATATACAATTATACTTAAAGATTATGGGGTACATTTACTAAAACTTCTAAAAAAAAAAATTAAATTGTGGTGTTGTGTTACCCATAGCAACCAATTAGATTGTAGCTATATTTTAGAATGCTTTAGATAAATGATTGCTAGAATCTAATTGGTCGCTATGCAACACATCCAGTATTTAGAAGTTTCAATAAATATATCCCTATTAGTCATTTCAGGACTGCCCAGAAGCTTAAGGGATAACATATAACCTATCCTTAGTTCAAGTGAGCAGATATCCTGACTTTTTACATTTGTAAACCTACAGTATTTTCCACTTATTCATTAAACAAAAGGTGACATACTGATGCCTCACGGTGGGCATCTATGGCACAGAAGCACCCTAAAAGCTAAAACGGTATGGCTTCCTGCATTTATATCTGTACGCTTCACAGCTGCCGCAATCATCAATAAACATTCAGAATTTCATTAAAAAAGACCTAGAAAATGATTATATGTACAAAATTATTTAGTGTTTTTTTTTATTTTTTTTACAAAAAAAAATTGTATTATGCACCATCATGATACATTATGTAGTATTTTCGAAGACACCGAACCAAGCTCCCCTCTCTGTGAAAACAAGGGGAGTGGTTTACCAGGTGCGAGTAGTATGACGCATAATAAAAACTGACTCAGTTCTTATGACCTCTGTTGCATCAACTTGAGCAGCAGTTTTGACGTCATTTAAAAACTTGCATCAAAAAAATGATACAACTTTATACATAATCTGAGGCAAAAAAAGGGTGCATATATGTCAGGTGTGAGTTTGCCTATATGACCCTTACACGTAACTCTCTTCATGGATTAGCAGTATAATATTCTAAAAAGCTAGACTTACACAATGAAAGATCGTTCATCCAAAAAAGTCCATTTTGTAGCGTGGTCATGGATGAACAGCAACGTTAATTTTATTGCAGTCAATGAAAAAATCCTTGATCCAAGTGGTGTGGAAATTTTGTTCCCCAAAATACTTTTTATTCCTCTTTTTTCCACAACAAAAAAAATAAAAATAAAAATATGGCACAAGTGTCTTCTTCCTAATGCGCCTCTGAAAACCTCTCTTCTTCTGGCACTAACAGTATTCACGCCAAGGTTTTAGGGCTTTTTTGCATCCTTGATCAACTAGTATCTGTTTAATTAGTGATGTAACATTTAAGCTGTATAGCAGTTATTAAATACGCCTGACTTTAGTTTGACTAATTAAATTTTATATACATAATTAGAAAACATATTTAAATCATCTTATTTACAAAAGTCATCTGAGCTAGGGTCAAGCTGTTTAAATATTAAAGTAAGCTTGCATTAATACAATATATTTGTTTGCCTTGGTGACACAATCTACATTTTCTAGTAGAAATCATTTTATGCTTACATCTGGTTTAGTTCCCTATAATTTCTAACACTTAAATTAAAACTTAATTCTTGTTTTCCACTGTTGTCTGTATAACGCTATTGTCCAAAGAGTCCAAGATCTGATCAGATAGGTAATTTTTCTGATAGCGCAAATGAAAGGCACTGTAATTTACAAATTTGGCCGATGTGATGTCCGTTGAACAGAAAGTCGTTACATTCAGCGCGGTGAATCCTGCCAGTTCCTGCTCCAGCGGTGGTGGTGCTTAGAAGTGTTCAATGGAGTCCCCATCTCAGGTGGGCTAAATTTGTAGTAATATTTCTTGGAATAAGTCCGTTGGTAAAAGGAAGCTGAAAATAAAAGAGATTTGTGTTGACTTTAAAACTAACTAGCACTGCAGATTAGAAGCAATACAGTAAATACAGGGGGTTTCACTCACTATTGGCCCCAAAGTTTTTCTTATGACTTTTAAAGTAATGGACGTAATTCAGTAAAATTTCGCACAGACATACCTTGGTCTAAGAGAAACATTAGGAAGTCATAGCGAGTGTTGAAAGTGTTCGCCATTAGCATCCAGGCCAGCTGTACATGCATGCGGGAAGTGAAGGCTGCAGCACAGTCCAAAATTCAAATAAAGGAGCCACACCAACTGCCAGTGAGGATATAACCAGTGAGGGTGGCAGTTGGTGTGGTTCCCCTATTTGAATTCTGGACTGTGCTGCAGCCCCACCTCTGGAGCCACGATTGCTAGTCCTTAGGCATTCCTGCATCTGACAGCAGTGTTGTGTACTGAGGCATCTACATTCATTGTGTCTGTGTTACATGCCGATATGAATCTTTATCAACTGAGCTTTCCAGTACGTCTGGACAATAAATACACTTTGTTCAGCTGTGTACCGGTTCATGTCGGCATGTAACACACAGTCATGAGGTGGGGCTGTGTCACATTCCACTAAATTACTTCAATTACTTTAAAAGTTATAAAAAAACTTTGGGGCCAATAGTGAGTGAAACACCCTGTATATGACCAGGTCACAGCCACACGTCAAGAGATCTAACGGGCCTGGGTACTGGGGGGCATGGCCAAATCCGAAAAGCATGAACAGAATAGGGGGAACATGGCAATCAGGGCTATTGCCCCCACCTGTAACACTTCTCTTCTCTGCCCATTACTGCTGGCCATACCTGTATAGCAGCGCGGACACAGCAGCACATCGGACAGTGAGAGGAGTCTGCTGTCCTCTATAGAAGGTTTGATAAATCTCTCTCTAATTTAAAAGAGAAAGGGCAGGGTGTACTAAGCATCGCATTCGTGATGCGGTACACCCCGCCTGTCTTCGGGTACATACCGCAGTTAATTACTGTGGTATGTACCTAGAATATCGCAAAGGACAGCTATACCGATAAGAGTTGTCCTTTGCGAGGGCTCCAGACCAAGGGGTGTCCCAATAAGAAGCCGATAGGCGTTACCCAATGGGACGAAGCACCGGAATGCATCACATTCCGACCTTTGTACTTATGAGGAATGTAGTAAAAACCCCGAAAACAGCATTTTTGGTGGTTTTACCGCATTTTCCCCTTAGTACATCCTGCCCAAAGCATGTTCTAAATCTGTCATGACCCAACACTAGAATCAGAAAAGTGATATTATCATTACAAATATATATTTGTTTATGTTACTTTTAATAAAGTAGGATATATCAACAAAGTTGGTCTATATACTTACGTGTCATGCATGTGACTTTAGGAAGATCCCACCTTCCATCACCTCGGCATCGAATAGTTGGCATATGTCGTTGAACGAAGCCATCTTTACAGTGGTATCGGATCATGGAGTTTATTTCATATCGTGGTTTTGATTTCCCAAAGGTCTTTGCATTGTCAACGAGAGGAGGTTGTCCACAAGCAACTGAAACAACAAAACCAAATAGAAAATATTATTCCACTTTTATTCATGCTGCTTTGCTTAAACTAAAATCATTTTTAAAACGAATGGAGTCTGAGAGGTATATTTACTAAAGTGAGAGTTTTTAGAAGTGGTGATGTTGCCCATAGCAACTAATCAGATTCTGCTTAACATTTATCTAACACCTTCTAGAAGATGATAGCTAGAATATGATTGATTGCTATGGGCAACAACTCCACTTCTAAAAATGCTCACTTTGGTAAATATACCCCTGAGTCTTATATTGCTGAGATGTATTGTTGCTGGGTGATCTGCAGAAAAAAAAAAGAAAACAACATGACCCAATAATATTCCGATCAACTTCTAGCTCCCTCTCTGGGGCTGCACTTTGATATTGGGTCTGAGATTATTGAAGATGTCACATAGTGTGTAGCTAGCTTTAGACAATGACATGACAGCAAATATGTATTATGTGCCATTGTTTCATATGGCTTTCTCAGAGGCCAGAACTATCTGAGCTCCCTATTTTCTGCCTAGCTGCTCTTCAGCTATACTTAACGCTGCTGCCCATCTCATCTCTGTTGTTCCCCTCTAACAGTCACTCTGCTGGCTGTGTATCCAATACAGAATCAGATTTAAACTCACTCAACTGTAAAGTCTTCAACTTCTACTCCTCCTTTTCCAGCCACACTCTATCCTTCCCACTGTGCTCTGCCCATGACTATCTCCTTTCCACCTCCCTGATCACCATGTCCCACTCTGACCCTTCAGGATTTCTCCTGTGCTGCCCCCATTCCCTGAAATACCCTCCCACACACAATGAGGCTTGCCTCTGAACTCCCAGCCTTTAAGCATGCCCTGAAAACTCACCTCTGCATTCAAACCTACTGCCCTCCTCATGGCCCAATCTCTGCTTTCCCAATCTCTACTACCCTCTCCATCTTTGTGGTGGCCTATCCCCTAGAATGTAACCTGTAGCAAGCAGGGCCTTCTCCCCTCTGTATGATCCATGTAATTATGCAATATGCGCACTGTAGTTAAATAATAATGTGTAAATGTAAGTTCTATTCCGGCCTGTATTGTTCTTTAATTGTGCAATTTTTTGTATGTTTTACCCTTATATTCTGTGCCGCAGAAGCCTTGTGGCACCATATACATAACAGATAATATTAATTATATTAAGAATAACTTACAAGATAAACTGCAACCTACTTATAGTTAAATCAATCTGAGGATTGTTGTAGAACTGATACAGGTTTTCACAATTTGCTGTAATTTGTAAGAAAATAATATCATATATGAGTGTCAGCATATGGTAAATTACATGTGAGTAATAGAAACTATACCTATACTTTCAATCCAGTACTATGAAAGCTGTAATATTGTACAAAGCATTAAATTGTATCCTGCAGATTACATTGAAATTCGCACAAATGGTGTTTTTTGTATTACTAATGTTAAAGCACCATTTGGGTTGTCGGCAGCTGAACACAAGCAGTCAGCCATCGGGTGGGCATTGGAAAGCAGCATTTAACTCAAGTCCACTATTCAAAGTGAAAAATATTTCCATCAGAATGGGAACATCGATTGTTGCTAACCTTCGGTTTCTGATGTCCAGAAGTTCAACTTTATGAACTTCAACCAAACTGAAATGTTTAGTTTTGGGTGGAGTTCTTTAAAATAAGATTATTTTGTTCATGTTGGCGCTTATAATATTAAAGCATTAAATAAATCATAGTCAATACATGTAGTGCGAAAGTACCTGTTCCCTTCTTGCAGGTGTATGTGAGATGATAATTGCAGGGCACATCATTCCATTGTCCATTCTCGTGCCAAATGGTTACAACACAGTCTTCTCCAGCAGAAAAGAAGCTGTCTGGTTGGTTTGGTCTCCAGTTCTCATATTGCTGAAATAATTGAATACAAAAAATATATATTTTATATGTAAATTTCGGTAATAAACAGGTCCCAAAAATCATATTTTATTATTATTATTATTATTATTATTATAAGTCAGAGCTGACAGCACTCAGAGATATCCATCCCCTTTTACTTGCTATTGACATGCAGACCTATTAAAAAGTTCAAATACAAACAAAAATTTATTTTATATATTATTTATTTTTGTATTCCATGCTTTGCTTATACGGTTAAGAATTGGCGAGTTCCAAAGTTTGTATGTTTTTCAGCATTTCCAATGAATGACATTGTTATTACCTCAGCTGATTATACCATCAAACACCTTTATCTTTCCTTACATTTTTCTCAAGGTTACTGCCAAAAAGCTTTCAAAGAACAAGTTCATTTTATATCCCGTTGTTTTTGCATATTCTCTTGGCAGCTTTCCCGATACGATACTTAGCCACGATCTCAAAGATTCAACCTTCTTTTTCTTCCCCCCATTCTAAGACTTGGTGATTACACGAATGTTAGTTTTGTGACTCATGCTGAAGTTTAAGAGGTTGGAGAGGTTTGTTATTTTTAATCATAATTTACTTGTGAAGCACAAATATATTATGGTGGCTTAAAAATAGCCCCTGAACTGGAAGACATTTTCTCAGCCCTCAGAACTAATGATCAAGTGAACATAATCACATGGTGCTTTTGGGTCTAACAATTACACAAAGGGGCTGATGTACTGTATCAATCAGTGAAAAGAGTGGAGAAGTGGACCAGTGGAGACGTTGCCCATAGCAACAAATCAGCTCTGAAGCAACATTTATCAAATGCAGTCTATAAAATGATAGGTACAAGCTGATTGGTTGATAAGGACAACTTTTCCACTGTTCCACTTCTTCACTTTTTTCCTTGCTTGATACATCAAGCCCATAATGGGAAAGTTAAATTTTAAATGGATGATATCGGAATAAAAAAAAGTTGGTCTTTTAGATGTGTGTAGCATTAGTGAAGGACCGGATTATAAGAAGGGTGGATGGGGCGGTCGCCCAGTGCCCCCCACACATTGGGGGCCCCAACACTCAGCAAACATTTTGCCAGATGTATGAAGCTCTGGGAAGTGAAAACGTGGAGAGTGATAAATGACCAACCAATCAGCTCCCAACTGTCATTTTTCAAACACAGCCTGTAACATGGTGGTTGGGAGCTGATAGGTTGGTCGTTTATCACTCTGCACTTTATCACTTTCCAGAGCTTTATACATCTGCCCCATTGTCCCCAACCCGGGCTACTCTGGACTCTCCCTGGCCAGCTTCCGGCAACATCACACTCACTGATGGACTTTTGATTTAAGACGGAAACAGCTTTTCTCAGCCTCTACAGTGGGTGGCCCGGCAATGACTGATGATCGAAGCCCCACTCCCTCGCTGATAACGCCGTTATCCCTCTTTCTGTCTTTCTCTCTTTCCCTCTCTCCCTCTTCCTCTTTCACTCACCACTCAAAATCCTCTGTTTACCTCTGGTAGTGTACTAGATCATGTCCGCAATGCAGATGGGAGTCCATTCCCAGCAGTGCCATGGACATGATGTAGTATGCTGCGACTTTGCCAGTCAGTGGACAGTCCAGAAACAAGGTAAGGGGCATAGTAGTGGCTGCGGGGGGGCGTGGCAATTTTAATGGTAGGAGCCCCCACAACTTAGTTGCCTCGAGTCTCCCACAAGCCTTAATCCGGCCCTGCAGTGGTGGCACTTGGGTTAGTGACACCCAGTGTGGCCAGTAAAGTCCCGAAATGGTGGTGTGATCTCATGTGGAGGAGCGTGGCCTTACAGCACACTCCCGATTTCACCACTCTGGGGGTGTGCCCAGTACTCCAGGAGATGCCAGGCTGTCCACAGAGACTTTGCCTGCACTGCCATTTCCTTAGTGACCGGGAGCCAGGTGCTGCTCTGTGATGTTAGTGTGCAGTGCCCACTAGGAGGAGCTGCACCACCCTAGTAATGCCACTGGTGTGTAGTAATCTTATATTTAATGGCAGAAGTAGAGTTAGTTTATGTTGGGAGCAATTTGATAAATATAGACTTTTGTGGCGTATACAGTATACTTTGTATCAGATGCCGCATTCCCTCATCTTTTTGGCACTATTGGTAGTTGCCTAGATGCACTGTATCACTAGTCCCTTTAAGTAATGCTGGGCATACACAGCCAGATAAAATGTCTGTCAGACCGACAGACATTTTATCTGGCCGGCTGCCAGCCGCAGATGTCGCCGGCATACACTGTGAGAGAAATCTCACAGTGTATCAGCCCGACATCCGCGCTCCGCCCCCGGGGGAGGAGACATTTCCCTGTTCCTTCCGTAGGAAGGAACACAGGAAATGTCTGTCTGTCGGCCGCGCTGGGCATACACTGCGGCCGACAGTTACCGGGTAAATATCGCATCGGACGGGCATGCTGGACAATCCTGCATGCCCGACCGAGCAATATTTAACCCTCAGTTGCCCCCCCCACACGCTACAATTATCGGGGTGATCCGCCGATATCAGGCGGATCGCCCCGATAATTGTAGCGTGTATGGCCAGCATAAGACTTAAAATGGATATTGTTTAAACATACACAACAGACACTGTATGATTATCTGCAAGTTGTGCACTACTTGAAATTCCCTCAGCCCGTTTTTTAAATATTATTGAATATGGCACTTTTATGGATTCAGCAATTTTATCATAATATATTCTCCAATTTACCCATGTAGCACACAGAAATCTCCTTGACACAGCATTTTTGGTTTTAGGCATAAAGTTATTTGAGTTTGTTAAATGTCAACACAAGTCACTCTGCTTCAGAGGAAAAAGTTCTATTTCATCAAATGGCAGAAAAATGTAATATTGAGCTGTTGCAGTTTTATTCTTTTTTTATCCGGTGTGTTCAAGATTAAATGGCACTCCTAGCATTTATTGTTAGAGATTAGATGTCAGGCAGCCGAAAGCATTGATCGGAATTCTGGGCGAGCTCCAGGAACTGTTTCATTTGATCATGCTTGCCCTTGAAATTACTTTACAAAATTGTTTGTTACTAGGTGTAAACTTAAAAAACAAAGTTCCAAGACCTGTAAATGGGGCAAGAAGCTCAAGGCTAGGTTTACAGCGTTAAATGTACGGCATTAGTATATTAACACTAATAAATGGCACCAAACCTGCAAATTACATGGCAATTACAGCAAATTCTAAATTTTCATTGGCGTCAGGTAAATGTGCTCTACATGGGAGCTGAAAGTAGTTAAAAGGGGATATAAAACATATTTTAAAACCTCATGTATAATATACAGTACATGTGAGTGTGGTGACGAAGGGGTATTTTATGCTGGATCAAGGGAAAGATGTATCAAGCCTCCAACGAAGTGTAGGATAAGTGGAGAAGGAGGCCATAGCAACCAGTCAGGTCCTAGGTGGCATTTACCAAGTATATTCTATAAAGTGATAGGTAGGAGCTGATTGGTTGCTATGGGAAATTCTCCACTTGTCCTCTTCTCCACTCTTTAGGAAGTTTGATATATCTCTGCCTGTATCGATATTGCCTCAACTGACTGGGAGCTGTAATGATGATCTCACTCATAGTAGCCTCTGAGTGCCAGCTGCTGTACAAGTGTGGTGTATATCTGTGAGAGATACAGTAACATCTTAACGTTCTTGGGTTAGGTGTATTAAACCTTCTAAAGAGGACTAGTGGGAAAGTTGTCCATAGCAACTGATCAGATTAATATGGAAAATCAATGTAGTTAAGGCTCTTATACATGCAATGTTGGGAATTTGTAGGGTACAAAGGTCAATTTATACAGCACCACACGTGAAATACTTCGATAAATTATAATAAAATGTGGGCAAACCTGCTAGTGTATACTGCAGCTGACATGCACTGGTCCTGTGACTAAAGGATGGTTCATCTAAGGGCCTATTTATTAATATTAGTGATAAGGAGCTAAAAGCTTATTATCACCACATACTGCAGCAATTTGGAATGTTTTGTGTCCACTATTTATCAATCCTATGCTCCTTTTGGACACACCACAAAAATCCCATGAACATTAGGGTCACACATGTGCAAGCCTAGGTTACCAGAGAGGGCTCTATAGGATCCCTCTCCCGAAAAAAAAATGCTAAATTTGTAGCTCATGGGCTGTATAAAGTAATGTCCTTTCAATTTTAAGGAGCTATTTACTTGTGTGGTTATGTGATGTATTTTAAAATCATGATCTGCAATTTATTTAATTTCTTTCAGTCTGGATGTAAGTTCTTAGAGCTGATGGGGACATTACTGTACTTTCTGCTGCCAGGAACTTGTTCACAACACTGCCACCTTGTGGCGTTCAGACTGCAGACCACTATAGCACTGCATTTCTATGCTTATATACTTTACAGCAAAGGTTTTCATTTATTAATATTAATATTTCATGTGAACTGACAAGTGTCCGCTGCTCTCTGTGTGATGTGCCAGTGTGTATGTGTATTGTAAGTAATGCATCACTAACAGCATTGTGATAAATAAGGATATTCTTCTACGACATCCTGGAGGATGAAATCACTTGGCCTGCAACCTTGTACCTATACATAGTCAAATATACCTCTTTGGTGTGTTATAATAACTTTATATTTCACATTATTATATCATATATTTAATATTACATTGGAGCATTGTGACAGCAATGCATTCAGTAGTCATGTCATATTGAGTTTGAGAACCAATAAATATATGCAGGCCGCACTGTGTGAAATGCGTGTTAGTACATGACCGTGGGAAAAGCTTTGTTGGAGATGTAATTAAAACGTTGGCAGTTTGTACATCTTATTATTAATGTTGTAGAGGAAAAGATGACAAATCGCAAAAAAAATGTTAACTATCTCTGTCATTTCATTTGGCTCTTCCTATCTATGCTGTGCAACATTTCTTACGCTGATTACACGTTTAACACGGTGGAAAACAATAAATGAGTTTGAGCTAGAACCTATTTCCACCACTGGAGTTCCAGTAACATCCCCAGGTACTGTAGTAAGGGGCCAAATAAGAACTACAGAAGCATTGCAGTTAGTGCCGGATTCTAATTTCTATACAATTTATCAAACGTGAGTCGTACCAGGGAAATACGGAAATTTAGCAAACTAATAATCTGCAAATATGTTAAAGTAAAATAATGAGAACTGTAAATGGTTCATGTGATACAAACATAGAGCTTTAGCATTTATTCATTCATCTTACTATCAGTCATTACTGTATGTTTTTTAGGTCATCGAGATCACGAGAGCAATGCATTGTGTCCGCCCAATCTCTGTCTGCCTGTATGTACTCAAGATACAGACCACACATGCTCATGCATTTACAGTGCTCTATAATATAATGTAAATCAATATGTGTCACGGAATCGGTATGTAATGCGGCTGTCGGGGTGCCTATTGTCAAAATACAGACAGTGGCATCCCGATGGTTGGTACCCCGACAGGGGTCGGGTAAGTATAATTACCCTTCCCCTTTCTCCCCCTAACCCTCCATTCTTGTAGCCTAACCCTCCCCACCCTGTACCCTAACCCTAACCCTCCCAGTAAGTGCCTAAACCTAACTAAACCTAAGTCTCTCCCCTTCATGCCTAAACCTAACCTTCCCCCCTTAGTGCCTAACCCTAACATCCCCCCGAGTGGTGCCTAACCTTATGCCTCCTCCCTAGGGGTGCCTAACCCTAACCCTCCCCAAAACCTAACCTGTGCCTAACGCTAAGGACATCCCGGACTTACCTCTTTCGGGCTGGCGTCCTTCTGGATTCCGGTGTCGGGATTAAGATAGGCGTCGGTATTTCGATGCCTATCTTAAGTACTGTATCGGACTTTCAGTGTCGGCATTCAGGCCAGCGGCATGCTGTCTGCCTGTCTGATATCTACATCCCGAGTAGAACAATCTAGATATAAAGACCCCCCCTCATTTAAACAACTTGTTAGTCTTCCTACTCAATGATGCAGGGCATGCTGACACACATCGAGCTAATCAGACAATGAAGGGGAACCCTGCTGATCAGTAGATGTTCTGTGAGCCATAAATAGATGTTATCTGGGTCAAACGTACTAGATTTCACGAACATGGCTGGTTTGTCTGTACATCACAAATAACACTGTTAAGTTTAGACAAGAGACGGCATTTATGAGGATTTCTTTGTGTGTGCACTGTGCACAGATCTCTTGTGGGCATCGAGAGCTTTTTAAACGGTTATATAAATACTATGTTAGACTTGGATATAGTTAAAATGCCATATAAGGTCACTGCTTGTCAACTGAAAAAATGAATCTGTAACAGATTACTCCTTTATACCTTTGAAATGAAAATAAAAAGAGAATTGCTCGAGCAGCAGTACATCACTGTTAAACTTAAATGAAGCTATCAAATAAGATCAAGCTGTAACTTTCTTTTCTGGAGTACATACAAAACAAATGGGATAGAACTTTTTTTGTTTAACCAAGACTTTTAATTGTCAGGACGGAGTGATATAAATTTAGGCGTCTATGAAATCCATTCCAATATTTATTACCAGTTTATACAGCGCACACATATTTCACTGCGCTTTAAAGAGAATATTTCAGTCATTCACATCAGTCCCTGCCCCAGTGGAGCTAACAATCTATGGGCCTGATTCAGCAGCGGACCCAATGCCGATATTTACGCAGATCCAGCGATTATTTGACACACTGGGGTTAATAGTTTGTCACAAGCTAATTAGCCAGTATAATTTTGAAGTAAATTGGAGCAACCTGAGGAAACCCAAGCAAGCACTGTGGCAACATACAAGCTCCACACAGATGTGCCGTGACTGGGAATTGATCTCATGACCTCAGTGCTGTCAGTTAAGTTAATAAGTTAATAATACTTTGTTTTAAAAGGGGTTCTTATGGTGTTTTCAGTATAACCGCACACCCCATTACCACGTCACCTGCACCAGCCGTTTTTAAATCCAAAGCATAATTAGCTCGGGTCTATTAAGTATGATTACGTGGTGAGGTAAATAAGAACGTTCTTTGCTTTAAGGAAATGGTTGAATTCATAATTCTGGGACTTGAAGGTTAGAGCAGATATAAAGTAGAAGCTTCCAATGCTTTATAGTTCATCATTTCAGAGCCTCCTGTTAACACTATATTTAATTACATTTAAGAACTCTGTAGATCTGTCCTATATTTCTTGGAAGAAAACTCTGGCCTGATTCAGCATTGGGAATAGAGTGAGATCTCTCTCTCAACTGTGAACCTGAACAAACCATATTGCAATGCAAGGGGTGTAAATACATACATTTTTTTACATGTGGGTAAATAGTGGCTGCTTTTGCATGTAGCCCACAAATACTGCACAGCTTTATTATTACTCTACAATTTACATGTCAGTTTGGAAACACTCCTCCCAAATCTAAATCTCTCTGCACATTTTAAATCTCCCCCACCTGCTGTGCAGCATGGTTTCACCAAGATGATCAGTAGAGAGAGATATCGCTCTCTATTCCCAACTCTGAATAAGGCCTTCTGTCTGCAACAGCAAATAATTTAATTCTCTAGCAATTTAAATGACTTACTTTATTCTGTATTACTATTATTATCATTATTATTATTATTATTATTATTATTATTATTATTATTATTATTATTATTATTATTATTATATAGCATTACCATATTGTACAGTGTTTTCATACCAGTATCTTCCCCTTCTGAGCTTATAATCTGCTACAAACTCCACATACAGTATACAGTTAGTTTTTGATGTATCATCTATTTTAAGTCAAATTTAACAACCAAGGGAAAAAGGACACTTCAATGTGCATACAAAGGTTTTTATCCATAGATGGTTTTTTGCAAAGAATCATTTTATAAAGGTGCAAGTTAAGTTTTTGTTACAAACAACACAGAAATGTATATTATTTAATCATTGTAATTATCTTTACATTGCAAAATATTATTATTGTATATAAAAGGAGGATATTAACCATACTTAACTGGTACACATAACACAAAAGACCTTCATGACTGTGATACAATAATGCCTTGTGGCCACATGGTGGTGCTGTTTAATAATGACAGCATTTATCCTTGGGAAGTAGTTTGTGCTAATTTATTTATAACGTGGTAACATATTATTAGGAACTTATTTTAGAACCTTAGCGAGCTTTATCCATGTTATTTAGGAAATGTAGGTTCTAAGAATAGCAGAGTACTATTTTGTGCTTGAGTAAAGAAAACATGGTTTTAGGAATATTATTTTTGAACATATATGTAACCTAGCTTATTGTATTTTCATGTCAGATTATGGGATCATTTAAAGTAAAATCAAGAAAAACCATTTTAACATAGTGTTTTAAAATACATTCTGAATTAACACTTAATCACTGTCATGATTTAAAACATTAATGAGGATACACTAAGCAATATTCGAGGGGGAAGTGTAAAAGTGTAATGAAGAGGTTGTTATAAAAAGGTAAGGAGTATATTTACTAAAGTGTGGGTTTATAGAAATGGAGAAGTTGCCCATAGCAACCAATCAGATTCTACGTATAATTTATCTAGCACCTTCCTGACGATAACAGCTGGAATCTGCTTGGTTGCCATGGGCAACATCTCCACTTCATTAGACCCACACTTTAGAAAATATACCCCTAAGTTTGATACGAAAGTTAGACTTTTGCACTATGCTTTGTTATATGCTGTATCAATAAATGTTAATAAATATGTTTCTCTTTTTCATTTTTCTGCCTCTCTGTACACTGAGACACAATTCTAGTCTTCACATTTCTCTCCTAAGACTAAATAGAGGGCCTCCACCTTTATAAGTGCTAAGGGGAGAGGGGGCATAAAGGTAGGTTGGTGTAAAAACAAGACAAGTTACAGTCCACACCAAATTACATGTCCATGACAAGGGACATATCACATATATGCAGCCTACGGCCTGTACAGTTTTTTTTTTGTTCCATCTTAAGACAAACTGGACAAATCTGCAGTCAAAGTAGGGCTGTTGCTTTTTTTTGTTAAACTATATGGATGTTTGTAAGCCCATTTTTCTTCTGTCGCGTGTTGATGTTTATGTGAATTTTTTTTAAATAAAATAATGCTGACACGGTTAAAATGCTTTCATTAGCATTAGTACCATGTCGGCATTATGCGTCAGCATTACCATTACACTGCCCACATAGAAATTGTCAACACTGCAACTGATGACAAACTAAATATGACTTGCCAAATGCATCTCACTCATATCTCTGCGGCTGTAAATGTGCATCAATGGGTGGCAACAATACGATTTGTAGGTGCGTCGGGTGTCGTGGGTGAGACATCAGAGTTACTGGCTATTTTGAGTCAGTAACGTTCTGGGTGGTAACTTCAGAGGGATCTCGTGTACCTATCATGCTGCTGCTGCTGATGGCTCCTCACACACTTGCAGATAATAGTGGGCAGAGCCGTAACTAGACTTTTTGGTGCCCTGTGCCAGAGAGGGCTTTGGCGCCCCCCTCATTTTTCAAAGGGACATAATGCACCCAAAAAAAGGGCCATGGCCTCATGGGGAAGGGCCAGGGAAGAGATAGGGGAGGCCAGGAGATGCTGGGGATGAAATAAGAGGAAGCTACAAGTGAGAATGATGATAAACAGAAATCTGACAGGCCCAAACAGCGCCCTCTGACCTGTGGTGCCCTGTGCCATGGCACCGGCCGCACTACCCTAGCTACGGCCCTGATAGTGGGGCAGTACGATCACAAACATGTGTATGCTTTAGGATAGGGGTGGGCAATAAGCAGCCCCCCAGCTGTTGTAGAACTACACATCCCAGCATGCCATGACACAGTTTTGCTATTTGGTCATGCTAAAACTGTTGCAAGGAACGCTGGGATTTGTGGTTCATCAACAGCTTGAAGGCGGCTTATTGCCCACCCCTACTTTAGGATGAGGATATAGTTGCATTAGCAGTCTGTTTGCAATCCATTCGCATCCAGAATGCAGTCTCACTCAGACCTGCGTGAGACTCAGAATGGGCCCGTTATATCTGATTTTCCTACCAGAAATGGATGAAAAACGGATCTAGTATAAAAAGGTACAAAAGTGCATTTAATAACGTATAACTGACAAACATAAAAGATAAATAAACAAATCCACTACGCAAACTATTTAGTAGTTTAATAATACATCTAAAAACGTCTGCGAGCACATACGGCACCTCATTCCGAGGTGCACGCAGTGATGGATGCCATCGGCCCTTGTTTTCAGTCTTTGCATGCATCTGATTTGCACTGCACATGCATCCCGACCATCGACGGCTCCAGAAGGGCTGCAGCGCAGTCCAAAATTCAAACAGGGGAGCCACACCAACTGCCACCCCAAACTCTGCCAAACATCACCAGCCGGGACTCACTGGCAGTTGGTGTGGCTCCCCTATTTAAATTTTGGAGTACGCTGCAGCCCCAGTTCTGGAGCCGCCACTGATCCCCATGGTTACCAATGGGAGATGCAGTAAGATTTGGATGCAAGAGCCTTGAATTGCATTGGGAATTCCCGGGAAGTAACATGGGGGTGGCTTAGCATAAAGACACCAATGCGCCTGCGGAAAAAGATGTAGCTGTGGCGCATCTGTGTGTACCTTTCAATCAGGTCCACTGTAGCCTTAGGGGAACTGAAGTGACAAAATAAAGGACTGTACTGTAGCTTGTTGAGTGTATCAACTATAATATTTTGTAATCTAAAATAATTGTCACATTATTATTATTATTATTATTATTATTATTATTATATAAGAGTTATTATAGAACATGTTAACTCACACAAGAAATAACTGCTAGTTAGTGTAATTAGCCTTTCCTAAAAAGAAAGAAGTTTATTGCTCAGAAATGTAAAAAAGTAAGTGCACACACTACAGATGAAAGTGATCCTAGCGTAGGCTCCTGTTTACTGGAATTAAATGCTGTAACACAACTGAGAAGTATTACAAGCTGTAACTTGCTAAATGAATTTCTGCAGCTCGCAGTGACGTTGCCGCAGTCGGCTAATCATCGGCCTGCACACTTCCTTCCTATGGACATTCTTTCAGCTATAGACAATGTGATGTAGGAGAGAAACCAGCCCCTGATATAGCGCTAATCTTACATTGTAACAGTGACTTCACTGCTGTACAAAGTGGCAATTATCAGCAGCATTTTTCCAAGGCATCTGAATAGCTCTTTGTGTGACCTCCGGTTGTGTGTTACACGAGCATAGTCACTACAAAATGCAGCTTACATGCAGCAATTCTTGGTGATATCCCAAGCTAGGTTGATCAGTCTTAATATTGTATTTAAATTCTAGTTATTGTCTATGAAAATGAGTCAGTGGTTAACTATGTAAGTATAAAGTAATTTGCATATAATACAAAATGTATCATTTACCATGGGTCTTTTGTTATGCTCAGTATGTACGACGAGGGCTTTCCATTCAGCAAATAGATCATTTAGGCAAGTTTAAAATTGGTTGATTTGTGCCTTTTTATACTCTCACTAACTATGTAACAATGTTACTTCTGGCACTGCTATTTGTTCATCGCTTTTATTTGTATCATTCCACTTCTCATTGGTTACCTGAGTGATTTGCATCCAGCTAGGTCTAAACTGTCCTAAATGCATTCCAACTTGCAGCATGTATGGGCCCCTTATGACTCCCTCATTCCATATTATAACGCTTCTCTGCAGCCATGCCCTCACTAGCATAATCCCACCAGTGGATGCGTCCCGACTTCTCATAGGACCAGCACACTCCTCTCCTGCTGCTGTAGACATTCCCAGGATCTGATTGGCTACTGGTTGTTCAATCCCCACCCACTTATAAAACTGAGGACTTTTCAGACCAGCAGGAGATAAGTGCTGAATACAAAAAAAGTGGTCAAACCCTAGTCAAATGCACCTTAAGGTGGGTACACGTTAGAAGATATGTCGCCCGATCGGCAAATGTGTACCCATGCGCGCTCCCCCAGGTCATCCATCGGGGTCGTTCCGTTGGCCTGCATGTAATCCTGAAGGAACGACCCAGCTGCTGACACCAGGCAGGTGAATGGAGCCAGTGCCCGACATATAGGGTGGTCAGGCACCAGATCATGTAATGTGTATCGGCCGCCTAATATGTCATCCTGTCGGACGTCGCATCGCTGGGTACACACATCGGTAAGTGTGTGCCCAGCTTTAGAAAGGGGATAACAGCTTACATATAAATATTTATCTTAAGGTAGGTACACATTAGACCATATGTCGCCCGATCTGGCAGATCGGGCCGACATATCGTTCACATCGGCAAATGTGTATCCACTATGGATGACCGTGTGCACTCCCGCAGGTCGTACATTGGGTTCACTCGGTCGGGCTGTCGGAACAACCCAGCTGCCAACGCCAGGCAGGTTAATGGAGGCGGTGCCCGACGCATCGGGCTGTCGAGCACCGGATTTTGTAATGTGTACCGGCTGCCGATATGTCGGGCCTTTGCATCGCTGGGTAGACACATCGGTAAGCATGTACCCAGCTTAGTGTTAAATCTATGAGTCAATGCTGGCCAAGTAGGCAAAGGGCTTATAAACATAGCAATATGGTATTATGTTATTATAAGTCCCTTTAGATGGCAAGATACCCATTACCCATACCTGCATTACAGAGTACAGTAGTGTACATAGAGACTAACAGACATGTTAGCAAAATAATGGAACTTGTTAAGCTCTATATGATATGATTGACAGTTAAAACCTGAAACAAACACTGAGGGGGAGATGTATGTAGCTTTGTAGAGAGAAGATTTTGCCCAAAGCAACCAATCAGCTTCTAACTGTCATTTATCTAGCACAGTCTTTGAAAAGACAATGAAGCTGATTGGTTGTTTTGTGCAACTTCTCCAAGGCTTGATACTGTGCATCTCTTCACCGAGTATTAGTGTAAACTGTTAGCACTGCCAAAATACATCCCCTAAAATAAATATTCCTCATTATCTTAATTATTGTTAGCCTAGAAAACGCTTATGCGGTTAGTTAATTACTTACGCATTATATAAAATATTAAAAAAATATTGCATTTATCTTTCCCGTTATAATCTCAGGTATCTGGCCTTTATGTTGGACAGTATCATCTGTTATGTAGTGAGGTTGAGCAACTTTAGCTGTAGCTAGGCAAGTAATTAAAATGAACTATTTCCAAACTTCAAGTTTGTCTTGTTTCCAAATATCTCGAGTTTAGTTACTAAGTGAGTCTGACAGAATGGCATTGTGCCTGTGCGTAATAAATGTACAAAATGCTGAGCTGTGAGGACCAGCTAGTCTGGTGCAATGCATTCCCTGTGCCAGGTACTGTACCCTGGCATAACATATACTAAGTTCTGTAAAATGTTAGGATAATTAAATATTAGGATATGCTGTTTATGGAAAAGTGGCACTTGGCGCAACAAAGGCTATAACCTCAGTACAGATTAAGTGATCTCACTAAACAATTTTATGGCGTGCCTCCTGAGGTTTTACAGCTGGGACTTTGTCTGTTTTTTGCCGTTTACTTATTTACTGGCAAAAGTAATTTTGCCCGGCAAATAATGCAGTTATCGGATATATGGATTCCTTCAGCATTCAGAATATAATGCAATAGGTCATCAGAAATCAAGTTAAAATATACTCTTTAGGTGGAATGAAATGAAAACTACATTTTCTGCTTCCTTTGTTGATTTTCCTGCTGTTACTAATACTCAAAAAGTTATTTCGCTTAGTGAAACGGTCCAATGTTGTACTGTAAATCCCATCACACTTGTAAATTCAAAGTAAAGCAATTCCAAACTCCGTACACAGAAATTAGGTACAGTACTACCAATGGGTTTGTTTAACAATTCTACATGGTTTATTGATTTTTCATTGTATATTCATATCATCTGTGCGTTAGCTCCATTAAAAGTGATATTAATGTCGCTTAGTACTTTCCATTCACATAATAAAAGTTGAGGCCTAGCAAGGTGTGTAGGACAAGTTTTGCGCAAAACTGTGCCAAGGCCTGCCCAGGCATAAAATACTAACATACGTTGGACTATTCTCTTTTTATGCTGCTTTATTGATATGGCCTAGACAAGGACATACATTTTTAAACCACAGGAGTCAATACCAGTATATGGGTTTGATATATTATGTCGACGGTGATCATGTCGGCATTCATAAAGTCTACATAAGAATATTGACAGGGTCATAATGTCGAGAGTGAATGTGTCGGCATCCACCAATATCGACATGTATAATGACGACACTTTTAAATGTCGACATGGACAGAATGTTGAAAATCTATTTGTACAGTATCTGTGACCCTAACCCTTACTCTAATGTCAACATTTAAACCATGTCGACATCATTATGAATGTTTAAGCAGTGACTGTCGACGTGATGACTGCATACCATATTATATGCAATAAAGTTTTATATACAGAATTATTGTATTGTAGAGTAGAGACAATATCATTCAAGTTTAGTAGAGACACCATGCACAAACTAGTGCTATAACAATGGCATCCTTAGTGGAATATGAAAGAACAAATTAATTTGATTTTCTGGGTATTAGAACATGGCTTTAAATCTATGTTTAAATCTATATTCAGCTATAATATCAAAAATTGGTGTGCGGACAAATACTCCTCCCCTCACACCCCCCTTTTCCTCTTCTCCCCTGCACATACACTCATTACTTTTTAAGACTTTGGGGTCTTGGATTGAGATAAAGTGAATGGAGTTAAAGTACCAGCCAATCAGCTCCTAACTGCCATGTCACAGGCTGTGTTTTAAAAATGCCAGTTAGGAGCTGATTGGTTGGATCACCATTTGAGATTAGTAATGAGTGATAAAAAGAATATCACTGGTTGATAAATCTGGGCCACAGTATGAGCCAGATTCAGAGTTGCAAGCAAGTCGGGCGCATCTGCAGCCACATCGTGTGCTCGGAAATGAATGCGGATCTTCGTCTATATTCACAGGTGGCCATTTGCTTGTGAAAGTAGCCGCCATCACTATCAACGCGCATCGCACCTGCTCTATACCTGGTGCAAGAGGTCCGTCTGAAATGAACTCTGACTAAGACACATTCCCACCTATATGCCCATGACATGCCATCAGAGCACTAATCTTACATGCAACTGACCAGCTGCCGCCCAGTTATACCCACAAAGCCACTAGTGGAGATGCCTCTGACATGCAAAGGACAATTGTTTGTTGTTGCTCAAAGTTGCGTATATTCGGCTATGGAGCCCTCACAGTGAGAAATGTCACAAGATCCGTCCGCAAAATGGACCAATCAGTCTATGTAACAACATTGAAGGCTAATAAACAATTGGGTGTTATTCCAAAGTGTGTTAAGGTATTTTTGTCCTCTGTTAATAGGCCGAGCACAATGAATGGCAAGTAAGATCATGTTCTGAAGCATATACTTAGATGCAAGCTTACCAGTGTGGCTCCATCAGTCCAGCGGAAATCATTCTCAAACATCTTATCATTCAGTCCAATCCATTGGTAGTCATGGCCCAAGCCTTTTAGAGAGAACAAGATAAGGGTAAAAACAGCCGTAATAAAAACAAACTTCGCAAGACACAAAATACAGTCTAAAAACTAATACTGCTAGATATACAATTGTTCCAATGTAATTAGCACTTACGGTTGACAAAATTCTGCTCTTCCTGTGACAAGATGCTGGTCAGGTGACCTCCCTGTACGCGACACTCTCTCTCTGCTGCGTCCCAGGTGCGTCGGTGAGCAAAGTATTTGTAGCAATGGCCTTGGAATTTGTGCCAACCATAATCACAGATTTCAGTGTCTAAATTGGATTAAGACAAATGACATGAATATTTTACCATACAGCATATTTATTTTGCATAGTGCATAAGGCATTGTTCTGGTTGCTACAGCCTTTCAGTAGCGCGTCTAGTTTAATCCGAATGTTTGAAATAAATACTCCCCTATATTATCTTATATTATTATTATTAAGTGAATAATAATTTGGGACAAGGCAAAAGAGGCAATATTGTTTCTTACACTTGCTATTAAATCTACAGTGTCGTCCCTATGTGCGTATATGATGTAACATTCTATGCATTCAACTACAAGTACTTTCTAATTTTGGAACCAGATATGAGTAGCCTGTCTTCTTCCTGCTTTATTGAATATCTCACATATGGCTTGTCAAATATCTTGTCAGAGCAATATGGTGATAGGTTATTATCGAACGTCTATTAACGCATGTCCATCCAAATCCGTAATCATTAAAGAAAAAAAAATAGCTAGAAGTTCTGGGTATTCAAATATGGTATGTTTTCTGCATCTGTGTTATTTTTTCCTCTCTTAAGGTAACTGATGGCTTAAGCAATATAATTGTGCAACTGTAGCATTTAAATAAGCAAACACAGCTACCATCTGCAACCTTACGGTCAGCTGGCCCTGTGTGATTAAATTCTGCAAGCGTGCAAATCTTTAAAAAGAAAAAAACATACACACATTAAATGTATAGAAAAAAAACTTCTTGTCATGCAGAGTCATTTTTCTCTTGAAGTCAGCATAGCTACATGAAATAATATTACAAAAGGGCTAAATAATATTTCATAATTGATGTAAACATCGGGAATGATTCAATGTTCTAAAGAGTAGATCATTGAAGGGGGTTTTAAAGGTGAATGAGCACATTTTGGAAGCTTAAAGCATATATTGTTGTATGTGAAAGACAGAACTTGATAAACTGCAAGTAGTAAAACTTAATCTCAGCATTAACCCACACCCATCCTGTGGTACAACGCAATACATGATCAATCTACTTGGCAGCTCTTTAATTCCAATGAGTATAAGACTGACGCGGCAAATTTAGTCTCCTGCCAGACGCGAGTGTCTACATCGCTAATACGGTTTTATTTTGTCTGGCAGAATGGAAATTTGGCTGGGGATACTTTCCCCAGTTCCCAAACCACTGCACAGCCCTAAGCTAAGGGGGAAAATGAAAACCAGAGATGAGGAACCAAAAATCTGTTACTTACTGATAGACTAGAAAACTTTTAACCACTTACGGAAGCAGCTTTGCTGATATTGACTATCTGCTTACTGGCAGGCGAGAGTTAGTGATATTACTTTTATTATTGCCAAATCAAATCTGCACTAGATACGTAACAACCAATCAGCAAGTTTGGCATAAAGCAAGGGGATACTTTGTTGCTATGGATTTAGTACAGACAGAGTTGCACATTTGAACATTGTTAGCAATTAATTCTATGTGGGTTTTATTCACGACATTGCTGGGCCGCTCTGCTTTAAGATCTTTGAATTGCTATTGGTGCATTTTAACATCTGAAATTCACATGTGACCACACTTCAAACAGAACATGTCTGAAACAAGTTATCATTAAAATCCGCTTCCTTAATCAAGTGTAATTATCCATTAAGCGAAACATTTCAAATGGAATTAAGATGTTCTTTCTTTTCAGTAGGGCCGCTAAAGTATACAGAGTGGTCTGCTTACTGTGGCTTTCACCCTCTAACCATATGGTATCACTGTAATTATGGATTGTGTACAGGACCCAAGGCACAATGCCTGTGTTAGAAAATGCACTTTGGTTCTTAACCCTCCATTTATTTCAAAGTGACCTGGGTACAAGGCTGGAGCTAAAGTCATGTAATGCAACATCACCAGAAGACAGAGCAGATGTTAATCAGAAAACAATGGCTAAGCAATATGTTGTAATATACACAAAGATTTCACATCTTGATAAGCATTACAAAAATTTAAGTAACATGGGGGTCTATGTACTTGAAGAGAAATAAAGTGGATGGCGATAAAGTACCAGCCAATGAGCTCCTTTCATTTTTCAAACACAACCTGTAACTTGACAGTTAGGAGCTGATTGGTTGGTACTTTATCGCTATCCATGTTATCTCTTTCCAATGCTTAGTACATAGGGCATGACTCAGCATGGACCGCATGGCTGCGTTCGCATACAATCGCTAGCTGCGAAAATATGCTAATGAATGCAATCACACGGCAACCGCAACACTATACCAAGACGCCCATCACTGTATGAAGCCACCCACTTCCCATGACGTGCATCCGCGTCAGCAAAAACATTGGTAACATCGAGTAACATCAGAACCATTCGCACAGTTGACCCGACCTCACAAACTGCTAAACTTCCTGTCGCCATCTAGACCTATGCCAGTGTATACAATCGCAGGGGCTTAATTATGCACACCCCTGTAACGGCATTCAAACGCACACGCACGCCTGCGTTCCGCTGACCATCCCCCCTCTCCACCCCCAAACAGTCACTTCCTGTCATTCACTATGCGATTAGATTGTGTGCTCATTGCAATCGCTTCCCGAACACAGCGGCCGGTTCACGCATGCACACTGCGAAGCATACGCATGCCCAGAGCACAAACATCAACCGGCTGCGTATGCGTGCAGCCGGTCGATGTTTGTGCTATGCGTATGCGTATGCGATCCAACCTGAATAAGGCCCATAGACCCCATGGTCCTGAGCTTCCAGCTAAATAGTTTCTTTTTGTAAATTCTATCCTACTTTCACAATTAAATGTACACTGGCTAGTAATATACATATCCCCCTAATACTTACTAAATTCAATACACTATCTTACTAGCTGTGCACTTCCAACATTACTTTATATCATCAAACAGCAGAATGATCTGCTTATTTCTTATAACTTACACAAACTGACATAACTAGTGCACAATATGAGACTATAATCTATTCCTGCCCCCAGAAAATAAAAGATTATGGCTAAATAAAAAACAATGCAAATTTATATTTCATTATTTAAATAATTCTACTAAGTTTCTTCAGGACAATCTGCTCATTTTCAGAGATTAAAAGTTTTAATTTTATCTCTGTTGCCGCCAGGGCCGCTGAGACATTGGGCAGGCCGAGCACTGCAGGGATGTGGCAACCAGAGGGGGCCAGAATATGCTATGGATGTAAGTTGCTCTGGTGCGTGGGGGACATGGTTGAGGTATCGCAAGCGGGCTACAGTGGCCCAGGCCCAAGTACTGTGTACTCCAACCTTCCTGAAAAAGATGGTGGTATATTTACTAAGCAGTGGCTTTTTAAATCTAATTGTCAGCGGTTCTGGCCGTGTGATTTAATATGGCAATACTGGTACATTCAAACTAAGCAATGTGTTGCATTTAATATTATTGCTGGTGTAAACCCTGCAGCCATAACTACCGACAATTGGCACCTCTGATATGACGCCGCATAGTAAATATACCACCATGTTTCTTTACTCAGAAAGACATAATCTATAGCACAGCATCTGCTGTTTCCACCTATAACTCAGGCAAGCAGTACTCCAGCTGTTGCTGGCCTGTCACCCATGATGCTTATTCACATGGAGAACGCAGTCCAAACCTGCACATACACATAATCTGGCAGTCTTTCTAATGGTATCTCAGCAATTCTTCAAAAGACAGTGGGTCGAGGTCAGTTATTAACTGCATTGCCCTTGTATTATTTTACCTTGTTCACAAACTGCACCTGAGTAGCTGGGAAGACAGATGCACAGGAATGAATTCATACCATCAACACAAGCAGCTCCATTCCTACATGGGTTTGACTGACATTCATCAATATCTGCAGAAAAGAGGCTGAGTTAGGAATGAGGCATAAAAAAGTGCTATGAAAATTGATGCTGCAAAATCTGAACACGTTGTTAGGCTGCTGAAAACCCTGAACCATTATTAAATGGCAAACCCAGGAATTATTCTAAACCAATTATGAACAAGGATTTAAAACTATTTTTGTCTTCAGTAGCATTTGTGAGACTACTGATGTGTTCACATGCACCTATCCCCAAATTGCGCAAAATAGCCCCTTTTGTCGTTCCTTAGTCTTAGCGACTTATGCTGAGCATACTCCGACAAACATTTTATCTGACAAGCTGACACCATCAGATATTCTGGGCCATATACTGCGAGATATTTAATAGTATATGGCCACAATATCTGCGTTACTTCAAAGGGCAGCGCATACATTGACAGATGCGGCCGACTAATTATCAAGTCTTTCAGCCATGCTAGATGGTTTTACTTGATGGCGGCTATACACTGTACAATTATCTGTGCAATTCATCGATATCCGGCAAACTGGCCGGATGATTGCCCAGCATTAGTGGCAGCACGCGCTTTGCCACATAATTGTTCACAGAATATGCCTCTTTTTCTCATCACTAATGTGACAAGTTACAATACACTAGGTCAGGCGCTGGGTTTACATGCAGCTGCTGTTTGCGACTCAGATGCAAGCCTGTGTAAAAAGGCAAAAGACTGAGGTCAGATACAAGTGAGCCGCACCATGCATTGCGCAAACGTTAAGTTAAAGATTAAGTTATACTTAATCTATAACTTTATACCAATTTCTCTGCAACAAAAATAATACTCCTAAATGTCAAGGACACTATAAGCGACTTTGTAAGCAGCTACAGTGTAAAAAAGATACTAATCTCAGGAAAAATGGTCTGGGAATCGCTGCCCATGGCGGCGCGTCTATATTGCACCATATGGAGCAGAACAGAGAGGTGTATGAGGCCTTATCTGTACATTGCTATGTCCTGCTGCACAGTATAATGCTTACCACAGTAAGGAATCCCTGCACATGTTCCTGGAAATCAGTTTGATTCACCGCCAGCCGCATGGTTCAAATCCCGTGAGCGCTGCCCGACACAGGTGGAAATCCTGATCGTCCTAAGGTAAGTACTACCTAACCTAATTCTACCCCCTAACCCTAACCCTCCCTTAGGGGTGCCTAACCCTAACCTCCCCCCCAAGTGCCTAACCCTAACCCCCCTCTAAGTGCCTAAACCTAACCCTTCCTTCCCCGCAGCATAGAGCTAAGTCCCCCGGGGGGGTGCCTAACTGCCTAACCTTAACCTTCCCCCGAGGGTGCATAACCCTAACTCCTCCTACCCCTAGCCGAAACCTAACCTCCGGGGGGTGCCTAACCCTAAATCCCCCCCAAGGGAGCCCTAAACCTAATCCCTCCCCCCCTCCCTCGCGGCTGTCCGCACCCGGTGCCCGGCTTACCTTCGATCGGTAAGCCGTGTGTCGGGCTCCCAGCGTAGGTCTAATGACAGGTGTCGGGATTTCGACGCCCGTCATTAGTGCCTTGCCGGGATTAAGCAGTCGAGAAACGGGTGGTCGGGATTAGGTCCGCCGGCTTCCCAACTGCATACCTGTTCCTGCACACCTCTCTGGGGTGCGAGGGAGAATGAGAAAAGATGCAACACTACGGGGTGCCATCCCAAACACATCAAGGAGAAATGAATCGCATTCAGTGTGTAATATTCTCATGGGGATGAACTGGTTGGTTATCTATTGCAACAATGTAAACAGAAATGTCTCCGAGGATCTGGTTGGCTGAAAAAGACATTAACTGACCTTCAACATAATTTCTTCCACAGATACAGAATTCCCACTTATCATATTGCAGAGCCCTGTGCTGAATTAATTACATTACATTCTAAAACATCCTTCAAATCAATTAGTTCAGCACATGTAACCGCAATAACAACAATAAGTAAGACATTCAGGAATATACGCTACACACAGACATAACTGGAACACAGAAAGGTACAGTACATTACCCATAAGGGAGAAGTAACAAAAATATATTCTCTCCTATAACTTACCAATTTCACACAGTTCTCCACTGAAGCCTGGCATACATGTGCAGACAAAGGAAGAAGTACCGCGGGCATAGCACGTCCCTCCCTGCTGGCAGAGATTTACCCGGCATGGATCATTGGCTAAAATAGGGCAGAAAAGGGCAATATAGTTAATATAATAACAACTAAACATTATTTAGAGTTTATCCAATCTTCAGTATACTTATTTTAGCATTTATATTTGTAGATGGTTAGTTGGGACAAACAGTAATACATATAGTATATGTATTGTACTTCAAGAACACAGAAGGTTTCATGAACAGAAAATAAGTTTCTCTATTTATAGGACTATGAGTTATTTTTATTTTAAATACTCATATTTTTATTAGGGATGTGCAGGCTCGGATTATTTCGGATTTTCCCAACAAATTCTGATTTTTTTTTTCCGCCAAAAATCGGGTCTCAGAAAGGAGCAAAACGTCATATTTCATGGCAAACATCATATTTCATGGACTTTTGTCCAGGAATGATGATGTTTGTCCATGAAACATGACATTTTGCCTCTTTCTAAGACCAGATTTTTGGCGGGGAAAAGCCTGAACATCCCTAATTTTTATATCTGTTGTTGACCAAAACATTTGATAATGATCATTAATAAGTCATCCTATACCAAACAATGTCTTATGCTAGAGAATAAAAATAGATACACATGTGAGAAAGATTTCTCAGTCTGCAGTTAGAACTTTTTAATGGGGTTGGTCAATCTATGAATAACACATACATGCCTGTCCCTCCCCCCATCACCTTAAACCTTCTTACATAAGTCATGTTTTCCAGAAAATAAGCACATTACGGTTTACCCATAGCTCTATAACAGAAAAGTGAGGCCAGTCTGTGTTTGCATTGCATTCTATTCCCTAGATGACTATGGTGAAGAATGAATGTGCTGCATGTACTGACTGTAAATTGAATCTTTACGCAAGTTTTGTGCATAAATGCACAATAGGGAGTATATTTACTAAAGTGCGGGTTTATAGAAGTGGAGGTGTTGCCCATAGTAACCAATCACATTCTACTTATCATTTACAAAGTACCTTCTAGAAAATAACAGCTAGAATCTGATTGGTTGCTATGGGCAACATCTCCACTTCTATAAACCTGCACTTTAGTAAATATGCCCCTAGTAGTCTTCCACTTAGGGTCTTGGTAAAAAAAAGAAATAAATGGCTTCCATGTCATGGCTAGTATATCTTCGTATAAAATAGTATTTTCCAAGCTTTAACACATTGCAGAGCCACATACACATGTTTGAGCAGACAGAAAAAATGAAGAACAATATGACAAGCTGCTAGTGCCAAGCAAACATCAACATGTGACCCTAGGATTAAAACCATTAGAACAAGCTAATAGAATACAGTATGTTGACAGCTATACACGTAAGGATAGGCACACATTAAGATGACGATGAATGATGAGCACATTCTCTATAAATTGATATATATATATATGCATACATTATATATAAAATCACAAATTAAAAAGACAGCAGCATGCTTATGCCTTACTTGCTATCTGCAGCTCGGCTCCATCGATGTTATTACTAGTGGAAATGTGGATATCAATATCTGGCAGTGGTGTGATGCCTTCAGTGAAGCTCCCCTTTCCTTCCCTTTCACTTTCCCTTGTTGGCTCTACCACATAGCCTGGGGCAAAAGATGCTTCTTTCTGTATAATTACATTAACTTTAGTCTCTGTAGGTTCATCAACTGGCTGAGTAGGTGCTGATGTCTCAGGCTGGTGAACAGCAGGAGCATCTGTTGTAGCTGGTATTTCTTCCACACTGGAACCTTCTTTTGAGTCAACTAGAAGTAAAGGATCAACAGTACTATCTGCCTCAATGGCTGGTTCCTCTGTAGTTTCAAAAACTTCAGCTGCAACTGAAACTATTTCCTCTCCAATAACCAGTGATGTGGTAGATGATTCAGGTATTAAATCTTCTGTACTAACTGGGATTTGCTCAGTAACATCACCTTCGTTATCAGTGGGCTCTAGTGAATCTGTTGCATCGACTGACTCAATACCTGTTGGCTTGTAGGTGGCTGTAATGTCTGCAATAGCTTCTTGTCCTGTGAAAACATGATCAGTTCCAGAACCAGTAGAGGGCAAAGTACTGGGAATAATTTTTCCTGTGTAGTCAGATGCACCGTTAACAAGAATAACAGTCACAGGAGCTTTAGGTTCCTGAGTAACTACTGCAATACTTTCCAGTTCTGTTGGATCAATACTTAAATATGTGGTCTTATCTTCATAACTTGGGCTGCTCGGTTCAGAATAAACAACTTTCCTTGGACCTTCAGTTACGTATTCTTGTGACTGGCTGGATGTTATAATTGGGGTATCGGTAGCTTCTGATGAGTATTCAGTGCTAATTAGTCCACCTTCAAGTTTCTCAGTAGTAACTTTGGGACTGGGGGAAGTTACTGATGGTAAATCGGGCTGGTCTGTGGCTAATTTGTCCTGTGATGATACAGACAGTTCAAACCCTGAGTCTCCACTTGGGGTAGACTGATCCTGGTATTTATCAGCATCTACACTGATGGTTGATGCAAGATACAGCTCTGCATCTGTTGTTGCATCAGATGTGCTCACTGTTTCTGATAATTCAATTATTGTTCTGTCAGTCGTTACTGTGTCTGTCAAATCCTTGACAAGAAGTATGGGCACTGTTGTCGTAGTTTGTGCTTTTTCTGTGATTCCATCATATGTAAGCCTATCTACACTTGTTGCAATTGTAGCCTCAATATCTTCCTGGGTGGGAATAGTAACCACTGGAACAGAGGCACTGGGTTGACTTTCTGGCTGTAGAGGTTCCTTTGTTGTATCAGGAGTTGTTTCTAGTCCAGACCCCTCTGCTGAAGCCTCAATTATGTCAATGAAAGATGTTGTAAATGTCTTTTTGACAGAATAACTAAGAGTTTCAGCTATCGTGAATGGGATGGCAGTAGATTCCCTTACTGGTACTATTGTGGTCCCTTGCTGGAAAATACTTTCACTTGTGACTGCTTTGGATTCCATAACAGAGACACCATCCTCTGTTACTTCTGTTAATTTAGCAGCTTCAGAACCTCTGAAATCAGTTTCTGAATATACCTCAGTTTGCTGTGTTGAAGTAAGTTCAATTATAGCTGATGGTTCTGGTGCCTCTGGAGCTATTGTTTTGGAGTCAGCATCTGTTTTAATATAAATCACAGTAGGAATTGTGGGCCCATCAGTAAGTTCTTCCCCAGAACCCTGTCCTGAAAATAACTCTGTCAACTCTTTTATGTCTGGCTCAGTTGTGGATTTTATTATTCTATAGGAATCTGTAACAGTGGTTTGTGCAGTGGATTCAAAATGGCTGCTGGCTGTTTCTTCAAGAGTTAACTTATCTGACCCAGAGGAAACTTCTTGGGGGACTAGTGACAAATCATCTGTTTGTTGTGTAGTTGATAAAGATTCCAGGATCAATTTTTGTGGACTCTCAGTAGTCTGTGCATCTATCAAATGGGAAAAGTCAGATGCACTAATATCTTCTTTATGTTCTCTAGAAGATGCAGAAGATTCAGCATGGATTTGATCAACTGGTTCAGAAGTGTGGACTTTTATTACACTTGTAGTGCTGATATCAGCTAATTCTTCTCCAGATCCTTCCACATATGCTGTCTCTGTGGGCACAACTTTCTCTGTCTCTTGAGGTGCAGCAAATGTTGACTTTAATGTCAATCCCTCCTCTGGCTCCTGAGTTAATGACTGAAGCTCCTCTGCAATTAATGTGCTAGATTTCTTATCCAGAATAAATTCAGAAGTGATGGATGTGGGACTAATGACTTCACTTATAGTGTCATTAGTTTGAAATATATCCCATATGCTAGTAATAGTGCTTTCCTCTATAACTTCCAAGGCAGGTGTTTCAGTGAATTCATCTTTTTCAAGACTGATAGGAGAAGCTGTTATCACTTTTGGTTGCAAAACTTCTTCTGTAAATGACTTCAATTCATCTGTCAATAACTGTGATGAGCTGGAGCTGAAACTTATATCTGTTTTCTGGGTCAAGCTTTCTAAATCACTAACTATGTCAATCTTTTCTGTAGGCAGAATGACAGTACTGATGTCTTCTAAGTGATCTTTTGAAACAGTAATGGTAATAGAGGAATCTGTGTATGGTTTGTCTTTCTCCCCAGAACCTTCATTAATGATTGGTGTGTCGGTACTGAACAGCTCTTCTGGTATAAAAGCTGAACTTTCCACTGGCAATATGCTGTCATCAGGGGGAGAAATGTCTTTTGGTTTTAGTGTTCCAGATTCTTCAGATGTAAACTGACTTAAGCCTATGGTTCCTATGCTACTAGCATAGCTTACTGTAGATACTTCCACCGATTTGATCCCTGATGGTGGTACTGGGCTTGTAATTAAACTATCAGTGGAAATGTCAGTTTCTGCTGTGTCTACAGACTCTGTAGTTGGCAGTCCAACAACATGTGACTGCTCAGTTTCTTGTGTTTTGGTTACTGGAATAGGTGTACTGAACAAACATTCTTGGTCTGTATCATCACCCGAGCCTTGATCAACAAATGGTGGCAGAGTGCTGATTTGTTCTATTAACTGGAGTGAACCTGTTTGAGTCTCCAAACTTTCTACAGATTCTTCAGTTAAAGATATTGTACTCAGAGGTTCACTTGGTTCTTTTAACTCTATCTCAGGTTTTATTGTAAAAACTTCATTACTGTCTCCGGAGCCTTGATCAGTAAATGAAGAAATAGTGCTAAGTTCTTCATTTACTGCTGCCCGGCTGGTTTCTGTTTTCAAGCTTAAGATAGGTTCTTCAGTTATAGAAGGACTAACATATCCGTCGTAGTCTTTAGATGTTATTACAGTTTTTGTTTCAGTTGAAGAAGTTGTGAATAGTCCATCTTGAACTCCTGAGCCTTGTTCCAGAAAATGGGTGTCACTAATGACAGCCTGTTGAGGAATGACCTTTGTGATTGGTTCCTCCGTGCTGACAGAGGCCACACCTCTTACTTCTGAGTCTATAGTTTCAAGTTTAGATGCTTCTGACTCCTCTGTGCTTAAACTTACAGATTCTGGTGTCTCTGTGGAAGGCAATTCCACTTCTGCTCCCATTTCAGTTTTTGATACTTCTATACTTTCTGATACTTTTATAGTTGGCAAAACTGTAGTAATAGCAACAGATTTTGGATCTGTTTTGGATTCAGAGCTGCTGATAACTGAGTCAGTGGTCAATTTGCCTTCATCACCTGAGCCTTCCTCAATAAATGGCATTAGAGTGCTAACAACAAACATGACACTAGTGTCAGAATGGATAGGAAGAGATGTGACCTCTTTAAGTTCTCTTTCAGTTGATGATGGCAATGGTAAAATAGAACCTGCTTCATCTAATTTGTCTGAATCCGTTAGAAACTCGAGAGGCTTAGCAGTGGTAGGTGTACCAAGATCAGAAGTAGACTCATAGTCACCAGAGCCAAAAAAAATATCTTTTCCATAAGGTACAAGTTTTTTTGCATCTTCTACAGAAATTGAAGAAGTAGCTGTGGTTAGTTCAACTTCTACATGTTCAAAAGGCTTAGAAGTAACTAGTGTCTCACTTCCTGAGCCTTCCACTAGGAAAGGTGATAAGGTGCTTATTTTTTCTGAAGTTCCGGGTGAAGATCTCTGGACATCAGAGGTGAGCTTCGCTGCGGATGTACTAAGGTCTTTAGTGTCTTCTTGACTCTGTGAATAAATAGGAACAGATGAAAAGGCTGCAGCTGAAATAGTTGGCTCAGCTTTATACTCTTCCTCCGTTGTTTTTACTTTTTCCAGCAATTCAGATGCGATGCCTGATTGTGGCACCTGGGATGTAATGAATAGATCAGGAAGTGTGCTAACCAGGTCTCCTGAACCTTCGTAAATTAGAGGTGGTTCAACACTAGTCGTCTTTTTAGGTGGAGAATACGTAGTTTCCTCTGTAATTCTGATAAGTTCTTCTGTTGTGGCATCAGTTACTTCTATCTCAGATATATCTGCTTTTGTTTTTTCAATACTCTCCGTAGTTAAAAATGGAGCACTTGTGTGTTCTGCTATAGATTCCTCTTTCTTTGAACTATAAGGTGCAACAGTGTCAGGTTCTACTGTGGAAGCATACTTCAATTCAGTCACATCTGTCTTAATGGAATCTGTGTGATCATCTTTGGATTGTGTGCTTGATACATCTTCAGCAGCAGCAGCATCTGAATCCGTATGTGCTAACTGTTTCCCAGCAGAGACTGGGGTCTCTGTTGAAATATAAGATTTTGTTATTGTCTCTATTGCCGCTGTAGAATATAACTTAACAGTTGTTAGCTCTCTAGTAATATCATCTGTTCCTGACCCTTCAACCTCCTCAATCACCAATGGTTCTGGTGTCACTTCAGTTATTTTTTTTTGTACAGTAGTGGTTTCTGTCCCTGCTGCAAAGAATGATGGAACAGATGGAGATAGAAATTCTGATGGCACAACAGTCTCAACTTCCGCAATGGTCTGCATTGACTCTTTAACAGTGGTTGTTACTTCAACAATTGCCTCTGTTTCAGGTTCCCCAGAGCCTTCTGGAAGAAAAAATGCAGTTGATACCAGGGCAAGATTCAATGGACCAGCTGTTGTCACTCCAAGTTCCATTTGAGAATCAATTATTGATGACATCTCTTCTTTTAGGGGTATTTTTGTTCTAGGTAGTAATGTTACTCCACTGGAATCTTGGGTAATAGTTTCAAGTAGTACATGGGTTGGAATTGACTTAATAGCTTCTGTTGCTGTGCCCAAATCAGAAATCTTAGTAAGTATAACGGTTGGTTCAGGAGTGGCTGTAAAATTAACATCATAGGCTGCATCGCCGGAGGATTCTATTGTAAATAAAGGCGAGTGTTCTTTTGTTTCAGCAGCACTGGGTGGAAACAGTTTTTCAGATTCTAGTGTTGTTGATTTCTCAACTTCTAGTGATGGCTGAGTAGTAGGAAGTTCTGTATCGCCGCTAGATTCCGGTTCTTGTATTTCAATAGAAGTATGGTCAGATGCTTCTGTTTGCAGCGTGCCTTGCTCAGTAACCTCACTCAACTGAGTAACTGATGTATTCACTGATGGTGTGACACTTTCAACCAGGTCCCCTTTAGCCTCCTCAGCTTTTAAATGCTTTGGTTCTGGAGTAATTTCTTGTTTCCCATTAATAAACTGTAAGGATGGTGATGTCACAACAGCAGTGGAAGTGTCGCAATCGGCTTCCTCCTCTGAAGAGCTTGAAATTAGGGGTATAATTTCTATGGGGTAAACTCCTCCAGAGTCGTCAGTTGCATCCTTTGAATGTAAACCCAAACTAAGGAGAAGCTGTTCCACTGGGCCTGACAAAAAACAAATAATTATTTTTTAGCTTGTGGATGTGTTAAGATTTACACACAAATGACAGTATTCAGTAACATATGATTGCAATTTTGGTAATGAACTTTAACTATTTTTAATCTAGTGAATAAAAAAAATGACATTTCTTTTTATGAATGAACATGATAGACGAAGACAGGCAGCAAAGCAGACCAACATTATCAAACAATGAGGTGGGATGTCTGGTGCAAGCGGCATGATTTACTCTGAGCTTACATGGTAAATTCTGTTTTGTTTTGCTTTCATTTTTACTTTAGTATTTTATTTTAGAGGAAAAATTACCATATGAGTAAACACACAAACAGGTTCAACACATACTTTAAATCTCTAATCAAAATTGCCACTTCAAAATGCCAAAATGAGAGACAGCATCTTTGTCATTCGAATCTGGCCTCTGGTGCTGGTCGCAAGCCAATTGGAGCTCGCTGACTGGCAGCCAATCAGGAGTGGTTGCTGGTCTGTAAGCTTCGATGGGCTCGTGGCCAGGGCCAGATTCGTATGAAGGTGGTGCTGTCTTTTAAGGGCTGTGGCTGCATGCCTGTGCGGCACCAAATCCACACCTGCTGATGCAGGTGAGAGGTTGCTGGAGGAGATACACAGGGTAGTGAGGAGAGACGCTGCTGAAGGAGGGACACAGGGGGCGAGTTGAGAGGCTGGGGGTTGGGCGCCAAATTTCTGCTTTGCCTCGTGTGACAAAAATCCTAGTTTTGGACCTGTTTTGGCGATTCTAAATTCTTGCGTTGTCTGGGTGTAAAATTATTAACCAAATTAATCATTTTTGGGGCATGGGGCCCCCTGGATTGCCTTTGTTGATCTGTTTCAGGGCACCACATTATAACATTTTTCTTTTATGACACATTTTAACCCTTCACTGTTTGTTTATTATATATATACCTCACTTTTTTTTCATTCTTTATATGCAGCAGTAGCTGCTCCTAACTATCTTTCACACTGCACTTTTCATACTATGGCGGTGCCCTGGGGCAGCTTAGCTGGGCTAGTTTGGGGTGTCCTGCACTCTGGATTTGAATCGTAGTATGTTAGGGACCTACCCTACAGAGGTTACCTGGATATGGTGGGTAGGCCCATAACCTTGGCCAAGATTATGCTAAAAACCTCTATTGATTGCAAAATTGTATTGCATTTATATATTATTAATAATTTGGAGTTGTGCACCTGAGATTTGTCTGTTTTTGCACTAAAGAAAGCAAGATGATGCCTCCATATAAATTACTGGTCAGGATACAGTATGACAACTGGTTTGTGATTTACAGTACTGCTTAGAGATGCATGAATAAATTTAGTATATTTTAGAATTTATTTTAGTTTTTGCCATTTTGGGATCCCAATTTGATATGATGAATTGTAGAATTATATATAATTATATATACATAAACCATTGACTTAAAAAAAGAAGACATTTTGGCAAATTATCACAAATAATTCTGGTCAAGAGATCACTGTATACACATATAAACATTTGTGTCTTCCCACTCTGGGTACCTCTGTTGCAAATAACAGGACAGCTCTACCAATGATATATATTGATAATTATTCATCAATAAAGCAGTTTCAGGTTCCGGTTTCTATATGACAATGTATCATTTGTTGTAGTGATGTATTGTGTCATATGATAACTTACACAATTGTTATTATGCATTGTTTTATAATCCTATAAAATGATATACAATTATCAGAGTAAAGCGACAATATAGATTGCACATCTGAATACGTACTCCGGCGGCTGCATTTATAATCGACCTGAGGAGAATTGCATAGTCCTTTGTATGTTTGCAGAATATGAAATGTGAACTGGAAGCTGAGACAATAGCTGAGTACAGTGATTAGACATATACTCTTCAACAGCTGAATATCACACACAGTGGGTGGGCAGCCCACTTATTATTTCTCAGTTGCTCTGGCTAATCCACTAGAGTGTCTCCATAAAACACACTAACCCTTACTCTCTGCTTGCAGTATGTTTTTAAATTACACTCTTCCCACAGGCACCGGACTGAGCAGATTATTGGCTCGGAAGGGAAAAAAGACACCTGTGTCAGTAGATATAACACATGCAGACATCTGTTTTCCATAGGGGTTTTAATAACCTGGGAAACACTTTATTTAGTAGATGGACAGTCTAGCACTATTTTATGAAGTGGGATTCTGCATTCAAAAGATCACATTACAAATTGTTTAGTGTATGCTCATGTGCCTCCTAGGACTGTCTACTGATCAGGTAACCCTGGCCCTAAACGCTGACAGAGACCTCTGGGTGATACGGTGCTCAGAAAGTGCATATGACACCTATACAGAGACATCATCTAGTGTATCTCTGGCGCTCAGAGATGCCAGCAGTCAGGACATTGAGAGAAAGGCACCTTCTTGATCTGCACAGCATGTTGTTACTTTGAGCCAGGGGTGACTTTGGGGTTTAGTGCACTGACTTTAAGTTGCTGGGAGACAGTATTGTTTTCTAGAGACCTTTTGGATAAGTTCCTGAGTACCAAAATGACAGACCCTCCAACATGACCCCTTATTCATAGTACAAAATGCTCTGCTCCCCAAACATCCCACTTAATTTCCTACTTCAGTGACCAGAGCTGAATTAATTAATTGCTGAGAAGGGTGTTTTTAAACATGAATTAATTAGTCCGGCACAAGTAGCTGCAGTAAGAAATCAAGTGGGAAGTTCACAAGCGGAACATTTTGTTATAGGCAGAAGGGGCCAGGTTGGTGAATCTGAAATTAGGCTGGCTGTGTCCAGTATTAAATAAAATAGTACAGTCTAAAAATGTACAACCTATTTGGACTCTTTCTCTGGCACATTAGCTTAGTGTGCAGACACATACAGACAAGTATCATCATCATAAATGTATATAATATTGTAATTCCATAGATACCCAGGAGGTGGCGATGCTGCAACTTGAATACTATGACAGCATTCTGTAGTCACATTCACCCACTATCCCAACTCAAGGCTATCAGAGATGAATGCAATCCCAATGGTCTACGCACATCTTCGATGGCGGAGGTCTGCGCATGTACAGAATGGGTCTTGTGAGCTCACACGCAGTGCCTCAAAGCCTCAGCATGATTGTCATGCTACGTCCGTTTGCGGGTGGGGGCGGGGTGGCGCTGCCTGCGTTTCCAGAAAACGAGGGCGCTTCTGCCCTGTTTTCTGGGAGTGCAGAGGTCAGTGTCTTATTTACTAGCCTCCCAAGTGGACAGGAGATAGCCAGTCTGAGTAAGATGCAAACATCGCAACGGATGGTCGCGATGTTGATATGATCCTAAGTATTGAGACGCAGGCATCGTATCTGAGATGCCTGCACGAGGCTGCATTTTCCTGCAGGCAGCTGTTGTGCAAAAGCGTAGAACTCTGTGTGAGGCCCACAGGCCGATCCATAACACTCCATGGCAACAAATGATCTAGTACAACAAATATCACTAGGAAGTGGGCGGGATACAGTAGCGTGACCTGCTCTCCCAGGGGTCTGCGGGGACTCCCCAAAATTCATAGGTCTCCCCAAAGTTCCCGGAAGAGCAGACAAGCATGATGCATACACACACAAGCTATACAAATAGTTCAGCTGTTTAGTTTTACCAGCTTCAGAGCTCTATTTACAGCAAAAAATACTTTTTAAATCCCTGTCCAGTTAATTTCATTTGGCTTTTTACGTTTTATTTTACTTTCATTTCTATTCACAGTACTTTAAATACTAGTATATTTTCTATTGACAAGTTGACAAGTTAAATATAAAGAGGGGACTAATAGTGCATTTGCACTATAATGACATGTAAACAACAAGAGTGTCTATCTAAAAAAAAACACAAAGCAAGCAGCAGTTAAACATATGTAAAAGCTCTCTGATTTCAAAGGAAAACTTCCATCTGTATTTCCCATCCTCCAGGCTAAAGGCTGGGACAAGTGGTAATTGCTTTTGAGAAGCTTACCTCAGAGTCATCACCTGGACATGAATATTAAAAGAAGTATCTCAAGCATGAAAAGCTGTGGGAAAATGCGAGATGAAAGCCAGCAAAGTGAGCTCCCAGCAAGACCCTACACTGGGCACGACTTAATACACTTTTACTGTAATTTATCCTAAAGTAGTTGAACATTAGTAACCTTGTAGTCTAAAAAAGCACTTAATAAAAACTTTACTCCAATCCCCACAGGTTGTTTAGATAAAAGTGTTTCTACCTTTGTGCTGCAAGGCCACTAGCATATTAGTGCCATGCTGGCATGCTGGGACATGTAGTCTCACAACAGCTAAACAGACATAGGTTGCCTAAGCCTTCTGTAAAATAATGATGGTTTGTAAATGCATTGGGTGCACAAGGAACTAAAGAATACTTCTAGTGTGTAATCATTGTGTTAAAGTGAGATGTTTCCTTGACGACAAACAAAAGACTGGAAGGATTGTGTATGTTTTCTAAGAACTGTATGTTATATAACGGCAACACATCCTTGTATCTAAGGAGGTGTACAAAAGATGTTAAAATATGGGAAACCATCAAAATGAAGCCCCCTAAATTGTGAATGGAGACGGGTGATCTCATAAAATAGGACTCAGCTTGTTAAGCATTCTCAATACTGCCGAGAAGAGAATAGAATTAGTCTATTCAAACCATTTTATGAAAGATTTTTTCTAAGCTGTAAATCCACTCCGGTGTCCTAGTGAAATCTATTCTGTTGTGGGAGAGTCAGTAAAATCTAGTAGTGACAAGTTTCTAAATACCCCTCAGACGCCAAGACTACATGAAGTATGTCAGTAACTCCCAGCCATGTAAAACCTTTTTTGCACTTTAACAGTTATTTCAAAGGTTTACTAGTTCTTATTAGGGGTGAGCGGGTTCGGATTTCTGAAATCCGAACCCCCCCGAGCCCCCCCGATCCGAGTCCGATCCGAGTCAGGCTCGACTTTTCCCGCCTGACTCGGATCTGAAATCGAGGCAAAACGTCATCATCCCGCCTTCCGAGTCTCGCGGGTTTTGGATCCTATATAAGGTACCCGCGTCGGCGCCATTTTCTCACTCGGCTGTGGACAGTGAAGAGGGAGGGTGGGAGTTAGGGCTGTGTAGTGTAGTGTAGTGTAGTGCTGCTGTTGTCCACTACTTCAAAGTCCATAGGGGCTGGCTGTGTTGTGCTGCTGTTGTTAATAGGGGCTGTGTCCACTACTTCAAAGTCCATAGGGGCTGGCTGGACTGTGTTGTGCAGTCAGTTCTCCATAGGGGCTGTGTCCACTCCAAAGTCCTGTGCAGTGTCCCAGTCCTAAAGGAGTGCTGTAGTGTTGTCCAGGGGGTGCTCTGTCCATCAGGGGTGCTCCCCCCAAGTGCTAAAAAAATAATATATTTTCTGTGTTTGTGAATTGTGTGCGCAGTAGCCGCACGTGCATCAACAAAGTAGTGCCAAGCGTGCGCCTGTGTCATAAGTAAAGGGCCGGCTGGCTTGACCGTTAAAGGGTGCTGTAACCCCCGAAAGTACACTCCAGTCCAAACCAAAAAAAAATTATTTTCTGTGTTTGTGAATTGTGTGCGCAGTAGCCGCACATGCATCAACAAAGTAGTGCCAAGCGTGCGCCTGTGTCATAAGTAAAGGGCCGGCTGGCTTGACTGTTAAGGGTGCTGTAACCCCCGAAAGTACACTCCAGTCCAAACCAAAAAAAAAATTATTTTCTGTGTTTGTGAATTGTGTGCGCAGTAGCCGCACGTGCATCAACAAAGTAGTGCCAAGCGTGCGCCTGTGTCATAAGTAAAGGGCCGGCTGGCTTGACCGTTAAGGGTGCTGTAACCCCCGAAAGTACACTCCAGTCCAAACCAAAAAAAAAATTATTTTCTGTGTTTGTGAATTGTGTGCGCAGTAGCCGCACGTGCATCAACAAAGTAGTGCCAAGCGTGCACCTGTGTCATAAGTAAAGGGCCGGCTGGCTTGACCGTTAAGGGTGCTGTAACCCCCGAAAGTACACTCCAGTCCAAACCAAAAAAAAAATTATTTTCTGTGTTTGTGAATTGTGTGCGCAGTAGCCGCACGTGCATCAACAAAGTAGTGCCAAGCGTGCGCCTGTGTCATAAATAAAGGGCCGGCTGGCTGGACCGTTAAAGGGTGCTGTAACCCCCGAAAGTACACTCCAGTCCAAACCAAAAAAAAATTATTTTCTGTGTTTGTGAATTGTGTGCGCAGTAGCCGCACGTGCATCAACAAAGTAGTGCCAAGCGTGCGCCTGTGTCATAAGTAAAGGGCCGGCTGGCTTGACCGTTAAAGGGTGCTGTAACCCCCGAAAGTACACTCCAGTCCAAACCCAAAAAAAATTATTTTCTGTGTTTGTGAATTGTGTGCGCAGTAGCCGCACGTGCATCAACAAAGTAGTGCCAAGCGTGCGCCTGTGTCATAAGTAAAGGGCCGGCTGGCTTGACCGTTAAAGGGTGCTGTAACCCCCTAAGTACACTCCAGTCCAAACCAAAAAAAAAATTATTTTCTGTGTTTGTGAATTGTGTGCGCAGTAGCCGCACGTGCATCAACAAAGTAGTGCCAAGCGTGCGCCTGTGTCATAAGTAAAGGGCCGGCTGGCTTGACCGTTAAAGGGTGCTGTAACCCCCGAAAGTACACTCCAGTCCAAACCAAAAAAAAATTATTTTCTGTGTTTGTGAATTGTGTGCGCAGTAGCCGCACGTGCATCAACAAAGTAGTGCCAAGCGTGCGCCTGTGTCATAAGTAAAGGGCCGGCTGGCTTGACCGTTAAAGGGTGCTGTAACCCCCGAAAGTACACTCCAGTCCAAACCAAAAAAAAATTATTTTCTGTGTTTGTGAATTGTGTGCGCAGTAGCCGCACGTGCATCAACAAAGTAGTGCCAAGCGTGCGCCCGTGTCATAAGTAAAGGGCCGGCTGGCTTGACCGTTAAAGGGTGCTGTAACCCCCGAAAGTACACTCCAGTCCAAACCAAAAAAAAATTATTTTCTGTTTGTGAATTGTGTGCGCAGTAGCCGCACGTGCATCAACAAAGTAGTGCCAAGCGTGCGCCTGTGTCATAAGTAAAGGGCCGGCTGGCTTGACCGTTAAAGGGTGCTGTAACCCCCGAAAGTACACTCCAGTCCAAACCAAAAAAAAATTATTTTCTGTGTTTGTGAATTGTGTGCGCAGTAGCCGCACGTGCATCAACAAAGTAGTGCCAAGCGTGCGCCTGTGTCATAAGTAAAGGGCCGGCTGGCTTGACCGTTAAGGGTGCTGTAACCCCCGAAAGTACACTCCAGTCCAAACCAAAAAAAAATTATTTTCTGTGTTTGTGAATTGTGTGCGCAGTAGCCGCACGTGCATCAACAAAGTAGTGCCAAGCGTGCGCCTGTGTCATAAGTAAAGGGCCGGCTGGCTTGACCGTTAAAGGGTGCTGTAACCCCCGAAAGTACACTCCAGTCCAAACCAAAAAAAATTATTTTCTGTGTTTGTGAATTGTGTGCGCAGTAGCCGCACGTGCATCAACAAAGTAGTGCCAAGCGTGCGCCTGTGTCATAAGTAAAGGGCCGGCTGGCTTGACCGTTAAAGGGTGCTGTAACCCCCTAAGTACACTCCAGTCCAAACCAAAAAAAAAATTATTTTCTGTGTTTGTGAATTGTGTGCGCAGTAGCCGCACGTGCATCAACAAAGTAGTGCCAAGCGTGCGCCTGTGTCATAAGTAAAGGGCCGGCTGGCTTGACCGTTAAAGGGTGCTGTAACCCCCGAAAGTACACTCCAGTCCAAACCAAAAAAAAATTATTTTCTGTGTTTGTGAATTGTGTGCGCAGTAGCCGCACGTGCATCAACAAAGTAGTGCCAAGCGTGCGCCTGTGTCATAAGTAAAGGGCCGGCTGGCTTGACCGTTAAAGGGTGCTGTAACCCCCGAAAGTACACTCCAGTCCAAACCAAAAAAAAATTATTTTCTGTGTTTGTGAATTGTGTGCGCAGTAGCCGCACGTGCATCAACAAAGTAGTGCCAAGCGTGCGCCCGTGTCATAAGTAAAGGGCCGGCTGGCTTGACCGTTAAAGGGTGCTGTAACCCCCGAAAGTACACTCCAGTCCAAACCAAAAAAAAATTATTTTCTGTGTTTGTGAATTGTGTGCGCAGTAGCCGCACGTGCATCAACAAAGTAGTGCCAAGCGTGCGCCTGTGTCATAAGTAAAGGGCCGGCTGGCTTGACCGTTAAAGGGTGCTGTAACCCCCGAAAGTACACTCCAGTCCAAACCAAAAAAAAATTATTTTCTGTGTTTGTGAATTGTGTGCGCAGTAGCCGCACGTGCATCAACAAAGTAGTGCCAAGCGTGCGCCTGTGTCATAAGTAAAGGGCCGGCTGGCTTGACCGTTAAGGGTGCTGTAACCCCCGAAAGTACACTCCAGTCCAAACCAAAAAAAAATTATTTTCTGTGTTTGTGAATTGTGTGCGCAGTAGCCGCACGTGCATCAACAAAGTAGTGCCAAGAGTGCGCCTGTGTCATAAGTAAAGGGCCGGCTGGCTTGACCGTTAAAGGGTGCTGTAACCCACAAAGTACACTCCAGTCCAAACCAAAAAAAAAATTATTTTCTGTGTTTAGCCGCACGTATATATCAAATCGATATAACATAAATGGAGGACCAAACTTTCTCCGATAAAAATAAAATAGAGAAAGATCAAGAACCACTTCCTCCTAGTGCTGAAGCTGCTGCCACTAGTCATGACATAGACGATAACATGCCATCAACGTCGTCTGCCAAGGCCGATGCCCAATGTCATAGTAGAGGGCACATACAATCCCAAATGGCAAAGTTCAGGAAAATGACCTTGAAAAAGACATTTAAATCAGCTGAAGAGAAACGTAAACTTGCCAATATGCCATTTACGACACGGAGTGGCAAGGAACGGCTAAGGTCGATCCCTAGTATGTTCATGACTAGTGGTTCAGCTTCACATGACGATGGAAGCCCTCCTCCCACTAAAAAAATCAAAAGAGTTAAGCTGGCAAAAGCACAGCGAAGAACTGTGCTTTCTAAGAAGATATCACAAATCCCCAAGGAGAGTCCAAGTGTGGTGGTGGTTGCGATGCCTGACCTTCCCAGCACTGGACGGGAAGAGGTGGCTCTTTCCACCATTTGCACGCCCCCTGCAAGTGCTGAAAGGAGCACCCACAGTCCACTTGCTGATATGCAAATTGAAGATGTCACTGTTGAAGTACAACAGGATGAGGATACTGGTGTAGCTGGCGCTGAGGAGGAAGTTGGCGAGGAGGATTCTGATGGTGATGTGGTTTGTTTAAATCAGGCTCCGGGGGAGACAGTTGTTGTCCGTGGGATGAAAAAGCCCATCACGGTCATGCCTGGGCAGAAGACCAAACATTCCACCTCTTTGGTCTGGCAATATTTCTATCCAAATCCGGACAACAACTGTCTTGCCATATGTACCATATGTAAAGGTGAAATAAGTAGGGGTAGGGACGTCAACCACCTAGGAACATCCTCCCTTATACGGCACCTGCAGCGCGTTCATAAAAAGTTACTGTCAAGTTCAGAAACTTTGGCTAAGACCGTAAGCAGTCCAGGGACACCTAAATCCCGTTGTCCTGTTGTATCCAAGCGCCTGCAAACCACACCATCAACTCCCTCCTCGTCAATTTCCTCCTTAGTCAGGATCGGAAGTAGTCCTGCAGGCCATGTCACTGGCATGACTGACTCTCCTATCCGGGATTCCTCTGGAGGATCCTGCATTGCTACGCCTACTGCTGCCGCTGCTGCTGTTGCTGCTGCTGGGAGTCGTTCATCATCCCAGAGAGGAAGTAGGAACACCACTACTTTTACTAAACAATTGACCCTCCAACAGTCCTTAGCGAGGAGGATGAAGTACGACAGCAGTCATCCTGAAGCAAAACGTATAACTGAGGCCTTGACTGCTATGTTGGTGTTAGACGTGCGTCCGGTATCCGCCATTAGTGCAGTGGGATTTAGACAATTGATGGAGGTAGTGTGTCCCCGGTTCCAAATCCCGTCTAGATTCCACTTCACTAGGCAGGCGATACCGAGACTGTACAGAAACGTCAGAAAAAGTGTCCTCAGTGTCCTGAAAAATGCCGTTGTACACAATGTCCACTTAACCACGGACATGTGGACAAGTGGAACAGGGCAGACTAAGGACTATATGACTGTGACAGCCCACTGGGTAGATGTATCACCTTACGCAGCAACAGCAGCAGCGTCACCAGTAGCAGCATCTCAGAAACGCCAGCTCGTTACAAGGCAGGCTACGCTGTGTATCACCGGTTTCAGTAAGAGGCACACCGCCGACAACCTCTTAGAGAAACTGAGGGAAATCATCGCCCAGTGGCTTACCCCACTTAGACTCTCCTGGGGATTTGTGATATCTGACAACGCCACCAATATTGTGCGGGCATTACATCTGGGCAAATTCCAGCACGTCCCATGTTTTGCTCACACAATAAACTTGGTGGTGCAGAATTTTCTGAAAAGCGACAGGGGCGTGCAGGAGACGCTTTGGGTGGCCCGAAAAATTTCTGGCCACTTTCGCCATTCAGCGACTGCGTGCCGAAGACTGGAGCGCCAGCAAACACTCTTGAACCTGCCCCGCCATCACCTGAAGCAAGAGGTTGTGACGCGGTGGAACTCAACCCTCTATATGCTTCAGAGGATGGAGGAGCAGCAAAAGGCCATACAAGCCTATACATCCACCTATGACATAGGCAAAGGAGGGGGTATGCACCTGACTCAAGCGCAGTGGAGAATGATTTCCGTGTTGTGCAAGGTTCTCCAGCCCTTCGAACTTGCCACACGTGAAGTCAGTTCAGACACAGCCAGCTTGAGTCAGGTCATTCCCCTCATCAGGCTTTTGCAGAAGCAGCTGGAGAAAGTGAAGGAGGAGCTAAGACGGAGCGATTCCGCTCGGCATGTGGGACTTGTGGATGAAGCCCTTCATTCGCTTTGCCAGGATTCCAGGGTGGTCAATCTGTTGAAATCAGACCACTACATTTTGGCCACCGTGCTTGATCCTAGGTTTAAAGCCTATGTGGTGTCTCTCTTTCCGGCCGACACAAGCCTGCAGAGGTGCAAAGACCTGCTGGTGAACACACTGTCAGCTGAAGCGGAACGTGACACGTCAACGGCTCCTTCTTCATTTTCTCCCGCAACTGGGGCTGCCAGGAAAAAACTTAGGTATCCTAAGCAACCCGCTGGCGGTGATGCAGGGCAGGCAGGACCAAGTTTGGACATCTGGTCTGGACTGAAGGACCTGGCAACAATTTCTGACATGTCTACTGTCACTGCATATGATACTGTCACCATTGACAGAATGGTGGAGGATTACATCGGTGACAGCATCCAAGTAGGCATGTCAGACAGTCCATACCTGTACTGGCAGGAAAAAGAGGCAATTTGGAGGCCCCTGTACAAGCTGGCTCTATTTTACCTGAGTTGCCCCCCCTCCAGTGTGTACTCCGAAAGAGTGTTTAGTGCAGCCGGGAACCTTGTCAGCGAAAGGCGTAGGAGGTTGCTTCCACAGAATGTGGAGAAGATGATGTTCATCAAAATGAATTATCAGCTCTTCCAGGGAGACCAGCCTCCAGAAGGTACAGAGGGACCTGTGGTGGTGGATTCAAGTGGGGACGAGTTAATACTTTGTGAGGATGAGGATGTACACACTGAAGAGGGTGAGGAATCGGTGGATGAGGAGGATGAGGATGACATCTTGCCTCCGTAGAGCCAGTTTGTGCAGGGACACATTAATTTCCAGCTTGTTTTGTGGGGGCCCAAACGAACCAATCATTTCAGCCACAGTTGTGTGGCAGACCCTGGCGCTGAAATGATTGATTTGTTAAAGTGTGCATGTCCTGTTTATACAACATAAGGGTGGGTGGGAGGGCCCAAGGACAATTCCATCTTGCACTTCTTTTTTTTCTTTGCATTATGTACAGTTTGGGGCCTAGTTTTTCTAACTGCCATCCTGTCTGCCACTGCAGTGTCACTCCTAGATGGGTCACGTGTTTGTGCCGCCCACTCGTGTCGCTTAGCATAGTCATCCAGCTACCTCGGTGCAACCTTTTGGACATGAAAACACTATTGTGAGGTGTGAGGTGTTCAGAATAGACTGGAAATGAGTGGAAATTAAGGTTATTGAGGTTAATAATAGCATAGGAGCAGAGAAACCAACAAATTCTGTGATTTTAGCTGTTTTTATGCTTTTTAAAAAAAAAATACAGATCCAAAACACAAAACCCAGAACCCAAAACACGGAAGGGTGGTTTTGGCAAAACCAATCCAGATCCAAAACACGAAGAAAGATCCAGATCCAAAACCAAAACACAAAACACGAAAAGTGGCCGGTGCACACCCCTAGTTCTTATATTCTTAAATGGAGCACTTAATGGAATAAGTAAAAATACACCATGTTATTTGGGCAGACTGACTGTGGATACTCAGTTGCCACCAAACGGCATAATCAATTAACGTGATAATGAAACTACGGCATGTGTCTCTGTACACATTGCTGATACATATCAAACAACACTCATTTTACTGAGTACTCTACAGAGGTGCGAGGTAAAAGGAGTCATGATGCGGCTGACATGTGCCCCATGACGTTTTAAAGGCACTTCGGAAACATTCTCTGACCCCAGAGAATGTTATCCACTGCAGTAAGTACTTATTACTCTAGGGGGTATTCAATGGAGATAGTCAGGGAGAACATATTCTGTCGGGGTTACTGCATACATGCCTACTCTCCCAGGAACTGCGGGAGGCTCCAGATTATTCGGGTAACCCTCCACACCCCCGGAAGAGTAGGCACCTCTCCCGCATTCTGCCCACTTCCTAGTGAAGTGGGCAGAACAGGGAGAATTTCCCTGGGGATCGGCGTTCGGTTGAGTATGGGGCGGAGGTTAATTACATGATTCTACAAGAATCGTGTAATTTGGCCCACCCTCTAGTTAAATATGCTGTATTTGCAATAATTTATGATGAGGGGGTGGGGCTTAGCAGTGTGCCCCATTAGGCTCCGCCCCCACCTGCTTCTCCTTTCCAGGCTTCTTTCAGGGAGGAAAAACTTAAATTAGGCAAGTATGGGTTACCGGTGGCAGTAACCTGCTACATATACAAGGTCAGGCAGCTACCAGACACATTTATCCCTTAGAGGCCTATGTCTTAATTATCGCGGTAGTGCCGCAATTATTAACAGTCCGTATCGCGATGGACTTTTTAAATTTTTAACAAAAATACCCCTTCTATGTACTAAATGTAACCTGCAAGGACAGCAGTTGCGACAACTGCTGTCCCTGCAAGTTACTTCCCCGGGATATTGAAGGATCTTTCACTTTTTTGAAAGACTTCTCCTAAGAATCTGATACTGCAAATGCGCAGTGTAAACTTTCCGTAACCCAATGCAGACTGCAGGAGAGGGATTGTACGATCCTTATACTGCGAAAAAATTTTCCAAATACATAACGCGGTTTACGCCATCTGAGAATATCATAAATCAAAGGGGCCAAACTCTGAAAAGCTTTGTTTTTTCGAAGTTTGGTACATAGGTATCAGACCGTAGTCCCCACTGATAATAATGAGGACTGCACCCTGAAGCGCTAATTAGCCGTCTGCAGAAATCTCCTGCATTAGGCTGTTAGTACATAATGAAAATACATAAAATGATGCAAACACTGCAGTTTCTACATCATTTTATCAATAAATAAACCTCTTAATCTTAAAACAACTATCAATATTTAAAATTTGCAAGAAATTTCCCATGGATAAAATGTGAATAATATAACAACATGTAAAATACTCAATATAGTTTGCTACGATATTTTCCCCTTAAAACCTATTTGAACTATGAAATCAATGTAAACATCATCATACAACTTCTCAGTCTTTGAACTTTTATTGACTCATAGAACATTCACGCTGACTACTAAGTGACTCAGTCATTGGCTGAATTACTCAGACCTTCAGCAGATGTTCTCTCAGAGCTACTTATAAAGCAGAGATAGGAAGCTGTGCAGTTGTGGAGCTACAAGTCCTGGAATGTTCTGCCTATTGCCTGGAAGGGCATGCTGGCACATATAGGACCTTATTCAGAGTCGGTTGCGAGCGCTGAGCGCTCGCAACCGACTCAATGTTGGTCCACAGGGCATGCACACGACGGAGACTGCTCAGTCGTGCGCATGCGCGAGCCCCCGCTAACGACGGATCACCCGTCGTTAGCGGGCTCGAAGCAGATGGAGCGAGCTGTCGATGTTGATTGACAGCTCGCTCTGTTTGCTGGGCGGGCAGGGGGCGTGCCCGGCCAAACAGAGGCATTCCTTTCGGAACGCTTGCCGTTTTGTGGGTGCCCCCACTGACATCATCAGTGATGTCAGTGGGGAGCTTCCTGCTCAAACAAGAGCAGGAAGCTCCCTGTGGCTTAAGGTTGACGAGACCCTACCCTAGGGTCTCGTCGTAAGCCCCGATGGTCGCGATGGTCTTGACCATCGCGACCATCTCCCTTAGCGGTCGTTAGAGCTGTGGGTGTTAACCCACAGCCTAACGACCGACATGGAGGCGGCCGTTCAGGATGCAAGTGGCCGCCCTGTTTCTGAGCGACCGCTTGTATCCTACGACCGCCTCTGATTGAGGCCCATTGTTCCATAATCACCAGACAGGTATAAGATGATTAACTGTTTTAAAGTGTGATAGCCAGCAGGTAGCCAGGACAGGTTTGACCATTTGTCTGTTATAGGATCAGTTTCTGAACCATTGTGCCCCTCCCTGAAAGAATGTAAGCTCTTCTGAGCAGGACCCTCTACCGTCTTGTGCTTCTCCCTACTGTAATTTAATTTATCTCTTACTCCCCACTGGGGCAATTAACACTTGACTGCTTATGTGGGTGTTAAGGTCGCTAATATAGCAATATTTATTATAGATGCATAAGGACGTGACTCACCCAGTTGCCACTGATGTTACAAAGTAATCTACAATACATTTTCCCTCAGAGTTTTCTATTTTATTTTTTTTTTGGAACTCAGTTGGAGCTCACTGTAGGATTCTGTAATGTGTTTACCCACGGTAAATACTTTATCTCCGTCCATGTTATCTCCATCCCCGGCCTAGTAAATAGACCCCATAAGGATAATGTAATATGCAGTGTAAACACAAAGCACCTAACATTAGTAAAGTCATGAGTCGCTAGAAACGCTGGGTGTGAAGCAGACTTGAACACAGATTGGTTACATTTGCTCCCGCATTGCTCTTGCACCAGCCTATATCTAACTCTGCACAGAACTCCACAAATGAGGATGCAACTGAAATGTGTATGAATTGGCATCACCCGTACTTGCATACAGTATGCTCAGTTCTGGAGCATGCGCCGGTCTGAATCGCACAAAGGATACTGTGTGAATGAGCATACATTCCATCAGCCCCAATGTGTTCTATTGTCACCATGCACTGTACTACCACTAAAAGCACTAGCAAAATAACTGCAAGTGACGTCAGTGGTTAAGGGGCCTTAAATTGTTCAGGCTTTTGCTGAGGACTTACAATTGTTTTTTAGGCTGTGTGACCTGATTATTCCCTATTATTTTGCTATTATCGTTTTTTCATTGTTTTTTCATTGCAAGGCACTTTATGACACAAGGTTGTGTTTTCATTTCTGCACCTGCATTAAACCTGTTCCTGCCATACTGGAAAATGTGTGTCATTAATTTGGCTTATTAATATATGCACCTGCAACCTCTGCCAGCTTTTATACTGAGACTATAAATGTACACATCAAAAAAAGTAATAATTTATAGGAGCACATACACTGTACATATTTTCAGATGTGTTCTGTTCTGTGTGTTCCAGGAGCTGATCATGTTTCTGTCTAATTAATAATAACATCCTAAAGGCTGAGCTGAGGCCAAACATCAATATTGCAATTTATTAAAAAAAACTATTTTTTCTCAGAAACATTCTATATAAAAAAACAATTGTCATTAAAAAAGGTTTGAATTTTATGAAATGTTGTGTTATATATACTTTAGTTTGGTGTAACATTATAGGGTCCTATATTTGTTTATCATAACTACTGAAATTTCAAACAAGGATGTATGGAGGGCTGATGCAGAGATGAATGCATGTGACTGTAATTGTTCCTGCATTCTGTGGACAGAACTAAGGGCCTGATTCAGCAAGGATCACAATTGCAAAGCTGCATGCAGGCTATAGATATGATGTATGCACCCAGGCTATAGATATGATGTACGCACGCAGGCTATAGATATGATGTATGCACGCAGGCAGCTTTGCAATTGCGATCCTTGCTATTATGCAAATTCAGCAGAAGGTGTATGACACCCCCTGCTGCATTTGAGATACCATGACTGCTGGGATCACCATCGCGACTATCGGTGGTCGATGGTCACAATGGTGGAGGGCACCAGGCTCTCGGACAGCTGTGCAAGCCTCAGCTTACTCAGGCTGGCTGGCTTGCGAGCCCGGGACACTGCGTTGATCAACGCAGATCCTGAGCTGGCCACTCCCGGAAAACTCAATGGACACGCCCACATTTCCAGGAACGCCGGTCGACCACACAGCGCCCCTTAAATGCCTTTGTCTGTCAATCAGGCAGAGACATTCAAGGGTCTGGGTGCGACTACGCAGGACCCATTCTGCACACTTCTAGAATGGGTCCTGCGCACGCACTGCTGAAACAGCCCATAAATGCATTTATTTGCCCATATACAGAGTTGTACACAACTGTCCGTCCCAATTCCTATTCTTGGTGCAAAAGATATGTATGAAGACATAAATAGGTGTATGCACAACTCAACATGCCCTCACTGTAATTAGTCTAGGTGTGAATGCATCAGTAACACCCAGATAAGACTGCTCAGATGTTTCTGAAGTGTGTAAATTACCATTAGTTGAGTAAACTCAGCTCCGGAGCCTGTGGGGTACAATAACAAGCCGCCACAAAACCGGAGTGTGATGCTTGACTATAATTAGAATGTCACAGCAGATGGCACTATGATTATTCATTGTAGGCTGAAACCTTATCCCCGGTGAAGAAGGGTGCTTGCCCGATACATGAAGCATCTGACATACATGGAAGGTATAAAGGGGGGGGGGTGACTATTTTTCTCAGCGTGACAATAAAGGAAGACAATAAATTTAAAAAAATGCATTTTTCATCAGGGAATCAATATAAATTAATTATTTATTTATTTTTCTATTTTCATTTGTTATTTTTTGTATCTTTTTTTTTATTTTTTTACAATTTTTTAAATTGTAATTATATAAAGTGGATCTAAAAGCATTGGGTTCCAGTTCCCTATGCATGCATGAACTAGCAAGCCTGGTCTCACATGCGCTGATTCCTGGAGACTGGCTCAGTGAAGCAGTAAATGAATCCTTACCACATATTAGTCAGTGATATTTAATTAGTAGACTGTGGTGGTAAGCCTTATCACCAAATATCAGTGATTATATGCCTATATTACAGACCATGCTTGCCTTCTGCTCTGTGATAATCATTATTATCATATACCGCCCCACTATTTATTACATTTGGCGCAGTAACTTAGTATAATGAGCCACACTAAAGTGTTTAACAACACCATAAATATCAACTAAGGAGGGTTACATTACAAAGTTAGGACCAAGACTGGATATAATTTGTGCTGCAACTCAGTGACATGGCGTACCTACATATACTGCCTGCTGCCCTGATACACATGAATTAAGTGAGGGAGCCGGAGCCTGTTTTGCGCTGATTCAGATACTGACGGGCAGCTAAATACTTACGCTCACCTAACTTCTGGCCAGCTATCCACTGTATACAGCGAGTCATGAGAATTGTCTGTTCTGTCGTTACTTTGTTACTATGGTAAGTTTTACAGTATGTTTTTTAAGGTGGCTACACATTAGGCAACTCCCCAGATGTGACGTCCGATGGGGCCAATGAACAACATATCGGGTGGGCGGTACACACTGCACGATCCAGTGACCAGCCACCTGATATGTCGTTCTCTAGCACCATTGAACTTGCTGGATCACTCAGTCATCATGAACAACAAAACGACCTTGATCCGCGGGATCGGACGACATATCATATAGTGTGTACTAGGGATGTGCAGGCTCGGATAGGTTCAAGTTTGCACGTGGAGTTCGGATTTTTCCCTCCAAAAAAACGGAACTCAGAACGAGGCAAAACGTCATCTTACATGGATGAACATCATCATTCCTGGACAAAAGACCAGGAATGATGATGTTCGTCCATGTAAGATGACGTTTTGCCTCGTTCTGAGTTCCGTTTTTTTGGAGGGAAAAATCCGAACTCCACGTGCAAACTCGAACCTATCCGAGCCTGCACATCCCTAGTGTGTACATGGCATTACTGCTCACCATGGCAATATACAGATGTGTCCACGGCATGGCGCAACTAGAAAGGCTATTTAATGTGCAAGGAGGCTAGAGGTATGAGGAAACATCTGTAGCATTCAGGCCTGCTGAAGACTGAATACCTCTCTCCTCTCTACATAGCACTGAATGGCCGACTGTGGTGGAGATGTGTCAAGCACTGAAAAGAGTGGAAAAGTGTCTTTTTGGATTTTTACAATCCACGCTCCAGACCATTAACATCTTAAAAGCAGCCAGCAGCACGTAAAACATTCCTTCCAACAATTTTTATTTCCACGGGACAGTCCTTGTTTGATCGGGACATTAGTCCCAATTTTCAGAAGTTTGGGAGGTAATTCCCATGCCACATTTAGCAGAGGCAGGTGCCCCCAGTAAGTGTGGCAATAAAATTGTGTTTTTGGTTGGAATGGAGGGCGGCCTAGCACTTAAACAGTTTTAAGCACATGCTTATGCCTGTTATGATGCAATGACACTCAGCTTATTTGGAATTTATAATGTTGGGAGGTATGCCCAAAGAGGTGACTACTGCTCAAGGCTGTTGAAGGCTAGTGTGAAAGGATAAGATGGGAAGTAGAGAGTATGATATAAAATACAGGCAGTGAGGGAGAGAGGGAAATGAATTACAGTGGATACGTAGGGCAGGAGTGTATTGTACAGTATGTTTGTGAAAAATTGAAAGAAGTATAGAGCTGTGAATTGCATAGGGGGGAGGAGTGCAGTTGGGAGAGTTTGAGGGTCAGCAGAAAATTATTAACAAGGTAGAGGGGGTGAAAGAAATGAGCAATGAGGGGGTGGGAGATAGTGTAGAAAAAGACTAGGGAAAGGGAACGAATTGCACAGTTGGGGTGAAATTAACTACAGTCAATGAGAAAAATAATTACAGTGGGGCAGGAAAGGGGAAGGGGGGATTACTTACAGGGGATGTAAGGTTTGGGGCCCATTGTTCCACACAGTCAGTACTTCATTCTGACTGTATGGGACTGTTAAAAGGTAGTTCCCCCATCATGCTGCTCTTCAATACAGTGTGGCAAGAAGGGCAAGTTGCACACAGTAAACAGTTGTGCCTACAGTGTTACAAGGAAGATTGGATCAGGTGGGAAGCAGTCTTGCACTTGTTAAGTGCTAGTCTCAGTCACTCCAGACTAGCCATGCAGGGGCGTCTTAAGAGAGGAAGGGACCCGTGTGCACTCCACGTGCAGGGCCCCCTCCTTTCTTCCCGGTGGCCGGGAGCTGACTGACGTGGCTGGCCAGCCACCGGATCATTAGTAGACTCCGGGCACTAGAGTGTGCCTGGAGTTTACTGTGCATGCGCACAACACCGGAAAAATGGCTGCAGCGGCCATTTTCTGGTGTTCAGAGCAGCGCTGAAACCTGCCGTGGGACCACAGACAGGTAAGTTTATAATAATATGGGTACAGGGTGTGCGGTGCAGGGCCCCCTGGACCCGGGGGCACGTGTGCCCCGCATACACTGCACTCATTATAGATACGCCACTGCAGCCATGCCCCTTCATGAACTGACCTTGCCTTTCACATACATTATTTGTCCTGTTGTAGTATGCATAGCAGCTCCACTTGTTTTTTTTGAGTACACATTAAGCAGTATAGACAGGACCTAAATTTTCTAGTTAACCCTCTGCTAGGAGTGTTGAACAATACAAGATGTCTGTTAGAAAGTAATTTTCCCAATCTAAACACGTAAGTATCTGGTTATAGCATATACAGAAAATAATGAGAAATGGTAAAAGTATACCTGTTTCATTTTCAGGAATATTGACAACAATCACATTGATAAGTGGAGTGACCTGAAAACCATCTTCAGTAGAACCAGTTGGCGATACACTTGTGTCATCACAGGGTTCTTTTGTTTGTACTTCAGTACTTCCACTTGTGATAAACTCAGAATGAAGTTCTCCTTCTGCTTTTTGACTTGTCATATCATATTCAGTTGTGGCTTTTATAGGAGAAACAGATTCATCTATCACTATTGTTCCTTTACTAGTTTCCTCACCAGGTTCCCCATCGATTATGACTGGTTTTTGAGTAGAAATGGGTGGGGGTAACAGTGTTGTATGAATTTGTACAGTCTCTTTTGGGATTAAAGTTACATCTCCTGTAGTCACTTTTTTGTCAGTCACTGCAGATAATTGAGCATCAGTTACTTGTTGTACTTCACTTATGCCAGAGCTTTCACTGACCTCTCTGGCTTGAGTTGTAGCTGATAACGTGACAGAGGGAACATCTGATGAATCCAGCACAGAATCAGTCACAGGTTTCAGAGGACTGGATGGAAGTTCTGTTGGTGCTACTGTTACTTCTGTATGTCCTACAGGTTTTTCTACCTCTGCTGATCCTTCAATTTCTAAATCTAAATCTGTAACAGCCTTTTTGGTTTCTGAAGTCTCTCCCAATGAAGAACTGATGGTAATGGGAGGTGATGGGGTCTCCTCTTTGTGAGAAGCTGTATCTACAACTGTTGCCACTTGCTCCTGTTCCTCTGTGACATCTCTGGTTGGAAAGTCAGTCCCAGCAACTAATTCAAATCCCTTTTGTGTTTCATCTTCAGAAGGTTGTCCAGTAGGGATAGCAGTACCTGTGCTTGCTGTCCTTTCTGTAACTTCCTGAACTCCACCCGTTACAGTTGGTGTGATTTCTGCTTCCTGGTCTATTCCACTTCCATCAGAATCCAAATCTAATGGGTGACTTGATGCCAAGGCTTCTTCTGTAGCTGATATGAAAGTCTCAGATGCTCTAGGTGAAACTGTATATGATTCTGTGCTCTCTGATGGCTTGGGTTGTGCTGGTACCTTGTCTGTCTCACTCTCTTGTGCAGATAAAGTTTCAGTTACAATAGTTGTGATCTGTTTTTCTCTCTCATAATCTTCAGGAGCTACAGAGATATCACCTGATGTTTTAACAAAATATGCTTGTGTAGTTAGATCTTTTGGAGCCAATGAAAATGGTTCGTCAGGTTTGTCCAGAGCAGTCACTTTAGACTGAATATCTTCTTGAGACACACCTGAGCCCTCTGGACTATCAAAAGGGTAAAGAGTTACTATATCTTTCGATTGTGTTGATGATGTTGTCTTATCAGTGCCTTCACTTGATATTTCAGGTATGTCTGGTATGGACGTAGGACCTGTCTCAGCTGATGTGTCGGTTTCCACATCTGGAGTTTTCACAGCTTTATCTGTAGATGTGGCTTTCTCATCTGTTGCTGTGATCTCATTAAGTAAGGATGGGCTGGTGGTGCCCAAGGCAGGTTTGAATACAGTGAACACATCCAATTCAGGCTGGAGACTTGAAGCCTCCTCTTTATGAGGGGTGAGTAATTCCCTTGTAGTCACGACAGCCTGCTCTACACTTTCTTTTGGTGCACTGTAAGACTCCGGACTGCTAGAAGACACTGAAGCTGATATATCTTGAGTAAAGTCATGTGGAATAATAACAGTTGGAATAATTTCTGCACTTTTGGCTTCCATGGTTTCTTTGGGAGACTGAGAACTTAGATATAATACCTCTTTTGTCAAAGTAACGGAACTGAATGTTTCCGGCAACTCTTGTTCTGGTTGGAGTGTTGGAACTTGAGAATCGATTGAGATTGCTGTTGTTACATCGTAACTTGTTTCAGTGTGACGCTCAGATGGTACTTGCCCTTCTTTTATATCATCACTTGGTTGAGTACTTTCACTTAATTCCTCAGCAGAAGGGCTCTGTGAAGGAACCGGTTTGTCCGTGGCCCCTGAAGGTTCATCAGTTAAAGTAGGAAGAGAAGTGCCTTGGTCGATGACCCCTGAAGCTGAAGTTATGTCTTTGTCCTGCTGAGCTCCAGCTTCTTCTGACCTGATTGTTCCAGGAGCTATTGTAGTTTCTTCTTGTACTAGTAATACCGGGCCCCTTTCTGTTGCAGTCTCCGTTGGTTGGCTGCTTTCCTCCTGCACAGCAGTTTCTTTTGCAGATGGTGTGGTTGTAGGTAGACTGGGTTTTGTGGTGGCCTTGATCGGTTGTATTTCCAATTTCTTTATGCTACTTTCAGTAACAGCTTCTGTGGGTATTAGCAATTTGACAGAAACGGATTCTGTAATATTTCTTTTATCTGCAATGCAAAAATAAAAAGTTTAATTAAAAACAAATCAAACTCACACTGTTTATTGTGTATTATTTTCCAGTCATATATTCTTATTTGTAAAAAAAAAAAAGGAAAAAAAAAATCTGTATGTGGAAAGTGTTGCAATGGATGTGAAATAAAATCAGATTTTATTATGTTGTTTCAGTAGCTTGTAAAGGCCTCATGCCAAATTATTACTCAAAAAATATACAATATTCAATGCTTTCCTTCTTCTCAGGCGTTATTGCCAAACAATTATAGTTTTATACTACATTTCTTATTTTTAAACAGTAATTTCCTGTTCTTGTAAATTGTCTCAAATCATGTGGTAAATACCTGTGCCACTTAAAGATAGACTTATTTTGTTTTTGCTTTAATATCTGATGGCTGATTTTTTATTTATTTTTAATGCACAATAAATGAGTTGCTCCATAAATGTTGTGGATGTTATTTCAGGTTTCAGCTTAACATACAATTCAAATGCAATACATTTGGTAAGAAAATATTACTTTAATAAACATGCAGCAAGCATAGAATTAGATTTTAGACAGGAAAGTTTTGAAAGGTACAGAAGCGTTTAGAGGTGTGAAATTGTAAAAAAAAATAGTGCTTTGTGGAATATTAGGCCTCATTTGGGTGGTGGAACATGGAAATTTGTCCTGCGGAATTTGACCTTTGTGTTCTGCTATAAAATTAGATTTGTGCAAGATGCCACTACAAATCCTCTCATACGTTCAATCTTTGTATAGATATCCAATATAAATGATTAAAGCGCTTATTAATCCAGTATCCATGCTAATGCACTTTAAACTCCTGCTTTGCATGGGGAAGCTAGTTATCGCATATTGACAAGAACAGCAATATCGCAGACTGCCTTCCTATTGCTATTTCCACTTACCTGCAGGATTCTGACTGTTGGGATGCCGCTGTCGTTATTCTGATCGCTGGCAGTCCGACCGCCAGGATCCCGTACCCAACCTATCGCATCGCATTGCGACTTTAATGCATCTTCAGCACAAAAAGAAGCAAGTAAGAAACCCGGCTATAGCAGAGTCTCATGGGACCTGAGTTTTTTTAGTGCGACTTCGGCAAAGATGTATAAGGACACTGTATCTGTATATACTGTGGTAAGCCCTGCAGCTAATGCGCGGTAAGGCATAAAGTCCAGGTTAGGTGCCCAGATCTACGCAATTACTGCGCATGGGTCCTGATTCAAAGGTCGGAGCAAATCCCATTGCAGCTGTGACCTCTCACGGATTCTCCATCAAGAAAATATGCCACTGAGAGACTCGCTGTCCAGTATTTAGAGACGCACACTGACAGCATCTCACATCCACCGCTCGCACACAAAACCGGAAACATGGAACGCAGATCAGGCGGCCATCAGTATTCTGAGTAAGTCTAAGCTGTCGCAGACATTGCGAGTCTTCAGACACACAGAGGGCTCTCCTGCTGCGTACAAGAACGCAGTGGCTAAGTTATGGACGCCCAGAAAACAGTGTTTATACGGTCCGACACGCTTGCGTTTTTCTAACCAACCCCTGTTATCTCCCTCAAATGCTGACTACCGACACTTTGGGAGTGAATCCTGTGTGAGCGTAATCGCAATTAAATTGCTGTGCATGCGCAGTGCGGCTTACATGCATGCACAATGGCAAACAATCACTCAATCTGCGTAAATATTGGCATTGCGTCCACATCTGAAACAGGCCCCCAGTTTGCACCCTCCGCAGGGCTTTACTAAATTCCCCCAATTTTTTTTATTTTAACTTTCACTATATTACATCACATTAAGGGCCTGATTCTAAGTCGGACACAGTCGCAGCTGTACTTGTGTCTTTTGCTGCAGTCGCGTCTGCGACTTTATGCTAATGCCGCCACAAAGCCCTTCCCTGGTGTACACCTGTGCCTCCATATGTGCAAGTCTGAGATGCCCGCTCGCAGCATCTATAGACACTATATTACCCTCTGGTACATCTTTAGATGCACCATTGGTCACATCATCAATATTCAGTTCCTGCATATGAGTTTGGCCTCCTATGTGAGCAGCTGTGTGTCTCTGCATGCAACTGCTTTCAATGACATGCCCGCAACACCAGGGCCGTAACTAAGGTAGAGCAACCTGTGCCATGGCACGGGGCACCGCAGGGCAGGGGGCGCTGTTTGGGCCTGTTACTTTTCTGTTTATTATCATTCTCACTTGTAGCTTCTTCTTCTTTTATCCCCAGCAGCTCCTGGCCTCCCCTATCTCTTCCCTGGCCCCTACCCATGAGGCCATGGCCCTTTTTCGGGTGCATTTCTTATGTCCCTATTTGAAAAATAATGGGGGGGTGCTAATGCTCTTTCTGGCACAGGGAACCAAAAAGTCTAGTTACGGCTCTGCGCAACACACCTGCAACACTCACATCTCCGTTCGTCTTTTTAGCCGACCTCTTGTTACTTCCAAGTCACCATCCAGGAATGTCCCTTACATTTCTGCTACTGTGCATATACATTTATTCTGTGGGTCAGATGCATGAGCAGATGAAAAACATTGCTCCGCTGCATCCGACTCAGAGTTTTAATATTTCGCAGCTTGCTTTATACTAAAAGAAATACAATTTCAGTTTTATTAGATGCTGTTTACTGTGTGCCCAACAAGAAAATACTTTCATCTTCCCCTTTTTCTGGGAAACTTCAAATGCTTGTTTAAATTGGCGTGCACAGCGGGAAGTACGCTGATTTTATGCTGCATCTCAGCTGTTTTGCGCTTTGTAAGAGACCTATATGTTGGAAACAGATACACCTTCATTTATAGACAGCATAATGGAACCCTTTGCCTCTTGGCTGAAAGCGTGTCAGACATCCTTTAGGGTTAACATAAATAATGAAAACTGCTCCTCTAAACCTACCCTGGTCATCATAGCGCAATGTCACTGTTTCCCTGCTGGTATCCTGATGTGAGTGATGTCATCCACTTATTACAATGCTGTGTAATATGCGGGTGTGTCGCAAGAACTAAAGCAAGATTTGTAAGTGCAATTTATTGCTACAGATGGAAGATAAACGATTATCTATAACTATTTCAATCTCTTTTTTAGATCCTCAGCAATAACACAATTATACAATGTTTTATGGCTGGGCAGGACTAAAATACTTTTTGGGGGAGCTTAGTTGGGATAAATACTTAGTAGTGGGAAATAAATCATAAAGGATATGTTTAAATTATTTTCAGGTGCTGGGTGTTGCAATAAAAGAGCATATGCTACCTGCAGCAGGCTGACCTTACATCTATATCTCAGACAGGAAGTGATGCAGGCAGAGGAATTTATGTGACACAAGGTCCGAGAGATTTATCTGTTTCTAAAATAGCACAACATTTATTTTTTAGTCTGTGGGAAATTAATCACAATTCTCTTCCAAACATATTTTTGTAATTATGCAATCATGCTTGTCCTTACGTAGAAGTAATATGTAAAGAGAGAAAGGCTAGACATAGCTTTGTATAATTACATGTAGAGATCCACAAGTTTATTTTATTAAGTGATTTGTGTATAATAATCTGCTACAAAAATGGCTTCACTTGACTTATTCTAGTGAGCACTACTCAACTTTCCCAGAGCATTCCTAAGGTCTCCTCCCAGAAGCTTGAGTGGATGAGACCTTGTTTGGGTGTGGCCTACTCTCCTTGAATTTCCAGTGAATTGTGTAATCGTACCCATGGACAACACACTTCTCATGATGACATGATTCCACGTGAATCATGTCATTATGGCCTCTCCCCAGCTATACAGTGCCGCAATCTCTACATTGTATATCAGTGTATCAAGGCAGCAATAGGGCAAATGATTGCACCACGCACCTCCCACCTAGTCTACCCCCTCAAGTATGGTGTGGCCTGGTATTTCATACTAATGTAAACCAAAAACCAAATATCATATGGGGTGATTGTTTGGGGGAGTTGGCTTGATCACCATCTATGGAGTCAGGAAAGGATATCTGTGATATTCAATTGAAAATTGTGCCACTGCAGAGTATGTTTCGCCTTCATCTATATCAACTTTATTTGAATAAATGTAAAGCCATGGACTGTATAAATCTCTTCCATTCATTATAATAGCAATACATTAATTGACATTAAATGTATCTGATCTATGCATCTTTCTCTGTCTTGCCCACCACCTGCTGTCACCCTTCCTCATTCAGAAGCCCACCTCATACCCACACCTCATCCCCCTGCTCTAAATCAATGTCACCTCCACACTACATTAACCCTTATAATCTCATTATCCTCTCTCCTCTTAACTCTGTACCTCTCTCCTGTGCCCTCTGGAAAGCCAGATCTGTCTATAATAAACTGGTTACCTATCCATGACAGCTTTATCGCCAAATCCCTGAATCTCCTAACCATCACCAAATCCTGGATTTACCCATCTGACACCACTTCTCCAGCAGCTATCTCCTTTGGGGCCTCACATTCTCTCACATGCCCTTTCCTGGTCGTCGCCATGGTGGTGGTGTTGGGGTCCTTCTATCCTCTGGTCACTCCTGCCAACTCTTACCTTCTGAACCCTCTCTTTCATTCTTTCCATTCGATGTTCATGCTATTCGCCTCTTCCAACTGTTTACCTTCGTGTAGCTGCCTTTTTTTGTTCCCCTGACAGCTCCAAACTCCTGGACCATGCTTCCTGGCTCCTAACCTTCCAATGGGCTCTCAAGACCCATTTCTTCCTCAAAGCTTTCCAGCGATCATCCTAACCCACTACTGAATGCTCCTTCCTCACAATCTAGCCCATGTGTGTCACCCCTGTTTGTCTGCCCCTCCCTTTTAGAATGTAAGCTCTCACGAGCAGGGCCCTCTTCCCTCACGTACTTCCCCTTGTCTTAATTATACTATAATTTACCCCTAACTCCCCACAACGGCACCTAACACTTGGTTGCTGACACCCTGCTGCTTATTTAAGTGTTATTCAGCAATGTTTATAAACCATGTATTTGTCCTGCAATGTTTGTGCAGTTAATAACTGTTTTTCTTGTGTGCTCACTTGTTTGTGTACTTTATAAGGCGCTGCGGAACCCTTGTGGCACCATATAAATAAAGGATAATAATTAATAATAATATTGTCCAATGTCTAAGCCAAAAAATAAAACAATAAAGAGTACCTTTTCGGATTTCTGTTGTTCTCTTACTGCTACTGTATGATAGACTTGTTTGGAATGTTACAATTTATAATAATAAAAGATTTAAATTTAGTCTGATTCATGCTCAGATATAATTAGCAATTTGCTTACTATTGCTCTATTACTATATTTCACCACCTGCTGAATTGATTGCAATTTTCTGACTAATGTTGGATTATTGATGATATTTCACCACCTGGTGGATTAACTATGTCTAAAATATATCACTAGCCAAGACTGGCAAGGCAATAACCAATATATAAGACTTGGGGGTCTATTTATCATCACTTAATTTGTACAAAAGCATGTGAATATGAACACTTTCACATACTTTTGTATAAATTAAGTGTCGGGGCCATTCATCAAGTTCTGAAAAAGCATTTTTTTCGGAACTTGATGGTGTTACTGAACGCCATCCTGAAATGGTGTACAGCCCCCGATAATCTTCACAGGCTGCTGTTTACACGGCACTGTGAAGATTTACAAGGCAGTCGCTGCAGTCAGCAGTGGGATCTATTCAGATCCCTCCCTGCTGTGTCTGCACTGCAGAGCCCTGGGAGCTGAGAGCTCCGAGGCACAGCGGGGCAAGTGACACATTTAGCTGCTTGTGATCCTCCTACCCTCCACTGTGCCGCTCAGAAGAAAATTGAGTGTAAGGGGGGAGTGGGGAGGGGGAGTGGGGAGAGGGAGAAGGGGGGAGCAGGGAGGGGGCGCAAGGACAGAGCCGATATTGGGGGGGCTACGGACACAGCGGGGGGTGGGGTGGGGGACAGAGGCAACATGGGAAGCTAAGGGACACAGGAGCAGGGGGAGGAGAGATGACACGAGGCAGGCGGCCGACAGAGCGGACATCAGGGAGCGGCAAACAGTAGTAGTGGGAGAAGGAGGGAGGGTGGTTAGACAGCAGTGGGGGCCCACAGACATTGGGGGCTGCGTTGTGGGGGGTCAGAGACCCCGGCGGCAAGGACATCTATAGGGCATGGCAGGTGTAGGGGGAAATGTATTACTTTTCTCAAAAAGCTGACTCCACAAACAGAGCAGCTTTGCGGAAGTGATCCTTTAGGCAGTGAGGCATGATGAATGCATCCAAACAGTTTATTAAACTCGCAGTGACTTTAAAACATAATTATCACAAGTGATAATTATGTAATGATGAATAGACCCCTTGATATTTGAACTTGTCTGCTAGACTCATTGTTACATGGAATTATTTGACATATACATGTATATGTGCTGTTTTTGCTTAGTGTACAGTCATGGATGCCGAGAAGGTGGTGTCGCCTCCCCCCCGTCCCTCACAGCAGCTCAGCACACAGCTTGTTCTGGGCTGCTGTGTGAGACTGCTCACGTCTGCTGCAGCAGCCGGAGCAGTCACCTATGGCTGTGGGGGGGAGCGATCACACTGATCGCGCCCCCCCCCTGCTTAGCATCAGGCTGGGGGTCTTACAGCGTCCCCCTCCCTGGAGCACAGCGCCGCAATGCGGCGCTGAAAAAGTGATGATTAAATTATTATTTTTTTGCGGGAGGCGTGGCTACGCCTCCCGCAATTAGGCCATGCCCCCTCCATTACCCGGGCCCGGCCATGCTCTCAACAGCCCTGTGTACAGTATGTGGGTCAAGTTTTAGCTTACAGAAGAGTGCCCCCACAAAGAGAGTTTCTTTTTCTGTCCCTTTGTTGCTAATTTCAAACTCTAGGGCAGCACTACCAAGAGCTAAAATATTTGTACCCCATGCTGAGGGTCATCTCCCCATAGGGTTAGTATGTTTGTATAAAACCTGGCTTCATTTATAATTTTGAGCCTGTGCAGGGACACATCCATATAGGGGCATTACAAGAGAGGAGGGGGCCCTAGTGCAGACTCAGTGTGGGCCCTAGTGCAGACTCAGTGTGGGCCCCCTCCTCTCTCCGGCGGTCCCGCGGCACAGCACTGGCAGGAAATTCTGTCTTAGTTCCAGAATCTCCTGCGCATGCCCGGGTCTCCGGGAAAATGGCACCCACGCCGTTTTCCCCGGGACAGCGGCACTGCGCATGTGCGAGTCACCGCCATTTTCCCAGTGATCTTTGCTGCTCTGCAAAGCAGCACTACGGACAGGTAAGTATAAGACTCTATGGATGCAGGGTGTGCAGTGTGGGCCCCCTGGACACAGGGGCCCGTGTGCACCACACACCCTGCACCTACTATAGATACGCCCCTGCATCCATACTTCAACATACGTCAGAGTGGGCAAGGAAACATACTACAAATCGCATAACATTGAAGCTCTTGATATTGATTAAAATATCCTAGCTTATAACTTATGACTTGAAAAATGAGAAGTCCTTGAAAACTGTGGAGATTAGTTTCTGTAACTAATATTTCAGCTGAACAGAATTTCAAATACTAAAATTAAAGGTCACAGGAATTCGTTTATTCATCAAGGGAGGAGTAGAGGATTTTTACTGTTAACAGCTGCAAAAGGTGACATCATCTTGTTAACATCTGGATCACAGGCCTTAAGTATAACATGTGTAACTTATAGCATGAAATCGCGTTTTTATACTATAGTTCTGTCTTTGCATTGAACATAAATGTTGATTTTATACATTTTCAAACAGGAAAATATTTTACTCACTGTCTGAAAAAACCTGATGAACTCAATATTGATATTTTAGTCCTATAAGATATTTGAATCCGATAAAGTATGAAGAGAAATTAGGTCAACTTTGTTCTACGGATAATGGAAATGTGGGTATATCTTTGACCCTATGGGCCAAATGTAATAGGGTGTGAGTTTAGAAAATGTGAGAGTTTAGCAGAAAACTCTCACATTGGTTGAGTTTTATCTTCAAAATGGGAAAACATCTGAATGAGATTTTAAATCATGAGAGTTTTTTAAGTCTAAAAAAACATGCAAGTTTGCTCTGTTACTTTGTTTTTGGACTCTATTACATTGGCAAAGTTTAAAAAGTGTCAGAAACTCTCACTTTTCAAAACACTCACCATATTACATTTGGCCCTATATGTTGTTGGCATGTGTCAAACAATATTAGTATGTTTCATATGCCCAGTATTGTAGATTCCACATGTTTTATTCATCAGTGAATAATTAGTTGCCCATAGATTTAGCACCCTGATTGCATATAATGACAGTGAGAGACATAGTGACCATTCGAGTTACAATCGAGGAGACACCTCAATGGCAAATTATGATTATCATCATTATGCCATTATGTATCATCTAAGTAGAAAAATGTCCTAGGAGAATTAAATAAGTTTCATGTAGGAAATATTGAGTATAAAAATAATTCTGGCTGGATAGTTTTGTTCTTTTCATCGGAGGGGAGGGGGGGGGGGAGAGAGGGAGAAGAGAGAGAGAGAACCTGTGATCATGTAAGCCTAGTCTAAGACCTTTTGTTAAATTTATAAAGTTTATATATGGTGTGCAAAAAAAATACCTATTTTGAATAAAAATTCAAATATTTGAAAGACGTGCTGAATAACAGCTGCCAAGGATTAATCTGTACAGCGAGCAAATGTAAAACTTGACATGGGTAAAGTGCTTATGTCTTTTACTTACTTTGTATGCAGTATGCGTCATATTTCTCTGTTGGCTTTGGAAAGAACGTCTGATTGCTAAAACGATATTTAGTCCGTACACCAAGGAGTCCTCCTCCACACTGGGGTCTCGCCAAAGACACCGGATAACGCACACTACCATCCGAGAGCCAGCCATAATCACATTGGTCAAAGCCTTTTCTCCATGCGGAATATAAGTCTCCAACAGTGGCTAGGGCTGCGTTCCTGTTCTCGCACTCTTTTTTAGCTTCTTCAAATGTCAACTTTTTGGGAAGGGAAAGATGGAATAGGTCACCTGAAGAAGAAAATGTCATTATTTGAATTGCTCACTACTAAACAAGTGTAAAAAATATATATTTTATGGTATTTGTGCCGTAAATTTACAATCATTATTTTTAATTACTGAAAACATAAAGGATGGACTATAAGATTACACAGCACTGTATTTGCTGAGATTAAGCACAACCAAGAATGGTAGTTCATGTACAAACCATAACTAGTCCAGTTATGAAAATATGTATTTCTAATTGGTAACCAAGAGACCAGGATAGTTGGTTACACAGAACAAAGGCTGCTTCCTAGGGTAACGTGAAGATCTTAACAATACAATGCAACAACCAAAAAGTCATTTTTTCTTTTACTTGCTATGCTGCCTCACTCACAGCTTTAATCACCGAATAAACCACTGCTTCTAAGCATTTCTAAAACCACCGTCCCACCACACAAACACCAACAATGAGGTATTTTGCTTCTGAGGGATTCTCTTCAGGGACTGTTGGTTACTGTGACTGGTGCACTCATGTGTAAACACATGGTTACACCTTCATTTTCTGAAATAAGATTCAGACAAAGAGAAGCAGTAAAAAAAAAAAAAGCCATAATTAAAGAATCAGCTCTAGCTACTCTCAATTCTTAATTTTTATTAGGGTCTGTGGCATTATGCTACCTCTGTAAAACAAGGAATGGCCTCCTCAATGTCCACTTTTTAATGGATTAATTTAGAGGTGTCAAGCGTTCACTGAATCTAAAACAATAGGCAATACGGCTTGTTTAAAAAGCCAAGACATTTAGTTTTTCCTTTTTCTGAGCATTGCAAATGTGATTGCCCCAAAACTGCCGACAATCTAATATTAATCAGTGTGTCATTGAAGTGTCACTATGCTAAACTGTTTTTTGATCCTGAGCACAAGCATCTCGTTGTTTTGTTCGCTTTCTATAGGTTAAAAATATCAATAAAGTTACTTGATGTAAAAAAAAATGTGACAGTGACAGAATTTCCATAGCACATGCGGAAAACACTTGTTCAAATTCAGTGTCAGCAAACTGGACAAATAACCTTGTTTCACAGACCCTGAAATTAGATTGTAAGCTTGGCTGGCCAAGCAATCTGTACACAAAAGATGTGTGTACAGTCCTGCATAAAATGTATAATAAAAGAAAACTATAACATGATTTTTTTTTTTGTTGGGCGGTCATTTTTATAGCTCATATGACATCACTGTTTGAGTAACAGTCACCATACCAACACTAGCAACAGTACCATGCTAGCTGTAAACAGGTAACTTACTCCACTGGAAAGATTTACAAATTTCAGTAGCACTTTAAAAAAAAGCCATCTCCTAGAAGCAATTCAGGTCAGCAGCACCCTACGCCTCTGCAACCTACAGAAAATAGGTGGAACCTCCCGAGGTATTCCACCGATATTCTGGAGGTAGGAGCTGGTGTGACTGAGTCCCAGTGCAGAGACCACACCTTATTTGCCACAAGTGTGTGGGTGGGGGAGAGGGGCAGAGTTTACAAGAAGATGGGGTTATTAAAAAAGGAGGACTCCCAGTATAAATCATATATGGCTTCATATATGTACTGGTTGTTAGTTGTTGGACATCACTACACCACCACTACTGGTCAGTTAGACATAGACAATAAACAGCTGGCAACTCAATCATCAATTACTCCATTGATTTGGATATTTAAATCAATATCACTCTGTGTGTGTGGTCCCAATACAAGATCTATGCCCAATAATAACTGAAATTTATCGGATCATTATTGGGAATGTTTAAAATGTGGTTTGAAAATTGCGTGTGGTCTACATCGAACAGCATTAACAGGCCCTAATAAATTCTGGCAATCACCTGGCGCTTGAGCCAACTTGGCCACCCACGTGTATGTCAAAGCTAGAATCTGAAGCTGGCACTCTGCACAAATGTATTAAATGATGTTGCAGCCCAGGTACATTTCCTTATATTAACCACATATAATGGGATGTGGTTTTATTTCCTACATGTGGAATTTAGGCATGCTACGGCTGTGATGTCATCTCACATCTGATGGCTGTAATTCAATAAATAGAACACGATTTCTAATATATAACATGGTGCTAAAACTGATCATTAGGAAGCTAAGAAATTGCATCTAAAAATATTGGTAAGTTGTGATTTCCTGGATAGCTGTGAAAAAAAAAGTGTGAAGGGGGGAGAAAATGTTTTTGTTTTTTGTCTTTGAAAAAAAAAAAAAAAAAGTTTTCACCGCTGAAGATGTGAGTAAGTCAGCGGAATGAATGAGCATGGTCCAACAAAGCTTGGAGCACAGATGCAATGGAACCTCACGTTACTCTGTCACTACAGACCAGAAAATGGAAACCATGAGTGTGTTTATATTACAGACAATAATGCAGTGTGTGTTAACCTTGGCAGCTTTTTCCATCCAGGTTGAAGTCAGCGCTCAAAGAATTGACAGGATTTTCCTGCTCTGTGTGTATGCACTATAGAACTGAAAGAAAAACACCTGACTATTTAAGGTTTCTATTTTATGGCTGTTAAATACCACAGACTAGACTTATGAGCCAGGCTCTCTGCTCCAGACAAAGGCTGATTCACAATCATCTCTCTGGAAATCACTAGACGCTGTCTTATTAGCCTGTTCTTCAAAAGTCTGTCAAACCATAAGCTCCTGGAGTTACTTTCTACTTTCATGTTTCCTTATTAATATTATCCCACCTGTTTAGGTTGCCACTTTATTTATCCCCAAGCATATATATATGCGGTTTATGATGCCAGGAGAATATTAAGTAGACGGCTTGCAAAATGCTACATGCCCTACAGTTTATAATTTCAGTGCTAGTTTCCAGGCTGTTTCCATTTTCCCTTAATTAAACTTATGATTAGAGATGAGCTAAATTTTCAAAACTGTTGCGCAAAGAAATAATAAAAGAACATTTGCCTCAATAGACATTCGGCTGTGAAATTTCACGTTTCACTGGTAGAATTTGCCTTAGGAGTTTCCAGTCTTACCCAAGCATACCGCATACATATAGGGTCTCATTCAGACCCGCTCACAAGCGCTTGAGCGCTCGCAAGCGGTTCGATGTTGGGCCCTGCGCACACGCAACGGCCGCACTGTGATTGCGCAAGCCCCGGGGCGAGAGATAAATTCTCTCGCTTCGGGACTCACTACAAAAGGGGCGGCTGTCGATGGTGATCGACAGCCCACCCCGTTTTGTAGGCGGGGTGTTTGGGGTGGCTACACAAACGGAGGCGTTCCCAATGAAACACTTGCCGTTTTGGGGCGGCCCCACTGACATCACTCTAATAGAGCCGAAAGCTCACTGGGGCTTGCGGTAGACGAGACCCTACCTCAAGGGTCTCGTCGCAAGCCCCGATAGTCGCGATGGTCTTGTCCTTCGCGACCATCAACCTGGCCGCTTGCTAAAGCTGTGGGTGGTCACCCACAGCCTACCGAGTGGCCAGGAGGCCGGGTCAGAAAATACATGCGGCCGCCCTCATTCAGAGTGAGCGCTCGCATTTTGCGACCTCTTCTGAATGAGGTCCATAGTCCTCCCACTAGGCAATTTTAGCAGGGCGCCGCGCACTGCCGGATTTTAAAATGGCAAAATGCACCCTGCCGTACCTACCGGCGCCCTGCAGAAACAACCTGCCGGTTGTGCCAGGTGCCGTCCTCATCCAGGGGCTGCAGTGTTCCGGGGGGGGGGAATTGCGGTGCAGTGGTTACCGCTGGTGAATAGATGCTGTACACATGCGCACAGCATCTATTCACAGTGAGGGGAGAGCTTGGGGGCAGCCCAGCATATCCGTAAGTGCTGGGCATGTCACCGAGAGTGACGAAAAGGGGTTGCATCTTAAGAATATGCCACATTTTGTCATAGTCATTCCCCCTTTTTATGGTCTGTCGCCCTGCCAGCGCCAGACCTAGAATTAACACTATACATATATAGTACAGAACAGTGGCGGCTCCAGAGGTGGGGCTGCAGTGCGGTCCAAAATTCAAATAGTGGAGCCACACCAACTGCCAGTGAGTCTTGGCCAGTGATGTTTGGTAGCAGTTGGGGTGGCAGTTGGTGTGGCTTCCCTATTTGAATTTTGAACTGCGAAGCAGCTCCAACCATCACTGGTACAGAATAGCATTTCACGGAACGTGGACAAATTTCTGATACCATCTGTCCAGACTGCAACAGCGCCTATGTGTGTACATTGCAATATTGTCACTCATCTGTACTTATGACCAGTCTTTGTTCTACCTCCAAATGCCATTGCCTTAGGTACTGTAATTATGTATTCCTTAAAGCAAAGGTTTATACCTTGTGGTTTGGGACCTTATTGGGGTCTCAGTATCAGTTTATGGGACCCCCCGTATGCAATATATTATTTTAAGAATAGCCTTTTTGGGGATACTGATACTTTTAGTCCCTGCTATACAGAAGTTGAGCACTGTTAATTTAGACTATATCGTAATGGTATTTCTACATAATGCAGCACAAATGTGATTATTGTGACAATTACTTGTGGGAGTGATTGAGTAAAGCTGCTTTCACTGACACTTTCATGAGGGCTGTGCTGTCAGGTCATCAATAGGGAGGTCACGCAACAGAGCTCCCCTATGTTCCAGCTTTCTCATAACCAAATACTTGTTTTGTCACTGAAAATATTTTTACTCATAATAGTTAATTAACCGTAGTATTTGTGATTTTCTGCTTTCATAATGTAAGTCTTAGCATCATACTTGTCTAGTCTACCAGAATGTCCAGGAAGACAACCGTCCCAAATCCCAGCAGGTGGGATTGTGCTGATGCAATTTGCTGACCTGCACCTGGAGATTTGATTAATGTCCAAATTGGACGAGATCCACAGTCATTGGTGACTGTTAGTGTGTCCAAAAGATACATGAATGTACAGGCCAATAGGGGCGGTCGGTGGTAAGCTTTCAGTGCATTTACGGAGCTTCAAGAAAATTATCTAGGCAATTTGTACATGTTTTTCGGGCCATATACACTACAATTCCTGATAGTGACTGCCTTATTGCTATCTGTATGTCCAGCATAAAAAGAATAAATGATAGCTCTTTAACTAGTATATTTTAACTTTTTTAAGGTCAAAATAGATACCAAAAGCATTAATATGTTTTGGAGTTTTTGTATAAAAGTTAATTTATTCTAGATGATTAGAAATATGACATTTAAAATATACATTTATTTTTTGTGATATTGTTATCATTGTAAGTTTATCTCATGGGGCCTATTTATCAAACTTATTATTAAATTAATGTTAAAACAGGTGTTTTCACACCCTCTTGACATTGTTTTAGTATCACTTAAAGGGCTTTTGGGTAGTTTTCGTAAAAATAAATTGATTTCTTTTAGTAAGCAGATCGCATTTCCCATACAGGGAAAGCAGAGCCCGGAGCAGGCTTCTGTCATCAGCCATGTGGGTCTGATAGACCACATGCTGATCACAAAGAAAAAAAATAGAGTAAAAAAATAAATTGCACTTACCTGCATCAGGGGCCGGTGTTCGGTGAGCTCCACTGTGACCCAGTCAGCTTATCGCTGCGCTCCATCTATAACTCCAGTCATCTGCTCTGTGCTGTGAACAGAGATGCTCGGCCGGCATCTCACCCCACAGAACAGCTGGCCGGAGTCACAAAACAGGATCCTAGCGATCAGCTGACCTGGTCACTAAGGAGCTCACCGGATCTCCAAACACCTGAACGGAGGTAGGTGTAAGCTGGGGTCGGCTGTGCATGTGCAGGCACAGTCTCCATGGTATTCTTTTGTGGAAAATACCCTGAGAAGTGTGGGAGGGAATTTGCAGGGACAGAGGGCTTGATTCAGACCTGTTCACTAAGCTGCGGACGGTCGTAAGGCGCGATTATCGCACATTTTCGCATGCGTATGCGTCAATATATGCATGTGCGAACCAATCACTGCGGATGGGAATTGTGCGCTCGTAGTACACAGACTGGACACTAATTTGAGTGACAGATAGCGCCGTTTGAGGGTGGTAACAGGGGAAGGTGCTTGTAAACGGGGGAGTGGATGTGTGGACGCAAGCGTGTCTGGGCGTCTAAACGGTGTGTTAGGGGTGTGCATAATTAGCAAAGAAGCATCATTGTACACGTCATTTGGTTGTTTATTAGCCAGCACTGATCGCAGCGCTTACGGTGGGGTAGGGTCTACCTCAAGCTGCTGCGTGCAGCTCCGATGGGTCTCGATGTTACCGATTAATCAGACACTGCCTGGAGATGACGTGTGCTAAGTAAAAAAGGTGGGCGGCTTTATACCGGCGTGCGTTCGCTCTGCCGCCGCTCTCTAAGGCATAGAGGGCGTCCTTCCACCAGACAGTGCCATTGAGGCATTTGCATACCAGGCCCCTTTTGGCTGCGGGAGAGCGCAGCTTAGCGTCCGGGTCTGAATCAGGCCCAGAGCTTTTTTGCTTTCATGCATTTATAGGCAAAGCCACAACTTATATGGAAAGAGTGACAATGGATGTTATTTCTACACTAATTAAATCTGAAATGCATTATATCTGAAATATGCAAGATGCAAATATGAAGATGGTGCCATGGTAATCTGTTTCCATTTTATACAACTATAAATGTATGCATAGGAGGTATAATTCTAGAACAAAAAATATTGACAAATATGTCAAGTAAAATAAGGCCCCCATACATCAGAGATTGATTGCAGCAATCGTGCAATTTGCAATCGTTTGTGTATAAAAATATTTCCCTTTTTCAATCGATTGTGGCAATTCTGCAATCTGCAATCGATTGAAAAAGGGAAAGATTTTTATACACAATCGATTGCAAATTGCACGATTGCTGCAATCAATCTTTGATATATGGGGGCCTTAAAACAGAACAGTCATTGGGAAAGTGGGACATGTGGAAAACCAGTGTTTTTAAGATAAATTAGCGTATTCATTTTAACCATATAATTTAGTAGGTGGTTGTTTAAAATGTTCAGTGCATCCAGCTTTTAGCTGTCAAATGTAATATAAACTCCAATTTCCTTCTGCCAAGTTCTTAAGGTATTTTTTATTGTAGGTTTTAGTTAACTTTTTACCTGTAAAACCTTACTTGACCTCCCACATTAGTTTAAAAGAACCAAGTTTTAAACAGTGTACTGTACATTGGCTGCTAGTATTAAGTGTCATAATGATTCCCAGGATGACAGTTAGTGGAGTTTAAACAGATGTGTTCATTTCAAACTTCAAATCATAAAGGAAAACTTTATCCACTTTTACATTTTTCTATGAAACAGGTCATCTAGTGTCATCTGCCTGCATTGCAGCAGGACCTCTCCCTTCTTCAGTGCCTTGTGGTTAACTCTCCCTGCTGCTAATCACAAAAGCAACTGATAAATAAATGATTCAGGTAGGAGTGTTTTAAGAGAGGAGGGGGCCCGTGTGCAGACTCATGGGCCCCCTCGTCTCTCTGGCGGTGCTGCGGTGCAGTAGATTCTGGTTTAGTGGCAGAATCTACTGTGCATGCACGGGGCTCCAGGAAAATGGCGCCTGTGCCGTTTTTGCCGGGGACACCAGTACTGCGCATGTGCGGGTCACCGGAAGAATGGCCGCCGCCATTTTCACAGTGATTTTTGCTGTTCTGCAGCGCCAGGCATTTTGCATTATTAGAAAATGGCGAGGTAGACACAGATTTACACTAAGAGCGACACTAACCCTTAACATAATGTTATAGCATTAAAGCTAATTAAAAAATATTAAAAAGATAGTTTTCAGCATTTTCTGACAGTTTTCATGGACACTTTTTATGCTAGTGCATAACAACAACATATTTTGACTACAACAATCCCCATCGCATCATATGAACTGTTCGATGAGTAAAGCGACTGGTTCTGTATTGTGGAGATGGTCTTCACCCATTTAACTGAAAGTAAGATAATCCTGCGGATTTGTCCTTTAAGGAGAATTTATGTCAATTTAACATTTGCTCAATAAGTCATGATCATACTGGACCAGCATCAGTGGAATGTAGATGTAACGGATTCAGGAAACACTATTTAGGTTTGTTGTCTTATATATAGCATGGGAGGAGGCACCTGGCCTGATTCAGACCCACTCACGAGCACTTGAGTGCTCACGAGCGGGTCAATGGTGTGCTCTGCGCATGCGCAGCGGCCGCACTGCGAGTGCGCAAGCCCCGGAGCGAGAGAGAAATACTCTCGCTCTGTGGCTCACTACAAAAGGGGCGGCTTTCGATGTTGATCGACAGCTTGCCCCGTTTTGTAGGCATGGCGGGGGGTGGTGGCTTCCCAAATGGAGGCGTTCCCATGCGAACGCCTGCCGTTTGTGGGCGGCCCCACTGACATCACCAGTGAAGTCAGTGGGAGAGCTTCCGGCTCTATTAGAGCCAGAAGCTCTCTGGGGCTTGCGGCCACGAGACCCTACCACAAGGGTCTCGTTGCAAACCCCGATGGTCACGATGGTCTTGACCATCGCGACCATCATCCTGGCCGCTCGCAATAGCTGTGCGAGCGGACAGGAGGCCGCACAAAAAAATAAAAAAACAACCTGATTCAGAGCGAGCGCACTTTCAGAGCGTCCGTCTCTGAATCAGGCCCTCTGGACAAACTGGGTCATTACTGTAACAATGCCATGTTAAATAAATAGCACTGGGGATCTGTACACACTGGATGCAATGGACACAATACTGATTTTTGACTGTCCTTTGAGAAGATAAGTATAATAAATTCTATAAATGCAGCAAACAGAAGGTCCAGCAATTCCCCCTTATTTAAACATGCCATATAAAGCAATGAACCTGAATGGTCTTTTCTAAATCCACTACCTTCACATTCTGCTGTAATTGAGACCTAGCTAACCACATAACTATACGGTTGGGTCAACTGTTGTTTTTTATGTAAAATAAATGTAATGCAATAAAATGCAAGTCTTCCTGACCTTCATATCACACACATTGGATATAAAAATAACGCACACTATTTTAGAATCTCACCTTCTAGTTCATCCACAAAACAGTATACGTCATATTTCTCCTCTTCTGGACGCCTTCCATAGGTTCTTATTCCTTCTTTCCCCTTTTTGTCACCATAGCAGCCGGCTCTTGGGTTGCGGATTGGATATCTTAAAAAAGCAACAACAGTAAAACATTATTTTTACTGGCAAATATCCACAGACTGTCATAGACTGAGATTAATATTTATGCTACTACTCAATAATATGCAACTATGGATCATTTAAATTCAGACCTAGACGGCCCACCTGCTGATGGCCTATAACTCCATGTGCCAGTAAGTTCATTAAACAGTCAGAGAACTCTGTGTGCTGATAAAAAAAAAAATTGCTAGAAATAGCTAAATCATAAAAAATAAAATAGGGCAAGTAAATCAATTGCTTCCATAGCAATAGCAATATAACTTAAAGGTGTTACAACTGCACTAGACAGTTAGTGGCATATTTACTAAAGTGCGGATTATTAGAAGTGGAATTGTTGCCCATAGCAACCAATCAGATTCTAGCTATTATCTTCTAGAAGGTGCTAGATATATGATAAGTAGATTCTGATTGGTTGCTATGGGCAACATCTCCACTTCTAAAAACCCACACTTTAGTAAATATACCCCCTAATGTTTAGAATGGTTAGCAGTAACAGATTGCAAAAACTGAAAACTTTATGGAGCTCCAAGCAGGAGAAAGTGGCTAAATACATTTTCCACTTCCTATACAATCATATACCATCTTCTTCTGCATACATTGGGGCATATATACCAAGGGGATTTTTGAAAACTTCCCTGAAAACAGTTGTTTTGGGGGGATACCCACAAAAACTAAGTATCCCCAGGATTTAAGAATGGGGATTGCAAAGTATTCTGGAGCTTGGCCCCGTTAGCTAACGTCACCTTCAGATGGCGTTAGCCTATAGTAGCTTACAGGCTACATTTTTTACCAGAGAAAATCTTCAGATCCCTCCCACTGGCCCATAGTGGTGCATGTGCATTTGTCTCGCAGGGACCGTACCCGTAAGAAATGTGATAGCAGTGGGTATCATTTTGCTTCCAAATCTTTGGCACGTAGAACATGGCAAATGCATACACACATTGTGATCACTGGAGAAAGATATCACATCACCACGGCATTTTAAATGCAGATTGTGGCAATTATTGAATTGAACAGCACCTTTAAAAGGGGAATCGGTAAGAAATACCGCCGGCCGCATGGCGTGCGATTCGATTCCCAGCAGCACCTGGCCGACAACAGCAGAGATCCCGGCAGCGGAAGCCCAACAGCGCTGGAAATCCCGATCGTGGATAGGTAAGTACTAACTAACATAACCTAACCCCCAGGGGGAGTGCCTAACCCTAAGTCCCCTCCGGGGGTGCCTATCCTTAACCCTCCCTCCCCCTAGCCTAACCCTAACCCTACCAGGGGGGTGCCTAACCCTAAGTCCCCCCCGGGTGCCCTAAACCTAACCCTCCCCCCCCCCGCAGCTGTCAGCTCGCGGCGCCCGGCATCCCATCGATCAGGATGCCGGGCGCCGGTCACCGGGCATTGGGGAAATGTCAGGCGCCTACATCTAGACGCCCGGCATTTCACCCTAGCCGGGATATGACAGTCGGAAAGCCGACAGCCGGTATTAAGGCAGCCGGCTTCCTGATTGTATACCCCTTTATAACACTGCACTATTTAATATACCATACAATATACTAGTCATCCTATAGTGGTCAAGTGTATACTTAAGATTTTATTGTACAATCCACTCGCTCATTTCATTAAACAAAAATTGCCACATTATATGGTTCATGTATGGATATTATACAAATAATATACACACAAAATTACAGACATATAAATGCATAAGCCCTTCCACAGAATTCCTCTTATTATATAGGAACAAATTATATGGCTATAGTATATTTAGGTGTCTTGGTTTTCCCCGCAGTCATCCCCATCTAAGGTGTAGTACGTAACCCAATAAACATGGCCGAACCAAGCTAAGATGGATCGGTCTGTAGACTGGCTGTTCTGTGTTAAAACCAGTGGGAGACTGCCATGAATATGACATTTTTCAGATCTCCTACTCATTCGCAAATTCTTTTTTGAACATATCCAAATGCAGGATACAACAGAATAGCTTCCTGTAACGGTAAAACTATTTGGGACCTTTATATGCATTTCCCAGTTTGTCTTTCAGTCTAATAAGAGTAAAAGTTATAGCTAATAAAAAACATGATAATTCAATGTGTTGTCCACACAGAATGGAGGACGCAATTTTTTGACTATCAGATTACAAAGAACTACAGCCTCATGAATACTGGCCATGATTTGCCTGAGAAATGTAGTACGGTCCTAGTGAATTGATAAGCTGCATTTCATGAATATTGATTCAGCCCACTAAATGACTGAAATCAATGTACATAGGCCATTGTTGTTCTTTAAAGCAATGGTGGTGATGAAGTGTTTTCTTTTTTTAATCTGAGACTTCAATGTCAGAGATCCATTGTTCTGGGTCCTGTCAGTTCCAAATAGCATAAATTGAATATTATACAGTCAGGAAAATCAACAAAAAAACAACAACAACAACAGGTGCTAGAAAGAAACCCAACTTGGTGTCACAACGTACAGAGTGCAGACCTCTGCTTCAAAGTATACGGAGCTCACAAGGCAACATAGAAGTCTTGAATTTTATTTTTTAGTTTTATATGCTAGCTTGATATTTATATCAGTCAATAGAGGTATAAAAATAAAAGTACATGTAGTCACAATTACTAGCAGTTTACCTAACACTTTGATCAGCCAGCCAGCCAGCATCACACTGCTCAAAACCATCTTCATAGGCAGCTCTCAATTGTCCAGGTGTTGCGATTTTGGCACCATTGTCTATGCAAGCCTTCTGGGCACTTTCAAAATCTAAGATGTACTTGTCTACTGATGCTCGATAGTGAAACACGACTCCTACAAAATCAGGAAATCCAAATCAATACAGTCAAATATCACTTAAATTTGCTGGGTTCATTGGATACAATACTTTAACATTAAGTATCCTTATACTATGTGTCAGAACTTAAACCCCGGCTGTTGCTATAATACAATCTACAACCACGAAGAATCATGGCTGGTGATTACTGTCAATGTTGGCTAACGCATTTTCTTAAAAGTTTATTAGTGCTTTGTGGTGACTATAGGGGCTCTTACATTAGCGCCGCAATTCCCCGATCCACCGACGCTGATACGCCGATAAAATCAATAATCATGATCTGTCTGGGAATCGGGGAAATTCTGCATGTCAAAAATCCCAGATTTCCCGATCCTGATCATTATGTGGTGGAGATCGGCAATTCAGGGAAATCCAACATGCTGCATTTCCCTGATGCCCCGCCTTATGCGTCTAAGGATCAAGGAATTGTGGCAATCCGTTGCTAATGTATAGAGGCCATATATTTAACCTGCAAGGGCAGCCAAATGGACACAATGCATTAATATGTCCCTATTAATATTCCTACTCAAAATCTACAATGAGTAATACAACAAGTAAAAATCATTAGTGGTACATGTGAGCCAAAATTTCTACATTTTAAAACCTATGACTTAGTATTACAAATTAATTATGTGGCACCAACTCAGTTAAAACTCAAATCTTACCTGAAACATCCAAAGAAATTGTATCCTGAGTATCTTCAATTCCAAACAGTACCTCGCAACGGTAAACACCACCATCACTGGCACGTAGTTTGACCATGGTCAGCGAAGCATCACCAATGTCTTCTGGGTGGCTGGGCACAGACACTCTACCCCTGTAATTTTGGCCAATTTTGATACCACCACTCTGGGCAACTAGAACTGTAGTTTCCTTTGGATCTTTTCCATCTCGACTTTTCTCAATTTTTGTCCATTTTATCCTCAAAAATTCATTGGTAATATTGTAACTTGGTGGTAATGTAGGTATAGTTGAGAAATAGCATGGTAACGTCACTCTACCCGATAGGGATCCTTTAACTGGAGGACTTTTTACCAATGTAACTGAAAAGACAAGAAGCAAATAGTTAATTTCCTAGTTTTTTTTAGAGTTTAGATGTTTTTAGACTTTCCCTCATCTTCCATGAATTTACTCCAATTTTTCTAATTTTAATGAGGTTGTTGTTGAGAGCCCGAAGCATGTTGGAACGACACATACTGCGTTATCACAGCCTGTGTGCTTAACTGATTGCCCTAAATAATGCAATGCACAAACAGGTCTTTTTGAAAGTTATGCAAGATCATTCTCAACTTTGGCCTGACTCAGAGGTGGACACAATTTCGATGTTTGCACAGTTGGTTGATGTGTTGGTACAGCGCATGCATCTGAGTCAAGCAGCACATGCATCACCATGGCTTAGAGCCGGCGGTCACAGTGAGTATTCGGATGCAGACTGATTGACAGCCATGGACCATTTGTGGGAGGTAACGGTGGTGGCGACTCAAACGCAGGCATGCCACAACTGTTTTGGGGGCATGTCTGTGCCTGCGACTTTGTACACAGTGGTTAAGGCTCCGACGGCTTACTTGAGATGAGCTCTATGAGCAACTATAGGGTGCTTAGAACATCGATTTCATGACAATGGTGTGTCTTTGTATGCAAGCAGCGGACTTGAGGCGCCTTTAGTGAGCGTCTCAATACAAATCCCAGCGGTTGCGACATTTGCTTAATTTCGCATAAACCCTGCGTACTGGATCGCAGCCATGACAGGATTTGCGTCCATCTGTAAATCAGGTTCTATGCTACATGTGCAATGCCCATTTTAAATAACTCCCAGTATACATACAGTACATTTGAAATCCTTTATACTACATAAATCAAAAGAATGTGGTTCCATTATTTTACCACTTTGCTTCAACAAATTACATCATATTTGTCTGGAATGTATAGGAAGTAAGTAAGAACTGCCAAGTGATTTGGATAATGGTTTAACTACTCTGCACAGTGTAAGCGCATGAAACAATAATCCTTATTGTCGTCTACCAAAATCTTTGTGAAAATTATTTCCTTTATAGCCTCAGGACACAAAGTAGTCCGCAAGGAGAACAACGGTGCTGCAAATGCTTCACGTGCGCGATCTATCCTCCTATAGCTAAAACTTGTGTCTACTAGACTTTTTATCCCTGTCTGCAAATATGGCCAGCTGCAGAGCTGCTATCCTTATGCGAACTCTGCATAATTCATATACTTTTTCCATACCACAGAAAGTTCATATAGGCGGAGGGAGCAGCAATAATACAGCTCCAAATATGACCTCCAGTTTCTGATATACATGAAATACAAGCTTTTCGAAGATGAACTATATAAATGAAAATCCATAGGATGAGCCTTTGTCACTCTACCATAAGACAACAACAAAATTACTGGACGCTTAGGTCTTGACTAAATAAGGCTATTCCGTTTTCAGAAGGCTTTCATTTATTGTCTTGCAGAGCCTGCAGATGGGTACAGGATGCGGGCGCTCGGAATCCCAGCAGTCAGAATCCTGCCAGGGTTAGGATAGCCACAACCGGTTGGTATGTATCCTAACCCTCCCCCTCTCCCTACCTTAACCCCAACCCTCCCTACCCAGTGCCTGAACCTAACCTCCCCCCTAGTGCCCAAACCTAACCTCCCCCTCCCCGCACCCTAAATCTAACTCTCCTCCCTTAGTGCCTAACTCTCCCGTGGGGAGGGGGGAGGTTAGATGTAGGCACTAGGGGGAGGGGTTAGGGTTAGGCACCGGGGAGGGAGAGTTAGTGGTAAGGGGTAGACTTACCTTCTGTCCTTTTTGGTGTCGGGATTCTGGCTGACGGGATGCCGCTGTTGATACTCTGACCAGCGGCATCCCAACCGCCGGGATCTCATACCCAACCCCTCTGAGCTTAATGAAGAGGCTTCTAAATAATGATTTGATGATCCCCAAATACCTCTCACATCTTTATAGATGCATTCAACACTTATCAGTAACTATTTGTAAACATTTTTGGTATGCATGGGGAAACTGCTTCCCCCCAAAACACAGACTTATCTAAAATATCAATGTTATAATTTCTGGATGTTTGCATATATGCTTGCAAATGTTACAAGTTGAACTTTTATATGGAAAACTATACTTACACCTTCTCGTTAAGTGATCTACTAATTAGATGTAAAATCCATTTAGTTTATATCATGTTTCCCAACTTACTTTTGTAGCTGGGCAACAAATGTCCATGTTAAGTACAATGTCTGAGTTCATGCAACCGGGAGCTTGGTGCTTACACCACATTCGTATATGTATTACAGCAAATAATCCAACAATCCCAACTGCCACATGTGTTTCTTATTCCGCAATATACTTAATGATGTAGTATCTTTGAAAAATGTTAAGACAAATCTGAGGGAATCATTAGCAAAACCCACAATTTTATGTTCGCATTACACTTCTATTCCCTAAAGCCCTGAAATAGTGGATTCTCAGGCAAAAGACAAATAATGTTTCCACAACAAATGCTACACATATTTAATATAATTTCGGTAATGACTAGGCTTAATCTTTCAATTTTAAGACAGTCTCCTAGTTTCCCAGTATTAAAACATAACATTAGCAGATGTATAAACAGTCATTTAAACAATAATTCCACGTTTTCTTAAGTAGCAAGTTGAGCAGCTATCTTCCTACAAATCATTACCTCTTTTTAATTCCTCTCTGGAGGGCAACCAAATATGGCTGCCACTGCATCACAGCTCTCAATGTGTCATGTGATGGCAGAGGGGCAAGAAAAAGCAGGAGGATGTCACAGTGCACAAAGTAAACACAAATCATTGTCTAGCAGCCAAACACAGAAAATGTGTACTACACAGGACGCCTGATCGCGCAGAAGACGAGTGCACCCGAAAAGAGGGAGTACCGCTAGGCCACACTCTCTGAAGCATGCCACTTTGGGGGCATGACCGCATGTCACGTACCCATTTCCATGACACGGGGGGGGCGAGCCCAGCACTCCAGCTGCTGCTGGGCTGACCTCACTTTCCTCCCTGCTTTGAATGGACACCATGCTTATGCATGTGGCATCCATTCAGCTTCACCAGCACTGCTGCTCTGCATAGCAGCTGCTACAGTTGCGGTGTCAGTGTCCCCCAACCTTCCGTCCCTGGGTGGTACAGCGTGACAGTGTAGAACTGGAGTGTACCACTGAAATCGTGGTTGGGAGGTATGCAGTTAATGAATTTAACGCTGTCCGCAAGTAATGTGATGGCAGAGGTTGGAGAAGAATGGGTAAGATGTTGCAGTTAACACATAGCTCAGAGGGGTGTTCCAAAGTCTCTCTGCTCACTACAGGCTGCCTTAGTAGTCGCATAATAGCCTAGACTGTACACATATTGAAAAAGTAATTTGTTTTTTACATACTGTATGTGTTGCTATTTTTCTGTGTGTGCTGTTCAGCCATTGTGCATAGCTGCAGCACAGTTTGGTTCATTTATTTACCTAAAGCATAATAATGATCTTATTAATAATTCATTATAAATTTCTTTTTCAAGATAAATGCAATAGATGTTAGTGTCAACTGTCTACTGTACTGGACTTTTATCAATGTATGAGTGTGGATCCTGGTACGAATGTCAACAGTGACAATCAACCCACAATGTTGAAAGGTGCATAACGTCGACATTTATAAAATGTCCACATTCAAAATGTAAACACCAGAATGTTGACAGTTACAAAGTTTTGTCAACATTTTGGTCAGTTGACATTTTGATTGTGACAACAATTTGTCTGTCGATATAACAGTGTCGACATTTTGACTGTCTCCATTTTGAAAATCGACCTAAGGACCAGCACTGTGTGACGGAGAGCACATGTGAACTAAATAGGGTTTTCAACATTGTCTAGATTCACATCTAACAAATACCGGGAAATAGAACATTCTCATAGATAAACTAATTTATAATAGCCAATCAAAGCATTACAATGTTCACATGGCTAAACCAACTTTAAATGATAATATCTCCATAAAGTCCCAGAGCTAATCTAACCTGTAGCCTATCAAAGTAGTAGAACCTTTATAGAAGAACAGAACACCTGCAACAGAAACAGCAGCAGCAAATAATTGTGGTCAAATAATACAAAGTTAACACATCTGATTACAAAGTGCTTTCTACTAGTGATGACTTGTTCCCAGCATATGGCTTCTCAGCCGACTCTCCTGATATTATATTATAATGAAGGGTGGGATGGAGACACAGGACCAACATTTTAAAGGGGTCACAAACCCCCTCTTTAAATATGTTGCCTACTGACAGTGAAGCAGTCATCTTGACAAGTTGGTATTTTAAAATAATTTTGTTTCTGGGGGGAGGTGTGTACGTGCTATTTATAACTTAATATTAGGAGCATGTGTCTTCCTCCTTATGTTAATACACTAAGACTAATGGTATCTACATGGGTTTTGCCATCACTAATCATCACTGATCATTGTGCATCCAGGACATGAAACATTCTCAAAGTATGTGATACAACCTTTATTTTTAATTATTAAAAAAAGTTGGATAAAAACATATAACATGTGCTGATTGCCATTGGCAAACCACAGCTATCAAAGATATGTCTATATTTTTTAAGGTTAAATAAAGAATGGGTAATAATATATATTCCTTTTTTCTTCATCATATTATATATTGCAACTTGTTTAATTAATGTTATATCAATAACGTCAGGTTCTATCTTAATGCCTGGTGTTAAGGAAAGCAACATTTTCTATTGTTGGTATAAACCCTTTATAGGAATATTTAAGAGGTAGAAATACCCTCATGTAGAGGAAATTAGACAATTCTTTAGCCTGTCTGCCGCTTACAGAAGAAGCAGATTACCTTAGCCACATTTATTATGTAAATTCCTTACGATTTAGTGATACAAATCTGGCAATCTGGGGGCCAAACAAATACCGAGGGAGCCTATCAATATTCTTGAAGCCAGTAGTGGAATGATGGGCTAAATAAATAATGCATCAGTCAACTTATAATGAACATTACTAAATTTTTCTTATGACATAGCAAATGCAATGTCTACAATGGGATATAGAATATATTTAAAAGTCCAAAAGTTCTTAAACTGAAAAAAGTTTACCATTAATATACTCTGCTAGGGTATATAAAAGGTTTGCTAATTATAAACTATGGGGGTAGATCTACTAAACTTCTAAAAAGGTAGTGAAGGTGTTGTTTTTAACTATCATTCTCTAGAACAGTGTTTCACAACCTAATTCCTCAAGGCACACTAACAGTCTAGGTTTTAGTTATATCCATGCTTGAGCACAGAGGGTTAAATCAAAATAACTGAGGTACTAATTAAGACACCTGTCCTCAATTATGGCTATCCTTAAAACCTGGACTGTTAGTGTTGCTTGAGGAACTTGGTTGGGAACCTCTGCTCTAGAATGTACTAGATAAATAATAGCTGATTGATTGGTATTGGCAACTCCTCTGATTTTTATTTTTAGAAGTTTTATTAAACTACTCCTAGTTCTGCCACAATTGCTTTCAGCTCCCATTGTCCATAGGACAATTCCCCAAGGAAAAAAGACAAGTACTAGAATGCCTTCGATTTCAATAAGTATTACACATTCCTCTAATGCTGGGTACACACTACGCGATCCATTTCACAATGTATTGTTCCCATGCGGATCGGAATGATATATCGTGAGGATCGCATAGTGTGTACGATCGATCATGTATGCCCGCCATTCATCGCATTGTCCCATCTGTATGATACGATGAACTACACCATGCTGCGAAATACATCATAGAACTGTCGGTTGTCGGATCATCACATTTGCTCTGCAGCACAGCAGATGTGGCGACCCCAAAGTCAGCTGGCGGGAGTGTGCAATCATGGGTACACATGAATTGATATGTACGATATGTCGCTCCAATCTGTGGAATCTGATGTGTACCCACCCTTAGTTTCATTTAAATGAACGAATAACAATGTATGTGCTCTAGAACAGGGCCGTAGCTAGGGTAGTGCGGCCGGTGCCATCGCACAGGGCACCACAGGTCAGGGGGCGCTGTTTGGGCTTGTCAATTTTCTGTTTATTATCATTCTTGCTTGTAGCTTCCTCTTATTTCATCCCCAGCATCTACGGGCCTCCCCTATCTCTTCCCTGGACCTTCCCCATGAAGACATGGCCTTTTTTTCGGTGCATTATGTCCCTTTAAAAAATGAGGGGGGCGCCAATGCTCTGTCTGGCACAGGGCACCAAAAAGTCTAGTTACGGCTCTGCTCTAGAACATCAGTGGCGTGAAAAGGATACAGGATGTCATAGTGGCATTTGTGTAGCATCCATGGCATAAGATAGTGTGCCCTCAGTTCACCTTTACTGGTGGAGGCATTTGACAGATTGATACATGCATTTTTTTATGTATTATTTAAAAGAAAAATACTTTGTAACCAAACTCGGCAATGAAACAAAGCTTTTAAAAAACAAACTTCAGTATAGAAGACAAACCATAAAAAGAACCATTTGTTTCCTATTATTATCATTAATGATCTGTAAAGCGTTCCACTGTAATTTAATCATCCACATAGTTTTTTTTAAGCAAAATGAAACAAGTTTAGCACTACAGAAATACGTCTTAAGCTTTGTCTTAGTGTTTAAAGTACTTTGGCAACAAAAGCTTGCTATTGTTAGATAAAGCTGATGAAATACTAAATTCTTTTTAAATGACGGGGTTGGATTTTTTTTTCTAACAAAACCATATAAATCACTTTCAGTCTGCTAGTGAGCATTACTGGCCCTCACTGGCAAAGTAGATGCCTCCCATAATAGCACTTCCCTAGAGACTGCAAACAAATGTTGGTATGGACTGTTGCAATAGCTGAAGTTATTTCCATAAAAAGTAATACAGAGGCTTGTGGTATCTATGTAGAGTGGACGACCTTAAGTTTTTAATTGTGTCATTCTATAAGCACATTATCACATATAGGCAACAGGGAAATAGCTGTCAAACTGTTAGTATGTTGAATAATATTACCCCAATCAAGGCAATACAATGTACATCTACACTGCTAACCACAACATGTCTGAATGTTAAACAGGACATATCCTTTTTCCAAGGGCGAAGAAAACAATTAAATTGTAACTGGGAAGGGAGACTTCACCCTGATGTTAGCGAATCCCTTTGTAACTGCTCAGAATCAGACACTTGCCCACACTTATTCTTGCAGTAGGAAATACAGATGCTGGCACACAATCATTAGACTATGAAGTTCCCGTCAGCTTCTCTAGTGGCCACTCGCATGTGATTTGTATATAATGGCCTCTTTTTCATACCTTGCCTATTGGATGTACTGTATAAAATATGAAGGGGGGTATTATACCATACACATCATTCACTGGACAAACCAAGGCGTATGATGAAATCAGTGACATGTGGTGGGGTAAATGGCTGGGGAGGCACTGGCTAGTGTCAGAGCCAGATTTACACATACATATATCAACCTGAGGGCTCATGTGGGCTTTACACAAAGGTGCAGCAGTATATAGTGCTGGAAATTTGGTGAGTTTTGATCAGGGTTGTGCAGAAAAGGTAGACAGGGGAGGCAGTGCCTCATCTCCATACACTTTTTACTCCAGAGTTTTGACTATAAAAATTATTACAATAATACAAAGAATATATTTATTATAATTTCTTTAGTGTTTTTTTACCATTTTTATATATATAGTATGTGCAAAAGTTTTAGGCAGGTGTGGAAAAAATGCTGCAAAGTAACGTTGCTTTCAAAAATAGAGGTTTTCATAGTTTATTTTTATCAATTAACAAAATGCAATGTGAATGATCAGAAGAGAAATCTATATCAAATCAATATTTGGTGTGACCACCCTTTGCCTTCAAAACAGCATCAATTCTTCTAGGTACACTTGCACAAAGTCAGAGATTTTGTAGGATTATAGTCAGGTGTATGATTAATTAATCATACCAAACAGGTGCCTGATTCAGCAAGGAACGCAAAGGAGAGAACGCACGCACTTAGCCAATGTTTTGGCACTGCGCATGCGTATGCATCGCACCGTGTGTGCACGAACTAGCCAGTGCGATCGGGTTAGAGTATGCAGACTACAGGCAGCGTGTACGCAGACCCTTCCGATATTGATTGACAGGAAGTGCTGTTTGTGGGTGGTGATGGGGAGTGGTCAGGTGAACGCAGGCGTGCCTGTGCGTTGGGACGCCATTATAGGGGCATGCATAATTAAGGCAGTGCGGCGGCATACGCAGCTATACCATAAGCTATACACAGGAAGCAGCCAAAATCCTGCAAAGAAAAAAGACAAACACCCCAGTTCCAGTGCAGGAACTGGGGTGTTTGTCTTTTTTCTTTACATTGTCTATATCTGGAGGGTGGAGGGCACCTCTTGGACACCATTTGCACCAGCTGCTTGTTTGCGCACACTCACCTCCTTTCCTTTAAACCTGTATTGTACAGCCAAAATCCTGCAGCAGGTCAGGTCAACCACTATTGTGCGTATGAGTCCGATGGTTCTCGATGTTACCGATGTTTACGCTATCTTGCGTACTGATCAGGCTGTGAGTAAAGGGAGATGGGCGGCTTAATATAGGGCTGGGCATCTGCATCTTGTGCTGCGGTCTCCGTGTGTATACATTGATTAGCATATTTTCGCAGCTGCTGGGTGCATGCATCTGCTCACGTGCATCCCTTGCTGAATCAGGCCCAATGATCCTTATTTTCATATGTACGATGAAACACAGTCATTAACTGAAGCAGCTGTGTAGGAGGATTAAAACGGGGTGGGGAACAGCCAAACTCTGCTACAAAGTTGAGGTTGTGGAAGACAGTTTTATGTCACAGGTTATACACCATGGCAAGACTGAGCACACCAACTAGACACAGGGTAGTTATACTGCATCAGCAAGGTCTCTCTCAGGCAAAAATTTCAAAGCAAACTGGGGTTTCAAGATGTGCTGTTCAAGCTCTTTTGAAGAAGCATAAAGAAACGGGCAATGTTGAGGACCATAGACGCAGTGGTCGGCCAAGGAAACTTAGTGCATCTGATGAAAGCCAGATCATGCTTACTTCCCTTTGAAATTGAAAGATGTCCAGCAGTGCCATCAGCTCAGAACTGGTAGAAACCAGCAAGACCCAGGTACACCCATCTATTGTTTGGAGAAGTCTGGCCAAAAGTGGTCTTCATGGAAGTACTGCAGCCAAAAAGCCATACCTTCAACGTGGAAACAAGGCCAAGCGACTCAACTATGCACGAACACATAGGAACTGGGGTGGCGAGAAATAACTTCAGTTGCTCTGGACTGAAGAGTCCTTTAAAATACTTGGCTGTAACAGAAGGCAGTTTGTTTGCCAAAGGGCTAGAGCGTGGTATAATAATGAGTGTCTGCAGGCAACAGAGAAGCATGGTGAGGTTCCTTTCAAGTTGAGGCTGCATTTCAGCAAATGGAGTTGGGAATTTGGTTAGGATTAATGGTGTCCTCAATGCTGAGAAATAAAGGCAGGTACTTATCCATCAATGACCCCAAACATACAGTACAGCCAATGTCATTAAGAACTATCTTCAGCATAAGGAAGAACAAGGAGTCCTGGAAGTGATGATATGGCCCCCACAGAGACTTAGGACCTCATTCAGAGTCAGTCGTTGCGGCCGCACGGTCATACGCCACCGATGTAAAGTTCACAATGCACGTGCGCAAACTAGCTGCTATGATCAGAAATTTCTCTCTCCTTGAACACAGCCAGGTCGGTAGTTTGAGAGACAGAATGAGGCGTTTGTGGGTGCTAACAGGGGAAGGTGCTTGAAAACGGGGGAGTGGAGATCCGAACGCAGGCGTGCCTAATTATGCGAACTGCGTTTTATGGGAGTGCATAATTAACAAAGTAGTGTCATGGCACACGTGACATGGGTGGTTTGTACACTGACCTGATCGTAGTGCTTAAGAGAGGGTATGGTCAACCTTAAGCTCTACGAACAGTTCCGATGGTTACCGATGGTCTCGATTAATCCTTATATGGCCGGAGATGACGTGTAATGCATACGAGAAGGGGGCGTATTTTTTGTTTTACGGCCGCATCCTCCCCTTGGTCGGCCAGCTAACGATCCGATCTTAAGGACGCAACTTGTGAGTGCTTCATTTGCATATCCGGCCCCTTTTCCCTTACGACCGTGCGGCCGCAACGACCGACTCTGAATGAGGTCCTTAATTTCAACATCATCGAGTCTGTCTGGGATTACATGAAGAGACAGAAGGATCAGGGCTACTGACTGACAGCCTAGTAGCTCTGCAGTGCAAGTGTGTGTGTGTGGGAACCATCGGGCCCATGGCTACCAACGATGGCAAGAAACTAACTGCATCTCTGCCATCAATGGTAAGTCCATCTGCTCTTAGTGGACAACCATCAATGGTTGCAAACCATTGATGGCCGTTGGCTGTCCCTATTACACATCCCACAATAAGTCATGTATCAATTGTCTATTGGATTATTTACATGTATGGAACACAGCTTGTTTGGAAATGTGTTAAAAAAACATAACAAATTAAATGTAAGCTTTTTTTGGAAAATGAATTATACATAACACAATAACTTGTTGCTTACAGCAAGACACCACAGAGCAGCCCCAAACACTCAAATAAAATCCCAAGGATAGGCTGGGCCAAAATGAATGAATCAAAACCTGTATAGGAGGTTTACTTCATATAAACAACTTATTTGTAAAATGACCTAAGAAAGCACTTGGTTTCTGATGAAAAGCATACGCTGCTGATATTTCTTTGAACACCGCTGCAGATGGGGCCTATTACAAACAACTTGCTTTAAATCAAAGTTTTTGTTACTTAACACAAGTTATTCCACCTGTTTTGGATTCCATTGTAGATTCAGAAATCATCTATCATATAAAGAAATAAACAAACCCTTGCATGCACCAATAAAGAAAATGCTTAGTTCCATTCTCAGAGCATTATGGTCTACAAAATCATTAGGATTTTACATTCAAATGACGACTTCACAACCCCAAAATGGCTAACCTCTCCTTATAAATTCTGCATTACTCGGTTATAGATGTCTGCATTAACGTGTCCAACTGATCTCTATTCTGTTGAAATCAAATATCCCTTTCACGCACATATTCATTGCTTCATGAAAATATGGAATTACATCAGTAATGTGTTCTATCTGGAAATGTTTCAATCTCCCCAGCTAAACACACAACCGTTCACGTTTTTCAAATAACTGGGAATTGAATTTTCACACTTCAGAATGTAACAATTTGCCATTAGCAGAGAGAGAGAGTGAGAATACATAACTGGGGTTTGGTCTTGTAGGTAATAAATAGTATCGGAACAAAAGCCTCAGTGTTTTCACCAGATGGATTGTGGCGAAGGCTACTATACTGTAAGGAGGAGGATGTTAAACAGGTATTAGGTGCTGAGGGATCAATTACTTGATGTAGACTCTCTATAAATCATTGAATACCAAGCTAATTGAAATTCCATCTGCACACTTCTTCTTACCTTTATGACCCTTTACTAGTCCTAGAAAGACACCCTGTATAGTGCTAATGGGTGGATGATCTACAGGCTACTTTATTTATGCTAGTTTGCCACCAAAACTGAAACTCAAAAAAAGGCTTTATAAACTTTGAACTTTATGTTATGTGTGGACTATTCATGTATTCATTATTTTAGACTGTATAGAAAACAAAAGGTTTAGATATGGTATTGAACTACAACACCCAGAAGACTTTGCCTGCCAGTGGGTGGTCTGTCTATGGTATAACAAATGGGAGGACGAGAACGGATCTTTCTGGGAATTGTAGTTCAATATCAGTTGAATCGATTAGGATTGCAATAAATGATTCATAATCAATATTATTTAATCAATACTTATAATTCCTTGTACTCTTAATATTTAAATCAATCATTTATATTATAGAATATATGAAATGTGGAACTTGAATAGTTAAGGAAATCCTAGCTATAGCGTTGCCTAAAATTCATAAAGTAAATACTTTTATTTTGATAGTTTTCCTTTAATCTGTTTTTTAATTGTAATTAGTTTAGTCCTTTTCTGCAGGTGTTACGTTTGCTATTGCTAACTATGGAAATGTGTTATAGCCTCAGCAATATTTTCTCATTTGACAGCAAGTACAGTACAAAATCTATAGACAGAAGGAATTGCACTATATCAAATATCACTTCCAAGAGTTATATATTAACCTATTTTTACTCAGTGCAGATACCCTATTTTTATGGAAAGCAGTGCAATTTCCCAATAAAATCTCATAATAATAATAATAATAATAATAATAATAATAATAATGATAATCATAAATGAAGTAAGTCTACATTACCTAAATAAACCTTTATGAAGAAATCTAATTATTCTATTTGTGTTGTCCGAGAATTCTGTTAATGAATAATATAATACATTGGGTCTGATTTAGACTCGATGTCGGACACAAGCCAATGTTTTAGGTCTGTGCAGGCATCAAACTGACACATGTGTCCCAATGGTTACCGCTGGGAGACACAGAGCGAATTTGGATGCAGAGAGGTGGAACTTCAGTGGGCGTGTCTGGGTGCTAACAGTTGGCTGTCCAGATGTGGGCGTGTCGCTGTCAGTGACTGCAACCTCTAATGCAGTTGCACTGATTCCAGCGGCCATGTTCAGGTGGACATTCTGCTCCTCCATTGGGCTGGTGTAATGTTCAATGGTGTGACTTTTTACGAAGAGCAGCGTTTATATTCTTCTGACATGTCAGACCCTCTTTCATTTTTACAATTTTGGTCACAAAACAATACACATTTACTGGGGTGTGTCTTTGATTTAATAAGAGACACGCTTATTATTATCCATGAAACCTTGAGATAACTTGTTGGAGAATTGGTAGTCAGATATTTACATATTTACATACAGCAGTCATTGCTATTCAAAAAGAAAATACATTTCACTTTCAAAATAATTCTTTCCACATTTCTAATGATAAAATACGGGAATCAACTAGTGATACATGCATAACGTACAACATGTAATAAACACAACCACACTTCTGGTTACTGACTCCATGAGCAAAATAGAATAGGGTGCGGGTTCTGAAAAGGTGCCAGTTCAGTGCTAAGCTCGCAAAATTTGCAAACTCGCACATGTAATAGGCTGTAAGAACATGCAAACTCGCATGTACACTACTCGCATTAACACTACTCGCATGGCCCAAACTCACATTCAGATGTTTCTTATTCAAAACATACAACTCGCACAAAGTAATAGGATGCGAGTTGTGAAGTCGCACAAAATTTGTAAAGAAAATCTCAAAATAATAGACCTGCTTCGGGCTAGAGAGCTTATCCTGAGCAGCATTCCCAGCATTTCCCCCAGAAAAACTTGCATGGACTCGCATCTATGACATACTTACATAGTGCGAGTTTTGGTACAAACTCGCATCGTACTTGCAGCAAGATGATGCGATTTGGCACTCGCACATTAACTCTCACACTATTAAATTTTGCCCCATAACTTTAATGCTTTTACAGTAAAAAACCCTTTCCACAACATCAGTGTACATGTATGGCATGCCACCACTAAAAAGCACAGGGAATGGAATGATTCTGAGTGCAAGCAATGTCTCCATTTAGTCATCTGCTATAAATGAGCACAACCTTGATAAACTGTTCTCACATTGGCTGTTTTACAAACTAGTGCCGAAATTTGTACGCCATATTCAATTTGAAGGAAAATCATGTTCTTCTCCCATGAGCCTGCCCTCCCATCTTATGGAAGGATTGTGGCCCTGTGGTGTTCCATATAAACATGGACTCAATCAGAGCATAGAACTGGGCCCCAGGCAAAGGAAGAAGAGATTTGGAAGGTTACTTTTCAAAATTTACAGAAGAAAGGTAGAAAAGTAGCCTTTAATATATTGATAATTCCTGCTGCTGCTGCAGATCAGCCATGCATATTCTCGCTAAGCCTGTTGCTAATATATATCCGAACATTGCAACGATGCATATCGGGATGGGGTGCATAACATCGGTACATATCGGTATGAATATTGGTATGGGGCTTATTTGCACCATATTGTGCATATTGTTATACCCTGGTGGGCATTTTTACAAGAAAAGTGCCATTTAATTCTGCTACATTAATTAGAATGCCTTCCAACCTCACATAAACTGGGGCAAATGGACTTTCCTCCAAAATTGGGAGTGCCCAGACAAAAGCAGGATGGTTGAGAGGTGAACATACCATGTCATTGTGCTTTAACCCTTCCTAGCATGGCAATAAGAAACAATTATTTCTTTGCACCATACATTTTGTTCTAACATATCATCACATTTAAAGGAACCTACTAGGACATATTTTCCTAACCAAAGAGATATGACTGTTTTTGTCCTGGTAAAAGCTGAGCAAACAAAGAAGAGCATTCATGTCCTGAGAGCAGGGATTAAAATCATTTTTCACTAAGGGCTGTCTTTCAGGATAATGACACCTGCCACAAATTAAGTGGAGCAGGAAATCCACTGCCAAAAGGCGACTTAAGAGATAGCAATTGTGGCAAAGATAGATAAGACTCTTGATAATGGGCAGACAGAGTCTGGCAAACACAAAGAGACGTGCTTACTGCAAGTGCTGCTTACTATCAATGCTCAACATCTATGCTCTTTAGGCCCTTACAATGCCTTTAAATGGACATTAATGTCATTTACATTTTAGTTGAAACACTCGGACCGAATATACACTAAATGGACAACACAAGTGATATGTGCAGCAAGAATTAGATTATATCTATGAGAATTTAATTTACGACAAACGGAGCCAGAATCCAGATAGATAGCTTTAAAATGACACTTGGAGCCAAAAACGAAAAAAAAAGGCCCTCCAGCACAATTCAATTCTGCTTTTATGTTAAAGTTCAGGCCCATCAGATCAGTTATTCTGATTGGCAGTTTGGCTTTGGCTTATTGGAATTCTTTAAAAGCCATAGTTAACCAAACTTCAAACGGACAATAAATTGTAATTACTGTAAGGTATTGAGTAATAAACCAAATCTGATTGCACATTAAAGGGCCTGATTCACAGTCGTACATTATTGTGACTTTGTACGCAGCAGCTGTGCAATAATATGCTAATGTCGCAGGAGGTGTCTTGTTTAAATAGATGCCCTCTGCCGACTTCTGTGATCTGCAGCATGTCAGGAGGCACTGCGACCATCTTCGCAGACACTGATTGACATACGCGCAGCACAGATCCTGCGCATGCGCTGATCGGGAACCATCGCAGTAGTACAAAACCATCAGGTTTTTGTATAACTCTGAATCAAGTCCTAACTACACTGCAACATATATTCAATTCAATTTAATGGACGGATTCAGGTGTCAAATCCATGATGTTAATTAAATGGACTGTAATTTCAACATAATATATTAGCTTTGCTTAGTGCAACGGAATCTATATGGTAAGATTTATGCTGTACCTCTGTGCAGACTATTGCCACTAGCCAAGCTATAGATATGATCGGTATGAAATACCGCCGGACGCATGTCCTGCAATTCGAATCCCAACGCTGGAAGACCGGCAGTGAAGATCACGACAGGTAAGTATTTAAGCTATTACTAACCTAACCCCCCCTAACCCTAACCCTCCATTAGGGGTGCCTAACCCTAACCTCCCCCCAAGTGCCTAACCCTAACCCCCCTGTAAGTGCCTAAAGCCCCTTCCCCCCAGCCTAAACCTAAGTCTCCTGGGGGGGGTGCCTAACCCTAACCCCCCTTACCCTAGCCTAACCCTCCCGGGGGGGTTCCTAACCCGAAGTTCCCTCCCGGGAGCCCCTAACCTAATATGTGGCTGTCTGCACCCGGTTTACCTTCGATCGATATGCCGGGCCTCGGGCTCCTGACTTAGGTAAAATGACAGGCGTCGGGTTTTCGACACCTGTCATTAGACCCCTGCCGGGATTAGACAGTCGGGAAGCCGGCGGTCGGCATTTTCGACCGTCGGCTTCCTGACTGCATCCCGTCTATAATGGGTGCAATAAAGCATTGTAAAAGAAAATATAGAAGAAATATAACCGTGTGTGCCACAAGAAAAGTGTATTTATTTTATTTCTACACATGAACACCTAAAAAATAAATATATATTTATTCTATTACAATTGTCATAAAATAGTAAACCTTCAACACAGAAGTAACAAACAATCATAGATGCAACAATGTATCAGCTAGTTGCTACTTATCGTAAAAAAGAGGTTTGTTACAAAGTGTCTCTTATATTGTAGCACAAATCCCTGTTATATGGCAGTAGCAGCACAGACTGTATATTCATAAGTACATAGTTGACTACTATCTTGTAAGAGACAAAAACATCAATCAAATAACCACGTCCAGCTATTACAAACTTGTAATCAATCTCTCCTTTGTAAAAAAATAATACATATGTGTCCTCCAATAATATCTCTTATGTGTACCAATTTGTAAACCCCTGTAATATTAATAGATATGTCCTCTATGATGGTGGGACAAAATAGAAGAAAATTATTATGTCTTCAAACAATGCAGGTACACAAATAAAATGCCACAATTTGCCAATATTATCTTTAACACTTATTATATTGTCCGCTGGTATATTGAGCATATATACACTGAATAGAAGTGCCAGCTCACAGGATCGCCTGTTAATAGATAATTTCTCATTTAGCCCCATCCCCCTGTATGGAGCTGGAAATTACCCATAAGCTCCCCATACTGCCCACGTTACTAGGAAGTGGGTGAGATGCGGGAGATCTGCCTACTCTTCTGGGGGTGCGGAGGTTTACCTGAAAAAATTGGGAGCCTCCCGCAACTTCTGAGAGAGTAGGCAAGTATGACTTACTCCCATACATTACCAGATTTACTAGCCAATTTAAGGTGTATGGCCATCTTAGGTCCCAGTGTGTATAGAACAGATTACAATAGTCATAGGCTGGGCCACTGATAAGTTACAGCTCACATCAAAGTCACAGAGAGTGGCATTTGCATACATCTTCCCCTAAGACAATCCAGGAAGAATGATTGTATGGGGCTGTAGGCTTATTACATAATACTACAAAGTACAGACATGTGACATTTATCGATCCTTGCTTATTAGCTCCTATACATTCCATGCTTTGTGACTGGCGTTGTCCTCCAGGGGGCATAAATTATTCAATGAATTTTGAATGAATCTGGACAGATCAGATACATTTCAGAAATGCCCATCTACACATTTCAAAACTTATATATCATGTTTATTCAGCAACAACCTGGACACATTATGACAAAATATCCATAGGGCAATAAGGGGATTAAATTGACATGGCTTTTGAATTAGCTATTACTCACAAAAGGGTGTATCTTTGTTTTACTCAGCAAGAAGAGATGTAGTGCTCCCTGTTTATAACAACATTGAAACACAGGCCAAAAACTGGTTCTATCGTGATGATGTTAAAAAAAAGTGTTCCTTACAGTGGTAAAATACAATGTAAATGTATTTCTGTGCACAGCAAATACATGGCAGTAGGTGAGGATAGTGATGTAAAGAGGGTTGGTATAAATATGGAGAACTGTATTTTAACAAATCCTATCTTAAAAAAGTTGCCTACTTTAGGCATTCTTCTCTGAATGTCTTGTCCTACTTAGAACAAATACTAGGTTCCTTTCCTATTAACCACAAGGTTATCTGAAGCTGGAAGATTACACAGATGATCTGAAGACAGACACATTGCCGTAACAAGGGGGTAATGCACCCTGTGCCGGCCTTGCCAACTGAATGCGTGACATCCGAATGACGCTCCAGGCAACTGCACAGACTGTAGGGCACATGCCTGGAGCAGCTAAAGGACAGCAGTGATACTGGTTGCAGGGTTCTGTTCCAGGCACCCTTCTAGTCAGATGCAGGGGCCGTGGGGCAGCGATGGTGCTACCCAGAGAGCTCTTAGCTCTGTGCGCACCTCTTGCACACACCCCTAGTTATGGCCTTTGGCAGGCAGCATAATATATAATGCAAGAAGATTTTATTCTTTTGGCACTCAGGATGCCGGCGCCGGAATGCCGACACCAGTCAGAATCATGACTCTGGCATCCCGACAGCAAATATTGGGGTTAGGGTTAGGCACTAGGGTTAGGGTTAGGCACTAGGGGGGAGGGTTAGGCACTAGGGGGGAGGGTTAGGGTTAAGCACTAGGGGGGGTGGTTTGGTTTAGGGTGAGGGAGGGAGGGTTAGATTTAGGGGTAGGGAAAGGTTTGAGATACTTAAAAACATCTATCGGTATCTTAGCCCTGTTGGGATACCGGCGTCGGGATTCTGACCATTGTGATCCCAAGCGCCAGCATCCCGTCCCCAACCCATTCCACAGATAGGAATATAAGCATTTTATTATATGCTGAATGAATTGGGCTAATGGGTTGTCTGAATAGTGCCCTATCTCCTAGGACACTGATAGGCTACATTCCTATAAATAGTGCCTCAGCCCACAGGTTGGCTGAATACATGTTGTACAACAGACAGGTCTCAAAAAGGGCAATGTCCGATCCCGCTCCCTTTAATAAAGATAGCACGATTTGTTTTTATGTAATAAAAGGTAAAACAGAACCTGATTACTGAGTCTGAGCTGGACAATGAAACAACTGAATGGCTTCCATCCTTCTGCTCTCTATTGGCAATGTGATACAGCAGCCGCTCTTGCAGCTAATTAAGATACATTTTCTCTCACCGCATTCACGTTTTCCCAATCTCTCACTGGCTTTACTTAAGAAATATCTTTTGCTTTTCTTGATCCGTACTAAAGAAACTTTTTTGGAAAAGATTTGCCCATTGATTTCCAATGTGCACTGGCTTTTTCTTTAACCTATTTCTCTGTTATTGTTTAATTAATGAGCAGATTGTGTATTTTGTTTCTGGCAAATGTAATTGCACTCACAAACCAGAAACTGAAGAGCTATTGTAGCTCATTCCAGTGATGTGGTTAAACTGCTATGAAGTCTCTTTTACAAGATATCTGCATATTATTACATTACAAATTTGGTCCTCATGCATAATGCAGTCAGTTACTAATATGACGATGTTCTTATTTCACTCAATTTCAATCTAATGTTTTTTCTTAGGTAATTAAATAATTTTAAATACAACGGTGATGTTAGGAAAGTGCTATATGACAAGCACCATTGTTTTCTGAAAAAGGGAAATCTAGTTAGCCCCTCCTCCTGGTTTGTTACCACCATTAGATCATTTTAGTTTATTGATTTGTATAATTTGTCCTGCAACTGTTACTAAATACTTTAACTTTCTGTTATTTCATCAAAGCCTTTATATCATCCAGTGACTGGTTTCTTTGTCATATCTGAAAGTAACAGAAATGATTTTGCCAGGGCTGGCTCTACCATAAGGCAGGTTTCGGCAGCTGCCTAGCATGTCAGGATCTAAGGGGTATCTGAGTACACCTATAACTACAAATCAGGGGGAAATGTATCAAAGCTTGGAGAGAGATAAAGTGGATAGCGATCAAATACTAACCAATCAGCTTCTAATTGTCAATTTACAGGCTGTGCATAAAGAAAATGACAGTTATGCTCTGATTGGTTGGTATGTTATCTCTGTACAAGCTTTGATAAATCTCCCACTAAGAATGTCTCAAAGAGACATCCTTGTTATACTTGCAGGAGGCAGCTGCTGAACATATAAGATGCCACCTCTGCACTTTTGCCTGAGGGACTGGGAAGTGGGTATTGATTTGAGGGTAGTAGGCTAAAGTTTTGCTTAGGATGGCAGGAAACCTTGCACCAGCCATGGATATTACTTGTTATACCTCTTTTACACCGGAGCTAAAACCCGGGTTATTGCAGGGTTAACCTGGGCAGCTCCCTGGTGTAAAAGGGGAGAGGGTTGGATCGCCGGGTCGAGTGACCCAGCAATCCAACCCAGGTAAATAGCAGGGTTTAACACGGGCGTAGCCCGTGAAACCCTGCTGTGAGAACAGTGCACTCCGGGTCACGATGACCTGGAGTGCGCTGCAAGCCGGCTTCAGTTGCGCTTGGAGATGACGTCATCTCCAAGCGTCCACTTTCACTCTGGAAAAGCCGGGTCTATGCAGACCCGACTCCGGTGTGAGCAGCGCCAACTCGGGAATATCTCGAGTCAGCGCCGGCTAAATTCCGGGTCTGATCCGGATAGGAACTCTGTTCCAACTCCAGGTCAGACCCGGAATTTTGTTGGAAAAGGGGTATAAGATGAAAAGGCCTTAGTGAAACATTAGAGAAAACCAGAATGATAATGCAATATACTTAGTAAAAATTACAGAAGATGATGTACAAACATATTAGTTGTCTGGTAATGGAAATAATTTTCTTTTATTGATAGTATAATATCAGGGGTAGATGTACTAAGTAGGGATGGCCATCGACCATCAATGATTCATAATCATTGATGGTTTATGGCTGATGTCGAAAGCTTTTGACCTCGATGGATAACCAGATAGTTCTCCCCCATCGATGTCTGAGCATAACCAAATAGTTTTTCTTTTAACAAGGTGGTGGGACTCGAAGCATAGCTCTGCCCCGGCACCCATGAAGCCCCACTCCCAGATTTTGATTGGCCCGTGGGCTAGTCAGTCACAAAATAAGGATGACCTGGTCATCCAGGGAATAGTTTGTAGCCATCGATGGCTACTTCATTTTTGCCATCAATGGTAACACCACCGATGGCCATCCCTAGTACTAAGCCTTGGAAAGAGATAAAGTGAAGAGGGATAAAGTACGAACCAATCAGCTCCTGTCATTTTTCAAACACAAGTGACAGTTAGGAGCTGGTTGGCTGGTACTTTATCTCTCTCCACGGCTTAGTACATCTCCCCCAGAATTACTTATTTGTGTCAAACATTATTAAGGTTCCTGATCATATTGTCAATTACAAGGTCTGCCAATGTTTAGTTTAGATCCTCTCCAATCCCCTTCCTCTCTTTGTTAGTGTTACCATCACAGTTTTTCACCCAATTAATATAAAAAATAAATAAAAGCTATCGCCACAATTTCCCCTTCCCCACTTGTCACTCTTATGGTGCGTACACACGGGATGATTAAAATGCTAGATATGAACGATAATGATATCGATCATATCGTTATCGTTCATATCGTGCATATTTTGGTCCCTTCCAACCCACCAATGATGTGCGATGCGTGGGCACGTGTGGACGATAACAATATCATCCATCTCCCGTGCATGCAGGACTATAGGGACCCGCGACCGTTGATCGCGGATCGTTGGCCGTTGTTGGTGGGTTGGTGGTGTGCTGGAAAATCAATTTCGATCATCCAGCACACCCGGGAGATCGTTCAGTGATATCGTTATCTGGTCGTCCCGTGTTTATGCACTATTACATTTATGACCGTGTTTAATCCTTGTGCCTTGCTGTGTGTGTAATGAAGGGTAGAAAAATATGAAGCAATTGGAAATAATGTGTCTGCTACCTTTTGCTCAAACAATCAATTTATTTTTCCAGATACCAAGAAAGATTTCTTTTCCCCCTGGCATGAACTTGAAAAACTTTCTGTAATAGCCAGGGCTTACGCCATGGAATAGTTTACTAATTGTACATTCTCATAGAATTATAACATTTTAATCCTGTTCCAAGTGTCACACTAGATCACTATTATTGTATAAGCCATACTGAATGTAATAATACATTCTGGGAATATGAAGTTGTGAATGCATAAAATGCTGCAGACTGATGACCTTTGGAATTGCTTTTCAACTGTAGCCTCAAGGTCCTCCAAGTTACCATGATTTTAAAGTTTGTTCATATAAAAGGCACTAAAATAAGGCAGTAACGACTTTCAGAATATATATAGAGTATAGATATATACAGGGTTGGACTGGCCCACAGGGGTACAGGGGAAACCCCCGGTGGGCCCCACTGCCTGAGGGCCCACTCCCTCTTCAAGGAATCAGGTTCCAGACTGTGTACTTCAATTATACATTATATTATACATTATACATATGTTGTATTATACTGCACAGGACTATGGTGTATTTTTCTACAATCCATTGCAGTTATTAATCTGATACATTATCATGCATGCACTAGCAGTATATACTATATATATTTAAAGGGGCTCCAACCATGCACTCCCTAATGGTTATGGCTGGCCACACCCCTAAGTATGGGCCCCTATCACTGCATTCCCCCGGTGGGCCCTTCATGCCCCAGTCCGACACTGTGTATATATATATATATATATATATATATATATATCTGCATATATACTGTATAAAGCCGATGTCAGCTAATGCTTGGTCATACTTACCTACTTTTGAAAAAGAATTTTAGGGAGATTGTGTGTTAAATCAACACCTATGAGCGCGTCACTGAAGAGGGCATGTACTGCTCCGCATCATAACATTGACTTGCATCCAACTGTAAATGAGTCCCAAACCAGTTCCTTTGGCACACAGCCACTCATGTAGCCATCAGTGTGCTGTGGAATGAAGGCCATTTTCTTGTAGCACGCATCCTCCTTATTCACCTCTCCAGTATTTCCTCCATGGTGGGTGGAGAATTATGACATCATCACTGTGTTGTGCACACCCAGCCCAACCTCAGGGAGATTGCTAGACTTTTCAGGAAGTCAGGGAGATCATCACTGTTTCAGGGAGTCTCCCTGACACTCAGTGAGATTTGGCAAGAACTGTAAGTACTTGGTACACAGCTGCACAGTAAATGTAATGCAGAGCTAAGACCATGTGGGCATTAGGTAACATGCTGCTTTGGCCCTTTTCCCACCTTGCTTGTAAAACAACAACAACAACAACAACAACAACAACAACAAAAAACAACATAAATGCAGGTTGGGGAAATCTCTGCTCTTTAGTGGCCACTGTGCCCTAGACAAGTGCCTTGGTTGCAAAATTGATCATACGGCTATGATATAATGTATATATCTCAAAACTTTTGTATGTAAGTGTATGTGTGTATGTTTTTTTAACACACTATTTCTCCCAATATAGCCAAACAGGATGTAGTTAATTTACCTCCGCACGGGATGCCGGCAGTCTAAATCCCAGCGCCAGAATCCCGACATCAGTTGAGATGCTGACGCTGGAATCCTGACAGCTGTCATCGCGAACGTAAGTATAGCGGGATGGATTAGCTTTTAGCCACGCGGGGAGGGGGGGAGAGGCGGGAAGGGAGGGTTATGGGGTGAAGGGAGGAAGGTTAGGATACTTACGTAGCCCTTGTTGGAATTCTGAGCATCGGGATGCCATTGTTGGTCTTTTGATGGCCGGCATCCCGACTCCCACACCCAACCCTATCAAAACATGTTCATGAAAATTGCTGTTGTTTTTCTGGTGTGGGTTGCAGCATTTTCTATTATAACTGCATATGTTTCCATATTTGACCCCCAATGTGTTTATTTCAAATTGTTTTAAAAATGTATTGTAGTGTAAGCAACAGTCCCGTGAAACAACATCAACCAGAATACCATGCCATGCTATTGTTGTATACAAAGCGGCAAGCACAGCTATGCTATATTGTACCCCAGAGCCATGATAACTATCAATTGAGTCTGCTCAGATCAGGGCACACTTTCATATTCTCCCGGACTCCTCCTGGACTTCCAGGTGAGTAGACCCAAATCCTAGATCCTGCCCAATTCCACAATAAAAGATAGTGGGAAAAGCAATGTTTAGGGCATTTTATACAATTTTCAAAAGCAATAAATTAAAGTTATTGGACTTTTTCGCAAATCCTTTAATAACTCAGGGGCCCATTTATCAATGAGTTTTATTATGTGCAACGAGTTTTAAAACTAGTTGCATATGATACAGTAAATGGTGCTCAAGCCAATCAGCTCCTCACTGTCATTCTTCAAACAGATGACAGTCAGGAGCTGATTGGCTGGAGCACCTATATCATACGCAATGAATTTTCAAACTCGTTGCAAATGATAAAACTTGATAAATGGGCCCCTTAATGCCTACTCTGGCATAATCACACATAAGGTACTCTTAAGTGTAAGAGCACCAGAATGCCTTCAAACTCTGGTCTGTTCCTTTTGTAATCAAAATACTTTCTTTGAAGTTATTTTATAGAATGGGATGCTTACCTGAACGGAATGCACAGGAAATATGGAATGCTGAGCATATCCAAAAGATATATTTCAAATCTAACAACATGTTGACCTGAAAAAAACCCAGAAAAGTATGTATTAAATAATGTATCACAGCTCCCAACATTACATTTCACCAACAAATAGTCACAAACTAGTTTTTTTTTTTATCAAAGGTTGGATTTATTTTCTCTCCCATAATAACCAGCCTGTGGGAGCTCTAGACTTCTTGACAATCAGCTGCTCTGGCCTAGTCTTTGGGATGATGTCAGAGAAGAGAAAATGAACTAAGGGTGCGTACGGCTGAGAACCTCATGTTCTGCGCAGTGATGGTAAACAGATGTGAGTAAAGGAAACACCTTGAAAATAAATATATACGTTTGAAGTCAAAGCCTGAGCAATGAGCTGTGTTTCATTAATAATGGACTCTGGACTGGGCTTAAAAATGTATTAATGTAATAGACATAATAATAATAATAATAATAATAACAATAATAATAATAATAATAATAATAATAATAATAATAATAATAATAATAATCACATAAAATAGATTAAATCTAATATCTAAATTTTATTTATCATGTCATTGTGACTTGACAATAGTACTTGGTTATTAAAAATGATATTCACATGGCAAACCTTAGCAAACAGCATAAAGTATAATAGTAAAAGTAAGTCTACCCAAACACATTACTAATTTAGAAACTAATTACAATTTTATTGTAGATTGTATCAACTGCTTTTCTATTTACACACACACTCTACTCTGGCTTGTTTTATGATATTTGGAAGAGAGAGATTTATCAAACCTTCTTAAGAGGAACACTGAAAGTGTTTCCATAGCAACCAATCAGATTATAGCTATAATTATCTAGTACATTCTATCAAATGTTAGCTAGAATCTGATTGGTTCCTATGGCCAACATCTTAACTTTTTACAATGTTTGATAAATCTCAGAAAATAATTGGCTTGATTATCCCACACATGTAATGATCACCACTATTACCTTGGCAGAATATGTGCAGAGCAGTGAAGACTTGCACAACGGCAGCACAAATTCAAGTGACTGCATTAAGATAAACAGCTTTCAAACACATCCAGAATTGTATCATTTTGATAACATGTACAGTCATACATAAAAAGAGAACAAGTACAGGTGAGGTTCACAAAGGAGGAAACAGAGGTGAGACAAAGTGTAGTAAGGCCCTGCTCGTGAGAATTTACAATCTATACTACCTCAAAGAACTACTATGGTACATTGCACAGATTTTTTTGCAATCCAAATATATTCTGATTGGTTAATTGGCTGCGGACAAAAATGGACCCTAGTGTGTGTTTGTGTGAGAGGAAATTTACACAGTAAGCTCCAGTGGGACAGGGACTGGTGTGACTGACGGGATGTAGTTACAGTATATTGCTGACGGACGGGATGCCGGCCGTCGATATACCGACGCTGGAATCCTGCCGCCCGGCATAATGCCGACTCTGATATCCCAAAGGAGATTAGGCTACCAGCATCAACATTCCCGAACTGCTGGAATACTGAACATCCAGACCGGGTAAGTATGTGCATTTCCACAAGGAAGGGGTAGGTTTAGGCATCCCGGAAGGAAGTTAAGGTTAGGCACCCCCCTGGAGGGTTACGCTGCGGGGTGGGGGGGTTAGGGTTAGGCACCCCAGGGGGAGATCAGGGTTTGGCACCCCCGCAGGAGGGTTAGGTTTAGGGTGCGGGAAGGGGGGGTTAGGGTTAGGCACCCCCCCGGGGAGGTTAGGGTTAGGCGCCACCAGGGGAGGGTTAGGGAGGGGACAGGGGAGGGATAGTGTACTTACCAGCCTCCATCGGGATCTATACTAGGCGGGCTTCCGGGGACGGGATTTGAACCAACGCAATTATCCCAAAGGAGATCAGGATACCGGCGTCAGCAGTCCGAACCGCCAGAATACCAAATGTCCAGACCGGGTAAGTATGGTATGTACCTTTCCCCGGAGAAGGGAGGGGGGTAAGGTAGTACTACAGAAACTGTGAAAAATTTACAAACTCAGAACATTCCATAGACCATTCATGAATCCTGAGCACATACATATAGCACCAAAATCTTATATGTGGTGGGAATTGTTTAGCCTTAGAAGACTGTCCAGAATATATTGCAGTGGTATGGGCAACACTCCGTCTCTGATGTGACATCATAACATTGTCATAAGTAACACAAATGTAAAAAGACTCATGATCATGGTAAAATTTGGCTGCTATGCAAATGATCTATAAAAGTGTTTCTTAAAAACATATGTCATTAGATTAACATTTGCACACTTATGATCAAAATAATATCTCTTAATTAAAAAAAAAAAAAAAAAAAATATATATATATATATAATATATATATATATATATTACTAAGCCAAACAATGATACCCATGTTTGGAGAGGCCTTGTGAAAAACATAAATAAAACAGCAGGCATGCACCTCTTTCTGTGATTTGGTTAAATTCTGGCACTGTTGCCTTTACTGCCTACATCAGGTGTTCTCAGACATTTTCTTATCACATAGCCATGTAGAAAAGATAACATTTGTCAACTATTCCTTAATACCTTAACACATTTGCCAAGCCCATCAAATGGATGTGTGATCCTACACAAATAAACCCATTACCCCCTTTTTACTATTATAGCAAACTCATAAGGGTGATCCTTTTATCCAGGTGACCCAACGGAAGTACATCAACCACAGATAGAGAAAGCCTGTTCCTCATAAACCTTTTTATTTTTAATGCAAAATACTGGAAGGGATGTCCTTAGCACACATTAAGATATGCTCTACAATGCCCTTATAAGGGAAAATAAACTTTTATTTAAAGAATAAATAAATTAATAGATGGCTTCCTTGAATTTGCACAATGCACAAAAAGCTCAGTCTATCTGACCTACCCAATCCACACCAGGCTGAAAAGAGTGAATGATCACACAACATATAGTATTCATCTAGATCGTGGCTGAGAACTGGCAGAATGCCTCAAATCACTTTCTGATTGAGGCTTACAACACACGGGCATATCCATTTCATTATAGTAATGAGCACCCAGTATGCAGAGCCACTGCTACCAGACAGCAATTCATTAAATTGCAAGCCCTTTGCACTTCATCTCTTGTGCCAGTAAAGTTAGCGCATTTATTGTGTATGATCATAGCTGTAAACCACAGTGTAATTAGATAATCAAAATGAAACCTGGTAAAGGATATCATAGAGCATATTATTGTTATTAATACATAATTATTATCAGACTTATGCATCCTGTACATTTCCATCTGTTGTGACACTATATGACATAGCCGGACCTGACAGCCTCTGGGACTTGTAGTTCCACATCATATATATATCAAATGATGTAATAAGGTAAATTCCCATGTCCTTTATTAATTTAGTATTAATGGTCCTTTCATTCCAGCTGTACAATGCAACTAAACTGTTTACAGTGATGTTATTTAATTGAGTGGTCTACAATGTGGATGCTTGATTGTAGACTATATCAGCACTGTCTATGGTGCTGATGCACTGGACCAGTGCTACCATTAGGCAATGACCACCAATGGTTAGGGGGCGGCGCGGTGTTCACACACATGTGAAGCTGCTGGCTGCTGCTCTTCCATGTCACTGTTACATTGGGAGTGCGGTGTGTGGTTATCGTGTTATAGCGATGCGCCACACTCACAGTCTGAGGGGCAGAGGAGGCTGTTCCCACCTCTCATCTGTTAAAGAAAAGAACAACAGTGGAAGCGCATTACCCAAGGTGGGGGCGCTCCATCCAATTGGGGGGGTCGGACACTGACTAGGTGCCAATCTACTTATTACTTCTCCATTAAGACGTTGATAAGGTATCTCATTTTTGTTTTCCCTTGCAACCTCTTACACTGGAGCTTGCAGTTCACACCAAAAACTCTGTCCTAACTATTGGTGAAATGTATCAAGCCAAAGGGACCCATTTATCATTAAATATGTGTGGCTTATTCCCCGAAATCACACGTTTTCTGGGGGTAACTGCAAATATTTAGTATCACCCCCATGTATGAAGGAGGGACCACAGCAGATATCTCCGATACCTGCTGCAATCTCTCCAATCCCGCAGGCAGTCAGTTTCTATGGGGGAAGTGATGCTGCCAGATTTACCAACATCCAGAATGCAAAGAATTCCGGATATTGGCTCCCGCAGCTAACGCATCTGAAGATGGTGTTAGCCTATTATAGCCAATGGGCTACACATCACAAAACTTACCGGGAGAGGTAAGGAACCCTCCCCCAGTAATGGCGTCTGCGCACAGGCCCGGCAACAGAAATCTTGGGGCCTGGTACACTGGTTTCTCTGAGGCCCCTTCCCACCGCCTCAACCACCACCACCATCCTCCGCACACAGGGCCTGCTTTAGAGATGGACGAATTTGCAGAGCCGCACACAATCGACTGTGCAAATCCGTCCATCTCAGATGCAAATACAGAAGGATATGTTAGACACCTCATTGCTGCATTTCTCATCCCAGCACTGTGAACGATGTCGGAGGCTCGGATCTCCATCACGACTGGTCGCGATGGTTGCTCCTTTGGTCAGGTTGCAGGAGCTGAAGCTTCCCGCAGCCTGAACGGGAGCTGGTCACTTATGCAGACCACGGTCTCACCCCTTCCAGGAATGGTGACCAACCATGCCCCTGCTCCGCTCCCAAAATGCAGCAGCATGACAATCATGCTGTAGCCTGGGGGGGTCTGCGAGCATAATTGCAGGACCCATTCTGCACATGCGCTGCACAGACACAGAACCGGAAATATCGGAGATGTACATGCATCATCAGATGAATGTACATCTCTGAATCAGGCCCACAGTCCACCACTGCCATCTCACAGGCTGTGTTTGAAAATGACAGTTGGGAGCTGATTGGCTGGCACATTATCACTTTTCACTCTTCACTTTTCACTTCTCCTAACACTGCTTAGTAAATAGACCCCACTGTCTCTGATGCAGGTTGCGGAAGGCAGTGTCACTCTGCTGAGGTGGCAGCCTCATGGGTGGGAGGGTGCAGGGAGCAGACAGTGTCTGCAACTTGTTCTCCGGTGCCCACAGCCCGGCAGTTCCATTAGCGAGTCACTATCACTATCAGGCTGCCTGTTCCTGCTCCTCTTAGATGGACCGTGGCGGCTAGCGGCATGGAGGCAGGCAGGGACAGACCTGAGGGGAGCAGCACCATTCCTAATGACGTCGGAGCGTCATTCATACTATGCGCACAGACCGGATCAGGTGACCATGAGGGAGGTACTCTTGCCAGCTGCCGCTTAATATCTTATAAATTAGATTATCTTTGCCCACTTGCACAGCGCCGGTGGCTTGTCAGTTTATTTATAACAATTAGGCGCGATGGCCCCATTTGTTTGCCCTTTTAAACCTCGGGGGCCCGGGATGGGGGTACCCTTTGTACCCTCCTGACGCCGGGCCTGTCTGCGCATGTGCAGACAGCAGGACTGCGCATGCTCAGTAGCCCCAACAACACTCCGGGCACATCAGAGCCCCTGTCCCTGCATGTGCCGGATGATACATCTTGGCGCTATGATCGCATCTTGCAATGAGATCATGGGCGGTAATACCATGTGATCACTAATAAATGGGCCCCTTAGAGAGAAGTTCACCAACCATCTTCTGTCATTTATATAGCACAGTGTTTGAAAAGACAGTTAGAAGCTGATTAGTTGCCTTGGGCAACTACTCCACTTTATCTCTCTCTTCATGGCTTAATACATCTCTATATTTGCAGCCTCAATAGATCACACATCATTTTGTAACTTATTGTTTCCTATGTGTACTGCTACATAAATCAATTGTGTAGTGTTACCAATCAGGCAATGCCACAATTTAATCGCATCAGCAATTCATATGTTTTACAGGCTTTAATGCAGGGGTGGGGAACCTTTTTTCTGCCGAGGGCCATTTTGATATATATAACATAATTCGTGGGTCTGGTGCAGGCCACACCCCCTCCGCGGGATGTCACACAGGAGTGGGGCCACAATCATCCTTAGGATGCTCCGGGGAGCTGTAAGGGCAGCGGTGTGACCGTCTGTAGTGTCCTAAGGACCCTCCAGGTAGCACTGCTGCATAGATTCTGGCTGCAGGGTGCCATTCTAGGCACCCTGCTAGCCAGTTGAGGCTAACAGAAAAAAGCTCCAAGGGCCAGACTAAATGATTACGAGGGCCTTATACAGCCCCCGGGCCTGATGGTCCTCATCCCTGCTTTAATGGAATGAGTGACTAATCTCTTATTTAGGAGACTTAAGGGGTCTATGTACTAATAATCACAGACCAATACATAAAATTATGCCTAAACTGCACTTTCTGCAACATTGTATAGAAAAATCAGCTGGATACATAGGCCCCTGTATGTGATTCTGGGCAGGAAATACTCACTGAAATAAAGAGCACAGATGTACTAAGTGCACAGAGCTGCAGAGTGTTTTCTTAACTGGTTTATCTCAAGGAATTACAGAGGCTGAAAATCCCCTTGTAGCCCTGACCTATGTGGGTGGTGACAATATGGATTTATATGGGCATCATAGTTATATGTTCCTGTCATAGTAACTTGGTATCTTACAGACAATGCAATGAGCGTGTGTGCCTCTCTCTCCATAGCCATCACAATTTACAGGAGAAAGTACTTCTGAGTAAACAAATATAACTGGGGGAGGGGGCTGAGTGATCTATCCCATATTCCTTGGTGGTCTCACTGGTGGTTTCCCCTGAGAAATTCTTGTGAAAAGACTTGGGGGCATATTTATCAATAGTTGTTGTTTTTTTACCACAGTACATGCCTTATAGCAATATTTCACATGATTTAATTTGTTTCCTTACAGAACCAGGTATTGCTGTCCACCATAACCAAGTATCAATGACAATAACTGTAAAGGCATTTGGTAAAAATTGGTGCGGGCAGGCGTAAGACACTTGAATATTTCTTAAACAGCGAGGTTTGTACGAGGGTTTCATAGATAGAGCACACGCTAGTAGTGATGAGGTAATGAAATAAACCTTTATGGTGCCCCCATAGTCCACGTGGCGATTGATAAAAACGGATCTTCCCCGGACATGTCCGTTTCTACAAAGCAAGTCTCCCTCCCAACTGTCTTTGCAGTCACCGCCCTATCCGTGGCTCATACAGACAGCTGGCTTTTATTATGTGAGACTGATCTGGGACTGCATCTTCCCAGAGGTGAAACCAGATCCAGGCAGGGGGCTCCCCAGAAGACCCTGTTGCATTCATAGGACATCTCTGCTTCATCGCCTTCCTGTGCAATCTCCTTACTTTACAATTCATCCAGTCGCACTCAGTGCCATTTTTTCTAGCAAACATAGATATGTAATCATTCATCCAGACGCAGTCTCTATAAATGCATAAAGCTAAACCCACGCTCGGACATGTGGTTATCCAACAGCTGTGGAACTACAAGTTTAAGCATGCCCCCTGCTACCCTAATGCAGTGACAACCTAAGATCCTGCAAAAGTCATCTGTCTGCATTGAGTTAACCCCTTCATAGCTATCATGGCCGTAAAACACCATGAATCACATTTTGATAATAGACCATAGTAATGTGTAATTGTATATCAGCTCTATTCATGTAATACCAACACAACAGCGCTAAAGGGGATTTAAAATTAAATGTTTTTTTCCTGCTTGTCAATGTTTAAATATAAAGGGAAACTAGTGATCCTTTGCGTGGATTGAAATGGTTATAGTTCCGATTACTATGAATGATGCGAGCCAGAGATAGGACACAAAGGGGGTGTGTGAACCTCGTGTACAAGGGCTTTGCAGCAAGATGCTGCGGCTAATTTTTGCTCCAGCAGTCCAGCAGAGGTCGCCCTTCACCATTTGGGAGCATTCCTAGACATCCTATTGCCAGGCTCTGAATCAGAACAATGCCTTCTGCACTCCCATAAAACACATCAGCCCAGCTATCAGTGATTAGCCGGAGAATGGACACAGCAGGTTCACTTACAACATCTTCAGCACTAACTTCATGTGACATGCAGAAGGTTGTGACTTTCTTTGTTAGAGGACTCTTTTTTTGCTGCCTGTTCAGACTGAGTAAATCCTTAACCACATAAAAGTCACACAGTATGTTTCTGTTTAACTGGTACACTTGAATTGGCTCGCATTACTTTACACAGTCCCATAGAACATGCAACAATACAGTGTAACATCTGTGATGTAAATATTGCTTCTTAGGATATACATTGTTCACACGGCATGGCCAACGTACATAGTCTGGGGGGATCTGCAGACCTAGCGCATGAGAAATGTACTCATTAACTTGTAACAGGGGCTGATCCATTCACTGTATATTATCCATGTTGGACTGTGACCAGCAATACTTAACCTGGTAAGTAAAGGAAAATCTAAACTAAGGAAATTCCCCTGGATTGTATACAATGTCCATCGAATGAATACAGTGTTACAAATATTACATAGTTCATAATTGTAATGCTATATTATGTGTACAAATCATGAGTATTCTTAATATATGTGTGTGCATATATATATATATATATATATATATATATATATAATAGAATTCATGATAACACATGCTCTCTATTCTTGCTTCTTTGAGGGTATTTCTGCTTTTGTATTTTTTTTGGAACTCCAGCTTCACTTTGTGAGTGATCTAACGGATAACCAGACAGTGGAGCAAAGCAATATCCCCACTATAGCTTAAAGTATTTGTTCAATATAGAGGTTAATACAGATACTTCATGGTCCAATAAGCTTGTATGCTGGGTACCTTCATTTTTGGGGAGTCCGGTCAGATTGTGACCATTGCTGATCCCTGGTCACCGTGTGCTCCCTGCAGTAGGGTAGTACCCGAGATTCCGTGGGGTTCCCAGGCTTTGCACAAAAACTAATTCTTTGTAGCTCTAGAGAAAGAGAATGAGCTTTCCAGGAACACGAGCAGAGGGCTAGCTATCAGACAGAGCAGCCAGATGTCATCACCAGCATCCCTAGCAAACCACATATCCGATCACACCTTAACATCTGCACACTTCCCTTTTGTACTACAGAACAATGCGCTCGTGTTTAAAAAAAAAAAAAAGTTGACAGCAATCAACCATGTTATCCATATTCATAGTACCCATTCCCACTGTTTATATATATATATATATATATATATATATATATATATATATACATATATTCTTTCAGTGATCGATTAACTTATTTGTTATCAGACTATTGTAAAAAAAAATCCCATACTATATAGTTATATTAAGTACAGTATATTACCTTGAAAGGTGACCTATTAGTGTCTGAGCTGCATGAAGTCCAGTGTTATACAGTGATGGGTTGCAGAGTTGCCTGTGGATGATGGATTAGTATATCCCAGGGTCAGAGGGTCTGGGTGATGATTTGGGGTTATACTGTTTCTGAGCTGTTATCCGCCTGTACTTTCCCCAGTTGGACACCAGACCTCTCCCCAGCGTGTGTCTGATTGGAGTCCTTGTGAAAGAAGAACCAGAGTCTCTTTGGCTGCAAGTTCAAATGCGGGATCTGACACCCCTCTTGATTATATCATTACACCGTCAGCACAGTTAAGGAGGGGCACTCTGTGTAAGAGGAGGGCTCACCCTCTCTGACTCCAAGGAGATCCCAACTACAGCCCCTGAGCCCCCTTATGTATTATTCAGCACTTTCAGTACCAGCCAGCCCCCTGTACACTGCTTCACTCATTCAGGCGACTTATTGGAATTGCAACATATTTGCTTTTGCATAAATTATGCCATAATAATTGTTATGTTACTGTATATAAATGGCTATTCCATTTCAACTCCTAATAACTATTTTCCTCCACTCCCACTAGTTACAGTATATCCTGTGAGATAATAAGTGTGTTTCACCTATACAATAACTTTACAGATATTAAAGTTACAGCTGTGCATTAAATTGTTAATTTTTATTTTTAACCACTTAATGTATGTTTCTAATTCCTTGCTGCGATGGCTTTACACCCCAGGTCTGGTTATCCTGGTAACATCCACATGTACAGAGCTATGTACATATATAAGAACATACAAATCCTCTTGTCAGAATGTCATGATTCCAGCTTATTTCACAACTCACAGCCCTCATTGCTCAGGCTGATTATCAGCTACATCTGAGCCAGGACTATTAGGTCCCCCACATCCCTTTTGGCCCTACATTTTTTTTCATATTGTAATAAACATTGTTTTTGTACATCTGCTGATTAAAACTCCTGGCAGCCACCAAAATCTCAGTATTAGCATACTGGCTGCATGGGTGCAGATGACAAAACACACAAGCTGGGGAGATCTTGGTCAGACAGAATGACTTCGCATAATGTAAGTATTGTCTTGGCTGGCACAGGACACTGGCAACCAGGGATTGGCATTCCCGTGGGCACACCTCCCATTAGAAACATACATGAATGGGTTGTTAATGAATATGCACCTAATGTGTTTTTAATGAAATATGAGGCTTTTCAGATGTCACCTAGATAAGTCAATGTGCTTGTAGAAAGAAAAAAAAAGGAGTTTGTGTAACCACAAAGATACTGGGAAGGAAGCCAGAATAAAATAATCGCTTTGGATTCATTCACAAGAGACATCTCAGCTTTAGGATGTGATCAGGACAGAGCAATTGCAATGAACATGACTGGATAGAAATCTTTTGCATTGTAGATCATCCACATCTACTCCCCAGGGTGCCTGCTATAGGCTTACATTTGCTTTTATCTATATACACTTCACATGAAATGCCTTACACATGGAAGCTGTATTCACACCTGTGGGAATCAATATACTGTAAACAAATAAATTAATTTAGTGGTCCATGTTAATACCTAACCTTCCCCTGGCTTATGCTTATAGAGTAATAAAGCAGCCAGTGTCTTCTTACAGGCTTATAGAGAGATGATTGCACACAGAGGTTAAGCAAACACTGCTGGTCACAAATACCTGGAAGTAAACAGATGAGGAATGCCTTGTGATCATTGTCCCATTCAGGGCTGAACAATGTGACAGACACAATCAGAGCTTGACATACAGATAATCAGATACAGGATAGTTAAGGTTCTCCAGATGTTGAACTATAACCTCCAACTGAAACACCATGCTGGGATTTGTAGTTCCCCTGTTGTTCTGCTGAAGAGTTTAGGCTCGGAGAAATTGGTGAGCTTATATGCCTACTTTTCTAAATGGCTGGATATAAATTAAACAAGGTGCTATCAAGTCTTTAGATATACTGGTAATCCAATGAAACTTTTCTATTTATTCATTTATATACTGTATCTCATTCACTTAACATGCAATATAAATGTCACTGACTATTATTTGACATCTGTCAATCTCATCAGACAATTGGGTCACATAAATCAGCTACCTCCCAGGTGGAATCTCTGTGACCAACTGGTTTCCCACAGTCCCACCAAAGACCACCAAGCACAGTGGATCTCACACCCTCTTCATTGTAAAAATGGAAAATGCCATTGCCAGCCCTGCTTCCCAAAATAGAGTCCTCTACTGAGAGTGACAGCTAAAAATAGCAGGGATGGCGTCATGGTCTGTGTGTAGCCTGGGTGGCTACTGTCCTACCAAATCATTTTACTGATATCAATATCCTATTTCCCTATCCAAACATGGTTTCTGTAATTATATCTTCACCCTTGTGCTAGAGCAAGCTAAGCATTCACAGGTATAGGTATCCTACGAGAATTCTTATCTTCCACATTTAGCTAAGGGCTTGACATTGCCTATGTTATTCCAGATTTCATTGCCGCTGATCAATGCAATACAAGGGAAAAATCAATAGGCAGAGTGGTGATAGGACACAATGACAATCACACTCCATACAGGTCTTTATAAGCTTCTGATTTCTGCTCAATTGGCAATAACTATCAGTAACAACAAGGGCATAGCTGGACACACACACACACCCTATACAATTTCTGTGTTTATAGTTCATACACAATATCTATATCTACACATGGGTATGTTAGTGTTAAAACAAAAATAAAAAAGTGCAATAATGTATATATGGTTAAATTCATACGTTGCATATTTTAACTGGAAAATATATATCATTTTGTATTATAAATCATTTTAACTGAGACCTTCTTATTACCCTGCTTTGAATGTGCACTATAATAATCCCCATATCACTGCTGTATGTATGACACCTCTCCCTCCGGTCTTACTACTGTACATTGCTGGGCACTGATTACTGAGCAGAGTTAGACTTGCATCTGAACACAAGGAAGCAGCAGAGATCTTAAAACAGAAGATTCAATCCCATTGTAGACATCACAGCCCACTTGGCTCTCACTCTACTGTTGCAATTAACTGTACGCTTCCCTGCTGCTGGGTGAACCACATAAATTAAAACAAGCCACTGCAGAGAAAGAACAATCTTATAAGATCCCAGGTCAGGAAGCAGAGCAGAAATAAAACATTTGTGGATATTATCAGGAGTAAGCTAATTAATGGCCAAGTTGCTGACGTTGCAGGTAATGTAGGCCCTTGAAGAGTTAATGCATATAAATTCGGACACTTCACCATTCCCTCTCTTTCTCCCCATAGCCTTTGTTGTCTGGTAATCTCCTCTCTGCACAAATCCCAACATACCCTGGGCTCATGGTTTTGTCTTCCCTGTTTCCCTTGTTGCATCAAGTCATCCAGTGACATCAATCACCTACTATTGTATCTCCTAAGCACTAATTGCTTCCTATTAACTGCTGCTGCAAACTACAATGACACAGCCAGAGGAGAAGGGTTGTGTATTATATACCGTGATTGTACAAACTTGCTCAGATTAGAACTGGGAAATCAGTTATGATCCCTGTTAATACAAATCACTCACTGCACGGCAGTGTTTATACTGCAGCTGTATACAGTGCAATGTCCCTCCTGATATGATATACAGCATAGATGATATGTGCCATTACATTACCCCGCCTCACACAATGGTTACAAATAGGACAAGAAAGAGGTACCAGCTTGGAGGACAAATAAGGCGCATCCATGCTGACCCCTGCCCATTTATCTGTAACCCAGCACACTTTCTTTGAAGCCACTCAGTTGTATTGATAGCACCTATACTATTAGACTAGATATATAATCTTATCTGAGTGGTTCCACAGATGAGACTGTGCTTTAATGATGTCTGATATCAATTTCCAAAGTGCCACATGACTCGTTTTATATGTTTCGGAAATATAGATAGAATTTTAAATAATGATAAATTAGCACATTCCACAGTGATTATTTTCTCTGATACCAGCTATTTAGATGTATAGAAATTCACACCTAGATCAGTATTCTTAGTGCTCAGAGTGGGCATCTGCATTTCCCCCTCTTTTTTCGCTTATTGTGTTTACATTAGGATGTGCAACCCAGCCCCCTCTTTTCTTTCCTATGTATGTGTATGTGTGTATTTAAGGTACACTTGAAGGTGAGACCCCTTCTCTTGGGCTATCACTCCCCCTACCTGCCTCAGGTGATTTTAATTAGTATGGGTCCTGTGCATTACAGTACACACATGTAATGGGCACTATTAAAGGTAAGTCCTAGATACATTTATACAATGTGTCAGTATTAGGGATGTTAGGGACCTACCTGATAAGGTTCACCTTGACGTGGTAGGTGGGCAAACATCTTTGGCCAAACATGTACTAAGTACCTTGGGATGCGGTTAACATCCCGATATTACTCGGGATGCCGACGCCAGGATCCCGGCAGATGGCATCCTGATCGTAAAGACACTGGGGAAATGTAAGTATCAGCCGCGGGGGGTCTAGACAGCATTGGGGGACTTAGGGTTAGGCTGCGTGAGGGGGAAAGTTAGAGTTAGGCTTCGGGCAGGGGGGGTTAGGTTCAGGCACATTAGGGTTAGGCACCAGTGGCATAACTAGGGGGGGTCGAGCGGGGCATGTGCCCTGGCACTGTGGCAGACTCAGCAGAGGGGGGCTCCACCGGCCAGGGCATCGTACCAACTCTGCCCACCCAACCCGCCACCATTGCACCCGGACTGAAGACTTGAAGACTGATCACTAACGAGCAGGCAAGTGTGCCTGCTGGTGCTTGCTGGGAATGACTGTAGGGGGAGCTGCAGCAGAAGCACGCAGCCCCTCCCAGGCAGTATTCCCATCCTCTCTCCTGAGAGCTGCAGCCAGATGACAGGGTGATTCTCCTTTCCCACACCAGCCAGGTAAGTATTGTTTTTTTTGCGGGGGGAACGGGGGGGACCGGACTGCCGTGGGGGGGTAACTTTCAAAAACAATTGATGTCAGTGTGTGTGTCAGCATGTGTGTGTCTGTGTTAGTGTGTGTGTGTCTGTGTCAGTGTGTGTGTGTCTGTGTCAGTGTGTGTGTATCTGTGTCAGTGTGTGCGTGTGTGTCAGTGTGTGTCTGTGTCAGTGTGTGTGTGTATCTGTGTCAGTGTGTGTGTATCTGTGTCAGTGTGTGTATTTGTGATAGTGTGGTGGGAGACGACATGGGGGGAGGCGATGGTGTGGCTGAAAGATGACACAGAGGGGGCAATGGTGTGGCTGAGATACGAAGCGGGGGATATATGATGGTGAGAGATGACGTAGTGGGGAGGTGATGGTGTAGCTGAGCGACGTTGCAGGGGGAGAGGCGATAGTGTGGCTGAGAGACGACGCAGGGGGGTAGGTGATGGTGTGCTGATAGACGATGCAGGGGGAGATTGTGTGGCTGAGGGGAAGGAAATTACATAGGGGGAATGAGTGTCATTGAACCGCTGTTATATGATGATGATCTTGTTAATATTCCTACACAAACAGGCATCTTCCGGACGATGTGACCTACTGTACATGAAAAGTGAATACTGACTGAAGACGCTGTCTTCCCAGGGAGGATCTACAGTATATATTGCTTTAGAGCTTCCACATTGTGAGAAACCACCGTATAGGTAAGGTGCATATGGATTGGAAAGGAATGTTTCCAGAGTGACGAGAAATAGGTGGCATGTCATGTTGGCACGCCCCATTTTCAGTTGCCACGCCCCTTTGGTATGTGAACATGCCCATTTTTTTTTGCTGCATGCCTTAGGCACGCAAATATATTTTGCTTTATGATTGTATGCGGGGTGGGGGCTCCATTCTTCAACTCGCCCTGGACTCCAAATACCCTAGTTATGCCACTGTTAGGCACTAAGGGGGGAGGGTTAGGTTTAGGCACTTGCCGGGAGGGTTAGGGTGCGGGGTAGGGAGGGTTAGTACAAGGGTGCAGGAAAGGAGGGTTAGGGGGGTAACTTTTTGTCACATCTAGAACAATGTAAACAGCTTTAATATATGTTTAACTTTTATATGTATAAATAGTGAGAAATTATGTTATTAACTATATGTCATTCTATTATGACTACCATATTCATTAGAAGTCATTATGATTTATAAGGATTAACATTTCCCCTAGTGTAAATTATAAGGATATTATTATTATTATTATTATTATTATTATTATTATTATTATTTATATGGTGCCACAAGTGTTCCGCAGCGCCTTACAAAATACATAGACAAATATGTGAGCAAGAGTGAATAATACAATGGAGGACAAGGACAAAGACAATGTTTATATACATTGCTGCATTAGCGATCATAACACTCAAATAAGCAACAGGGCATAAGCAACCAGGTGTTAGGTGCCTGAGTGAGGAGTAGTATTTGATTGTTTTGGGTGCTTGTACTTTTATGTAGTTACAAAACGTGTTAATGACAGCTGATTTCCTGGTAATTTATTATGGGGAGGATATTAAGGATGGGAGTTTGCAGATCTCCAGTACCTTTAACCCTGTGTTCTATATTTTATCTCTCCGTAGTTGTTACTACAACAATAGAGATGTCCGATATGATCATAGACTTAGGGGCCTATTTGTCAAACCTTTATCCCATGAAATTTATGTGAAAACAGCTCATAACTCAGTTAAGTAACAAGAAAATTTAACACATGTACTGATGAAAATGACCATCTCCATAGTTCTGTCTGAGAATGGCAATCTTTTCCTATTTAACAAGCCTTGAAGAGCTTAGCTTTTTGGTGCTTGTCTCGGATAGTGAATCCATCTTCAGAGTGGGCTCTATTCATTTTAGAGATGAGTGATTCGTATTCCAAGGTATCTGAACAGTGGGAATCCAAGCTTACCCGAGCCGCTGCTCGGGTGTTCCCGCCAGACTTGGTTCCCCAGTCGAGGCCGAACGTCAACTTCCTGGAGACGGATTCTCGTGGGACTTGGACTCTGTGGGGCATATACAATTGGGAGCGAGGTTTTGCGAGGAAAAAACCTTGTGCCCCTCGCGCCCAGTTTAGAAATACTGCGGGTATGCGTGCTCCCACTACCCACGGTATTCACTGAAAAAAAATAGTAGTCGCAGGGTTTTCAGCTTTGAAAATCCAGCACGGTGTAAATAAAAAAAAAATTCTTAACTTACCTGGCCGGGGGTCTCTGGTGGTCTCCGCGGCTCCTGGTGGCCTCCCCTCTCTCTTCTTACTGGAGAGGGGGCTACTGGGAGTCTCCAGGGGAAGGTGGGAGGGGCAATGGCTGCTGGGAGATGTAGTTCTCCCAGCGCCCATTCCAGGGGGGTCATACATACACCGGGGTTCTCACACACACTCATGCACACACACAGTCACTCATACACACTAACAAACACCACAGACAGGCCAGGATGCACTAAACTGAAAATGCGGTAAAACTCTTGTTTACAGCATTTTCTGTATGTATCATTCTCCTGGCCGCCGGGCTCCGATGAGGAGGGTTGCGTTACCCTATAGAAGCCTATGGGCTTCTACCTCATCGCGCTGCTATGAGGGATCCCTCCCAGCATGCCCCGCGGCCGTCGTGTCACTCTGCGCATGCGCAGATGGACTCCCGGGTCATAAACCCGGAAGTCCACGGCGCAGGGCAGATCGCAAAGGACAGCTCTTATCAGAAGAGCTGTCCTTTGTGCTGCTGATCGCATATGTTAGTGCATATGCGATCAGCAGGGAGGCGGTGACCGGCAGTAAGTACTGCGAGGTGTTAGTCCCACACTGACATGCAGAAGACAGCACTGCCGAAGGTAAGTAATTATGGACTAATTAAGCTAATTGGAAACTTCCAATTGCTTAATTAGTCCTAAGGGGGGTGCCGCCGGGGTCCCAGAGCAAATCCCACTGGTTTTTCCTAAAAATAAAGTTTTTAGGAAAAATCACACTTGCTGTGGAGGTGCGAGAATAAAAACCTCCCGGCAAAAAAACCCAAAAAAACACGCACCTAATTGAATAGCAAAAAACCCGCACCTGCTGGACAAAAAATGTTGCAGGTGCAGGTTTTTTGCTATTCTCGCACCCAATTGTATATGCCCCTATGTGCGGCTCCGCGCCTTTTCACTGCACGTTGCTGTATGTTGCACGTACTGTGTTCGGGGCTGTGTTAAACTATAGACAGGCTCTGTATAGGAGCCACGCTACTGTTTTCTGCGCTGACTCTGCATATAACATTTAACAACTATGCTGCTGTGTCCAGAGTCTCACAAGGGGCTGTGCTGTAGCCATTGTGTGTATAGGGGGCACGTTGCTGTTTGCTGCGCTGACTCTGCATATATTATTATTTAATAATATATATTAATTTACAACTGTGCTGCTGTGTCCGAAGTCTCACAAGGGGATGTGCTGTAGCCAGTGTGTATAGGGGGCTGACTCTGCTATATATATATATTAATATAATGATGACTGTGCTGTGTCCAGAGTACCCCACTGTGTATAAAAGTACTGCTGGCCATACCCCACTGTGTATACATGCAATGTGACTCCTTAGGCTGTAGCCCACTGTGTATACAAGTACTGTGTCTCTGCTAGCCGTACCCCACTGTGTATACAAGCACTGTGACTCCTTGGGCCGTAGCCCACTGTGTATAGAAGTAATGTGACTCTGCTGGCCGTATCCCACTGTGTATACAAGCAATGTGACTCCTTGGGTCGTAGCCCACTGTGTATACAAGTACTGTGACTCTGCTGGCCATACCCCACTGTGTATACAAGCACTGTGACTCCTTGGGCCATAGCCCACTGCGTGTTCATAGCACAAGTACTGGGACAAGTTAACTCAATAAAATGTAAAAAAAAAGTTTAAATAAAAAAAAAGAAACAGTTTTTTTTGTGCTGTACCCCATTGTGTACTGTATACAAGTACTGTGACTCTGCTGGCCTTACCTCTCTGTGTATACAAGTACTGTGACTCTGTTCGCTGTACCCCACTGTGTATACAAACACTGTGACTCCTTGGGCCGTTCCCCACTGTGTATACAAGCACTGTGACTCTGTTGGCTGTACCCCACTGTGTATACAAGCACTGCAACTCCTTGGGCCATTCCCCACTGTGTATACAAGCACTGTGACTCCTTGGGCCTTAGCCCACTGTGTATACAAGCACTGTGACTCCTTAGGCCGTTCCCCACTGTGTATACAAGAACTGTGACTCCTTGGGCCATACCCCACTGTGTACACAAGCACTGTGACTCCTTGGGCCATAGCCCACTGCCTGTTCATAGTGTTCACTGTCACTGAAGTGCTTTGTTTGTTAAAGTGCGAATGTCCTTTTTAATATCCAACATAAGGTTGGGAGGGGAGGGCAAGGACAAGTCCATCTTGCACTACCTTTCACTTCTGCCACTGCTGTGTAGCAATGTTTCATTGATGTGCTTTAAACTGTGGTGTCTGTGCTGGTGCTCTGTCACTTAGCAACAAGCCTGCTCACTGCAACCTTTGGCCAAAAATGGTGAAAACAATATTGTGAGGTGGTCTAAATTGACTGTAAATTACTAGAAATTATGTTATTGAGATTAATAATACTCTAGGAACAAAAAACCCCACAAATGATGTGATTTTTGCTTTTTTTTTTGTAAATTTTTGTAAAAAAATCAAAATTTAAAACCAGTCATGGTGGTTTGGGAAATTCAAAGTTGGACGACGAATCAGAGCCAAATCCAATTCCAGCAAAAATGGTCCGGCGCACATCTCTAATTCATTTAATGCTAAATTAGTATCCAACTCGCTCAAACTGCAGCGGTGAATTTTAAAACACCTGAGCAATTCAGCATTGCTTGTGTGCAGGGACAGCTGATCCGATAATCATCTGTCCCCACGATCTTTATCACTGCTACTTCTGTAGCAGTGAAACTTAGCATTGCTGAGTCTGACTTGGCAGAGTTAGTGCGCCTGTGTGAACTGGGGTTCTCGCATGTGCACAAAGCTCCTGATGGCCTGCGGAGGGAGCTGAACAGAGGCGGAGGGATCCCTTTACGCAACCTGGACATCCTTCACTTAGGATTGAGCAGGGGTCAGGGAATCAATGCCATCTGCAGGTGGCATAGGTTCCTGGTGTCAAGTTCGGAATATGTAGTATTTTCAGAGCTTGCTGAATCTAGGTCACCATATTATTGTATAAGGATGCTGGGCCAGATCGGGACTAAAAGGTAAGCAGGAGATATCCATGATATCTACTGTATTATCTTTGTAATGAATGGCCCAGATACTTAATTTCTACAAAAGTAGGTGAAAGAAATGTTGAAAACGGAGCCATCTGACAGGGGTCCCAATCAGTACAGGCAGTGTCTGATCAACATCCAGGCTGATCAGGCTGCAGCCTTAGGAACAGTGACTGGCAACACCCCTCAACCCTCTACATATTGAAGCTCAGCCAGAGCAATCCAGTGATTGGCTTCTTGCCTCTTTCAGGTTAGCAGATGTCAATCATGATGCTGCAACGTTGTTTGTGTAGAGAAGCTGCCTGGAATGGGAGGAGCTATCTATGTGATGGGAAAGTAGCTGCAGATGCAGAGCACATAAGATGAAGGGGATGTAGTTAGCAGACCGGTGGATGCCGCTGGTCTAAATCCAAACGGAGGAAGCCCCACAACGGGACTTAAGATAGGCATCGAAATACCGAAGCCTATCTTAATCCCAATGCAGGAATACAGATAGACGCCATCCCGAACTAGGTAAGCCGGGGGTGTCTTAGCTGTTAGCCGCAAGAGGGGGGGGGAGTGTTAGGTTTAGGCAGCATAGCAGGGTTAGGTTTTGGGGGTGAGGTTAGGGTTAGACACCCCTTGGGTAAGGGCTTAGGATTAGGCACTAAGGGGGAGGGTTAGGTATTTGGCACGATGGGGGGAGACTTAGGTTTAGGCTCTAATGGGGAGGGTTAGGGTGCGGGATGATGAGGGTTAGTGTTAGGCTACAAGAATTGAGGGTTAGGGGGAGAAGGGGGGAGGGTTAGTATACTAACCTGACTAAACTATACTAAACAGTAAAGTATCCTAAGACCATTCATGTGTAGGGTTGCTTCTCGGCCAAGAAAATGGGCTCACTCACAATTTTGCCTAAGAACACAGCCATGAATGAAGAATTGTACCAAACATCCTCCAAGAGCAACTTCTCCCAACCATCCAAGAACAGTTTGGTGAGGAACAATGCCTTTCCCAGCATGATGGAGCACCTTGCCATAAGGCAAAAGTCATAACTAAGTCGCTCGGGGAACAAAACATCAAAATTTTGGGTCCATGGCCAGGAAACTCCCCAGACCTTAATCCCATTGAGAACTTGTGGTCAATCCTCAAAAGGTGGGTGGACAAACAAAAACCCACAAATTCTGACAAACTCCAAGCATTGATTAGGCAAGAATGGGCGGCCATCAGTCAGTATGTGGCCCAGAAGTTGATTGACAGCATGTCTTGAAAAAGAAGGGTCAACACTGCAAATATTGACTCTGCATAAACTTAATGTAATTGTCAATAAAAGCCTTTGAAACTTATGAAATGCTGTAATTTGACTTCAGTATACCATAGTAACATCTGACAAAAAGGTCTAAAAACACTGAAGCAGCAAACTTTGTGAAAACCAAAACTTTTGGCCACGGCTGTACAAGGACAATGTATTTTATTTATAGTATGGGGGGATACACAATAATCTAATTTGTAAAGATGGGTATACAAATTGTTAATCTAATTTGCAAATATATATTAACATAACTGCCCGGCCTGTAATATGCTGAAAGGAGCTATATTTACTCCACTAATATATATTTAAACACACCTTCTCATCAGCCTTTGTAAGTACAGGTATAAAGATGGCACAGAACTAAAATAATTTTATATTACAACTTGATATTTACCTGCATTTATGTTTTTATCATGAAATCTGTGACATTTTATTTTCCAGTGGCTTTAAGGTGTATATTTTGCCAAATATCTGTTATGGTGCATTTAACATCATGAATGCACAGATATTTGACATAATATGCATATTTTGTAATAAAGCCCTGACAATTTATGAAATAGCAAATACCACAAAAAAAACCAAGGGGGTTCAAGTATTCTTATATTGGGCACTCACAGAAATAATAATATAAAACAGGGTAGGACTGTGATATACTAATACTTAACTTTTATTTAAATCTGATATGTAAGGCGAAATATATAAAGAATTGAATATATTCAGAAAGACGAAAAAAAGATTAAAGAAAAGGTGCAATGTGTCAAAATATGACCTACAGTATCTATTGTGTTTAAAATGATGACTGTAATAGCTCACTTACTAATAAAATAATATTGGTGTGCTTTCTCTTATTGTATTATCTATTGACTTGCAGATACCACAGTTGTATGCCTATTATATATATTGTTAGGAAACTAGAAGTTGTTAAAGCATTAATTGCAATATGCTTCTTCAATACACTAAGGGGTAAATTTACTAAGAATCGTGTTTGGGCGAGATTAAACTCGAATAAGTTCCCACAAACACGCGTGAGTTTTCCCAGACCAAACTTGCAAATTTACCATGAATTGAGTTTTGCAAAATCGTGTATTTTGATGGTGAATGCAAATGTGTTTTGTCGTATGAGTTTTAGGGAAAACACGTGTGAGAATGGATGTGATTTTATAAAACACACAGGAGAATAGTTGTGTTTAGAAAACACACAGGAGAATGGTTGTGTTTAGAAAACACACAGGAGAATGAATGCATCATCCTAGAAACATGTTCTGATTGAAGCAGTCATATCATGTACACACTGCCTAAGCATATAAAAACACCACAAACAGCCCAACCTTTGAAAGTTTTGTTGGTTAGAAGTTGAGTGAGGAGTGCATTTAGTGGTGTAGGAGAGTTTTTGGCTACTGGAATAGATTACTGGTTGGTATGGGGAAATTGCAAGAGAATAGAAGGTCCGCGCTAATATATGTGCTCCCTATGTGTCAATAAAATCAAGGCACAGTCTGTACAGTATATAGTGGTATAAGTACTTTTATTATACTAAAAGAGTCAAGGGAGTCACAGTGCTACTCTTCAATTAGTTCAATTGTGTTTGGCTATTGTGGAGAGTGTTACCACATTAGCTGGGATTCTATTCAGGGTGAGGTGTGTGGAAAGGGGAAGATGGTGAGGGATCAGTGGTGTTCAGGGAAATTTAAGGGGGATACACTGATGGCTGTATTATAGGTTCAATAAAAATATTTGTAATTTTCCGATGTCTCATATGATGAGACAAGTCTCTATTAGTCTTAGTTCAGTCTGGGTATGATCGCTGTGTCTGGTGGGGCAGCGTCCCGTCTCCTCCAGGGGCACAACTTACCCTTGGTGACTTTCTTCACTCGCCTCCTGGTAAGTGGTCTGTTTCAGTCTTCTCCTCTGGAGGCATTGGAAAATTACAAATTGTGCAGGTGGTCATGAAATCCCAGCCACATGCAATGAATACCCATGTAGTCTATATTGCCATTTTTGCTTCACACTAATCAATGCAGCTGATTTAGCACCTTTAAAAAACATCATCATTGTTTTCCCACTAATTGCAACTTGAAACACCTGTGAACACATGCAAACACATCCAAACTCACGCCAACACTCACCTCAGGAAGTTGTGTATTTGAAAAGTCTATTTTGTTGAGAGTTTGGTAATTTCTCATGCGAGTTTCAAAACTCGATTCTTGGTAAATTTGCGAGTTGTATGGTTTCCTATGGAAAGTACTTGCGAGTTTGACCGATGGTGTATTTGGTCATGTTTTGTAAACTCATGCGAGTTTTGATGTCCGTTTCCTGCGAGTTCACACGTGTTCGCCCTTAGTAAATTTGCGAGTTGGAAACACAGGCTAAACTCGCGTGAGATTGCAAAACTCGCCCAAACATGTTTCTTAGTAAACTTACCCCTAATTGTCCTCTTATAGTACCATTTTTATCCAGTAATCTCCTCGTTATGCATATGTGGAGGATATACATTACGCTTATGTCACTTTTATTAGATACATTTCTTGGTATCATATATCTCTAAGCAACTGATTTGTGCTATGTTTATCATTGGATGTGTTTAAGAGACTGATAATTTGTCAAAATTCTGCTTATAATATGTTAGATGTTCATGAACTGGCAAGCTCCTGTTACTGCACTGTAGATGTTCATAGCTAGATATTAAGGAGCATATATTCTGTATCCACACTTATAAACTGGCAAACTAATATTCTTGCACTATTATTGTTCATGGTTGAATGAGGACTGTGTATTTGCCTGTTAATTGCAGATCATCTTAATAAAGTACATTTTCACTAATCAATATGATAGTAAGTTTACACTGTGATTGCCTTAAAGATACTGCAATGTCACAAATTAAGTATATACGTATATATATGTTGTCGGTATAAGTTGCCACTATAAATCAGTATGTTATTTTCAAAGTGTATTCACATTCACGTTCCTGTCCTGTTTTATATTATTTCTGTGAGTGCCCAATATAAGAATACGTGAACCCCCTTGTTTTTGTTTTGTATTATTTGCTACTGTGTAGGTGCACCTCCCCAATATAGGAAGTTATATAAGTTGTTCTTTTTGAAGGGAATAGATAAATAATTTTCCTGTGCGGACAAGTTTATTTTTATAATTTATGAAATAGATAAGGCTGATACTCCATTCTCTCTGTATGGTATGGCTGTCACTAAAATGTTAAGTGTTCTGGATCACTGGAGGTTCTGATTACTGTACGGCGATCACTGAGTTCTGGCTGTGTTCCTTTATACTGTTTCGGTAGTGCATGTGCATGGGGGTTATTAATGTAATGTCAGGGGAAATTAGTGATTTAATTTGGATGCAAATAATGTATTCAGATGTTAAAATTAGAATTTTGGAATACCTGGGCCTGGGATGCCTAGTTTTCCAACTTTGCTCCGCCTTATGTTAAAAGCTGGCTAAGCCACTGACTCACGGCCAAGTTCACATTTAATTCTAGCGCATTACCTGGCGCTGTACCCAGCGGAGAGCAAAACAATTTAATCACTTATCAAAATATTGACTGATTGATCATTGTAGCCAGCAGTGTTTCTATATTAACAACAGATTCTATCACCTCCGGACGGGCAACCTGTAACTCTAGCCTGCTTTTTATCTGGTTTACAGCAAAAGGCTGGGGGATTTTTCAGTGTGTATTACAACTCTAGCTTCCGCAAGGACTCCTAAATCTATTGTTGTTTAGGTACGGCAGATCAGGATGCAGTTCGTAATAATTCCGATATCAGGCAGCTGTGTCCTCAATTGCCAGACATATATAGATGTCCTGAAAAAAAGAAGCAAACACACAATGGGTCATATTTATCACAGTCAGCCTTTTAATGCGTTTGCGATGAGATAATGTTGAGTAAATTGCAAAACTAAAATTTATATTACTTGAATTTACCAAACATTGCTGCCAAAAGTTGTAAGCAAAGTGATAGCTGACGCTATCACTTTGCTTCTGGGTACGGACCCGGCAAGCGAGCCAAATGCTTATGCGCAGCTGTTGGGCTTTGGATGCACCAGTAAGGGCTAGTAAAAAAAACATTTCCTATAATAGCTCATAGTAGCCTTCTGAAGATGGCATTAGCTACTGGGGCACAGGGGCGTATCTATAATGGGTGCAGGGTGTGTTGGGCACACGGAGCCCCTGGGTCCAGTGGGGGCCCGCACCGCACACACTGAACCCATAGCATACTTACCTCTCTGGAGTCCCACGTCAGAGCGGGGGTCCGGTGCTCTAAAACCGACTGGAAAATGGCCGCCTGTGCATACTCTATAGACTCTGGGCGCACTCTAGTGCCCAGAGTTTATAACTCCGGCGCTGGCCGCGCACAGCTCAGTGCACTGCCGGCCGCCGGACAGAGAGGAGGGGACCTGTGTTGGAGACTGCACACGGGCCCCCTCCTCTCTTGAAACTCCCCTGCTGGGGCATAACCCTAGAATGCTCCACATTATGGAGTTTGATAAATCTGACAGTTTAGCACCCCCATAGAAACTTATGGGATACAAGATATCTACAATATCTGCTATGGAAAACCCTTCATACATCCTGGGGATGCTTTAATTTTGAGGGTATCCCCTGAAAATGGAACTTTAACACACCCAATTTTGTGCTACTGGGATGTAGTCGGCATCCCGGCAGTCAGGATGCTGGCGGTCAGAATCCCGGCACCAGAATCCCGCAAGCAGTCTGAATTTGGGCCAAGGAATTCACGACTGACATCACAACAGTGAGTATTAGGTTTAGGGTTAGGTTTAGGATACGGGTTAGGGACTAGGGGGAGGGTTAGTATAGGCTGTGGAAGGGGTGAATAAGGGTTAGACTGCAAGGGTGGAAGGTTAGGTTGCGGGAATGGTGGGTTAGGGTTAGGGGGAGGGTAAGGGTTAGTATACTTACAAAATTCTGTCGGAATTCTGACTGTCGGCATGACGCTTTCAATATTCTAACTGCCGGCATCCTGACTGCATGGGCGGATTGGGACGCCGGGCCAGTTCTCGCTGGGCCAGCCATCCCTCAACCTTCAATGACTGACAAGCCTCCGGCCCTCCCCCATCCCGCTGCCGCAATCAGAGCTTAGCTCCGATCAGACTGTTGAAGGGCTTAGTTAGTGACTAGTTTTAAAAAAAAATTGGCCTACGGTGGAGCTGCTGCGTATGCCCGACCGCAGCAGCTCCTCCCATAAGCCTTTGCCTGGCCCGAGGCTGTCAATTAACACTAACGGTCCCGCCTCGAGCCCCTCTGCAGCCTGCCTCCTACAGAGGCACAGACGCAAACCGGAAGCTCCATTATGCAGTGTCTCCTCCCTCAGCCTCCGTTGCCTGCTGTCAGCCCTCTCTTTTTCTTTGGACCATACCGTCGTGTTCCCTGGGGCTGCAGAGGGCGGGGTGTGTGCAGCTGTTCCTGGGACGGAGAGGAGCAGGACACGGGTGGCAGGGGCTTTCCCAGCACACACTGGATGTCAGCGCTGAGACGGCAGTGAGCTGAGGTGACCCTGGAGTGGAGGTGATTCTTGTTCAGCTTCTTTCATTCTTATCCAGCCCACTTATTCCCACCTCTACTCCCATCCTGCCCCCTGCTCCACACTACTACTCCCATCCTGCCCCCTGATCTGCACTACTACTCCCATCCTGCTCCCTGCTCCACACTACTACTCCCATCCTGCTCCACACTACTACTCCCATCCTGTCCCCTGCTCCACACTACTACTCCCATCCTGCCTCTGCTTTCCACTATTACTCCTATCCTACCCCTGATTTATACTATTACTCCTATCCTGCTGCCTGTTCTGAACTACTTCTACTGCCAGCCTGCCCCACACTATTACTACTCCAAGCCTGCACCTGCTCTGCCTTTACTACACTACTACTACTACTCCAATACAACACCCTGCTTCCCACTACTACTACTCCCATCATTCCCATGTGTCCCACTACTATTACTACTCCCATCCGGAATGGGTATGAAATACAGAAGCCCGACCGGACAAGATCCTGACTAGGCTGGTAAGTACCCTATCCCTCCTTTAGTGGTGCCTAACCCTAATACTCTCGGGTGGTGCTTAACCCTAAGTTCCTCCCGAGAGTGCCTAAATCTAACTTTCCTGTGCCCTAAACCTAACCCTCCCGGGGGGTGGGGGTGCTTAAGCCTAACTTCCCCCCAGTGGCCCCTAACCCACGCTCCCCCTAGCCTAATCCTAACCCTCCCCAGGGGGTGCCTAACCCTAGTCCTCCAGGGAGTCCCTAAACCTAACCCCCCCCGGCTAGGTGTTAAGATGCCCGGACTTACCTCGATCGGTCTGACGTCCTTCTGTATTCCAATGTAGGGATTAAGATAGGCGTCTGTATTTTGACGCCTATCATAAGTCCCCCGTCGGGCTTTCGTTGTCAGGATATAGACCGGCGGCATGCAGTCCGACGGTCTATTAACTACATCCCCTCCCATCCTGCTTCCCACAACTTCTACATCCATCGCGACCCCAGCGGTGGAGGAGTTTATGAAGTTTGTGCTCCAGGTGCTAGTTCTGGTGGGGACATACACTGTGCACCCTATTTTTGTTTTTGTGGTGGACAGTGTGGTGGTATTATCCTCTGGGGGCCAATGTATTTTTTTTTCTGTAGGGGCCAATGTATTTGTTTTTTTCTGTGGTGTGTGTGTTTTATTTTTTTCTTGTTGAGGTTAATGTGTTTATATTTTATTAATGCGGGGGACAATGGGCCTGATTCAGACCCGCTCACTAAGATGCATACTCTCGCTGCTGCCGATGGTATGCATTGCAGTGTGCATGTGCATAACTTAGCGAAAGTTCACAATGCATTCGCTCGCTGCGCATAGACAGCCCAGTAGAGTGAGTGACAGGGGCTGGCCATTAAAAATGGGGAAGTGGAGGTGCAAATGCAGGCATGCCTGAGCTACTCAATGGCGATTTAGAGGTGTGCATAATTAAAAGACGGCATCATAGTACACGTCACCTAGCTTGTTTTTACACTGAAGTGCTCGCAGTGCTTGCGGCAGGATATAGTCAACCTCAAGCTCTGCGATAGCATCCGATGTACCGATGGTTGCATACACTTCCTGGACATGACGCGCACAAGTGAGCGTCTTAAAATAGGCTGATAGGTGTCTACATACACTATATGATCGCTCTCTAAGAAATATTGGGTGTGCTAATGCATTGCTGTGAAGTAGTACTGCCTACGCAATTTGCATACACATCGTGCGAGCGATTGCATCTAGCGAGCGGCTCTGAATCATGCCCAATGTGTTTTATTCTTTTTTGTGGAGGTTAATGTGTTTTTTTTTTCTGTCGGGTGTCCTTGTATGTATTTTTTTTTTTTACTGTGGGGGTCAATGTGTTTCTTTTTTTTGTGGGGGCCAATGTGTTTTTATTATTTTCCTGTGGGGGCCAATGTGTTTTATATTTTTCTGTGGGGTATAATGTTTTTTTTTTCCTTTCGGGGTTCAGTGTGTTTTTTTTTTCTGTAGGGGCCAAAGTGTTTTATTTTTTTCTTGTGCATTGTTTTTGATCTGCACATGTGTCTGAGTGGCAGTGCAGATTCAGACACATGCAACAATTAGTGTATTAGAAATGTGTTGGGTGTTCCTGGGTGGTTACAGGGGGTTGGCTATAGAGATGCTGAATTGCTTACATTGGAGGCCAAACTCAGGGCCCTATTCAGTTAGAAGCAAAAAGCCGTTTTCCGCAGAAAAGTATCGCCGATCGGGGCTCTTCGCGTGGTCGGAACTTATCTTCAAATTCAATTCCAGCTGGTTTTGGCCTACGCGGAAAGTCAATGCAATGTAATAGGCGAAAAAGATTCGCCTCCGAATAGGTGGTGAAAAGACGTGCAAATATTTTATTTTGGAGTGCAAAGGTGGGGATACCACTCAGAACCCTTGGGACAGCCCCCCAAAGGACAACTGTATCAAAAAATCCTGGGGAAAAAGTCGAGAACACCCCAAAAAAGTACTTTCATTTTGGGGGCGAAAAAGCACAAAAGGGGGGCAGGCATAAAAACTAGCAAAATAGACTTCTTGGGGGTGTGCAAGGATGGGTCAGGTGTTTTTAAGATTGCAGGTGCATGCCGCAAGTGCATTTTTCGCATTTTTTAAAACTTCACTATAGAGACTTTAAAAGATGCTTGCACCCATTTTGAAGTACCCCAAATTTGACAGGACTACTTATTTTCACCCCAAAATACTGCTTAATTTCCATTCTCCACCACTTGTGCAAAGATGCTAATAAGAAGCTATTGACACACCTTAAGTACCCCAAACAGTTTTATTACGGCTATTCGGACACATTGATCCCCAGTGTTAGTGCATCTTTTTGGTTGGCATTTCAATACGGCGAATAGTGGGGATGTGCACGATAAGTTTCTGGATCCAAAATACGTGATGTAGGCGAAAAGTCGGGCAGGCAAAACTTTTCTGTGGATGCGAAACTAATTGAATACGGCCCTCAGATTGATGATCTGCACCTAGCATAGGGCTGTTGAAAGTTCCAATGGTGTGACCGATGGTAGTGCTTAAAGTCTTAGGGGTCTACTCACTAATCCTTGGAGAGATATAAAATGGCGAAAGATAAGTTCCAGCCAATCAGCTCCTAACTGTCATTTTTCCCACCCCTTCGACGGACCCCACCTCCTCAACAGACCCGGCCCCAATTAGGGCTGCTTCCATAAATTTCCCGCGCTGGTTTTCCGTCCCAATCCGCCCCTGCTGCCAGGATCTCGTACCCAACCCGTGCTACCACTATACTTGTCTATGCGTGCCCTATTTCAACCATACAGATGGCACCTCCAATCATTTTGAAAAGTTGGCTCTGATGGCGGGGAGTGTTAATGTGCTCTGGAAAATATAACATATGATCATTTAAATTTTCTGTATGATATGTGAGAGCACACTATGCTAGTCACAATGTGAGTCATTTTTGTATTATACTCAGGACTTTTTTAAAGTTTAATAATGGTTACCAAACTAACAAGCTGACCACATTATTTCAGCTACAGAGCAATAAAGTAACTTTATTGTACTCATCCATGCGAATGTGGTTACACCTCACTAAATCATACTAGATGTTATTTTAAATTTGATTACATTTTCCACTGAAAACATGTAGTTATCACCAAAGTTTAGCTGGGAATATAACACGTGTACACATAAAATTATTTGTCTTTTTCATTTGTTTCCTAAAGTGTGCTCCTAAATTCAGCAGTCGTCACCCCTTATACATGACGTACAATATGTCTTATGTTGGCACTAGATGTTTAAGAAAAATATTGTCTTTTATTTCTCTGTTTCTTGGCTGGAATCTATTTTAAACACTTTACACAACCAATGATAGGTTTACTTTATCTACGTTTTATGGTACAATTGTTTGATGATATAATCCAACGTCCTTCTTTCAGCCAGGCACACTCCCCTTTGTCTTCTCTGCATCATTATGCTAATTGCTAAATGCTCACTTAAGTTATGTATTTATGTAACTTTATAGTTGGTCTGTATTAGTGTGTACTTAGTATTAGTATTTGTTTGTTACTGTATATCCCCTTGGACGGCATTACAGAACCTCTGTGGCGCCTTATTAATAAAAGACAATAATAATAATAACATGTTATCAGTCAGTCTGTTAATGAGTATTTATTATTTGAAATACATATATTATATAGTTACACAATAAAACTCCATTCACTTACATTTTCCTTACCTTTCTATACAACCACTTCTAAATTTGCAAAATGCCTCTTGTCAATTTCAACTATGGCCTCTGTTCAACAAAACTTCAGTCCATGGATCTTGCTGTTGGTGTGAATCCTTCCCATTGCTTGCATTTGAGTGAGTGCTACAATTATTATTTTTCTGGACATCTACAAAACAAATTTACTACTGGTCTTTAGTGCTACCTCACACTATAGGTCATCTGCAAAACATGACACCTGAAAAGAAGGGAGGTAAAGCCATATTTGACGACATTGGAGTTTTCCTCCCCTGTAGATGCCCGGGGAGGAGAAGCAGATGGGAGGTGTTGGGGGCGGGGCCGGACGGGTCGCGTCATTAACCCCTGCTCCCACGCGGCAATTTGTCACGGATGGCACATATTTAAATAAGGGGCGTAACCAAAATAACGCTATTCTCGTAGAATGGAGTCATTAGGTCACGCCCCCTACTTGCGGACCCGCCGGTCCGCAAGAAAATTTTCCTTATTCTGCCCACTTCACTAGGAAGTGGGCAGAATGTGGGAGGGGTAAACCGAAAAATTGGGACTTCCGGGAGGGTAGGCATGTATGGGTAAAGCTTGTAAGAGTTGGGAACGTTTATGGACACATAAATAAACTGAAATACGGAATACAAATCCTTAGCGGCTTGTATACTCAGTCTTGCACTCGCAACCTGCTGAAAAATAAGTAACTTAGCTTTGATATTGGGACTGATTCAGATTTGGGAATAGAGTAAGATAGAGCAAGTAACTATGTACCTGGACACACAAGTGGTGGGTATGGGTTGCCAGCACTCGAGATCCCAGCGGTCAGAATCCGATGCCGGCATCCTGAAAGGGTTAAGACGCCAACACCTGTCGGTAAGTATCCTAACCCTTTCCTTAACCCTACCTGTAAACCTAACCATCCCTCCCCGGAGCCTAAACCTAACCTCCCCCCTAGTGCCTATCCATAACCCCTGACCCTAACTATCCCCCTAACACCACTACTTACCGTCGGGATGCTGGCAGTTGGCATTGGCATGCTGGTGTCGGGATTCCGACGCCACCATTCTGAGTGCCAGCATCCCAACACCCGGCATTTAAACTACATCAATTTAATGCTCATTATCAAATAGGCTCTACTTTTTAGACTGTTTGCCTTTTCTTGTCTTAACGGAGTGTCTAGTACTTACCAGAATTTCAGTACAACCATCAATCTCCTGGTGTGCTACTAGTAGAAGTATATTCCCTGCCACATTTTTTATTCGTCTCTATCCCAATGGTGTCAGACTCCAGTTCAAAGGGCCGCGACCTGCTAGTTGGGTGCAGCTTAAACCCATATCCCGACTGGAGGGGTCACTGGAGAACACCTCCCAGCTGTTTAGACTCCGCGCCTTTGGACTGGTCTCATCAACGTCTGACATCCGTGGATGAGGAGATCATATATACAGGCCCCATGACTCCGCTTCCTCCCTCAACCCGGGACTTCAGCTTTCACCCCCCCTCCCCCATAGGGGAATTCTCCATGGCGGTCGTGACAGTGGTTTATTAAGTAACAATGTGATTGTACAGCCAAATCACAGTTATGCATGCATAGCACTTGTTGCATGGGGCAGAGCTTGAGTGGAGTATACAAGTTACCAGCCAGTGACTGTATCTGGATAGCACTGCAGAATACAAGCAGTACCAGGCTTTCTAGCGGTGGTAGCAGCTCTCTGACAGTGTGGAATGGTGTTAGTCACAGATCTCTCTGGAGCTAAGTGGAAGATGTCCGTCTTCCACTGTGCCGCTCTAACACAGTGACAAGATGGTGCTTTGCATGAACAGTAATAGGGTTGGTGGCCATCTTGGATAGGGATTTGAAGCCTCTCTGTCGGAATCTAAATATGGAGTATGCGCATTAGTGCTCTCCAACTGATGTAGCATGAAAAGATAAACAACACATAAGCAAGGTTTTGGGTAGGACAATCCAAACTGAAAAGAGGATGAACCCAATTCAAACCAACCTATTTATAACCTAGTCCTAAGCCACACCCCCTACATCCTGATAGGCTAAACTACCAGCTGCCACTTATTATCAAACAACTGAAGAGGCGAGTGGGTGAAAGTGGTATGTAACAATTTTCTGAAAAATTACTTCTTTTTTTAAATGAATGAAGGTGTTATGATCTAGGGATTATGGTAACAATGTAATTTTAAATGTTTGTAGTCTAGTTACTGATATATTTTGAGGCTAACAGTGCTATGTCCAATTCATGTCAAAATTATCTTTAACAGTACACATCTCAGTTTCTTCTAAATGGAACATTACACTGTCATCCCCTTGCCTCATCAGCTATTCTACCTAGCCACAGGACTGAGAGAGATGTATCAAGCCTTGGAGAGAGATAAAGTAGAGAGAGATAAAGTACTAACCAATCAGCTCCTAACTGTCATATTTCAAACACAGCCTGTAACATGGCAGTTAGGAGCTGATCGTTTGGTACTTTATCTCTCTCCACTTTATCTCTCTCCAAGGCTTGATACATCTCCCCAGCGGACTGAGCCCTATTGCCAGGTAGTGGATGTGGGTGTTATGTTACATTTAGAAGAAACGGAGACATTCACATGTGGTAAACATTTAAAATAACTTTGCTACCAGGATCCCTAGGTAACACCTTTATCAATGATGAGGTTCCGTGAAGTGGTAGGTGGGCAAACATCTTTGGCCAAACATGTACTAAGAACCTCTATATAGCACCATGTTAACTGATAGTTTATTATATAGTTTTTGTATTTATTATTCTTAGAACTTAGAGTGTGCATCAGTTTCCCCCCTTTTTTCTGCAATAGAACTACAGGTCTCAGCATGGTAGCACCTCTGATAATGTTGTAGTTAGGTTGTGAAGCCCATCCCCCCCTTTTTACCTTCATCAATGATGTGTGCTGTGAACTGGCATCTCAGTTTACAGCACAAGTCAGATGCCAAGGACACAGAGGAGCTGACCGGATCACTGTGCAGGTAAGTGTTAGTGTGGGAGATGGGAAGGGGGTGTTAACAGGCGATCAGGGTATTTTAAAAAAAATTTGAGCTATGATTGACAACAATCATAAAGTGATAATTGTGTTGAGTCGTTAAAAACATTTCAGGGTGAGCTGTCCTAATGCCGCATACACACTAGACTATTGGTGCGTACACACTGGGCGATTAAAGTGGACGAGTGAACGATAACGATATCGTTATCGTTCAGTCGTCCACTTTATCATCCATTTTTAACACAAAAAAGATGAACGATGATGACGACGCGCGTTCCCGCGGGTCGTTCGTCATCATCGTTCATCGCGCTGACATGCTGGCCAACCTGACGACCTCGTCAGGTTGCTGCATGTCAGGGAATGGGTGAGAGAGCCCGGAGCTGAACGATATCGCTAATGATATCGTTCAGCGGCTGTGCTCAATGTCATGAACGACATTGAGCACAGCCTGCCGGGGACACACTAGACGATATCGCTCAGGGAGCATATCGTCTAGTGTGTATGCACCTTTAAAGTTGGACGATCTGAACGATTACGATATCATTATCGTTCATCGTGTTCAATATAGTCCAGTGTGTATGCAAGACATCGCTAACGATCAGGGGCGTAGGGAGAGCGGTTCCGATGGAGCACGAGCTCCAGGCGCCGATGGTGTCTAGAGGCGCCGCGCGCTGTGCCTGTGGCTGGCTGAAGTCTCTAAGCAGCTGACATCATCGCACTGGTGCTGTGCAGCGGCCACATGCACTTGAAAGATTAGGGAGGGGCACATGGGGCGAGTACCCTAAGGGCCCACTCTCACTGGAGCTGCAGTGCGGGAAGATTTTTGCTCATCTCCAGGCTCCGCCGCCCTGCGCTGCTGCCGGCGGTGGAGGCTGGAGAGTGACTGGCAAAATTGGTCCCCTCCCCGTCCCCGGCCAGTGCAGTGGCTGACACCTGACCTTACTTTGCTCCTTGCTTCCTCCGGCGGTCGAGTGAGGTGATGAACTGCGTCTGCACTACAGAAACTTAGGGGCGGGACATCATGACGTCACATGCCCGAGACAACAAGGAGCGAGACTCTCATTTTGGCAGACAGCTACAGTAGGAGGATAGAACTGAGCTGAAGGCGGCCCACCCCAGGCAGCAAAGGTAATTGAGAAAAGGGGCATAATTAAATATATTTTATAATGGCTGGGGGGTGAGGGGGATCATTAATTCTATAACAGCTGGTTGGTGAGGGGGGATAATTATATAATGGCTGGGGAGTGAGGGGGGGATCACTAATTATATAATGGCTGGAGGGTGAGGGGGGATTATTAATTATATAATGGCTGGAGGGTGAGGGGGATCATTAATTATATAATGGTTGGGGGTGAGGGGATCATTAATTATATAATGACTGGGGGGTGAGGGGTATCATTAATTATATACTGGCTGGGGAGTGAGTGGGGGATCACTAATTCTATAATGGCTGGGGGTGAGGGGGGATCATTAATTCTATAATGGCTGGGGAGTGAGGGGGGGATCACTAATTCTATAATGGCTGGGGAGTGAGGGCAGATCACTACTTATATAATGGCTGGGGGTGAGGGGGATCATTAATTATATAATGGCTGGGGGTGAGGGGGGATTATTAATTATATAATGGCTGGAGGGTGAGGGGGGATCATTAATTATATAATGGCTGGGGGTGAGGGGATCATTAATTATATAATGGCTGGGGGTGAGAGGTATCATTAATTATATAATGGCTGGGGGGGTGAGGGGGGATCATTAATTATATAATGGCTGGAGGGTGAGGGGGGATCATTAATTATATAATGGCTGGGGGTGAGGGGGATCATTAATTATATAATGGCTGGGGGTTGAGGGGTATCATTCATTATTTAATGGTTGGGGGTGAGGGGTATCATTAATTATATAATGGTTGGGGGTGAGGGGGGATAATTAAATATATATGGGCTAGAGGTGAGGGGTTCATTAATTTTATAATGGTTGTGGGTGATGGGGGATTATTAATTCTGTAATGGCTGGGGGTGAGGGGGGATCATTAATTCTATAATGGCTGGGGAGTGAGGGAGGATCACTAATTATATAATGGCTGGGGGTGAGGGGGGATCATTAATTATATAATGGCTGGTGGTGAGGGGGGATTATTAATTATATATTGGCTGGAGGGTGAGGGGATCATTATATATAATAGCTGGGGGTGAGGGGGGATCATTAAATATGTAAGGGCTGGGGGTTAGGGGATGGATCATTAATTATATCAAGGCTGGGGGTGAGTGGGGAACATAAAATTTATTATATCTGGTGGGTGAGGGTGATCATTAAATATGTATGGGCTGATGGTGAGGGGGATCATTAAATAGGTAAGGGCTGGGGGTGAGGGGATGGATAATTTCATATAAGACATTGGAGTGAGAAGACCATTAAATATATAAGAGGTGAGGAGGATCCATAAATATATTTTATAGGAGTGGAAGTGATGAGTTGTTGAGTGGGAAGTGGAAAGAGACCAAATCATACTATATATATATATATATATATATATATATATATATATATATATATATATATATATGTGTGTATATATATATATGGATGAAGTCAGGCGGGAACATTTACTACACATTAGAATGTTTTATGTGTGGGTGTATATATATATATATAATTAGAGAGTTGTGGGGGGAGGAGGTGTACACACAGTGGGCACAGACAGGTAGAGGTGGTGCTGACAAGAGGGAGATGACCCCCCTGTCTTAAGTGCCCTGGGTCCCCGAAGGCTTAATCCGGCCCTGTTAGGTGGGCAGGGTTTTTAGGAATCCAGACTATGTATATGGGAGCCAGCTTCAAGGGCGCTTCCGTCAGAGGAGCCGGAACGTGCCCCCCCAAAAAATTAAAAGAGCGAGGTGCATTCTGGCAGCATGGCGCCTGTCTGTTGCACAGTGTTGCCCTTTATATTTACAAATATAATATTTAGGGCCCTGCGTGAGGGGGAATCGGTATGAAATACCGGGTACCGCATGGCCAGGAGTTCAATTCCCGGCAGCGGCAGCCCGACATATCAGCAGAGCCCGGCAGCGGAAGACCGACAGCGCTGGAAATCCTGATCGTCCTAAAGGTATGTTCTATACTAAACTAACCCCCTAACCCTCCTTTAGGGTGCCTAACCCTAACCCCCCCAAGTGCCTAAACCTAATCCCCCCTCTAAGTGCCTAACCCTAACCCCCCCATCCCCGCTCCCTAAACCTAAGTCCCAGGGGGGTGCCTAACCCTAAGTCCCCCCCGGGGGTGCCTAACCCTAACCCTCCCTCCCCCTAGCCTAACTCTAACCCTCCCGGGGGGGTACCTAACCCTAAGTCCCCCCCAGGAGCCCTAAACCTAACCCTCCCCCCTGCGGCTTTCCGCTCGCGGCGCCCGGCATCCACTCGATCGGGGCGCCGGTCTCCCGGCATCGGGAAAATGACCGGTGTCTAAAATTAGATGCCGGTCATTTATCCCACGCCGGGATAAAGTAGTCGGGAAGCCGACTGTCGGGATTCCGGCAGCCGGCTTCCCGACTGCATACCGCGTGAGGGAGGTGAGGTGAGGGTGAGGGAGGGGAAGTCAGTGGCTGAGGAGTTTTATAGTGCATGGTGCTGGCCTGCTGCAATCAGAAGGCTGTAGGGGACACGGGACATGAATCAAGGGTCTGGTTGAACCTTTGTTGTCTGATTAGGACATTAATTATATTCCTACACAAACAGGCATCTTCCGGACCATGTGATCTCCTACATGCATGAATAGTGGATACAGACTGAAGATTGTCTGCCCAAGGAGAATGAATTTCTTTAGAGGTGTCCAATTGCAGAGACACTGCCATATACTGTAAGGTAAGGTGTATTTTTATTGAGTACACACAAAACTGGATTTTATTAGTGAAATTATTTTAGTGGGTATTTGAGCCCTCCATGCCCCAGTTTGATACTGACCCTAATGCTTACTTTTACTTCCCTTTACTTTAACCCCATTTGGACCCGCCTCCTTCCTGGAACACTTGCGGGGACGCCATTGCACACACGTGCACCGGGCGCTCTGGCTACACGCTACACCTCTGCTAACGATGCACGCTCCCGCAGATCGTAAACGATGTCTTTCATCGCCCATACTTGCAGGGCAACCTGACGATATCATCAGGTTCTGCAAGTACAGGGATGAGGGAATGTGCCATCACTGAACTATATCGTTAACAATATCGTTCAGTGTGTATGAGCCTTAAGGCTCAGCAACTACCAAGCACCAGATAACAGGTGAAGAGGATTTATAGGCTGCATTAATGACTACCTATAAACCATTACGTTTAGCCCTGCCGCCATGGTGTGACTACAGTACACCAAAAAATGCAATGGTTTTCCCGCAGGTGCATATAGCTTTAAGAAATGCAAACATTCAACTTGTGTGATTGCAATGCCTCCTTTCCCCCCCCATAAAAATAAACAAACGCCCTGGTCTTCTTTACAAATACAAACATTCTTTATGTAGGACTGCTTTACAAAGACCTTATCTGTATGACCCACATTTAAAATGGCAAAACCAACCTGGTTTTGCCTTTTAAATGATTGCACCTTTAAAACATTGGGCACACTCTCTTGAAACTCACGGATGCCTGCAAGTCGCAGGCTATTACATTTACACCTAGGAGGGGTAAATAATGAACTACTATGCTCAGTTCTTCTGAATTATGATAAAGGCCCTTATTCATTTTGAGGCAAAAAGTCCGGATCCGCGATACTTTTTCGCCGATTATGTCATTTTCGCCTGTTATTGCCAAGTATGCCCAAAAGTGTTTTTTTGATTGCAGGTGCTTGCGGCAGGTGGATTTTTCATGATTTTTTAACTTAACTTTAGCAACTTTTAAATATGCAGACCCCCATTTCCAAGTACCCCAAATTTGCTGGGATAAGTTATTTTCTTGAAAAATACTCCTGAATACTATTCTGCACCACGTATAGAAAAACGCTATTTAGCAGCTATTAAGACCAAATACCTTCAGCAAGCTAAATTATGGGGTACCATAGGGAACTCCCATGTCAGAGCATCTTTTGGAGGGTGTCAGGCTTATTTCCCCAAATCTGACAGTACTATCCGCCTGTTCAAGTTTTGCCATGGTCCCGGTTTCGCGTACTTTCAAATTGAATACGGGGTAAAGCGGGCACGCGCGCGATACTTTTCCGCCCACGAAACAGGTGAAGTAGGCAAAATGTCCGGGACGCGAAAAAGTATCACGGCTCAGCTGAAGTTGAATACGGGGTAAAGCGGGCACGCACGCGATACTTTTCCGCCCACAAGACAGGCGAAGTAGGCAAAATGTCCGGGACGCGAAAAAGTATCTCGGCTCGGCTGAAATTGAATACGGCTCATAATATAGTACTGGTTAATGTGAGCTGGATATTTCTCTCTGACTCATTTCATTTGTTGCAAAACTGCACAAAACAGAGCCTCAATTATGGTGATAGGAAGGGTTTTCCCCCTAACATGAGTAAGACGTTATAATTTCCGTAGACATAGTCCAGTTTAAGGTCAGACTTTCATTTCATACAGTACTGACTAGTTCTAAGAGATTGGCAACATACAGCAGCAGATCGCAACAGTTCCTGCAACAGGATTTTTCTTGGATCCATACAATGTCTGTGTAATTTTCTCTTGTCTTATTTCCAGATGTTCTAAAATGTTTCCATATAAATCTATTGAAACAGAATCCACATGCTTCAGAAAAGTTCTTATTTTATGTTACAGGCCCTTATGAGATTGAAATTTAGGGGTCTATGTGCTAAGCCGTGGATGGAGATAAAGCGAATAGAGATAAATTACCAGCCAATCAGCTCCTAACTGCCATGTCACAGGCTGTGTTTGAAAAATGACAGTTAGGAGCTGGTTGGCTGGTACTTTATCTCTGTACACTTTATCTCCATCCAAGGCTTAGTAAATGGACCCCTCAGAGTCAGCCCTCAGTGGGTGGTCATTATTATACCACACGGATTAGCTACAGTAGTAATGATCCCGAAACAGATTTCCAGCAGTGAACACCCGGATCTCATCAGATTTGGGCACCCAAATGTACCAACCAACCAGCTCCTAACTGTTATTTTTCAAACACAGCCTGTGACATGACAGTTAGGAGTTGATTGGCTGGTACTTTATCTCTATAGACTTTATCTCCATTCAAAGCTTGGTAAATAGACACCTAAGCTTTTAGGAGACGATTGGTTTGTACTTTAACTCTCTCCACTTTCTTACTCTTTAGGGCTTAGGGCCTGACTCAGACCCACTCGCAAGCGTGTCGATGTATGCCCCCTGTGCATACGCATCCAGTGTGCGCATGCGCGAGCCCCAGCGAGCGACTGAAGTTCAGTCACTCCGGGGCTCGCTACAAGATGGGGCGGCTGTCGATGTTGATTGACAGTTCACCCCATTTTGTAGGCAGGTAGGGGAGGTGGTTGATCAAACGCAGGCATTCCCAAAGGAACACCTGGCATTTGTGGGTGGCCCTACTGACATCACTAGTGATGTCAGTAGTGGACTTCCTGCTCTATTAGAGCAGGAAGTCCACTTGGGCTTGTGAGAGCTGAGACCCTACCACAGGGTCTCCTCGCAATCCCGATGGTCGTGATAATCGCGACCATCTCCAGGCCGCTCACAAAAGCTGTGGGTGGTCACCCATAGCTTAGCGAGTGGCCTGAAGAAAAAAATAAATCAAATATCCCGGCCCTGATTCAGAGTGAGCGGCTCTGAATCTGGCCCTTAATCCTCCCCCTTGAGAGAAGTTCTTTTCAAAGCAAAGGCTCTCATTAAACATAGGTTGTGGTTAATGGTTATCACTCCTAATTCTACCCTAGAGTATTTTCTCTCCCACGTTAATAGATGTATAATTTCAGCCTACTATCAGCTGTTAGACCAACTGTTTTACAAGACAATTCCCACAACCATGGTGGTAATTTTAACACACACAAACAATGTGAAAATAAACATATAGTGTACAGATCTAAAACATTGTTTGTTACAAAAATGCAATTAGCAACTTGCAATGCAAAATAAGATACTGTAATTAGATATTCGCATCAACCAATACTACTTACACAGATTTTTTTTATAGTGCAAAGTTATTTTTTGCATTGTCTATATCAGTGGTTCTCAAACTTAGTCCTCAGGACCCCAAACAGTTCACGTTTTCCAGGTCACTGAGCAGCTACACAGGTGTAATCATCACTCACTGATGGGCCCCATCTATCTGCGATGGATTGCCACGATGCCGTGATGCTGTAACCCGGCATCGCAGGATCGCAGAAATCCAACATGTTGGATTTTGCCGATTTGACAATCGCGATCAAAAAATTATCGCAATCGTCAAATCGGGGACATTTAACATGGCAAATGTCCGTGATCTGGCGACGGATAGCAGAACATCGATGGTGGAAGGTCGGCGTTTCCACCCGGAAACGCCAGCATTTCCCAACGCATCGCCGGATTGCGACAAACAGTTGCTGATGTATGGGCACCTTGACACATTTTAAAAGATCATCAGGTGGAGCTAATTAACTTGCAATTCTGTGAAGAGATCTTGAAAATATGGGATGTTTGGGGTCCTGGGGACAGCTTCTCCATATTCAAAGACAGCTGATACAGTTACTCAATTCAGATATTCCCCTCACTGGAGTGATCTTCAGCACCTCTATTAAGGACTGACAGTGATTCCAATTACAACTAAATCCAAGCTTTTTTACAATTGTGACGGTCAGTCAGCTATCCATTTAGGATTTACCGCAATAACTTAAAGAGAAATCTGTGCACCCCCGCAGTTAACAAAGGTTTATGCCCTGAGAGACTTCTTATTGCAGTCAGAGTTTTATACTGCAGTATAAATAGAGAAATGGGGTTATGCATGTTATAGTTTATAATAAGTGTTATTATCCTCTCCCGCCTCCACATGCCCCCTTTACCCCCTCCCTTCTCGGCTTCTCCGCTCCCTCTCCACCACTGCCTGCTTCCTCCTTGCTCACCTCTTCAACTTATCTCTCTCCACCGGCATCTTTCCCTCGCCATTCAAATATGCTCTTGTCACACCTATTCTAAAAAAAACAACCTCGACCCGTAATCATACGTTAACTACCACCTTATTTCTCTTCTCCATTTTGCCTCCAAATTACTTGAGCGGCTTGTCTACAGCCACCTCACCAGCTCTGATTTGGCTTTCGCCCTCTTCACTCCACTGAAACTGCCCTGGTCAAAGTCACCAATGACCTGCTTGCAGCCAAATCCAGAGGCCACTTCTCTCTGCTCATCCTCCTGGAGCTCTCTGCAGCCTTTGACACCATGGATCATCCTCTCCTCCTTCGCACTCTTCAAACCTTTGGCCCCTCTAACACCGTCCATGTCTGGTTCACCTCTTACCTCGCCACCTGCTCCTTTTCTGTGTTTGCCTATGGCTCCACTTCCCCCCCTTTCATCTTTCCAGTTGGGTTCTGGCCTGGGCCCCCTGCTCTTCTCCCTGTACACCTCTTCACTAGGAGAACTCATCAGTTCCTTAGGCCTCCTATACCACCTCTATGCCGATGACATGCAACTATACCTCTCCTCTCCTAAATTCTCCAGTTCTGTAAACCCTCAGGTATCCAGCTGCCTCTCCGCCATCTCTTCCTGCATGTCCGAGCGCTCTCTGAAGTTCAACATGGACAAAACCAAACTCATCATCTTCCCCCCTAACAGAGTCTCCACCGCCACCAATCTCTCTCTCACTGTTGACAACACCATCATCTCCCCTGTTCCCCAACTTAAATGCCTGGGTGTCACCCTTGACTCCACCCTCTCCTTCGCCCCCCACATTCAATCTCTGGCTTAATCCTCTCGGTTCCAGCTTCGGAACATCGCTCGCATTATGCCATTCATCTCCCAGAATGCTACCAAACTGATTATTCATTCACTAATACTTTTTTGGCTCGACTACTGCAACCTTCTCACTGTCCTCCCATGTTGCCATCTTGCTCCCCTCCAATCTGCTCTCAATGCTGCAGCTAGACTTATCTTCCTCTCCACAATTCCACTTCTGCCACTCCCCTCTGCCAAAACCTGCACTGGCTCCCAATCCCCTACAGAATCTTCTTCAAACTTCTCATCTTCACATACAAGGCCCTTTCTAACTCCACTGCTCCCTACATCTCCAACCTCATCTCCTTACATACTCCCTCCTGCCCACTCTGGTCTGCCAATGACTGTTACCTCTCACCCACCCTGGTTACTTCATCTCATGCTCGTATCCAAGATTTTGGCCATGCAGGCCCCTTCACCGGAATGAGCTCCCTCGCTTGATCAGGCTCTTCCGGACCTTGCAGAGCTTCAAACGTGCACTGAAAACGCACCTGTTTGTCAAAGCATACCATTCCACTACATAACCACATCACTAGGTCGCTCTCCAAACCCTCCTGTCTCAGCTCTACCTTGCCTACTTCCTACCATCAGGTCCTCATCTACATACTCATGTCATATGTCTGTCTCCCCTCTCCTCTAGATTGTAAGCTCCTAGAATCAGAGTCCTCCTCCCTACTGTCTCACAGCCCTAGTCTCTAGCACTTCAATTACAGCCTTCAGCTTCCCAGCTGTATTGTGTACTAAGAATTGTGATGCTAATTGTTACTTGTGCTCTGTTTATGATCTGGTTACTGTATTGTAATGTAATGTTCTGTGTACCCTGTACTGTCCTACTGTTGCTGTATGTACGGCGCTGCGGACCACTTGTGGTGCCCTATAATTAAAATTTAATAATAGTGGGTAAGTTGTATGATTTACTCATGTAATTGCATGTAAGTTTGAACATATGAACTGGTTTAACCTTGGTTAGTTTTATTTGGGTATTTTTAAGATAGGGTACACATTGTTTAGTGAAAATTTACTTATTGCCTTGTGAGTTCTCCAGGAAAACCCGTCTTTGACAAGTTTGAAAGAAACCTGTTACTGAAAAAATAAAAAAACATAAACACGGGTTCTCAGTCATTGCGTCAACTTCAGTTATGTTGGGAAATTGACTTTCCTCTCTGACGGGTACAGAAAAAGGAAGAAATTCTAGCAGTACATGTCCATCTGTGACACTCAAAAGGAGCAGGCAGTGTAATGTAATATCACGCGTGTGTGTGTGTTTGTATGTTTGAGGAACAGGGAGCACAGTGTGGGATGTATTGTGTGGGAAAGGGGAGCACAGTGATGGATGTATAGGATAGGGAAAGGGAGCACAGTATGGGATGTATAGGATGGGGAAGGGGAGCACAGTGTGGAATGTATAGGATGGGGAAGGGGAACACAGTGTGGGATGTATAGGGTGGGAAGAGGAGCATGGTGTGGGATGTATAGGGTGGGAAGGGGAACACAGTGTGGGATGTACAAGGTGGGAAGTGGAGCACGGTGTGGGATGTATAGGGTGGGAAGAGGAGCATGGTGTGGGATGTATAGGGTAGGAAGAGGAGCACGGTGTGGGATGTATAGGGTAGGAAGAGGAGCACAGTGTGGGATGTATAGGGTGGGAAGAGGAGCATGGTGTGGATGTATAAGTGGGCAGTAGAGCACAGCATGGGATGCATAGGATGGGAAGAGGACCACAATATGGAATGTAATAGGTGGGAAGAGTAACACAGTGTGGAATGTGGAAGGGGAAGAGGAGCACAATATGGAATGTATAGGGTGGAAAGGTGACCACAGTGTGGGATGCACAGGATGAGAAGGGGAGCTCAGTGTGGGATGTATAAGGTGGGAAGAGGAGCACAATGTGGGATGTATAATGTGGGAAAAGGAGCACGGTGTGGGATGTACAGGGTGGGAAGGGGAACACAGTGTGGGATGTACAAGGTGGGTAGAGGAGCATGGTGTGGGATGTATAGGGTGGGAAAAGGAGCACGGTGTGGGATGTACAGGGTGGGAAGGGGAACACAGTGTGGGATGTACAAGGTGGGAAGTGGAGCACGGTGTGGGATGTATAGGGTGGGAAGAGGAGCACGGTGTGGGAAGTACAGGGTGGGAAGGGGAACACAGTGTGGGATGTATAGGGTGGGAAGAGGAGCATGGTGTGGGATGTATAGGGTGGGAAGAAGAGCATAGTGTGTGGGATGTACAGGATGGGAAGGGGAGCTCAGCGTGGGATGTACAGGGTAGGAAGGGAGCACAGTGTGGGATGTATAAGGTGGGAAAAGGAGCACAATGTGGGATGTATAAGGTGGGAAGAGAAGCACGGTGTGGGATGTACAGGGTAGGAAGGGGAACACAGTGTGGGATGTACAAGGTAGGAAGGGGAACACAGTGTGGGATGTATAGGGTGGGAAGAGGAGCACGGTGTGGGATGTACAGGGTAGGAAGGGGAACACAGTGTGGGATGTACAAGGTAGGAAGGGGAACACAGTGTGGGATGTATAGGATGGGAAGAGGAGCATGGTGTGGGATGTATAGGGTGGGAAGAGGAGCACGGTGTGGGATGTATAGAGTAGGAAGAGGAGCACAGTGTGGGATGTACAGGGTGGGAAGGGGAACACAGTGTGAGATGTACAAGGTGGGAAGTGGAGCACGGTGTGGGATGTATAGGGTGGGAAGAGGAGCATGGTGTGGGATGTATAGGGTGGGAAGAAGAGCATAGTGTGTGGGATGTACAGGATGGGAAGGGGAGCTCAGTGTGGGATGTACAGGGTAGGAAGGGAGCACAGTGTGGGATGTATAGGGTGGGAAGAGGAGCATGGTGTGGGATGTATAGGGTGGGAAGAGGAGCACGTTGTGGGATGTGTAGGGTAGGAAGAGGAGCACAGTGTGGGATGTACAGGGTGGGAAGGGGAACACAGTGTGGGATGTACAAGATGGGAAGTGGAGCACGGTGTGGGATGTATAGGGTGGGAAGAGGAGCATGGTGTGGGACGTATAGGGTGGGAAGAGGAGCATGGTGTGGGATGCATAAGTGGGCAGTAGAGCACAGCATGGGATGCATAGGATGGGAAGAGGACCACAATGTGGAATGTAATAGGTGGGAAGAGTAACACAGTGTGGAATGTGGAAGGGGAAGAGGAGCACAATATGGAATGTATAGGGTGGAAAGGTGACCACAGTGTGGGATGCACAGGATGAGAAGGGGAGCTCAGTGTGGGATGTATAAGGTGGGAAGAGGAGCACAATGTGGGATGTATAATGTGGGAAGAGGAGCACGGTGTGGGATGTACAGGGTGGGAAGGGGAACACAGTGTGGGATGTACAAGGTGGGAAGTCGAGAACGGTGTGGGATGTATAGGGTGAGAAGAGGAGCACGGTGTGGGATATACAGGGTGGGAAGGGGAACACAGTGTGGGATGTACAAGGTGGGAAGAGGAGCATGGTGTGGGATGTATAGGGTGGGAAAAGGAGCACGGTGTGGGATGTACAGGGTGGGAAGGGGAACACAGTGTGGGATGTACAAGGTGGGAAGTGGAGCACGGTGTGGGATGTATAGGGTGGGAAGAGGAGCACGGTGTGGGAAGTACAGGGTGGGAAGGGGAACACAGTGTGGGATGTATAGGGTGGGAAGAGGAGCATGGTGTGGGATGTATAGGGTGGGAAGAAGAGCATAGTGTGTGGGATGTACAGGATGGGAAGGGGAGCTCAGCGTGGGATGTACAGGGTAGGAAGGGGAACACAGTGTGGGATGTACAAGGTAGGAAGGGGAACACAGTGTGGGATGTATAGGGTGGGAAGAGGAGCACGGTGTGGGATGTACAGGGTAGGAAGGGGAACACAGTGTGGGATGTACAAGGTAGGAAGGGGAACACAGTGTGGGATGTATAGGATGGGAAGAGGAGCATGGTGTGGGATGTATAGGGTGGGAAGAGGAGCACGGTGTGGGATGTATAGAGTAGGAAGAGGAGCACAGTGTGGGATGTACAGGGTGGGAAGGGGAACACAGTGTGAGATGTACAAGGTGGGAAGTGGAGCACGGTGTGGGATGTATAGGGTGGGAAGAGGAGCATGGTGTGGGATGTATAGGGTGGGAAGAAGAGCATAGTGTGTGGGATGTACAGGATGGGAAGGGGAGCTCAGTGTGGGATGTACAGGGTAGGAAGGGAGCACAGTGTGGGATGTATAGGGTGGGAAGAGGAGCATGGTGTGGGATGTATAGGGTGGGAAGAGGAGCACGTTGTGGGATGTGTAGGGTAGGAAGAGGAGCACAGTGTGGGATGTACAGGGTGGGAAGGGGAACACAGTGTGGGATGTACAAGATGGGAAGTGGAGCACGGTGTGGGATGTATAGGGTGGGAAGAGGAGCATGGTGTGGGACGTATAGGGTGGGAAGAGGAGCATGGTGTGGGATGCATAAGTGGGCAGTAGAGCACAGCATGGGATGCATAGGATGGGAAGAGGACCACAATGTGGAATGTAATAGGTGGGAAGAGTAACACAGTGTGGAATGTGGAAGGGGAAGAGGAGCACAATATGGAATGTATAGGGTGGAAAGGTGACCACAGTGTGGGATGCACAGGATGAGAAGGGGAGCTCAGTGTGGGATGTATAAGGTGGGAAGAGGAGCACAATGTGGGATGTATAATGTGGGAAGAGGAGCACGGTGTGGGATGTACAGGGTGGGAAGGGGAACACAGTGTGGGATGTACAAGGTGGGAAGTCGAGAACGGTGTGGGATGTATAGGGTGAGAAGAGGAGCACGGTGTGGGATATACAGGGTGGGAAGGGGAACACAGTGTGGGATGTACAAGGTGGGAAGTGGAGCATGGTGTGTGATGTATAGGGTGGGAAGAGGAGCACGGTGTGGGATGTACAGGGAGGGATGGGGAACACAGCGTGGGATGCATAGGATGAGAAGAGGACCACAATGTGGAATGTAATATGTGGGAAGAGTAACACAGTGTGGAATGTGGAAGGGGAAGAGGAGCACAATATGGAATGTATAGGGTGGAAAGGTGACCACAGTGTGGGATGCACAGGATGAGAATGGGAGCTCAGTGTGGGATGTATAAGGTGGGAAGAGGAGCACAATGTGGAATGTATAATGTGGGAAGAGGAGCATGGTGTGGGATGTACAGGGTGGGAAGGGGAACACAGTGTGGGATGTACAAGGTGGGAAGTCGAGCACGGTATGGGATGTATAGGGTGGGAAGAGGAGCATGGTTTGGGATGTACAGGGTGGGAAGGGGAACACAGTGTGGGATGTAGAAGGTGGGTAGAGGAGCATGGTGTGGGATGTATAGGGTGGGAAGAGGAGCACGGTGTGGGATGTACAGAAAGGGAAGGGGAACACAGTGTGGGATGTACAAGGTGGGAAGAGGAGCATGGTGTGGGATGTATAGGGTGGGAAGAGGAGCATGGTGTGGGATGTATAGGGTGGGAAGAAGAGCATAGTGTGTGGGATGTACAGGATGGGAAGGGGAGCTCAGCGTGGGATTTAAAGGGTAATAAGGGAGCACAGTGTGGGATGTATAGGGTGGGAAGAGGAGCATGGTGTGGGATGTATAGGGTGGGAAGAGGAGAACAGTGTGGGATGTGTAGGGTAGGAAGAGGAGCACAGTGTGGGATGTACAGGGTGGGAAGGGGAACACAGTGTGGGATGTACAAGGTGGGAAGTGGAGCACGGTGTGGGATGTATAGGGTGGGAAGAGGAGCATGGTGTGGGATGTATAGGGTGGGAAGAGGAGCATGGTGTGGGATATATAAGTGGGCAGTAGAGCACAGCATGGGATGTATAGGATGGGAAGAGGACCACAATGTGGAATGTAATAGGTGGGAAGAGTAACACAGTGTAGAATGTGGAAGGGGAAGAGGAGCACAATATGGAAAGTATAGGGTGGAAAGGTGACCACAGTGTGGAATGTACAGGATGAGAAGGGGAGCTCAGTGTGTGATGTATAAGGTGGGAAGAGGAGCACAATGTGGGATGTATAATGTGGGAAGAGGAGCACGGTGTGGGATGTACAGGGTGGGAAGGGGAACACAGTGTGGGATGTACAAGGTGGGTAGTCGAGCACGGTATTGGATGTATAGGGTGGGTAGAGGAGCACGGTGTGGGATGTACAGGTTGGAAAGGGGAACACAGTGTGGGATGTACAAGGTGGGAAGTGGAGCACGGTGTGGGATGTATAGGGTGGGAAGAGGAGCACGGTGTGGGATGTACAGGGTGGGAAGGGGAACACAGCGTGGGAATCATAGGATGGGAAGAGGACCACAATGTGGAATGTACTAGGTGGGAAGAGTAACACAGTGTGGAATGTGGAAGCGGAAGAGGAGCACAATATGGAATGTACAGGGTGGGAAGGGGAACACAGTGTGGGATGTACAAGGTGGGAAGTCGAGCATGGTATGGGATGTATAGGGTGGGAAGAGGAGCACAGTGTGGGATGTACAGGGTAGGAAGGGAGCACAGTGTGAAATGTATAGGGTGGGAAGTGAAGCACGGTGTGGATGTACAGGGTAGGAAGGGGAACACAGTGTGGGATGTACAAGGTAGGAAGGGGAACACAGTTTGGGATGTATAGGGTGGGAAGAGGAGCACGGTGTGGGATGTATAGGGTGGGAAGGGGAACACAGTGTGGGATGTACAAGGTGGGAAGTGGAGCACGGTGTGGGATGTATAGGGTGGGAAGAGGAGCATGGTGTGGGATGTATAGGGTGGGAAGAAGAGCATAGTGTGTGGGATGTACAGGATGGGAAGGGGAGCTCAGCGTGGGATGTACAGGGTAGGAAGGGAGCACAGTGTGGGATGCATAGAGTGGGACGGGGAGCAGAATGTGGGATGTATAGGGTGGGAAGGAGAGCACAGTGTGTGATGTATACAGTGAGAAGGAAACAGTGTGGGATGTGGAAGGGGAGAAAAATGATGAATATAAATGGGAGACATATTATAATTACAGATTACGGGGTGTGTTTCAGGGCACAAAGCACTTTAAGAAAATAATATAACATATAGGCAGTGGCATAATTCACACAAACCTCCCCTCCTTTATGCCTGAACCTAACCTACCCCCCTTAGTGCCTAAACCTAACCTCCCCCTCCTTGCACCCTGAACCTAACCCTCCCCCTAGTGCCTAAACCTAACCCTCCCCTAACCCCCAATACTTACCTTCGGGATACCGGCGGTCGGGATTCTGGAGCCTGGTTTTAGACTGTCGGCATCCCGCATGCCGGGATGCTGACTACACGCCCCCTTCCTACCTGACTGCACGTCCCTGCAACATAGCACATAAATCTGCCTACACCAGACAGTTCTCATGCATGCTTCCTCAAAACAGCCGTCCAGCCACCCAAGTTGGCTGCGCACAGAGCCTCCATCTAGGTGTGTATGCATGATGCAGTGCTTGTAGTGTCTGCAAATAATTGCTAGATGAGTCCACTGTGATGTATTGCTCACAATGATATAGTAGGCCTGATACAGAGGTGGACACAGTGTCGATGTCGGACAAAAGCAGTCGCACTGTGCAATCGTAATACTGCCGAAATAGAACAAATTTTGATGCAGAAAGGCAATTCCAGAGGCTGGGTGGTGACAGGGTGTCGCTAGCCACACCCAGGCTTGTCACGTGCGCTTCGCAGTCAGCAACTGTGGCTTTTGCTTCAGGTGACCTGATTTAGGCGGCCATGTTCAGCCTTCATACATAGGGCTGGTGCAATGTTCAGATTAGTGCCACGGCCAGTGGGCGTCAGACAAAGATGCAGTCGCAGCTGCATTAAAGTCCACCTCTGAATCCAGCTCAGTAAATCTATATAGCAATGAATGTTATCAGTTCTTTATTTATTAAAGTCAAACTTGTGGGTGAAAATTTAGGTGGGAGGTGACTAATATTTAAAAAAATAGAAACCTGTGTTTTTCAACACTTACCTGTAGTTACCTTGTGATAGAGAGTGCAGATTGCTGTGACCCATCTTATTCACTATTCATTCTACTGTCTTTTATATTCCAGGTTGAAAAACTTAGTTTTGTACCTAGCTCCACCAAATTTGGCATGGTGGTGTAGTTTGACCAGGATTAGGTGTTTGGCTATGATTGAAGTTCTATACTTAAGGGAAAAGGGAAGGGGAAAGATCGTCGCACTGACCAAATATTATAAATGGTTGTAACATACCGTTATTCCTATCATATATTCTATTAATAGTGGATGTTTTTTAAGGTAACGGTGGTGCTCACTAGAGTTATAATGTATGGATAACGAGCAAGGCAGTTTCTAGCCAATCTGGCTCCCAGTGCGAGGCATTCAAAATGCACCCCCCCCCCCTTGTAATATTTTCACTAACATTTCTGTTGTGTGGCACACTATGCTCCACACCCCCGTGGCTTCAGATGTCCACACTAGATTGGCATAGCATGCTACACACACCCATGGCATAGCATGCTCCATACCCCCCTGACACAGAATACTGTACACACACCCTGACTGTAATAACAACTGACATTACACATCATGCTGCACCTCCTCATTGATATTACACATCATGCTGCACCCCCCCAACTGACATAGCACATGCTGCACCCCTCATTGATATTACACATCCTGCACTGCACCCCCCCTGACATAGCACATGCTGTGCACCCCCCCCCCAGGCCCCAACATGCTGCTGCAGGCAGCCTGCACCCCACACACTTGACAGCAACATTTACACGCTGCACGCACTCCCCTCCGCTCCCCCCCGCAGAGGGGCAGTTCAGTTACCTGGGACTGGACGTTGGAACCTGGTGTGGTGAAGCTGCTGACTGTGTGCTTGCCGCGCTTCCATCCCATGCCCAGTCAGCGCCGCACAGCCCGGAGTGTGGTCGCCTCCGCCAACCACTCAGTCAGTGAATCCTGAAGGAGAGTGAGGAGTCGAGGGCAGCCAACAGCAGGACAGTCAGAGCGGAGGTCACTCTCAGCCGGCGTCCGAACAGACTTCGTCAGTGCAGCTGTGTGCGCCGACCCCCTTCCTGTCATGTGACACCCAGGAGGAGAGGAGGGAAGGCGGCTATTGGATGCGCACCGTGCGCGCAAAGTTACTGTAGCCACCCGACTGGTTGAGGAGGGAGACAGGCTGTCACAGCATCAGCGCTGATGCAGGAGTCGGAACTGACATATTCGGAGCGCCCCGTGCGATTGCACGGGTCGCCCGGCCCTAGAAACGGCCCTGATAACGAGGGAGAAAGATAGAAAAGAACTCTGTTTGGTGAGCACTCAATTTATATAGTATAAGGATTTAAAAATTAACTTTTAATAGGCAATATTAAAACGACAAGAAAAGTTCAACAGGAAAAAAACTTAGATTGTAAGACAATTATAATTGCAATGCATCATTCCATCTCAATAAATACGCATGGTTATATCCTTATTATATTATCTGAAAGATATACTCCAATGCTATTTTAAACTGATTGTTATATGCATTCAAAAATAAACACTGGAGGTTAGGAAAAGCATACAAAAAAGATATTCCCCTTGTTTTGTAATAATGGCGAAATATTGCACAGTGAATATTTATAATTTTCAAAAACACCAATACATATCACGGACTTCAATAAGTTATTCTTAATTATACTGTATATAGAAGAAAATAAAGTGTGAGGATGGTCAGGGTATAGAAGCCGTTAATTCGTGATTCTGCTACTCCTCACCCGGAACTAAGTCCATCTATGAGGAGTGAGTGACCATAAATAACAGATTACCCATAGAAACAACAGAATAACAGTGATTTTTCTCAGATGTTCGTTTCTGCTTTTGTGGGTCTTACTGATTAAGCATTGGACCCATAATGAGAGAATTACTAATCCTGAGGTAGTCAGCAGTTAATAGAGAGACAGAAAACAGGGTCCAGCATTTACATAAAGCACAAATCATCTATGTCACATAATACCATCCATCTATGCTTATATAGTAAAGTAATTTGGATATCCCTGCAACTGAGTATTTAGAATAATAGAAAATAGTTGTTTCCAAATTTGAGTTCAGATTGTTGCATATATCAAAGAACAGACTGAGACATATCAGTTTTTAGAAAGAAGTAACACAATAAATATCTAAGTAAATGCTGAATAGAGAAATAAATAAGACCCTGTGGCTTTTTTTAATATAAGAACTGCCTCATTTATATATGTCATACATTGTATCGTATATTACCTAGTTGCATTCTTAAATATTGTTACAAGGATTCTTGCCCAAAGATTTTTCTTAATAGCAAATCCCAGTATGTAACATAAAGTCACAGTTACAGCAGATGCCTGTTGTTAAATTAGAATAGGTACATTTAGTAAAGACGGTTTTACCAGAAAATATGGACCTGTTTGGTGGTATCAATAAACCAGCTCCGTTAATAGAGAATGAACAGAAAATGACCTAATTGAATATAACAACTATTCAAGGACATTCCGCAAATAACCAGAATAGGCTAACTGGCCCTGGTGGGTCCGCACACTATGTATGACATGTAAATAATAAATTAAATATATACTGACTTGAAGTCAGGGTCTCCGTACTGCGCAGTTACGGGAGCCCTTGCCGCTGCTTGCTGCTGCCGACGCGCGTTTCGCCGATCTGGCTTGACCACGGGGGAATGGCGTGATTGAAGTTCGTCAGGGCCTTGGAGCTCCACATGGTGCCCACTAAGTAGGCCGTGGAGTCTCTGATTTGACATTTTAGTGTAAGTAAGTTTGCTCAGGATGTCTTCCAGTGCCTAAAACTGCACTGATCTGAAGGCACAGGCTGATGTATACCAGTGGGGGCAGGCAGAGCTCCAACGTAAGAGCAGTGAGCTGGGCATCAACTGTCACACTGTACCTGCACTGACAGTTACTAATATCCTCCCAGCACATTTCCATATGCCATGGTCTCCAATATTGGTCTGCAAAAACTAGCCAGGTATCCCAGCTAGTTTAATATAATATAAATGTTTGTATTATTTTTGTTCAAGATCTACATTGTCATTCTACTGATTGGTGTCTCAGATGACATGTTAAACTCAAGTAACCAAGTAATGACATAATGCTATAATACATGCAAACGTTAACTTATCACCCCCAAATCATCCTCCATGACTGAAAGTCATTTTCTGATGTCTATGTGTATTCTGTACTACAAATACAACATTCTACATGTGTCTACTCTGAACATCATCTGCTATGTACATAACCCATACTTACTGACATTTATATTTTCGTCTCTTGGAGTTGCCCGGAGTGTAGCTGTGATAGAGAACACTACATGCTGGTAGCATTATAAGAATGAGTGGCGCTGCTGTCTACAGTTCATAGCCCAATTTTCACACCACTGTTGTCCACATGCTTTGTGGTAAATTGAGCAATTTAAAATATTCCATGATTTGCATGGTCTTCTCCATGTGCTGTGATCGCACATTTGTGTGATTATGCTCATTTCTGGGTGCCTGAAAGTCCTTGATGATTAGTACGGTCCAATCCATTTCAGAGACTGTTACGGGGTTTGGTTTTCCTAGTTCTCCCGTTAAGATGCTGGGAAGTCACATGTCTCTTTCTATAATGTGGAACAGGAAAGGATGAGTATAGGGACAGTAGCACTAGCACATACATATATGTAACACAGTGTACTAAGATTATCTAGTCAACTGCAAATATGTCAGTTACAGCCAGTGGCGTAAATTCATCCCAGACGCCCGGAGGCAAGTTATCATTTAGTGCTCCCCTATCCCCCATATTTACAGCCCTAAATGGGGTGAATATATTGTGGGTGATGGAGGAGGTGCCCCTTCAGTGCTGGCGCCCGGCGGCAGGCGCCTCCTTGTGTCTATAACTATCAGAAAAAAAACTAAAAACAATGAGAAAAATCTGAAGCAACGTTAGTACAAGGTGTTTTGTCGGTACTAGCAAAGAAGCAAAGCCCAAACATATTTCTAGGCCTCCTTACAAGCATCACCATGGCTGTCTTGAAATGTAGATCCCTCTTTAGTCTGTCATTTGTCCCAGCCCATATTATTGCAGGAATACGCCATTTTATCATTTATGGCTGCAACCAAAACCTAGATGTCCCTCTATGGGGCCTGTTTATCAAAAGAAATGTGTGTGATATTCCCATTTTCAGGTGTCTGCAAATTTCAAGCATCCCCTTGATGCATCTAGGGGGGGATGAGCACAGCAGATATAGCAGATAACTGATGCTGTCCTCGGCTTACTATCACACAAACAGCCCCATAGTTTTGGCTGTGGCGCGATCTATCGTTAGCCGGACCATTAGACATTGCACCTGCCTATGGCAGGAATAGAATGTCTGACTGACCATGGCTGGTGGTGTCAGTGTAACAATGTCTTTAGACAAGCCCGTGGGTGGGTAGCCACCCCTTTTCCTCTCATTTACCACCCAGTAATGGCCATCGGAACTGCATGGGTCTTCATGCAATTTCAATCTGTGTATCTGTGCGGTAACCATCGCGGCCATTATTCATGCACATAAGGAAAACATCGGACACTTACACCTGATCGTTTCCCTGCGTCCAAATCTGAATCCCCCCTTACTGTGTACAATATAGCTGCCTCTCTAGTCTATCGCTTGTCCCAACCCATTCTGAGGCACGTTTTGTTTGGATCAAATATTTTTCTGCAAGTAGGAGTAGGAGCAAATGTATTATTTGATAAATATATATTCCCTTTCCATTTACTGTAAAATTATGATAGCGGAAATATAAAAGTTTATATCACAAACAAATAATTATAATTTAATAATGAAAAGTATTATAGCGTTCTCAATGCTACTGTCGTGGTTTTCATTTAGAAGGAGAAGAGATGAATGCAGAACGTTTTACAGCACGAATGACATAGTAGATATAGCAGACTATGTTTTGTGTAACCATGGTGATAAAACAATGAAGCATTGATGTTGCACAAGTTACTAATAAAAGATATTAATGGATAGGTCATTTTAAACTGAAGTTGCACTTAGCAACAAGCATGCATTCTATGAGAACATTGTAAACTAATTCCAAATAAACACAATGGCCATTTTAAAATCAAAATAATTCACAAACTGTACTTGTAAGAGCTCTACATGAGTATGCCCAAATAATTGACATCTTGTAATTGCACAAAATTTGATTCTTTAGCAAAACCATTAAACACAAATTATGCAATTATAATACCATTTAACAAAAAAGGATTAGAAAGGCAGCTTAAAGGGGAAGGAATCATTTGATGTGTTTTCCATGTCTACTAGAAAACAAAATCCATATTGTACATTAAAACAAAAAAAATAAAAGGAATATAATGTATAAAACATTTCAGTGGCCATCTATAATTTGACAAAAAATAAGAGGTAATTCCCAAAAACATTTTTCTGAGGACCTGATTCAGATCCGCTCGCTAGGATGCGTTCGCTCATAGCTGGTTGATTGTCGCTTTCTGCGCATGTGTACGCCTCGCAGTGCGCGCATGCGAACTAGTGCAAGTGATCAGGAGAAGTTCGCTCGTTGCACATAGACTGCCCAGCACAGTGAGTGACAGGAAAAGCCATTTGTGGGTGCTGACAGGGGCTGGCTGCTAGACACGGGGGAGTGGAGGTGCGAATGCAGGCGTGCCTTAGCGTCTCAACGCCGTTTCAGAGGTGTGCATAATTAACAGGCAGCGTCGTTGTACACGTCACTTGGTTGTATTTCACACTGAAGTGATCGCAGTGCTTGCGGAAGGGTCTAGTCAGCGTCAAGCGCTATAATCGCATTCGATGGTAACCGATGTACCGATGGTTGCAAACACTTCCTGGAGATGACGTGCGCAAGAGGTTATCTTAAGACAGGCTGGTGGGCATCTGCATACACAAAGTGATCGCACGCCAAGACATAGTAGGCGCGCTTATGCCTTGCCGTGCGATCACCTGCCGTGCCGTCCCTTAGCCAAATTTGCATGTGCTGGGATCGAGCCTACGCATCAAGTGAGTGGGTCTGAATGAGCTCCTGAGTTCTATGAAAGTTAAGGTATAATTCTAAAATAAACCGTAATTTCAGCAACATATCAAGTCATATACAAAACTAATTTTACATAATGAGAAGCTGCTGTATATACTTAAGGCATCAGTGTTCAGGAGTATAAAGAAGTATTTTTATATTCGTTATCTTTATTCATTGTTTGTGGATTGTCTGGTTAGCTATTATCAAGTGTACATACATATAAAAGGTGACTCTTAAGTGCCTATCCACTAGAAGACAGGCAAAAGACTGAACGATTACGACATTGTAATTGTGCAGTCGTTTGTCAGTCTGTGATGTGCCTATACTGAATGAGCAGTTGTTCAGTGTAGGCACAATCAATCATCTGCAATTATGCTGAACCTGACGTTATCGTCAGGTTGACCAGCATGTTTGCACGATGATAGATGTCTAAAATACCAATTTTTTAAACAATCTGCAAACGATTTTCAAATGATTATTGAACGATTATCGAACAATATCGATATTGTTATCGTTCAGTCGCTCATTTTAATCGTCTAGTGGAAAGGCACCTTTAAGGTTTCTCCTTGCAACATGTTTTATCTAATAATGCCGCCTGATTACTCCATATTTCTCATGAGGGGGGTGTTTTCAAAGTGTTTTCTTAGTAACTTTTGTTTCTTGCATAGTGTATTGGATTTAAAGAGAAGGTTCTGGCTGTCAATTTTTTAACACACTTTGGGCGAGATGTACTAAGCATTGTATCCACGATGCTGTACATACCGCCACTTATTGGGTATATAACGATGTTAATAAGTATGTACCTAGAATAGCGCTGCTAATTGCAAAAGAACAGCTCTCCCGATAAGAGCTATCCATTCCAATAGAGGGACTTCTAGGTTTATGACCCTAAAGTCTCTCTGCACGTGCTCAGTATGATGCGTGCACTGCTTGGGGTGCTGGGAGGGATCCAATTGGATCTCTAACAAACCAATCACTTCAGCGACAGGGACTGGCACTTTTGGCTGAAGTGATCGGTTTGTTTGGGCCCCCTCCAAAACAAGCTACCAATGAGAATAAGGCAGCTAACAGTATTGTTAATCCTCTCTACAGTTGGAAGAGGTCATTCTCCTCATCTGATTCCTCACCCTCATCAGTGTGTACATCATCCTCACACAATATTAATTCATCCCCTCTGGAATCCACCATTACAGGTGCCTCTGTATTTTTTTGAAAGTAAAGGTCTTCCTCATGGAATTTTTAGTTCACTTTGATGAACATCATCTTTTCAACATTTTGAGGAAATGGATCAGCCAGTTGTTGATAAGGTCCCCGGCTGTGCTGTAAACTCTTTCTGAGTACACACTGGAGGGTAGGCAGCTTACGTAATGTAAAGCCAGTCTGTACAAGGTCCTCCAAAATTGCCTTTTTTTATTTCCAGTAGTCAAAGGGACTCTGGGCCTGATTCAGACCCGCTCGCGAGCGCACAGTTCCGGCGTGCGCATGCGCGAGGCCCGGCCAACGACGGGCGCTCCGTCGCTACGGATCTCGCACCAAAGCGGGGCAGCTGTCGATTGTGATTGACAGCTTGCCCCATTTTGGAGGCTGGCAGGGTGGGTGGCTGGCCAAACGGAGGTGTTCCCGAAGGAATGCCTGCCGTTTGGGGGCGACCCCACTGACATCATGAGTGATGTCAGTGGGTGAGCTTCCGGCTCTATTAGAGCCGAAATCTCACTGTGGCTTGCGGGAATGAGACCCTACCTACCTCAAGGGTCTCGTCGCAAGCCACGATGGTCGCGATGGTCGTGACCATTGCAACCATCAACTGGCCGCTCACTAAAGCTGTGGGTGGTTACCCACAACTTAGCGAGTGGCCAGGGGGCCAGCTTTAAAAAAAAATAGGGACACCCTGATTCAGAGCGAGCGCTCTCAAAGAGCATCCGGCTCTGAATCAGGCCCTCTATGACATTCCTATTTGTATGGGGTCATGAAAATAATCATTCACCATTCTTTGAATGGTGACCCTATTTGAAAGAGCCTTGGTAGAGGTGTCACTAATTTTCGGGAATTAATTTAGACCCGACCAGATGTCACCATGTTGTGTTGACTCATCTGCATCATCACTGGGTCTTTTGGGAAAGCAGAGTTATTTTCCTGACAGCTGCCAGAGAAACTGAAGGAGCTACCAACTTGCTCACCAAGAGTTCTTTGGATCTCTTAAGATTTGGGTCAGTTGGAAAGAAAGACACAATGTACGACTTAAACCTACTCCTTCAATTTCTTGAGCTGATTTTCAAAAACCTAATTAGGGGAATCCCCTCACTCAAGCTAGCAGTGTCTGAACTCACTACACAGGTAGCTACTTCAAAGGTTTTGAGCACCTTGCACAAGACAGAAAGCATTGTCCACTGCACTGGACTAAGGAACACTCCCCCTCCTCTACCAATGTCATGGCTTGTTGTATAGTTGTGGATGGCTTTTTGCTGTTCATCCATCCGCTGAAGCATATTAAGGGTGGAATTACCACCTCTTGTTTCAGTTGGTGGCAGGGCAAATTCAACTATCCTTGCAGGTGCTGCAATCTCCTGTATGCTGTGGCTGAATGGCAAAAATTTTCTGAAATTTTATGGGCCACAGACAGCATCTCCTGCATGCCCTTGTCATATTTAAAAAAAAAAAAATCCTTTACCACCAAGCTGATTGTGTGAGCAAAACATGGGATGTGTGGAAATTCACCCAGCTGTAATGCTCTCACAATATTGGTGGCATTGTCAAAAGTCACAAATCCTGGGGAGAGTCCAAGTGGGGTAAGCCATTTTGCTATGACATTAGTTTTTCTTAGAGGTTGTTAGCGATATGCCTCTTAGTGAAGCTAGTGATAAACAGAGTAGCCTGCCTCTGAATGAGCTGGCATTGTTTGTTAGACACTGCTGCTGCTGAAGGTGAATCAGCCACCTAGTGGGCTGTCACAGTCATGTAATCTTTAGTTTGCCACCTATATTTTGTCCACATTTCTGTAGTTAAGTGGACAATGGGTACATTGGCATTTTGTAGGCCAATAATTAGTTTTTTTTTAACGTCCTGGTACAGCCAAGGAATGGCTTTTCAGGTAAAATGGAACCAAGATGGTGTAAAAACCACTGCATTAATTGTTGATATTGGAATCAGATTAATACTAGCATAGCCGTGATGGCGTCAGTGATCTGCTGTGCGACTGTGTGAGAGCTGTCATACTTAATTCCCCTTGAAAAAGATCAGTAGGCTTCTTGGTCCCCTTCTGGGATGAAGATCAATGCCCAGTAGCAGAAGCAGGCCTAGCGCTGAAGGATTCTTCTGAGGAATCTTGGGATAGGGGAGGAGTCACCTAGCCTTAACAAATTGGATGCAGGACTACCTCCGATCATTACTGAGGATATGGAGGATGAAGGTGTTGGTGGAGGAGATTGCACTTGCTAGGATCTAGTTGAGAGAAGGGAGCTAGCTGATGCTGGACTACTTGCTGTTATTTTTTTAGCACCAGTTTTTGATGTTGTCAAAACTTTTAATGAGCTCACTGCAAATGATGTAACAGGGAGGGGGTTCCTAGATGGTTAACATCCCTTCCTCTAATTACTGTGGTTTTACAAATTCTACAGATGGCTTGATAAATGTCGTCAAGATTTGGGTTTAAATAATTCCACACATAAGAGGTGGATTTATTGGTCCTATGCCCAGGCATGACAATGGTCTTCCTCTAATAATGGCCAAGAGCTGCTTCCACTGGTGCCTGACTTACACAAATAACATCCTCAACATCCTCATTAGCGCTGGCGTCAGCTACACAAATTTCCCCTTTATCATTTTGAACTGTCATCAGCTATACTTCTACTGCAGAATCAGTATGATTTACCGCCGGCCGCATGGCGGTACAAATCCCGACAGCGTCTGCCCGACATAGGAGGAAATCCTGATCGTCTAGAGAGGTAAGTATAACTAATCTAATCCCTCCCTAACCCTCCTTTAGGGTGCCTAACCCTAACCTCCCCCCCAGTGCCTAACCCTAATCCCCCCTCTAAGTGCCTAAACCTAACCCCCCTACCCCTCTGCCTAAACCTAAGTCCCCCGGGGGATGCCTAACCCTAACCTCCCCCCGAGGGTGCCTAACCATAACCCCCCCTTCCCCTAGTCTGAACCTAACCTCCCGGGGGGGTGCCTAACCCTAAGTACCCCCCCGGTAGCCCTAAACATAACCCTCCACCCCCCGCGGCTGTCCTTCGATCAGGATGCTGGGCGCCGGTCTCCCGGCATAGGTAAAATGACAGGCGTCGGGATTTCAATGCCTGTCATTTAACCCTTTCCGGGATTAAGCAGTCGGGAAGCCGGTGGTCGGCATTGCATCCACCGGCTTCCCGACTGCTTCTCTTCTGCTGCTTATGCCCACATTTGCACAGGGAGCAGAACGATGGCTTCCCTGTGAATACAGTGTCACAAAGGTCAGGCTGACACATAGCACACTACAGCGTACTGGGGTGCAGGGCACAGAACAGTAAAAATACAAACATTTTATTTTAATTTTAAACATGGCAGCTCGGCTCACACTGCATGGAGTCAGACCGCTTTTACACACACACACTCGGGGGTACTACAGCATACTGGGGTGCAGTGCACAGAACTGTAGAAATACAAATTTGTTTTATTTTCAATTTTAAACATGGCAGCTTGGCTCACACTGTGTTGAGTCAGACATGCTCTTGGGTACTACAGCATACTGGGTTGCAGTGCACAGTACAGTAGAAATACAATTATTTTTTTTTATTTACTTTTTTATGTTTATACTTTTTAACAGCTTGTGGATGGACACAGTGACAGCAGCATAGCCCCTTAGATGGACACAGTGACAGCAGCACTGCCCCTTAGATGGACACAGTGACAGCAGCACTGCCCCTTAGATGGACACAGTGACAGCTGCACAGCCCCTTAGATGGACACAGTGACAGCAGCACAGCCCCTTAGATGGACACAGTGACAGCAGCAAAGCAGAGCTCGGTGTGACTGGAGTGAAATTACTCCGAGTCACAGATATGGCACCTTTTATAGAATCCAAATCCTGTGAGAATCTGACATGGGAGGATAATGTTCAGTCTCGATGTGAGATCCGAGCCTGGTGGGAACACCCAAACCAGGGCTTGGATTAGACTCGGATCCCCAAGTTTAGAGTGGTTTGGATTTAATGTAATCCAAACCGCTCATCTCTAATACATTTTAATAAGAAAATATTTTAATAATAGTGGTAGCAGAAATCACAGTATGTTACCTCTCATGTGACGCTACAGCTTCATCAGATCACCACCAGCGACAGCACTGGCCAGTCTGAGTAAGCTTAAGTTTACTCAGGCTGGCAGCTGGCGAGGCCATGTAATCCGCATCCACCAAAGCAGACACTGGCCTTGACACTCCCAGAAAATGGGAGACTGGGAATGCAGCCCAGGTAAGCCCCCACTTCACACCCCAAATGCCACAGCATGTCAATCATGCTGCGGCTTGGCGGATCTTTGAGCGAGATCGCAGGACCCATTCTGCACATGTGCAGAATGAGTCCTGCAAATGTGCAGACCGCAAACAATCGGATTAGTATGTAAACCACAATGCGGGAACAGTTACAGCAAGCTTGTGCTAACCTCTACATCAGTCCTACAGTAAGCAGTAATATGTGCAATGACTTTACATCTAGAGCCATGTATACAAAGGTCCCTGCACATCCTCTGGTTCTCCACTGAAAATATGTATGACTGGAGAAACACACCTAAGCGCCACTAATGTAAGCCCATGTCCATGTGTATAAACGGATACTTATCTTTCCAAAAGGATTTGTTTCATCCTGATCACCTCTTTTCAGATTGGAATGGTGATGTACTGTGACTCGAAACGCACATAAAAATATAAAATAAAAAGAAGAAATCTAGTGCAGATTGTTTGTATTGGTAATTTCTATATGTCCCCCTATATTATTTTAGGAATAAGGGGTTTAAAGATGGAAATTACAATATTCCCCTGTATTTTCTATACCTCTTGAAAATGCATTCATATACCCGATGTTATGAAAAAATCCAATTTATAATAAAAACTTTATGTTAAAAAATGATAAACTTATTATGCCCATCCATCCAAAAAGATTTGGGCCTTTAGGAATGACACTGTTGCATATAAATACACCAGCTATGGTGAAGGTGTACTCATACCAGAATAAGGTCGATAAACAAGGCCTTAGTAAGCTTAGAGGATTTTATATTCCCGGGAACTCTAGCCAACCCTCAGGTACTGTTCTCCAAACTGATTCTTGGATATGGTCCCGTTGTCCCCCTCCTTTTCCATTGCGTTTCAACCTAAAAAAGGTATTTTTCAAGGCAGTGAGGGAACTAACTGAATGGCTCTTCTATATACCCCTATCAATTAGACCTTCATTTCTGGGAGGAGTCCACATCATTTACAAATCAAGCAAAGAGAAACACAAAAAGGCACACTGAACCTGTATATGTACTATACATAAGATGTCCTCTAATCCTTAACCTACAAAAATTTTACATTTAAAAAACATCGGAACTCCACATATCTTTCACTTCTGGTTTCTGTAAATTGCATAACAACGATGTCTAAATCGGAAAGTTCTCGGGTAACGCCCTCAACCTGGAGGGTGCTTGCCCTTAGATGTTAGTCACCAGAAATGACGTGCCAACATCTTCCTTCAACAAACGAGTTTCCTCCGTGATTAGTAGTCGTCTTTAGATCCCGTCACAGGAAGTGACGAATCGGCACATACTGTAACCAAACCGGAACTCCTCTGTACTTTTGCACTGGGAATCCTGGAACTTGTAGGCAGACCCCTCAAACAGAGAGAACATCCGGTTCTCCTAATTCGTTTCCAATAGACTTTTACAATATAGTTGATGATGGATAATAATAATAATAAGATGACATCTTCACTGTTGCATAAAATACCAAATAATAAAATGTACATATGATTAAAACCCATATCAACAAGAAATAAAACATTAATCCTAAAACCACTTCACTTCGAAATCTTTGTTCAGTCCCCTTGGTTGTAATGTTTTCATAGCGTAAATAAAGTGCATTTCTGTTTTAGCCAATTCTTTGGCTAGGTTATTTTCCCTCCAATTATTCTTAACTAGTTTTAGAATGCCAAATTCTTTTATTTCCATAGCATTATTTTGATGAATTGTTTTGAAGTGACATGATAAGGCATGTGTATCTAGACCCTTTTTTACATTGCGGAGATGCCCCGCTTGTATGACCTTCAATGGTCTGGAAGTTCTGTCTATATAATATTTATTGCATTTGCAACCAATAAAGTAAATCACATTTTTCGAGTTGCATGTTGCAAAATCAACTATATTACAATTAACCCCATTTATTTCTACATCCATGCATTTTTACACCCCTAAACCATTCTACACATGGCACACCGGCCACATCTATAGAAGCCTTTGCTTAAAATACTTACTTCTGTTTTGGGTGGAGATAGAGCACTTCTCACTATCTTATCTTTTATATTTCTGGTTCGTCTATACATAAATTTGGGTTTTTCCGGAAGAAGGGATTTCAAAACTGGGTCACCTTTTAGAATTGACCAATGTTTTGTCATAATCTATTCAACTACTTTATACTGTGAATTGTATTCCATAATGAACGCCATGTAAAAGCCAACCTCCATAGTCTTGATTTTTTTTTATCCTGGGTTAGTAACTCATTTCTGTCGATATTCTCACATTTATCAAGAGCTTTTTGGAACCACTATTTTTAAAACGTTTAATCATTTCAGTTGCATGATTTTTGAAGACCATTTCATATGAGCAATTCCTTTTTAACCTTAAAAGTTGGCTATCAGGGATAGATTCCAACCAATTTGTGTGATGGCAACTTGTTGCTGCCAAATAAGTTCCAGAGTCCATTGGTTTAATAAAATGATGAGTCATTATTGTTCCCTCCTGTATATATATATAGTGAGGTCTAAAAAATTTATGCTTATGTTACTCACATCAAAGGTTAGTTTGATATCATAATCATTGTTATTTAAATAATTAAAAAATTAAGTTAAAAGCTGATGATCACCATTCCATATAAACAAAATGTCATCTATATATCTAGCCCAGGACACCAGGTTCGCCCCAAATTCTTGGTTACCCCAAACATGCCTGGTCTCCCAGAACCCCATAAACATGTTGGCGTAGCTAGGGGCGAACGAGGTGCCCATAACTGTACCCACTTTTTGTAAATAAAATTGGCCTTTAAAATGAAAAATAATTATTTTTTTAAATAAAACTAATTCCTTTGACTAAAAACTCCTGTAGATCCACTTTAAGGTCACTTCTAGACCCAGCTCGTGCTTTATAATGGTGTACAGCGAGCTGACGTCAGCTGTTAATAAAAAGTAATTGTCCCTCCATACAGTATTTTTTAATAAATTGATAACATCTAAAGTGTCTTTGAGATGGGACTTATAAGCACCATCTAACCTTATATTGCACGTGTGGTACTGCACATCTGGTACAATGTCCAGTGATGATTGTTCCCAAATTGGTAGTATCATTATCATATAGGATGTAAGATACAGTTGTAAGATGATGGCTCTTAGCCTGTGGAGCTGGTTCTTAGTCAGGTGCCATCTTCAAATCTTTTGCCGCAGTCGTATCTGAAGCTTTATGCTATTGCCGCTACAAAGCCCTTCCCTGGTGTACGTCCATACCGCCACATGTGCAAGGAAGGAAACACCCACTGTTAGTGTCCATAGACACTGAAATACCGCTTGGTGCATCTTTAGATGCATCATCGGTCAAATCATTGAAAATTGCACTATGGCAGAGTATAGCCTCCTATGAGTATCTATATATAGAACCGCTTTCAGTGTCACACCTTCCATAACATGCCACATCCCATGTGTCTTTTTAGCCATCCCCCTGCTAGTCCCAGTAAGTGTACAGGAACGCACCTGACATTTCTAATACCGGGCTTCCAAATCTGTGCTGCGAATCTGCACATTCAAAATCATGACATGAGCAGAGTGCCAGAATATCGGAACAGCAATATCGGAACAGCAGCTGACTAAGGGTTCTATTTACTAAGTCTTGGATGGAGATAAAGAGAATGGAGATACAGTATCAGCCAATCAGCTCCTAACTGTCATATAACAGGCTGTGTTTGAAAAATGACAGTTAGGAGCTGGTTAGCTGGTACTTTATATCTGTCCACTTTATCTCCATCCAAGGCTTAGTATATAGACCCCTCAGAGTCAGCTCTCAGTGGGTAGTCATTATTCAACCACACTGATTGGCTACAGTAGTAGTGACCCCGAAACAGATTTCCAGCAATGAACACCCAGATCTCATCAGATTTGGGCACCCATGGGTTACTGAATTATTATCTTGTAACTTGGTTTTCAGAGAAGAGCGTGATGTTAGGATATAAATGTTAGAGTGAGAAATAAAGATTTACAGCCTACTGGACTGAGGATAGTTTATTCATTACCTGTTTCTCACAGCATAATGTACTTTTTAACCGTTGATCCAGTCTAAAGGCGCGTATCCACTAGACGATATGCTCCATGAGCGATATTATCTAGTGTTTGCCCTGCAGTGCAGGGTTCAGTGTCGTTTAACGATATCGTTCAGTGACATCATCCTACCTCATCCCCGTACTTGCAGAACCTAACGATATTGTCAGGTTGCCCTGCAAGTACGGGCAATGAAAATGGTCATCAACGACCAGCAGGAGAACGCATTGCTTGTTATTGACGGCATACACACTGAACGATTTTGTGGATGATGAACGATAATGTTATCGTTGTTGTTCAAATCATCCAATTTATCATCTAGTGGATACGTGCCTTAAGTACTGTATACATACCAGAGCATCAGAGTATTATGCTTGTTGTTATTTCATGTTATTAGGTATATTTTGCCCTTGCTATTACCTGCAATATTGTATGTATTGGAAATACTGTATAAATGCTATTTCCATATAGTGTAAATATAGCAGGACGGCAGAAGCCATATTGTATGACAGGACGGAGAGCTAGGCAGTTGTGTTAGCTATGTTAATTACCATTTGTTTTAAATGTGCTAGTCTATTGTTATAGGTGTGAATTAGGCTGGGTACACACTGGGCCTGATTCAGACCCGCTTGCTAGGATGCGATCACTCGTAGCTGGCCGATATTTACAATCTGTGCATGCATATGTATTGCAGTGTGCATGCACAAACCACTGCGAAAGATCGGGAAGCACTCGCTCGCCCAGCATAGACAGCCCAGTTGAATGAGTGACAGGAGAGGCCGTTTGTGGATGGTAACAAAGGCAGGCCACTAGAAATGGGGGAGTGTAGGTACGAACGCAGGCATGTCTGAGTGTTTCAAATCCATTTCAGAGGACGTGTATAATTAACAGGCAGCGTCATTGTACATGTCACCTGGTTGTATTTCACACTGAAGTGATTGTAGCTAGGTATAGTCAACCTAAAGAGCTGTGAGCACATCCGAAGGTGCTCGATGTGCCAATGTTTTCATGCACTTCCAGGAGATGACGTGCGCCAGTGGGTATCTTATGAATGGATAGTGGGCATCTGCATACAAGAAGTGATCGCACGCCAAGACATAGTGGGCATGCTAATGCCTTGCCGTCCGATCGCCTGCCTTGCTGGGCGTGCGTTAAATTTGCATATGCTGGGAGCGAGCGAATGCATCTAGCGAGTGCTTCTGAATGAGCTCTACTATGCAATATGTTGATGAACAACATATGGCATACTGCATAGGCGGGTGTATAGAACAATGTAGTTTACACACATATCGGATCTGTCCTGCAGCACAACCGATGCTGATATATCTTGCAGATATAGTATATCAGCACATCTGGCTGTGAGTATAGGCGACTCGCCGACCACCCGTACACTTTCTGTATGTCTAAATAACAAGGGTGTGTCATGATCGAAAATATAAAAATAGAGAGCTTTATACCTCGTGAATTAATTTCTGTATAAATAGTACTATGATCCCAATGCACTAAGGGCCTGATTCAGACCCACTCGCGAGTGGCTGTCCGCTCGCAAGGGGGTCGATGTTCTGGACTGAGCATGCGCACGACGGAGGGAGCTCCATCGTGCGCATGCGCCAGACGCGACGAGCGAAGGAAAGTCCTTCGCTCGTTGTGTCTGATCAAAGGGGGCGTGCTGTCGATGTTGATTGACAGCACGCCCCCTTTGGTAGGCGTGCCGGGGGCGTGCCTCCCTGATGGGGGCGTTCCCACGGGTACGCCTCCCGTCAGAAGCCGGCCCACTGACATCACTAGTGATGTCAGTGGGAGTGATTTTGGCTCTGATAGAGCCAAAATCACTCCGGAGCTTGTGGTTGAAAACCTCAACCGCAGGCTCCGGCTCGCAGTTTCGATGGTCGCGATGGTCAAGACCATCGCGGCCATCAAACTGCACGCTCGTATAGCCTGTGGGTGGTCACCCACAGCTATACGAGCGTCCAGGAGGATGCTCCATTTTCATGGAGGCCGGCCCTCATTCAGAGCGTGCGCTCTGCTCAGAGCGTACGGCTCTGAATGAGGGCCTAAGTGCCTGATTCAGCTAGTGCTGAACGCAGATTCCTGATGTTTGCAAATCTGCGCAGGGGCCAGACCCATTCTGCGCATGTGCAGAACAGGTCTGCGAGTTCGCTTGCAAACTGGCAGCAGACTGTCAGTGATTGACAATCTGCTGCCGTTTGGGGCGGGGATGGGGCGGTGACAGCCTCTGTTACCCGAAACGAAGGCGTGTTGCCGTCTTTGGGGGGGAGGGAAGAGGCCAGGATCTCCGTCGGGTGACAGAGATTTCCTGTCATCTTCCTCTAAACTGCGGCGGCCGGCTGCGGGACCCTATGGAGGAGACAATAAAACACGGTTTCCAACATCCAGGATACCATTGAGGAATGATATATCCTGCACAATAAATACATCAGGAGTTGTGTGGAAATATGATTTAAGCTGCGTTTTAGTTGACATTGACTTTATATAGAACAAAATCACACATAGGCCCTCATTCAGAGCCACTCGCAAACAGCAGTACGCTCGTTGCGTTCCGATGTTGACTAACCGCGCATGCGTCGGTGTAACACTGCGCATGTGCGTACGGCAGATTGCGAGTTTTTTTGGTCTCGTTCGTCAAATAGCGTACAGGAAGTGACCTGTCAAATGTGATTGACAGAACAGGGCGTTTTTGGGTGTTGACGGGGGTGGAGATGGAAAAACGCAGGCGTGGCGAGGCGTTTTTGGGGCGTTCATACATTAGCAGATGCGAGCGTAAAATGTGTACGGACCGACTCATACGTCACTGGATGATCCTCTTTCCCTTCAAAATGCTCGCACAGCTTAGGGTCTGGATTACTCGACCACATTGGCGATGGCCTTCACCTCCATCCCGGCACGCCTCGATGTTGCTGCGATTAATCGCGGGTGGTCTGAACAGCAATTAGTGGTGGATTGAAAACCGGCTTGGTATGTGTATTGAAAGTAGTTTTTTGTGTTAGCACAAAAGCGTACGCAGGTGGAAATCAGAGCTGCTAATGTGATGATTACACAATCAATTTACGTACATTTGTGGTATTTTCTTTGGGGCTCAATTTGTTGGTTAGGGCCTATTGTAACAATAATGTCATCATGTTTTTTTGGTTTTTCCCTTTTTCTTTTGGCCTGTTGAATTTGCCTCGTTATGTTAAATTTGAAACATTTCTTAAAGAGCCCTTTTTTTGGGGGCCATGTAAAATGTGGTTCTTGCCAGTTTGTGCCTTTTGGCCCAGGATTAAATGTAATCCATTGTGACAATAATGTGAGAATACAATGTCAGTTTTTTTTTTTTTTTATTGCTCAAAGAAAAAATCACAATTCAAAAATTTTTGCCCAAAGTTTTTTTGCAGGGTTCAATTCCAAAGTTACAATAATTGGGCCAAAATAAAAGATTTTTGAAATGTAGAACACAAAATTAAAAACAATTCACAAGAAAGGAGAGGGAAGTTTTGACCAGAAAGGAATATGAGCCAAGCACAGAAGGAGTGTGGGAAAAGTCGCCATTGCTGTCACCGTTTTTTCACCCGTTTGGCTGGGGGAGGGAGGGCGCCAGACCGGGTCCGGGATGTCATCCGGCTGGCCTGTCCAGAGGCAGATGTTGTTGCCTCTGGACTAGGCACAGGCTAGGCACATGTGGAGGATTGGCTGATGTTGTGCCAGAGGTGGAGGATCCTGATGTTCCGGCAGGAAGGGAGGTCGGCTCCACCATGTGCTTGCGAACGAGCTGCTCCAGGGCATTGGCGATGCGGATGTTGGCCCTGGTATTTTCCGCCAGGGCCTGACCAATGGTCACGTTGGCCGCAGCATTTTGCTCCAGGGCCTCAGCCACCCGTAGCAGACTGGCGTCCATCCTCTGCAGAATCTCCGTATGGAAATCCGATTTGAAATTGAGTTCTGTGAGGAGGGCCACTGCCTGCGAGGGGGATTGCCCTGGACTGGCTTCTGCAGGGTCCTCAGCCGGATGTACTGGTTCCTCCCCTGCAGAGCCAGCAGAAATTCGGCGGCCAAGGCTCCCCTCTGGAGCAGACTCATCCGCCTGTGTCTCTGTTAGGAAAAATGAGAAAAGACTCACATTAGAATCTACATATTGGCCCACTAACATTTCAGAGTTGGTGACATCACAAGATTTACCTGGGACAACATGAGGAGCCGCAAAGTCTGGCATGTCCGTATCCATGTTGGACACACCAAACACCTCCACAGGCTGCACACACCCCTGTGCCAGCTCTTCTAAATCCGTCAACTCCAATGACACAGGGGTGGGACCCCCACCTGTCCCCCTTGCATGCCTAGCCCTGTCCGCGAGTTTTTGCTTTAGGCGATATTTGAAGTCGCCCCATCTGTGGGAAAAAATGGAAGCCATTATCCTTTTGTTTAAAATGGTGTTTGTTTTTAGGGGGGGCAAGTGTTTACTTACCGCCGTTTGACATCCCGGGCTAGACGGACATAATCACCCACCCTATTGACAGCAACGGCTACCTCTTCCCACATTCTCCACTTCTGGCTTATACTCATATTCCTGTCTGCCTGTGGCAGGATGTCCACACACTTCTGAATCAAAACCTCCATCTCCTTTCTTGTGAAATGTGGCTGCCTTTTTTTTTTTGCAGCTTTGGCCAGAATACTGGGCCCAGCAGCCTCTTCCATGTCATCCTCCTCACCTATTTGTGTAAATATTCAGATTTCTCTAATTCACAACTTGCCCAATCTTATGTTTCAAATTAATCATTGATACAAAATGCATGAAAGACTTACCGCCTGACTCTTGGGCATTGTTTCCCTGGTCTGTAGCCATGTCTGAGGTCCAGACAAGAAATACACCAGAATTTAAATGTGTTTTCGTGACGTATTTATACATGCGTACTTATTTTGCGGCCGCATCATTGATTGTGCGTTCCTATGATCCCTCCTTAATTTGTGCGGGAAACAAAACACTATTTATGGCTTGGTGTGTCTCGAGTCGAGGTGGCGTTTTTGGATTGTTGGAGGTTACCTTGGTTGGAGTTTCTTGTTTGCGGATAAAGGAGTTGGCGTTTGGAGTTTATTTGGTTTGCTAGATTTGCGTTTTTATTTTCCGTTCGCTTTTTTTGTATATTTTTTTTTGGCCTCGTTTCTTGATTTGGTAAGTTTTGTGAAGTCTAACTTTGGTTCAATTGGTGTCTCATTGTGTTTCTTCTTGTTATTAATTTTGTGATCCATAATTTCATATCTTTTAGCATTTTTTTCATTTCGGACCCAAAGACCTTTTGATTTGGAATCTTATATATTTGATCTTGGTAAGTCCATTTTTTATCTTGTATTTGCGAACTAATTAGCGCATTTTTCTCAGTTTGTTTATTAACTTGTATTTGCGAATTAATTAGCGCATTTTTCTCTGTTTGTATAGTGACTTGTATTTGCGAACTAATTAGCGCATTTTTCTCAGTTTGTATAGTGACTTGTATTTGCGAACTAATTAGCGCATTTTTCTCAGTTTGTTTATTAACTTGTATTTTCGAACTAATTAGCGCATTTTTAAATGCTTATTAATCCTGTAAAATTTTTGGTGGTTGCCCTTTCGCTTTTTTGGCTTACATTTCAACCCATTTTGATGTACTGTGTGCAATGTCGTTTTGCTCTTTGGCCAAATGTGTGTTTCGCATATTTTAAGTTTTGTCTAGAACAAAATTTAGAAACATAAATGCACAGACTAAAATTTTTCAAATTATTTTTGGGATTAATTTCAGTTTGGGCGTATCATGACAATACCCCGGCATGTAAGCAGCAATGGATGGTATCATCAAGCTAAGTTGTTCTTAATTTTCTTTTGGGGTGGGTCCAAAGCCTTACATTCCAATCTTGCCATTTCAGGTTGATCTTGGGCGGATTGTTCTGGCCATGTTCCCGGAAGCCGACCAACCTCAATCTTGTCCCAGGCGTAGGCATCGTAGGCGTGCAAGGCCCCAGATATTTCGAACACGTGTCACCCTTTTTGGAATGCCCGATGATGAGGTTTTAAGATGCTACCGTCTTCCTCCCAAAATCATCATAGACACTCTCTCATTAATAGAGAGTGATCTTGAGCGGCAAATTGACAGTCCAACAGCAATACCACCACTTACGCAATTTATGGCGGTGTTACATTTCTGTGCCTCAGGATCGTTTCAAACAACGGTGGGAATAGTGGCGGGCATCTCACAATCCTCCTTTTCCAGGATCCTGAGGGCAGTGATGGAGGCACTTTTCAAGCACCTCCATCATTTTATTCAAATGCCTTTGGATATGGGTGCCCTTAGTGTGGCCAAGGCCAATTTTTACCAAATAGCTGGCTTCCCACACATCATAGGGGTTGTGGATGGTACTCACATACCACTTCAGCCTCCAGCACGGCTGGAGGCAATATTTCACAACCGAAAACACTATCACTCGCTGAATGTAATGGTGGTATGTGATGCCTCCCTCCAGATCCTGTCCCTGAATGCAAAATTACCAGGAAGTGCACATGACTCCTTCGTCATCCGGCAATCAGGGATATGGCACAAATTAAACAACCTCCAAGCTGGTGATGCGTGGCTTCTGGGTAAGTGTAGACCTTTAGTACATAACAATGTTAAGCTTGATACACAGTGATCCTGATGTTGTCTATTCTTTTTCACAGGAGACAGTGGATACCCTTGCATGCCCTGGCTGCTCACTCCTTATTTGGCTCCCACACCAGGTCCACAAAGTGAGTTTAATACCGCACTTACAGCCACCAGGCAAGTGGTGGAGCACTGTATCAGCCTTTTAAAAGGCCGATTCAGATGCCTCCACCGCTCTGGTGGCGAGCTCATGTATTTGCCGGATATGGTTTCGAAAATTGTGGTCCTGTGTGGGATCTTTCACAACATCGCCATAAGGAGTGGTGTTCCAATGCAGCCAGAGGATGCCTTACCTGAGGATGGCCCCCCCGAGGTTGGTCGGAGGTCAGTATGTGGGGGGGCCATACGCGATGATGTGGTGGCCCGATATTTTAGGTAATTATTGACCAAACAACAGTGTGTATACCCAATGTGTTACGGTTTTTTAGCGTTCATCTTTTTTGATATTAATTCTTGCACCATCTTCTGTTTGTTTGCATAATCTTTGGCACTCCCACGATGACTACTTCCTGCTACCCTTCAAAAACCTTTATGTGGAAACTTCTGGAATATATTCTGACACCAATATTGCAACGCCATAGTTTTGAAATCATGTGGGCATGGACCTTCGTCAACCAGTTCTTGATTTGTTGTGTGTTTGTTTCGTGTTTTTGGTATGTGGTGTATTTCTGATTATCACTGTGTGTCTTGTTTGTGAGTGACCACTTTGTATTTTGATTGCTGTTGTGAATAAATATTTGGAGAGTGTAATTTGTTTTCTTTTTGGGCACGTTAGAAGCAAGTGTAAACAAACTCCCAAACGTTAATTTTACCTAAGGGGTAACCCAGTAATGAAGCAAGTGGAGCTAAAATGTAATATGTTTTCGGAGTACTAACCAACACACCAAGGAATCCTGTACAATCAGTTGCCTTCGTAAGATTGTCCTAAGCAGTTTGGCCACCAAATAGGAACCTGAAAAATTGTGTAAACTATCATGTTGACCACCACAAAAAAGGAAAATGACATTGGTACTGGGAGGTGTTTCTTGTGCCTGTTTGCATTCAAAATACAACACTCAATCTGTAGTGAGATTCTGTGGCAATCCTTGCTTGAAGAGTCTACTTATGTCAGTGTAAAGAATCTTGGATTTACTCCAAACGCATGAGACAGAGCTTGATTTAAAACTGATTTATTATGAAACAATTAGAAAAAAAAAAAATACTAATTCCTAAGGAGGACCAACAGATGGTCAAGGCCCTGCAGAAGCCCGGTGACCTGCTCCCGCATACGGCCCACACAATGAAATATTTGTTCCCGACGCCTCTGTTCCTCTGTGGGTGACAAAAGTTTGGGGATTAATAAATCGATAATGAAGCAACATTCTAAAAAAACACAAAACAAGCAAACCAAAACTTAAAAGCTTGTGGGCAAAAAAAACATTACACGGATAAAACCCAGCACCCCAAAATGTCGTAGGCCAAAAATACAAGGGCCCTAAAAAAATGCACACAGGTGTGATATGTGTATGGTGACATCAGCAGGAACAGGTAAAGACAACCCCCAAAAATACCCTAAGGCGATAGAAAGCCAACAAAAATGGGGACGACACATGATTACATACAAACAGTTTGTGGTGGCCAAAAGAAAAATTAAAAACTTACCGTTCTCCAAAACGCCAGAGCCAGAAGCCACTCCCTGGACCACCTCGGAGGTGGCTACATTCCCCAAACCTAGGGGCAGGGTGTTTGAGGAATCCTGGGAGGGGGTATTTGGAGGAGGGGCGGATGGAGGAGAGGGGGAATTGGGCTGGAGGGGAAGTAGACCTGAAATCTCGGCCACAGGGCCGGTGGAGGAGGGGGTAATTGAGGAATTGGGGGTTGGAGAGAGGGGCCGGGACCGGCGTCTTGTCTGGCGATGCCGCCGTAGTCTTTGCTGTGCCCCTAAAAAATGAAAAAAATATTGTGGTTAGTTTCAACAGGAATCCAAAATAAAAAAAAAAACAAAAAAAAAAACAATGACTAAATAGGACAGGCATGAAAACATGCACATGCAGATATGACTACAATTACTCAATAGGACAGACATGAAAACATGCATATGCAGATATGACTACAATGACTCAATAGGACAGACATGAAAACATGCACATGCAGATATGACTACAATGATTCAATAGGACAGACATGAAAACATGCACATGCAGATATGACTACAATGACTCAATAGGACAGACATAAAAACATGCACATGCAGATATGACTACAATGACTCAATAGGACAGACATGAAAACATGCACATGCAGATATGACTACAATGACTCAATAGGACAGACATGAAAACATTCACATGCAGATATGACTACAATGACTCAATAGGACAGACATGAAAACATGCACACGCAGTTAGGGCCCACAAGATAAACTTGAAAACCACAGTCCAGAAAACTTACTTTCCGCAATCTGCATGCGAAAGCATGCCAGCAAGCGGGGCGTCCGCCGGTACAGGTCCGACCATCTGCGCTCCAGCTGGCCAATATGTCGGCGTGAGCCGAAAGAGTGCAGGCGGCGATGTACCTCCGCATATGCGGAACGCTTTCGCCTATTTGAGATGGGTGGAGGCTGACTGGTGATCCGCCTGTCCATCACCTCCGTCAGCACCAGCAGTTCGCGCCTGGTGAATGCGGCGGATCTCATGATGGCAATGGTGTTTTTTTGGCAAAATATTTTTAATAAAGCACCCAAAAAAAATTTGATTGGCTAATGTATTTGGGAAATTAACAGGACAAATTCTATTGGTTAGTGTATGAGTCATGTGTTCGACAGGGCCACAAATCTCTTGAGAGTTATGATAGGCTTGATGCAGTGACATGCGTAAGCAAATTTAAATAAAGAAATGAACCACAGAAAATTTGTGGGGATCCAAACAAATAGAACAATTGTTTAATTGGGGCTAACATGTCTTTTGAACAATAAAAGCGAAGGTTTCAGCCGTACGTATTCTGCGAGCAAATACAAACACGGACAAGATTAAAGTTTATTGCATTGTGTTGAAAAAAAAAAAACAATTAAGCTAATTGATGCATTGATTGGCATGATACGATTGAGGGAGGAAGGCCGAAAAAACGAGCAGGTAATCGGAATCTGACAGTCCCACTTCCAGTTTGTACTTGTGCGTGCGTTCCCTTCAAGCCATTTCGGGGATGTACGCTCGCTATTTGGCACGCTTGTTAGTTAGAGGAGGGGTCGGCTGAGTTTGGGGCGGATTTTTTGCTGCGTACGAAAATAAAGTGCTTGAATTTAAATATTTTTTTACGTACGCCGAACGTACGTACGCCCAATTGCGAGTGGGTCTGAATCAGGCCCATAGTCATCCTAACAACAATATATATTTATAGAATTTCTGTGGAATATTAGGGGTATATTTACTAAAGTAAGAATTTTTCGAATTGGAGATGTTGCCCATAGCACCCAACCAGATTCTACCTATTATCTTCTAGAAGGAGCTAGTTACATGTTAAGTAGAATCTGATTAGTTGCTATGGGCAACATCTCCACTTCTAAAAACTCTCACTTTGTAAATATACCCCTTAGAATCACTTTTCTCAATAAGAGTATTAAATAATTGGGTCAGTACAAGAACTCCAGTGTGGTTTGGATATATTTATTACACTATGGGCCTCATTCAGAGGCGGTCGGAGGATGCAAGCGGTCGCTCAGAAACTGGGCGGCCGCTTGCATCCTGACCGCCTGCCTCTGTTGCGGTCGTTAGGCTGTGGGTTAACACCCACAGCTCTAACGACCGCTCGGGTGATGGTCAGAGACCATCGCGACCATCGGGGCTTACGACAAGACCCTAGGGTAGGGTCTCACTTGTCGTAAGCCCCGGAGAGCTTCTGGCTCTGTCAGAGCCGGAAGCTCTCCACTGACATCACTAGTGATGTCAGTGGGGCCTCCCCCAAATGGTAGGTGTTCCCATGGGAACGCCTCCGTTTGGGCTGCCACCCCCCCCGGCCCGCCTTCCAAACGGGGCGAGCTGTCAATCAACATCGACAGCTCGCTCCCTTTGGAAAGAGATCCACTACGACCGGCGCTGTTGGTCGTAGCGGGTCTCACGCATGCGCACAAGGGAGCCGGCTCCCTCGTGCGCATGCGCACTGGCAAAACATTGAGGCGGCCGTGCGGTAGTAGACCGTACGGCCGCCTCTGAATAAGGTCCAATATTCTTCTTTCTATAACACACTATTATATCCTTTTCAATTTTCACTGTTTTATTACTTGAATAAAGGATTTTAGAAGTTGGAGGATAACATTTATATTTTAGTGAAGGTGAATCCATTTCTGACAATTCTTTTTCTTGCTATTTTGTAACCTTGTAATTGTGAAGTGATAGCACCCCCGTATCTTTGGATTGGATATAATTAACAATCTATTTGTGATTTTTGAGGGGTCTAACAATATCATATATACAGTACTACATTTTCCAATAAGAATAGGGACCAGATTGGTGGGCTTTTATATGTGCAGCTGTATATCAGAAGAGTCAGCCCTCAGTGGGCGATCATCTTTCAACAACACTGATTGGCTTCCAAGAAGCTACAGTAGTAGTGATCCTGAAACAGATTTCCAACAGGGAACACCCGGAACTCAGCAGATTTGGGCACCCATGGGTGACTGAATTATGATCTTGTAATTTGGTTTTCAGAGAAGAGTGTAAAATGAGGATATCAGTGTTAAGGTGCATACATACAGAACGATACATTGTTACGACATGAACAATAACGTTAAACGATATATCATTCATATCGTTTTGTTAGTATGCAATGAACGATCAACGTTGCGCACTCCCGCTGAACGGTAACGATATTGTCCATCGGGCATGCATGCAGGTCAATCTTGACGATATCGTTAATTTTCTATATGGGAGAACGATCGTTGGTCGTTCATCGTTGGTGACATCGTTGGTGTGTGGGTTAACAATATCATTCATCCAGCACACCAGGAATTTCAATGGAGAGCGATCAGCGATATCATTCGCTGAACAGATTGTCCCGTGTGTACCTAGCATTAGAGTGAGAAATAAAGATTTACATCTCACTGGACTGAGGACCTTTTTATTCATTACCTGTTTCTCACAGCATAATGTATTATTAATCATTGATCCAGTCTAAGTATACATACCAGAGCATCGGTGTATTATGTGTGTATTGTTATTTCATGTTATTAGGTATATTTTGCCTTTGCTATTACCTGCAATATTGCATATATTGGAAATACTGTATAAATACCATTTCCATATAGTGTGAATATAGTAGGATAGAAGAAGCCATATTGTATGACAGGACACTAGGCAGTTGTGTTAGCTAAATTAATTACCATTTGTCTTAAATGTGCTAGTCCATTGTAATAGGTGTGAATTAGGCTGGGTACACACTATGCAGAATGTTGATGAACTTTATTTGGCATAGTGCATAGGCGGGTGTATAGAACAACATTGTTTACAGACATATCAGATCTGTCCTGCAGCACAGCCGATGCTGATATATCTTACAGATATATCAGCACATCTGGCTGTGTGTACAGGCGACCGACCCGCCGACCACCCGTACAGTTGTTGCAGGAACCACCTATGACTGACATCTCAACTGGGTGGGCAAATTTAAATCCCAGTTGTGATGTTAGCACAGACACATTGAGTGACAGATTGGTAAGTGTGTATTGTCTTACCAATCATCCACTCAGTCTGCAGATCCCTCTGTCAGCGGATTTGACTCACAGGTGTGTATCCACCATTAGATAGAGGTTGTTAGTAATGCACAGTACAACTGATAGCCATGACTTGGGGGCAGTGCAAATTTTGTGCACATCACGCAGCCAGGTGCTCGTTCCTAAATTACGGTGGAACCCTACACGTTTTGTTCCCCATAATTTTATTAACCAGGACTGGTTGACCAGTCCGGGGCTGATTATGCTTTTGGCGGGGACCCCACATCAATATTTTAATAAAAATTAACCCTTAACATATAAAAAAAACACAAGCAGCCTGCACATATGTCACTGATATGTGCAGGCTGCTTGTTCAGGAGAGAAAGTCAGGCAGGGAATTTGGGGCTTCAACACGGACAGGATCGATCAAATACACCATCAAACAAATCGATCCTGTCAAAACCGGGAGCTTGGTAAATTCCCGATTTTTAAAGTAAAAAAAATGGCCATTTTTGATCGATCCTATCCGAGTTGAAAAACGGGACAAATCAGGACCAAAACTAATTTTAAAAAATGTACCCCTATGTGTGAGCGGGTCATAGGCCACAGTTTAAGCTTGAGGTGCTGTATAGGCGAAAGCACTTTGGGGGCTTACAACTGCCACATTTTCTCTTATTACCACGCTGTGCTGCTCACAAGAATTATGGAATGGTGTAGGACTGATGACAGGAAGCAATGGGTGATGATTGAGGCTACTACTCTTTCTACTCTGACCCCTGGGTTACCCTAGCTACATACATTACCTAGATTAAGCCACCTTTTGCTAGGCACTACTATTTCTTGCTGACGGCGCTTCCAGTCCCATCCACTCCTTTCCCCCAGCTCCTTCCCTTTAACGCTGCTGTTTGGGAATCCGGCTTTTTCTCCAGGGCTTGCGCCCACTTCATTCCCTATATGGTGCTCACAAAGGATCTCGTTAATTAGGCCAATTGATTGATTCCTCTGGTGTTATGAGTTTCCCTTCAGTTCAGGCCTAACGGGACCTACCTAATAGAGAGATATGGAGGTATCTCCAGATTAAGCACTTTCTCCTAGGACCCTGTGGTCATGGGCTCACCCCCGCATCCTGTGTCCTCTATTTATAAATTACTTGTAGATCACCTTATTTCCACTAGGCCTAAATTCATGAAGGATTGGGAGGCTGTGCTGCAGGGATTGGTGGGGGAGGATGGATTGGCCGGACATTTTTTGCAACAGATTCTCCAGCTCACTTAATATGTTGGTGATGGAGACGCATTACAAAGTTTTATCCCGCTGGTATCGTTGTCCTAGTTTATTAGCTAAGATGTATCCTGGAGTGCCCAATTCGTGCTGGAGATGTAATGAGGCACTGGGTACTACCTTACGTATCTGGTGGGAATGTTCACTATTGCGTTCCTTTTGGGATAAGGTGATAGAGACTGCAGGGGTTATTCTACCTGCACTAGCTTCTGGCTTTTGAACCTTCTACGTAGATCACAGGCATTTTTTAAGAAAACTCTACTGCGTCATGCCTCAATAGTGGTCATCCCGGTTCATTGGAGGTCTGACACTGTCCCCAGCATGAAAGAGTGGTGTGCTCGACTTGATCACTACATGTCTATGGATGATGTTATACTTTCTTTACCACATAGTCATCAAGATTTCACAGCGATCTGGTACCCCTTGGTCCTTTACAAAGAATATGATAATTACAAATCGATATGTAAGGGGTAAGGGAGGTGAAGTGAACAGGGGTTGTTGTACTTCCTTAGGGCTATGTGAAACAATGCAACAGACTTAATGTTATCTTATTTTTGTTGTGCTGATGCTTATCTTTCTTTCTTTCTTTTTTCTCCTTTCTCTTTTTCTCTCTCTTTTCTTCTTATTGTGATTGTGTTTTCTTTCTGTTATTTTTATATTTGTATGTAAAGTTTATGTAAAATGTGAACCAACAAACACACACCTCTTGTTTTTCTGATACCATGTAATTGGTATTGTTATATGTTTTCGCTTTTATGTACCAGGCATGATGTGTTAAACAGGGTTTTTTTGCGTTGGTTTTCAATAAACATAAATTGCAAAAAAAATAAAAAAATGGTTGCAAATTTTTTTGCATGCTTAATCCCAAACGGGAGAAAAAAGACCCTGGATCTCACACACGCACACAACACTCACACGATCTCACACACGCATCTGCAGAAGAAGACCAGCATTTCGGGGAAGCAGAGGAGGAGGACAGAGCTGCAGAAGGTTTTCCATTATCCTTAGCAAAAAAAATGCCATCTCGGGATGGCATTATGAGGCTTGTTGGGAGAGAAGAGCAGTGAAGACTGCTATCCTACTGCCACTTCCCCATTGCCCCGCCCCCTTCAGTATACTGCGGCCAATCAGATGCAATCACAAGTATCATTGTCAGCGTAGTGTTGTCCTGTCAGCGAGTGCTCTACTACACTGTCGAGGTTACTTTCATTTCTCAGGTTTTTGCTGGGATCGGCACTGGAGCCCCCTTTAACACTTTGGAACGCTAGAGAGGTGTCTGTGAACCCCCTGAAAAAACAGATTTTCTCCAAGAGAGGCGAGAGATGTGAAAAGATTTCACATCCACCTGGCTAATCTTTAGGAATACAACCCCTGAAGAATTGTTTCTATAATTATTTGCTGTGATAAATTTTGCATTGAGAAGCTTTCACCAGGAATAACACAGGAAATAGTTTATCCTTTGATAAATCTACCCCCAATTTGCTCACTCTTTGCCCCAGGATGAAATCTACTAGCATGTAGTTTGTACTGAGGGACATTTTCAATGCCATGCTGCAGAGACTGAGCCACACTGCCCTTGTTCTGCCATATGTGTCTCATCCTAACCTGTGACACTTTGCAGCAGGAGTCAGGACCACTATGACACGGTTCACAGTGAATCGCGTCATCACTGTCCGACCCCATGAATTTCACTGCAGAAGTGGACAGGACACCGAAGAGATCCTGGGAGAGTCTTCAGGACATTTTGGGAGAGTAGGCGAGTATGGCTTAAAACATATTTCTCAATAAATAATTGCTTGTACTTGCAGCAGCTGAAAGTGATTCTTCTAAATGATTAAGGTTCTCATGGCTTTTTACCACTGGGCACTTCAGACCAGAAACATCTGTACCCACTAATAATGGCCCTCATTTCATCACGCACTGGAGTGTGAATAAAGGGTGCTTGCTCTGGGCGCACTATATTACTCACATTTTTCTGACAGCTCAGCTGAGATTGCAGAGCTGCCTGGAGTGCCAGGAAAGTGGCTTGTCTTACCACGTGCGTGTTTGGCAGCTAGTGACAGCACCAGCTGCTAAGTGCGTTTTCCTGGGGAATGAGCATTTTGCTTTGGATGAGCATGTGGAAGCAACCAGCTTTCAGCCAATTAGCTAGAATGCTGAAAAGTCTAATCAGAGCACTGGAATAGTCACAGCACAGATGCTAGAAACAGAAAAGAAATGTACATGTTAAAAGCAGCTCAATACAAAATTAAGGTTATATGCAATATAGGCCCCCATACATCAGGCGTCCGATGTCGCAATCCTGCTAACGGATTGGAAATGCACCGGCGGCCATCGATGTTCCGCGATCTGTCGCAGGATCGGTGAAATTCTACATGTTAAATTTCACCGATGTGCCAATAATGGTAATTTTTTGCAAGTGATCAGCATATCTGTGATATCCAACATGTTGGATTTTACCGATCTTGCTTTGCCGGGTTGCAGGATCGCAGGAACGCAGCGATCCGTCGCTGATGTATAGGGGCCTTATGTCCTAATCCAATAATCAATCAATTTTTTTTACATGTATAAATTAAATGTAATGTAAAGTGCACATTAAGCTTTCTCTATTCTCACATAGCTGCCCTGCTATTATTACTCTGCTACCTCCTCACAACTGATTCATATCACTTCTGTGGTCTTAAGGCCCGCTTACATCTGAAGGCGGATTGCGCCATCCTGCGATCGGATCGGAAACGCCGATCCCCCGGACAGAAATGCCGACCAGCGGCCATCAATGTTTCGCGAGCCGTCGCAGGATTGGTGAATTTCTACATGTTAAATTTCACCGATGTGCCCAGCATGATAATTTTTTGATCGTGATCGGCAAATCTGTGAAATCCAACATTATTCACCGATCCTGCGATGTCGGTTTGCGGGATCGCAACATCGCGGCAATCCGTTGCAGATGTATGAGAGCCTTTACCCACTGACTGGTTCAGAAGGTGTATGGTGTGTGTGATTAGTATGTTCCCATGGGGACTGAAGGTTAGGAGTGACAAGGAAAGATTTTTATATACCATATCTCCACATACCTCACTGAAATCCTTATGTACCTATCTCATATGCCATCTAAGCTCATTTATTATATGGACATGATTGTGGTGTGGTTCCTGCTGTAGCCATCGGTCAACAGGATTTATAAATTAGGCAGCAAAACAATAACTTTGAGCCCACACAAACAAACCCAACAAAACCCAATGCTACTGATAAGTTGACTTGGCTGATTTGTTGCACTCCCAGTTTATTTGTTCTTTAAACCGTTCATTTGTTTGTTTTCATGTAAGCCAACAAGAATGTATTGTGAGAAAGATATCTCATAGGACATGATTATAAATAGATGGAATATATTTGGCAAGTCTTGCCGGACACTCATGCAATTATAACCAAGGACCTAATCAGTATACCAAGCGGGAGCCGTTTTCTACCATACCGGTACGGAGCTCTAATAACCAGACGGAAGCAGCAAATAACAAAGGCGGTCACAAGCTGACTGAATTGCAGCCTAGAGAACTGCAGCCATCGGAAGAATTGAGCTGCATGCCCTAAAGCTGGGACTCCACACTCTATGCATACAGGCCCTGATTTAGAGCCGGACGCTCTGACAGAGCGCTCGCTCTGAATCAGGGCCGTCCTTCTTAATTTTTAGAGCGGCCTCCTGGTCTCGCTTCTTGCGATCGACTCTGAATGAGGGCCATAATGTAATGTACCAACAAATCAGCACCTTACTGTCATTTTTCAAACACCAGTGGCAAACGCAGGATTTTGAAAGGGGGGTTTCCAAATAATTTGTTACAGAACCAATGACAAAAAAAAGTCTAACCAGAATAAGCCTGAAACATATACTTTATTGTGTTTAATTATAAATAACAATAAATAATATTGTTAATAATATTAATAAAACAAGGCATCTGGGCATAAATCTTGCTTATGCACAATGTGTAACAGTATGTACGGACAAAATTTATACTACCAGTGCAATTTTAACAGTTGAACTAAATGTAAAGCAATTTAACAGTACTTAAAAAAACTTGTCACAGTTCCATTCTACTGTTATGGAGGCCATTGACTACCACCATCATCTGCCCCGTGTCACTTCCAGCCTCCTGCCACCTATCTTTCCAGCATTGTGCCGCATGTTTCTCCCCTGCTACGTGTCACTCCAAATTCTTGCTACCTGTGTCACGTGTCTCTCCTGCCACCCCTCCCTGTGTCCCAGCCCCCTGTCCCTACCAGCCTCCTGTATTCCTTGCAGCCTCCTGTGTCCCTTGCAGCCTTTTGTGTCTCCCCCGCCTACTGTGTCCTTTGCAGCCTCTTGTGTCCCCCCTGCCTTCTGTGTCCCTTGCAGCCTGTTGTGTCCCCCATGCCTCATGTGTCCCATCTGCCTCCTGTGTCCCTTGCAGCTCTTGTGTCCCCCTGCCTCCTGTGTCCCCACTGACTCCTGTGTCCCTTGCGGCCTCTTGTGTCCCCCCCTGCCTCATGCATCCCCCCTGCCTCCTGTGTCCCTTGCAGCCTCTTGTGTCTCCCCCTGCCTCCTGTGTTCCCCATGCCTCCTGTTTTCCTTGCAGCCTCCTGTGCCCTCCTGCCACCTGTATCCATTCCATTCTAGCATATTTTTTAGCAACCTACCTGCTCCTCTACCTTGACGTCAGGGTCAGGGTTTAGACATTACCCTTTCAGCATCCTCCTGCTCTGGTGCTGACAGCTCCTCCAGCCTCGGCCGGCTCTTCTGGGACACATTCGGTGAGTGTGGAGTGCACGCAGCGTAACGTCATCACGTTATGGGAGGCAGAGGTCGGGACGGGTCAGGAGCTGCTGCTGCTAGACTTCCTCCCCGTGCTGGCTGGGCAGGCGGAACGACCGCCGCACTGGTGGTCACATTAGCTGCAGTCTCTATCTGATGTGGCCGGGTAAGGTGGGCCCATTCCGTCCCTCTTCAACTTCTGATCAGCAACAAAAATCGGTGGCATGGGGGGGTTTGTAGGTACTCAGAACCCCCCCCTGCATGCGCGTGTGAACAGGTAGGAGCTGATTGGTTGGCACTGTAGCTCTCTCCATTTTTTTTCTCCAAGGTTTGAAACATCTCTCCTTCAAAGCGGTGACGAAAAGACTGATAAGGGCGAATAAATAACCATATAATCTCTACATCACTAGCAAAAAAACTCTACTAAAATAGATTTGTTAATATATTCTAGGCCAGTGAATCCCAACCTCGGTCCTTAAGACACACCAACAGTCCTGGTTTTAGTGATACCCATGCTTGAGCACAGATGGTTAAATCAAAGTAACTGAGGAACTAATTCAGTCACCTATGCTCAAATATGGCTATCCTTAAAACCTGGACTATTAGTGTGCCTTGAGGACCGTGGTTGGGAACCCTTGCTCTAGGCTCATGATACCCTAGGTATATTCTTATGTTCATAAGTTAACATACTTACTAGGTTTGTACTTTAGTTCACTGATACACTCAGTAGTTTTACAAGTACATGGTATAGAATACCTATATTGACCGTTAGATCAATTAAAGCAATTTATTAAACAACCAAATGCCTTCCTCTAAAGCAGTGGTTCACAAACTCGGTCCTCAGGACCCCACACAGTTCACGTTTTCCAGATTACCTAGCAGGTGCACAGGTGTACTCAAAACCAGTCACGGTGGTTTGGCAAATCCAAATCCAAAACCAGACGACGAATCAGAGCCAAATCCAAATCCAGCAAAAATGGTCCAGAGTACATCTCTTCTTAACTATTAGTAAAATAAGCACAGAACATCAGGCGCAGTTGTTAACACTGGGCCTGATTCAGAGATGGACTGTATTACCGTAGCCGCACAATCAGGCAGAGGTTTGGGAGATCGCAGGACCTGTTCTGCACATGTGCAGAATGGATCCTGTGCAAGCGCAGATCCCAGACATTGGGGCTGAGCGCTAACCATTGGGTTAGCGTATATCCACAGCTAATGCGAGCGGCCATAATGATCGCGATGGTCAAGACCATCTCGACCATCTGGCTTGCGACGAGACCCTTGTGGTAGGATCTCGTGGCCGCAAGCTCCAGAGAGCTTTCGGCTCTACCAGAGCCGAAAGCTCTCCCACTGACATCACTTGTGATGTCAGTGGGGCCACCCCCAGACGGTAGGCGTTCTCATGGTAACGCCTCCGTCTGGGCAGCCACCCCCCGGCCCGCCCACCAAAGGGGGCATGCTGTCACTCAACATCGACAGCACGCCCCCTTTGGTGCGAGACCCGGAGCGACAGATTGCCCGTCGCTATCCGGGTCTCGCGCATGCCAGCTCCATTGTGCGCATGCGCTCTGGGCCATCATCGACCCGGTTGCGAGCGCTCAGCGCTTGCGACCGGGTCTGAATCAGGCCCCAGGACTGGTGTGACTGTCTAAATATTATCTGTAATAAATAAACACTAATAAGTAAATGCTATATAAAAAGCTGTTATTAAATAATGAACTTATACATTAACATATTATTATGGCAATTGTGATGCATTTGCATTTTAATTTGACAAATGCATAGGGTCCGAGGCACAAAAGCAAATCCCATTGGTTTGTTTTAAAAGGGGAACATAGTATACTGTATTTTAGTATTTAATTCAACTTAATTAGTACTTTTATTTTATAAATGGACTTGAATGTAATTATATAGTACATGGTAAATGCAATATGGGGGTAAACTTACTAAAGTGTGGATTTACAAAAGCAGGGTTATTGCTCGTATCAACCAACCAAATTCTAGAATGCACCAGATAAATAATGACCAGAATCTAATTGGTTGTTATGGCTAACACCTCCACTTTGTAAACCTGCATTTTAATGTTTACAAATAACACTGTCCAGACATAGACATACTGTATGTATATACACAGTATAAACAACAAAAACAAATGTAATTAGCAATTACAAGAGATCAATAGTTAACATAGAGATAATCGTACTGTAGGGAATCACAGCATCTCATAAATGTCTTTGTATAGATTTGTGAGTTCATAGTGCTGAATAACATCTATTGATTTGTTAATGACTATGGGCCTGATTCAGACCCACTCGCGAGCGGCTGTCCGCTCGCAAGTGGGTCGATGGTCTGCACTGAGCATGCGCACGACGGAGGGATCTCCGTCGTGCGCATGCGCCAGACACGACGAGCGAAGGACTTTCCTTCGCTCGTTGTGTCCGATCAAAGGGGGCGTGCTGTCAATGTTGATTGACAGCACGCCCCCTTTGGTGGGCGTGCCGGGGGCGTGCCTCCCTGACGGGGGCGTTCCCACGGGAACGCCTCTCGTCAGAAGCCGGCCCACTGACATCACTAGTGATGTCAGTGGGAGTGATTTTGGCTCTGATAGAGCCAAAATCACTCCGGAGCTTGCGGTTGAAAACCTCAACCGCAGGCTCCGGCTCGCAATTTCGATGGTCGCGATGGTCACGACCATCGTGGCCATCAAAATGCACGCTCGTATAGCCTGTGGGTGGTGACCCACAGCTATACGAGCGTCCAGGAGGACGCTCCATGAAAATGGAGCCCTGCCCTCATTCAGAGCGTGCGCTCTGCTCAGAGCGTACGGCTCTGAATGAGGGCCTATATCCTGTTTATTGTGGCCTGCAGCTGTTTATATATACAGTCAGGTGCATAAATATTGGAACATTGACAGGATTTTCATATTTTGGCCTCTATTCACCACCACAATGGCTTTGAAATTAAACAAACAAGATGTGCTTTAACTGCAGACTTTCAGATTTCATTTGAGGGTAATTACATCCAAATCAGGTGAACGGTGTAGGAATTACAACGGTTTCTATATGTGCCTCCCACTTTTTAAGGGGCCAAAAGTAATGGGACTATCAACTCAAAAGCTATTTCATGGACAGGTGTGGGCTATTCCCTCGTTATTTCATTAGGAATTAATCAGGTAAAAGGTCTGGAGTTGATTCTAGGTGTGACATTTGCATTTGGAATCAGTTGCTGTCGACTCTCAATATGAGATCCAAAGAGCTGTCACTATCAGTGAAGCAAGCCTGTTTGGAACATTCTTAAAAAGAAAGAACGCACCGGAGACCTCAGCAACACCAAAAGACCCGGAAGATCACGGAAAACAACTGTGGTGGATGACAGAAGAATTATTTCCCTGGTGAAGAAAAACCCCTTCACAACAGTTGGCCAAATAAAGAACACTCTCCAGGAGGTAGGTGTATATGTGTCAAAGTCAACAATCAAGAGAAGACTTCACAAGAGTGAATATAGAGGGTTTACCACAAGATGTAAACCATTGGTGAGCCTCAAAAACAGGAAGACCAGATTAGAGTTTGCCAAACAACATCTAAAAAAGCCATTACAGTTCTGGAACAACATCCTATGGACAGATGAGACAAAGATCAACTTGTACCAGAGTGATGGGAAGAGAAGAGCATGGAGAAGGAAAGGAACTGCTCATGATCCAAAACATACAACATCATCAGTGAAGCATGGTGGTGGTAGTGTCATGGCGTGGGCATGTATGGCTGCCAATGGAACTGGTTCCCTTGTATTTATTGATGATGTGACTGCTGACAAAAGCAGCAGAATGAATTCTGAAGTGTTTCGGGCAATATTATATGCTCATATTCAGTCAAATGCTTCAGAACTCATTGGAGGGCGCTTCACAGTGCAGATGGACAATGACCAAAAGCATACTGCAAGAGCAGCCAAATAGTTTTTTAAGGCTAAAAAGTGGAATGTTATGCAATGGCCAAGTCAATCCCCTGACTGAGGGGGATTGAGCATGCATTTCACTTGATGAAGACAAAACTGAAGGGAAAATGCCCCAAGAACAAGCAGGAACTGAAGACATTTGCAGTAGAGGCCTGGCAGAGCATGACCAGGGATGAAACCTAGCGTCTGGTGATGTCTATGCATTCCAGACTTCAGGCTCTAATTGCCTGCAAAGGATTTGCAACAAAGTATTAAAAAGTGAAAGTTAGATTTAGGATTGTTTAGTTTGTCCCATTACATTTGGCCCCTTAAAAAGTGGGAGGCACATATAGAAACCGTTGTAATTCCTACACCGTTCACCTGATTTGGATGTAATTACCCTCAAATTAAATCTGAAAGTCTGCAGTTAAAGCACATCTTGTTTGTTTCATTTCAAAGCCATTGTGGTGGTGAATAGAGGCAAAAATATGAAAATTCTGTCAATGTCCCAATATTTATGCACCTGACTGTATATAACCCAATTTTTACATTAGCAATATTAAATCTTGTATATCTCAAATTAGAATTATCACACATTTATTGTGCCACGGAGAATTCTAATTTATTTGCGTGTATCTTGCTTGAGTTTTTTTTAAATTGTGGAAAATAAGATCTAGAAGACGGTGCTTTTTCAGACAGATCATAAGGCCCAAGTACAGTTGTTTAGTTGGATGATGACTGTAACCTGATTTGGCTTTCTCCACTACTACAGATCTGATCAGAAATTGAGATATATTAGCAGTCAATGAGGCCCATACTCAGCTGTTTGTGGTCAGTTTGGTCAGAACAGTGGCATAACTAGGGTATTTGGAGCCCAGGGCAAATTTGAAAAGGGAGCCCCCCCCCCCGATGTGCGCGCACCTTCGGTGCGCGGCAAAAAAACTGGCGTGGTCACTTAAAAATGGGGCGTGTCAACATGACACATCTCTTTATTTTCACGCTGAACATTCCTATCCATATGCACCTTAACCCCAGTAGTACCCCTTATATAGTACCCCCAGTATGCAGTTGTGGTCCCTCTTATGCAGGTCCATAGTAGTGCCCCTTATACAGTATCCCCAGTAGTGGTCCCCCTTATACAGCCCCCAATTAGTTCCCCTTACTCAGTACCCCCAGTAGTGGCCCCCCCAAATACAGTGCCCCATGTAGTGTTCCCCCTTATGCAGTGCCCCCAGTAGCAGTCCCCACAATGCAGTGCGCCCAGTAGCGGTATCCCCTTATGCAGTGCCCTTTATATAGTGCCCCCAGTAGTAGTCCCCCCCCCTATGCAGTGCCCTTTATATAGTGCCCCCAGCTGTAGTCCCCCCCATGCAGTTTTCCCAGTAGTGGTCCCCTTATGCAGGCACCCAGTAGTGATCCCCCCTATCCAATGCCCCCTGTAGTGGCCCTTCCTATTATTGCCCCCAGTAGTGGTCCCCCAGTGCAGTGCCTCTAATAGTAGGCCCCTTTTATAATGCCCCCAGTGGTAGTCCCCCCCCCCAAGTAGTAGTCCCCAGTAGAGGTTCCCCCTCCCGATTAAGTGCCCCCAGTAGTAGCCTCCCCAGTAGAGGTCCTCCCAATAATGGTGCCCCCAGTAGTAGCCACCCCTCCCCCATTGTGCCCCCACCCCCAGTAGAGGTCCCCCCAGTAGTAGCCACCCCCCTCCCCCGTTGTGCCCCCAGTAGTGCAGATAGGTTTAAATAATATATATATAAAAATATACTTACCTGAATCCACGCTGCTGCTCCGGACCGCGACACTGCTCCCGCCGCCCGCCAGTCCTCCCGGGCTGGCGCGCTCAGCGTTATGGGAGAGACGTCATGATGTCATGACGTCTGTCCCATTACCCACTAAAGGAGCCGGACGGAAGCCCGGCTCTTGCAGTGGGTGCTGCGGCAGTCAATGAGAGTCTATCTGGCTCACATTTGTTGCTGTTTAACACACGCATCGCCGCCAGCGCTGGCGGCGATGCGTGTGTTATGCACAGCCTGAGCCCGCCTCCTAGCGCTATTGGGCAAGCGCTCAGGGGGAGGGAACGGGCTCAGCTGTGCAGCACAGGACCGGTGCTGGAAGCCTAGTGCCGGTCCTGTGTAAATGTGTAGCGCTGACCGCACTCACTGCAGTCGGCGCTACACTGGTGGCTAACTAGGGCGGGCCAGACCATGGCCGGAGGCGCCCCCCTGCGCCACCGGCCCCACCGCGCCCAGGGCATGCACCCAACTCGACCCCCCCTAATTACGCCACTGGTTCAGAATAATTGCATGTAAGCTGGGGCGTATCTACCGATTGGGCAGGATGCCACTCGCCAGGGGAGCCAGCCAAAGGGGGGCGCCGTCCGGCAGTGCCACCAGCAGCCAATGGGTGGACTACCCCAGAGGCTTGAACTAGCCCTGCTAGTCCCCTGGCACTTCAAATGTAGGGCAGACCACGGTCTGCCCTCATAGTAACAAACACACACAGTCGCCAGCGGCGGCTGTGTGTTTGTTATAGCAGCCAGCCAATTAGAGTCAGACAGACTCTCATTGGCTGCTGCGTCCACGGATCTCTCAGGGAGTCAGACCATCAGAAACTTCTTATCATAACGATATCTCCTGCTTGAATGGAATATCAGATGGCAGACAATTTCCGGATGTGCACCTATATAGCAGATGCTTGCAAGTCTTTCAAATATTTAGTAATTTTGAAAGTGCACAGTCACATAAATTACCATGGCCAAGGCTGCCTTTAGGCCCATCATAAGATTTGGGGATTTTTCCAAACAGATTTTTTTTAGGCATGTTAGTTCTGACAGCAAACAGCACAATAGGTAAAGGATCAGGTTACTGTATATCAGTCTCTCAGAAAACATTTGACAGCTTATTTTTGATTGTGATGTTTAAGTCTCTCAACCCTCCATGCTGCTGCTCTACTCCTACTATCTTATACGAGGGTTGTCCAAAAAGTTATACCTAAATGCTCATAACATAAATAATACGCAACATTTATTTGAAACTTTGTCAGTTTGTACTTTAATATGTCTGCTAACTATATATGTAGTTTTGTTTAGGTAGTCCAAGAAATACCATGGAAGCCAAGATGAAACAAAGAGCCGTCATTGAATTTCTGGAAAAAGAAGGCTGCAGTGCTACATAAATCCACAGAAAACTGAAAAAAGTGTATGGTGAGCGTACAATTGACTTTAGCAATGTCAGAAGGTGGATGAAGCGTTTTCAATTGGGAGAATCATCTGTGTGCGACAAACCTCGTGGTGGCAGACCTTCAACTGCAGTGACAGCAGAGAACTGACACAAAGTCGATGCCATGATTAAGGAAGACCATTGTGTGACCATCAGAGATATCAGTGATGAACTGGAATGTAGCCATGGCACTGTAAAAACCCTAATCAATGATTTGGGATATCATAAAGTGTGTGCTAAATGGGTTCCAAAGCAGTTAACCAGGGATCATAAGGTCCAGAGGGTGGAAGTGTGCAATGACCTTTTGACCAACTTTGAAGCCAACCCCGAGACGTTTTTGGAAAATGTCATTACAGGAGATGAGACCTGGGTATTCCTTTATAACCCAGAAACAAAGGCCCAATCAAAGCAATGGAAACACCTGAGTTCACCTAGGCCAAAAAAGTTTAAATCACAGCGATCCGTAAACAAAGTCATGGCCACATTCTTCTGGGATTGCGGAGGTGTTATTCTCATCGATTACTTGGAACAAAATCAATCAATCAACAGTGATCGATACATTATTACACTTAAGAAGCTGAAAGAAGCCATCTGCAAAAAAGGTCAACAATTTGACTGTCAAATGTCATCTTACACCACGACAATGCCAGACCTCAAACTTCGATGGCAACATCTGTGACCATTGTGAAATTGGGGTGGGCAATAATGCCACACCCACCATACACTCCTGATTTGGCCCCTTCTGACTTTCACCTGTTTGGCCCTCTCACATACTGTCTCCTTGCTCAACATTTTGAAGACATAGAGGTTGTTAAAAACGCCATACGTTCCTGGGTCAAACACCAACCACTGGAATTTTTCCAAAGTGGATTCACAGCTTGGGTTGAGAGGTGGAGAAAATGTCTGAGGGCAGATGGTGAATTTTTTGAGTAGTCATTCTGTTACTAATACCCCTTTCAGACATCTCGAGATTCCCGGGAATTTGGCCTGCCTCAACCAAATTCCCGGGAAGCCAAGTCTGTCTGAAAGGTACCTACCCGGGAACACGTTCCCGGGTAGCCGCCCCTGCAATCGACCAGGGTTTTTCCCGGGACTTAAGTCCCAGGAAATTACCCTGCCTCTGTCTGAATGGTGCTACCCGGGAATTTACTACTCCCGGGCAGCACCAAGCAGCTTTTACATGGAGTTAGCAGCGCAGAGCGTCCTATAGGACGCTCAGCGCTGCTGCTTTGAGCCGACAGCGCAGAGCATCCTATAGGACGCTCAGCGCTGCTGCTCTGAGTTGGCAGCGCAGACGTCCTATAGGACGCTCAGCGCTGCCGCTCACCACCCGTCCACACTCCCGCTGGACCACCACTACTGCCCCTATTGTGAGGGGCAATGCGAGGGGCAGGATGCTAGAAGAGGTGGCTCCGGGTCACTGGGGCGGGGGTTTCACGAGGTCACCAAGCTCGGCTCTAGCGCAGCGCCATCAACCTGGCTCCAAGAGTGGGCCTCCCCTGTCACTGCAGCCCGGGGACCCATTACAGAACTGGCTAGTCCCCCGCTCTCCCCTAGCACATCTTGGGGAACATGTCCGGATTAGGCTGTGGCGCTGACGTGTCAGAGAAGATAGTGAGAGGTTGGGAAGCTACGGCAGCAGCGTGGGATAAATGTCGGTCACACTGCAGTCTCAGTCATCTCGCTTTCTATAAGCACCTACAACACTTGGCATTATCATACATCCAGTGTGTATAAAACAGAAATACCCGGCTTGTGTCTGAAAGTGGTCTACACGGGAATTTCCCGGGTAGACTATGTATTGTGAAAGGGGGGTCTCCACCAAATACCCGGGATGTTACACAGGGGAAATTCCTGGGTCTGAGCAGGAAATTTCCCATGTCGTATGTCTGAAAGGGGTATAAGACTTCAAAGTATTCTACTGCAAATTTTCAAATCTGTATCTATAATAAAATTTGAGTTGTGAGCATTTAGGCATTACTTTTTGAACAACCCTCATAAATTTTCTTAAACACCCCTCATGTAAAGTGGGTACCTTGGTCAGATGATATTACCTGGGGAATCCCAAACCCACAGATTCCTATACTATTTTCTTGTGAAACACTAAAGATGTTGACAGACACCACTACATACTTAGGAATTCTTACCTTAGAGAGTTGGATAAGGTCATTCTGCAGGATCTGTCTCAAAAGGCTCTTCTGTAGGTTTAAGCAAACGTGCCCAAATTAACTTTTAAACACGTGGTGAAATTAGCACAGTACTTTGTAGCAAAGAGAGAAAATCCTGGGCCAAGCTAATGAGCATAATCTATTTAATCATGCACATTATTTATACAGTACATGTGTTAAACTCATAAGATAACTACCCCAAAGCCCTTGGATGTCTGCATCACAGACATCCTTTTGCCATCGTGAGACTTCCTGTGAAGAACGCACTGATTGCATAGATATTAGTGCACATTCATCAGGAATGGTAACAAGCTTTAGAGCAACAGGTTATCACATTCAAATATACAAAGGAATAGGGGAGAGAGGGAAAATGGGGTCGCAACAAAGGTATATTTTAATTAGACCTCACCCTACTAATGACAAATTACTGATATATACTATCATCTAATATTTATAGTAGGGGTGCAACTCCAGGACGTAATGGTTATCAACAGTACACAAAAAGTAGAAAAAGTAGTCCCATACGAGCGCACAGCTGTCTCGCAATATTCGTAGTCAAAACATAACTTTTATTATTCTAAATAATATCCACTGAAGTGGTATTGAAACACAGCAAAATAAAAGACAGAAATATTAAAGTGTGAAACATATAGAATGAAAAGTGATTAATACACAATAATGCCCGGTCATATATGCCTTATAATCATAGATGTTTAAATGGATGGAGGACTGTTTAGGATAATATCTATTTATGGAGCAATCTCTTTATTATTTCACTCCTTATCAGTACCTCAAATTCAAGATTAGTAATAGTATCTTAAGTCATATATTAATTCAATCTCTGCTTGTGATAAAAAGTGAATAGTTACATATGTACCTCTGTATTTATTATCCTTATTCAATGTCTATAATGATCATGCAGACACAGTACATCAGTTACTGCCTATAGTTGTATTATTCCAAAAGGACTTTTACTTCGGCTTTAATTAGCAATTGAGCTTAAACACTGATATTATATTTATATTCACATAAATCACATAATAAGTTATAACACTATACTATTAATTTCTAAGAGATCAGAATAATATAAAATATATATAAACCTGAGTATAATCTGCGTCTCATTTAACATAAAAGGAAAATATAAAAATATATATGTAACCTGATAATATCCTATTTTAACTTCTTAAAATATTTATAAAGAATTGAATATCATTAACATAGAATAACTATATGTATATGTCCTGGGATAATCCTTAATAAAGGACATGGAATATCCGGAATATGCAGGAATCTGTATTATATTTCTTTATACTCTAGATTTGAGATATATACTTATCCATTTTATATAACCTTGATTTATATTAATATACTATTTAACTTATGTGAATAATGGCTATCTACTGAGTGATACTTATAGGCATAATATTGTAAGTACAAGATCTCTATAACTTGATAATATCCTCTATAGCTATGAGAAAGAGTCTAAGATTTAACTATCTATATAGATTAACCATGTTGAATTCCCTGTTAAAAGATACAAGGGGGTAAATTTACTAAGAATCGAGTCTGGGAGAGTTTGCTTTTTTTTCAACTCGATTAGCTTCACCTAAAATCGGGTGATTTGAAGCTCCTGAGACTCGCAAATTTACAAAGAAGGGAGTTTAACTGAGAGTGAGATGGCTGATGGTGAAGCAGAACGAGATTTCTCTGCCGAGTAGCAGGTTTTGCAGGAGATTTCTCCCCCGAGTAGCAGGGTTTGCAGGACTGTTTGCAAAACTCTCCTGAGCAAGCAGCCTGCACATATCGGTGAGATATGTGTAAGCTGCTTGTGTTGTACCTGTAAAAAACAGGTTAAAAGTGTAAAAACAAAAATGACATAGGGCCCCTTCCCTAAAGCTTAACCAGCCCCAGGCTTGCCAGCCTGTCCTGGTTTCTAAAACTACGGGGAACAAAATGTGTAGGGTTCCCCTGTAATTTAGAAACCAACACCAGGCTGCAGGGCCAGTCCGGGTTTTAAATATAGGGGGGAAAAAATGCGTAGGGTCCCCCCTATATTTAGAACCAGCACCAGACCTAAAATGGCCGGGCTGTAATGCCACAGCCCGGAGTCCCTTTCACTGGGGCTTCTAGTCCAAAGCATTATCAGCCCAAGCCGGTCAGGCCAAGCCAGGGATCTCAGGGGAGGTGGGGACCCCCCAAAAAAGGGGTCCCCCCTCTCCCTTAACCACAGGCTTGGTCTGAAGCTCGGGGCTCTACCCCACACCCCTGGAGCATTGGGTATGGGAGTAATAAAGTGGGGAAATATAAGTAAACTATTATATTTTACAGTGGGACTACAGGTGCCAGCATGCTGCCCTTTGGCACTTGTGGAACTACAAGTGCCAGCAGACGGACGGCACCTGTACCCCCACTGTAAAATAAATAGTTAAAGAAAGACAAAACACACACACCGTGCCAAGTATAACTTTATTACATACACCTACCCATTCACACATACTTAGCTATACCAGATGTTTCTGTCCCCTTCTCCAGTAGAATCCGTAATGACTGGCCCTGCAAATAAGATTTCATACTCACCTATACCCTGGCACTGGTCTCCGCGGCATCCCCGGGACTTGGCAAAACAAAAAAACAACTTACCAGACGGACACAGAATCTGTATGTGTGTTGCCACACATACAGATCCCTCGCGAATGCCAGCTGACGGGACTGCACGGGCTTTGCAGTCCTGCCAGCCAATCAGCGGCCGCGCTAACTGTAGAGTGGCCGCTGATTGGCTCCGGCTGCTGACAGTTCCCACGTGGGAACTGTCAGTAGCCGGAGATAATCAGCGGCTGCTCTACAGTTAGCGGCCACTGATTGGCTGGCGGGACTGCAAAGCCCGTGCAGTCCTGTCAGCTGGCATTCACGAGGGATCTGTATGTGTGGCAACACACAGTTCCTGGGTCTGTCTGGTCAGGTAAGTTGTTTTTTTGTTTTGCCAAGTCCTGTGGATGCTGCGGAAACCAGCGCCAGGATATAGGTGAGTATGAAATTTGGTATAGGTAAGTATGTGTGAATGGGTAGGTGTGTATAATAAAGTTATACTTGGCACGGTGTGTGTGTTTTGTCTTTATTTAACTATTTATTTTACAGTGGGGGTACAGATGCCGCCCGTCTGCTGGCACTTGTAGTTCCACACTTGCCAAAGGACAGCATGCTGGCACCTGTAGACCCACAGTAAAATACAATAGTTTACTTAAATTTCCCCACTTTATTACCCTGTACCTAACACTCCAGGGGTGCGGGGAAGAGCCCCAGGCTTCAGACCAAGCCTGGGGTTAAGGGGGATCCCTTCTTTGGGGGGTTCCCACCTTCCCTGAGATCCCCGGCTTGGCCTGACCGGCTTGGACTGATAATGCTTTGGCCCCAGAGCCCCAGTGAAAGGGTCTCCGGGCTGTAGCATTACAGCCCTGCCGTTTTGGGTCTGGTGCTGGTTTTAAATATAGGGGTGACCCTACGCAATTTTTTCCCCTATATTTAAAACCAGTACTGGCCCTGCAACCTGGTGTTGGTTTCTAAATTACGGTGGAACCCTACACATTTTGTTCCCCATAATTTTAGAAACCAGGACAGGCTGACAAGCCTGGGGCTGGTTAGGCTTTTGGGGGGGGGACCCTATGTAATTTTTTCAGATATTTAAATTTATTTTATATATTTACAGGCAAAAACATACATGGATCATAGCGATCTTTGTATGTTTCTGCCATACTCTCAGATCACAGGCAGGTGTATTTTTTTCACGAGTTTTTACAGGAGAGTTTTCCCATCTCATGAGAGTTTAAAAACTCTGCTTGGTAAATTCCAGAATCCTATCTTCACCAGTGAAATATTCTCGAGTTTTGCCGATGGTGAATTGAAGAGAGTTTGCTAACTCTCCAGTACTTTCCCATAGCAAAGAAGATCTCTCTCCCAAGTTTGACATTAGTAAATTTGAGAGTGGGAAAAAATGCCCAAACTCTCCAGAGTTTGCAAACTCTCCCAAACTCTCAGCTTAGTAAATTTACCCCTAGGTATCCAGAAATTATAGGAGTTTGTATTGTGTCTCCCTAATTGCTGGTTTGAGATGTCAATCAAACCAGCGTATCTTTCTGATAGGAGGACACAGGTAGTTAAGGCTTTTCTGGGATGACACTCGGTTCTGCCCTTTTGAAAAAGCACAGGTGAAACGTGCATCAGGCGTTTAAAAGTGCCAGTCAAATATGCAGTTTTTTTAATATGTGACTGTACCTAAAACGTGTATGTGTTTGTGATAAGCTGCGGCTGTGTTAGAGTGAGCAGGACACTGCACAGCGCTGCAGAGTAAGTGCAGGAAGAATCTACCGCTCGCCGCTATTAGCTATGCTAACAGGCCCGTATGTATACGGTGATGTAAGAGGCTGTGCTAGCAATAGAGAGGAGAACTGAATACCAGTCGTGTGAGTTACGCTGACAGCCCCATATGAGCGGAGTGCTGGGAATAGGCTGTGCCAGCGCTTAATAAATAGCTACTATTAATTATAATCCACTATAAGCGTAACAATATTATCAGGCTATAAACACAATGTCCACCAGCATTAATTTGGTGTAAGAACAAGGAATAACTAGCTTTCTGAAATTGTTGTGGGATAAATGTGATTCATAATTATTATATACACCGTTTTAGAGACTGGTGAGCAAACACGTGTGGGATAATTAAATATATAATTGTTTATAGGGCTTCTTCTACTGACATGCTGCTAATTAAAGCCAAAGTAAAAGTCCTTTTGGAATAATAACTGATGTATCTGCGAGATCATTATAGACATTGAATAAGGATAATAAATACAGAGGTACATATGTAGCTATTCACTTTTTATCACAAACAGGGATTGAATTAATATATGACTTAAGATACTATTACTAATCTTGAATTTGAGGTACTGATAAGGAGTGGAATAATAAAGAGATTGCTATATAAATAAATATTATCCTAAACAGTTCTCCATCCATTTAGACATCTATGATTATAAGGCATATATGACCGGGCATTATTGTGTATTAATCACTTTTCATTTTATATGTTTCACACTTTAATATTTCTGTCTTTTATTTTGCTGTGTTTCAATACTACTTGAGCGGATATTATTTAGAATAATAAAAGTTACGTTTTGACTACGAATATTGCGAGACAGCTGTGCACTCGTATGGGACTTCTTTTTCTACTTTTTGTGTACAGGTTATCACATTCATCAGATTTATCACAGCCTGTCTCAGTGATCATGAGTAATCAGTGTCTGGGCTAGTTCACACACAATGGTTTTGTCCGTCCGGCAAAAAAAAGCTACAAGTAAATTAGGGCTCCCACACTGCACGTACACGTCACGAACATGGCACGTTCGCAGGGTTAACCACTGACTAGGATGGCTGCCGTCCACGGTTTCAGTTTCAAAAATGTAAAAGACATTGAAACACATGGCAATAACATTACACACGGCACAAAACCGTTGTGTATGAAAGGGACTGGTCCACAGGAGAAAAATCCTGATGTTTTTTTCTGTCCGGACAAAACCGTTGTGTATGAAAAGAGCTTTAATGTTTCCAATTTTGCATTTGGCCAGCTTGCATGCTTCAGTGAGTGCTCCTCTACTTCCTTGCAAAACACAGAGTTACAGAGTAAAAACAAAGTTACAGATTATTTAGTTAAAAGAAAGAGCAAGCTATCTAGTAGCTTCATGCCACGCTATTTCCCCCATCTGTGACTGTCACATTAAATGCATGAGTGCTAGTTCCCATTTTATCAGACGTGAAGCTGTAATGTGTCTTGTCTGTTGGCAAGTTAGTAGTAGTACTATACCAGAAGTGCTGCTGCGGCTACAGTCTTTGTGTGAGTACACCTGGTGCAACATTCATAACAAAACTATGTGTTTGAGATTCTGAAAAACTTTCATTAGTCTCAACTATGAGCACCAGAGGATCTGGAATAGTGTCTGCTGTTAATGCATGAAGTGGTGTTGAGTACTGCTTGCTTACCCTTTGAAGTTAAGTGCCATAAACCCAATATGAGACAGTGTCCCAGGTAGGAGACTTTGCTAGTGCTAATTTGCTTTTTGTCCCTGGGCACTTTATGTTTATTATATGCTTGAAAGACTTGCAGTGCTTGTGTGTCATGTATGGATGCTTCCTTGGATGATGAACAGAATAAAACGTCATATACAGTACATGATAAATGAGTGTGGAGTTGGGTGGAGGGTATGATATGAGTCAAATTGTTCTGGAAGGTTTGATTGAAAACACTGGGGCTATTGAAAAACACCCATGGGCCATCGGGTCCAAGTATATTGTTGCCCACTGGATATAAAGTGGCAAACAGCCGCTGACTGCATAATGGGAATTGAGAACCAAAAAAATGCTAAGTAAAAATTAAAGGCAGTGAAGGGTGAACTATTAATGACAACGCTCTTCTGCAAGAGGTCTTGAAGAAAGGTAAATGCGCCTTGTTCTGATTCTGGCTGTAAAGGGTATTATGGGAATTTGGACGGAATGAGAACTTACTGCATATGTGCAAGAAGTACAGCTGATAGACTTAGTAAATCTATTGTTCTCTTCTCATTTTCTTCGAGTACCTGCAAGAAATCTCCATTAGTACAGTTTAATTCCCATTTCCTTACGTTTTCTGCCCAGTTTTCCGATGGCAGTCATGTGTTTGCTGAAAAAGGGGTAGTGGAGACAAACCTGATTGATCTGTGTTAACTAGGAAAGGATATTCAGTTCCTTCTATTTTTATCTGAATGGGGTTCTGTCTCCACTATGCTGAGTGGCCATCTGAGTGAATCGTTAGTGATAATCATTTATAAGGGATTGCCTTACAGTCAGTAATTTTGGCCAGTCAGATTTGGGTGGAAACAGTTCTTATACTGCTCTACATCATAGTTCCCATTTGGAATTAATCTCCAGGCTTGTTACTATCCTTGCCTTGGACACCAACCTAAGGTAATTAAAGTTGCAGCATCTGCTCTACTAAAGACTGCTTTTGCAGCAGGTGGTCTGTGTATACTGGCTTGTGTATCACATACATCTTATTCAATTAGGTTACACAGCCCTGTGGATCTGTTTTGTATGAAGGACATTCTTGAGTCATTGCTTGTAACTCTACTGGTGTTCAAGGTACATGGACAGTCCACTCTGATGGTTTATTTTCTGGATTTCCAGAAAGAGGAGACACAGTCAGATTTCTCAAGGGGTTTAAGATTGTTCCTGGTTATCATTTGTCTTTCTCTGTCTCCTAGCACCTTCTGCATGTATGTTTGCCATGACAGCAAGAGTGGACATATAAAGTGGACTGGGAGACTTTTATAGCCCACTCTGAAGGTGAAGGTGGCAGGATCTCTTCCCTCCTGTCTTGTTTGCATCAGTGTAAGGTGGCTTGTACATAATTGGTGTCAACTAATGACAACACCTTTCATCAGATGATTTCAGTTCGGCAGCGGCTGTACCCAATTGATGAGGCTGGATATCACATTGTTCTGGGCTGAAACTATGTCTGTGGGGCTCTGCATGTCTTTACCTGAGGGGCTGCTATTTTGTCAAACAGGATTATAGCGGCTCATGACCCATAAATAGGCATTAATCTATACATACAAATATACAAGCTTCATTAGATTTTTCCTTTTGCAGAGATTTCTTCTACTGTCACAGTTTGTTGCTCAGTATGACATGAAATTACATCACATGCTTCCATTTTAAATGAACACTCCACTACTACACAAATCACATTCGCAATTCCAGGATCTTCTAAGGAGGATCAAGGGTAACATACAACAAAGGAAGAGGGAACATTCACTTGGGACAGCATGATAGCCAGAACTCGGCATTCCGGAAGTGGGAGTCTCTAAGATTTCAAAGGCAGATGCGAGGTCAATATTTTCTCTATTATTCTCTAGATTGCATAGCCCAGCACGGTCTGTAAGTGAAATGTCCAGTCCCTGGAAATTTCTGAGGCTCTCTCCACTTTCTCAGACACCCCACTGTCTCTATACTGTGCTTTCGATAGACAATACTCGCTGGACATCTTCAAGCAGACAAGGTGCAGAAGTTTCTACCCCACCGTTCAACCTCTTGCCAAAAATTTAAAATCCAGCAATTACAAACCAACTATGAGGGCTAATTTCCGGCCCTGTGGAGATGCCTTCAGATGCCGCTGAAGACATGAAACAACTTTTCTGGCACCACATCTGGTGTGAAGATTTATTACTGTGGATGAATGAACGGTGCGTACACACTGGGCGATTTTACTGAGCGATTGCACGATTACGACAACGTTCTATAATGGAACACTGGATTAGAAAACTGTCCCTTTAATCTTTTGAACTACAACAATTTCTTTCTCAGATACAAATTTTACTTCCTCTTTTCGAAACAATTGCTATTTACCAAGACTCATTCCGCTATATAAAGAATCCCTCGTCCCCCATTGCAGACTCATAACTGGGATTGGACATGCATGACATCCCCCACTCTACTGATCTTGTACAGACTCACCTAGAACCGGGCCTCAACTGAGCGTTCAAAACTTTGGTACTCGATGAAGAATCCCTACTGTGATCTGCTATCAGAACAGAACCGGGGCAGAACCGGGATCCCGTACCCTCACATCAAAAAATAGAATCAATGATATGACCAGCAACCATCTTCAACACCAGGACACTCAAGATTCACTAAGACTCAGTCATGTGCAGCTGTTTTGATACCAAATGCCACCTTTAAAACTCATTCACCTTTTTTTGTATTATTATCTAAATGTTAAAAGACTGTCTTTCTCTATCATTCTCTTGCTTTAAAACTATCATTTAATTTCCTAATTTTTCCATCACCAGGCTGCCATTTTCTGGGCAACAACCCAAGTGAAAGAAATAACAAACCACAGTAGCAAATGAAACAGAAAATGTAATAAATTATATATTCTTCCAAATATATGCGCTTCGGTGATACCGGTAACTACAGCAAACAACAGAATCAATCACACATCCCCTCCATTGAGAGTCTCAAAGGCAAGTAAATAAACACTACCTTGTGTTCTCTCTAAGAGAGACCCCCGAGTTGGGCCACATCCAAATATCTTTATCAGTTGCCCACTGAAGTTTGGATATGACAATACCAACTGATATGGAAATCCTTCTCACCTTCTTACATGAAAATGGCCACTCTGATATTTCAGTGCAAAGCAAGTTATTTATTAAAAGATATCTGGATTACATACATGTACATATTATATGAAGCATCTCAAAACAGAAATGCTGCATTCAACATGACATTCAGAAGTTGTTATACTCGCAATGACTTAGAACAATCACATCATCATTTTGATATCATATAAGTAAATATACATCAGTTCAGTACATCATTATCACAAGGTTCTTCATGGCTTTATGCCAGGTGCTTGCTTAAAAGTTCTAAATTTTGAAAGTAAACAAGTAAATGGTTGATTGTGATTTACTGTGGTACAGTCTGTGGTTAGAAGCTGATGTGAAGGGTACATTGTGAAACAACAATGAGAGAGTCAATATCGGCATCTGCTTTCATCTGCTTATTCTGCAAATGTAATGACTAGTTGAATCTTCATCTAGCTATTAGTCAATGACAGAGCCGTAACTACACTTTTTGGTGCCCTGTGTCAGAGAGAGCATTGGCGCCCCCCCACCCCACATTTTGTAAATAGGGACTTAAGATAGTGCACCTGTAAAAGGGCCATGGCCTCATGGGGAAGGGCCAGGGAAGAGTTAGGGGCAGCCAGGAGATGCTGGGGATAAAAGAAGTGGAAGCTACAAGTGAGAATGATAATAAACAGGAAAATTGACAGGCCCAAACAGCGCCTCCTGCCCTGCGGTGCCCTGTGCCATGGCACTGGTCGCACCACCCTAGTTACGGCCCTGGTCAATGATACCTTTTAATGTTCTTAGATACAAACATTCCTGTATACAATCCCGACTTAGAACCCCCTGTTTGTTCCACAACAATATATACTGTATGATGGTGGTTCAATAAGTAAGGTAACAAGACCTCTCACGTGTGTAGTTCCCAGGTATGGGAACTACATCCCATCCCTGGCCTTTATGCAGACACAGTTGTCCTAATTATGACCTAAACTGCGACAGGGATTTTCTTAATCCCCAAAATGGAATGAGACTCACATGTCGGCAGTTAAACTGGAATCGGTATGTAATGCCGGTGGCTGTTTAGCCGCCAAATCATATAGCGACAGCGGAAGCCCGGCAGGTCGAAATCCCAACAACTGAAGGTAAGTAACCTAAACCCTCCCCTCTCCCCCCCTAACCCTAACCCTCCCTTAGGGGTCCATAACCCTAACCTCCCCCCTAGTGCCTAACCCCAACCTCCTCCAGTTAGTGCCTAACCCTAACCCCTCTCCCCACACCCTAAACTTAACCCTCCTCAGGGGGTGCCTAACCCTAACCCCCCCTAGTAGTGCCTAACCCAGCCCCCCTTCTCCTACCCTAACCATAAACCTCCCTGGGTGTGCCTAACCCTAAGTCCCCCCAGGGGTCCCTAAACCTAAACCTGCCCCCCCCCCCATGGATAGACGCTAAGACACCCGGCATACCTTTGTTCGGTATGCCGGGTGTCGGGATTCCGTAGTGGGGCTAATGATAGGTGTCGGGATTTTGACGCCTATCTTTAGTACCATGTCGGGATGTAAGTGTCGGAATATCGGCGGCGGTTCCTTTCAAATGAGATCAAGGCAGCAAACAATAGGCCAACTCAGCTTTTCCGTACAGTGAAGATGCTTTGCAAACCAGCATGCCTGCAGCTTGATGAAACCCTCTCCCAGTCAAAATGCAATGAGTTTGCAAAATTCTTTGCAGATAAAGTATCCTCCATCCGGGCTGGAATTCCCACAATGCCATCAAAGGATTGCCAAACTACCAAGCCTGCAAAGGTAAGCCACCTGTCTCCCTGGAACAGCTCTGACATAATGGATGTAAAATACATTTCCAAAATTATCAGAATGTTGCAACCTACCACCTGTGATTTGCAGCCTGTCTCAACCAAGTTTCTCATAGGGTGTATGGACATGATTGGCCCTGTAATTGCAAAAATAGTTCAATGCTCTTTGCAAACAGGCATTTTTCCAGAACCACTAAAGGAAGCAATTGTTAGACCACGTCTTAAAAAACCTAATTTAGACCCCGACTGCATGACCAACTATAGACCAGTATCAAACCTTCCTTTTCTAGGAAAGGTCATTGAGAAAGTGGTGGCAATGCAACTGGAAACCCACCTGTCTACCCATGATATTTATGATCCATTATAGTCAGGATTAAGGAGAAGACATAGCACTGAAACAGCTCTGGTTTGTGTGCTAAATGATCTTCTGATGGCAAGAGACAGAGGTGATTGTTCAATCTTAATCCTTCTGAATCTCTCAGCAGCATTTGATACTGTGGACCGCGGGATTCTAATTGAGCGCCTGAAAAATTTCTGTGGACTGGATGGCACAGTCCTTAGCTAGTTCAAATCAGTTCTGACCGTCAGGCCACAGAGAGTTTCTTCTGGAGTAAACTCTTCATCACCAGTGCCACTTCCATGAGATGTCCCACAGGATTCTATACTATCTCCCATGCTTTTTGCAGTATACATGCTACCATTGGGTGAAATAATCTGGGCTACCACTGCTATGCAGATGATACACAACTGTACCTGTCCTTTGCTCCAGGTAAAGGCAAATGTAAAGCACTTTGAGTCCTTTAGGAGAAAAGCGCTATATAGATAAAATTATTATTATTATTATTATTATTATTATTATATCCCAGTTAAAATATGGGTGTGCTGCAAGATCATGAAAAACTTTGACAGCAATGAACTAAGTTTTATTAATATCATTTATTAATAAACTGGCACATATGCAGCAGTGTCACAGACAGAATAACACAACGAGAGTCATTTACGAGAAGTGCAGTGTAATCAGTGTATTTCATTTGTAAATGTACAGTACTGGTAATCTTCACATGACCATGTAAACCAGTTGTGTGATTGCACAAACCACAAGGATCAAAATAGAAAGCAGAAGTTGCCTTCTCCAAATCAGCTTACAAGCAAAACTTTGCTCAATATTTCAAACATATGAGTGTTGATTTTTGTTATACAACATATCCAATTATCAGGGCCGGCTCCAGGTGGAGTAGCGCACTGTGCCATTATTGTTTGGCACCCTCAGCCCCGCAGCGTGGCCAAAAAGGGTGTGCCCTTATGGCATGTCTCCCATTTTATATCATGCTAAGGGCGAGCATAGCACTCTGTCAGCAGCTGGGCAGCCCTAGTCGTCACCCTGCACTGAATGGACTCAGCGCGCATGCATGTGGCATCCTTTCAGCTTCACCGGTACTGCTGCTCCCTGCTTAGCAAAGCAGAGCTGCGGCGGTGCGTGTCCCCAACCTCCCTACCACCCACGGCACACTTCGGCCCGCAGGTGGAAGAGCGGGACAGCGCCCGACAAACAGTTGGAAGGACTGCGCCTCTATGGGGTGGCGCCCTTTTTCAACTGCACTGGTCAAACACTGCCAGTTATGCTGAAAAGCTTTATCAACATTCTAAGTCACGTTGTACGTTGTCCTCTTTTAACATATTATTGCATCAGGGCCAGCTGCACTGAAGGGGCCCACAGCAGGCAGCATTATATTAAGTCACCCTCTCTCTATCCACAGCCTGTCCCTGTCACCCTCTGCCTCTCCTCATCACCCTCTGCTTCTCCCCATAACCCTTTGTCTTTTTCCCATCACCCTCTGCCTCTCCCTAACACCCTCTACCTCTTTTCCTGTTACCCTCTGCCTCTTCCTGTCACCCTCTGCCTCTCCCTGTCACCCTCTGCCTCTCCCCATTACCCACACTTTCTCCCCATCACCCACTCCTCATCACCCTTTGCCTCTCCCTGTCACCCACTGCCTCTCCCTGTCACCCTCTCGCTGTCACCCACTGCCTCTCCCTGTCACCCTCTCGCTGTCACCCACTGCCCATCACCCACTCCTCATCACCCTCTGCCTCTCCCTGACACCCACTGCCTCTCCCTGTCACCCTCTCGCTGTCACCCACTGCCCATCACCCACTCCTCATAACCCTGTGCCTCTCCCTGACACCCAGTCCCTGTTATCCTTTGTCTCCATCTCCATTTAACCCTCTGCTTCTCTGTGTCACCCACTGTCATCACCCTCTGCCCATCACCCACTGCCTTTCATCCGCAACCTCCTCCTTCATCCTCTGCCTCTCCCTGTCACCCACTGCCTCTCCCCGTCACCCTCTCCCTGTCACCATCTCCCCGTCCTGTGCCTCTCATTGTTACCTGCTGCATCTCCCTGTTATCCTATTCTTCTCATGGTCACCCAATGCCTCTCCCCGTCACCATCTCGCCATCACCCTCAACCTGTCACCCACTGCCTCGTCCTATCAACCACAGCCTCTCCCCATTACCAACAGCCTCTCCCCATCACCCTCAGCCTCTCCTCATCACGCAGTGCCTCTCTTTGTCACCCTCTCCTTGTCACCCTCTGCCTCTCCATGTCACCTGCAGTCTCTTCCTGCCACCCACTGCCTCTCCTTTTCATCCTCTCCCTGTCACCCTCTGCCTCTCTCCCTCACTCACTGCATATTAAGCACTTGGGGTGGGGTGCAAGAGAACAATGATGTGCGGTGTGGTCAATAGCTGGGGAGGCACTGGCTGATTAACCTCCCTCCCTGTATATATAGAAAAAAAACAATAAAAAAACAGCGTAGGGTTCCCCTTATTTGACAGTAACCAGCACCAGGCTGAACCAGCCAAAGCAGGGGGAACACTCAGTGTGGGGTCCCCCTGCCATCATATTAACCACCCCCAAGCTAGTCAGCCCAGTGCTGGAATTGCTCAGAAAGTGGGGATCCCAAAAAGATTAAAATTGGGTTCCCACCTTCCGAGCAATATGCCCCGCACCCCTGGTGGCGGTGGATGCGGTGGATGCAGGTTTCATGGTATAATAATATTGTTCTTTAAAGGCGGCCTAAAGGTCCCAGAAAGCCTGCCCCAGTATGCCGGCACTTGGAGAACCACAAGTGCCTATATGCCTGGACATTAAGGGCCCACTGGCACCTGTAGTCCGCCTGTAAAGATATATAAAAAAAAATACAAGAGACTTGATTGTTTGATAAAAGTTTTTTATACAGCATCGTCACCTGGGGGGCGGCGGCCTTTAAGCTCTTTTACATGGCCGCCGCCTCTCCAGGACCTCCGACGTCTTCTATCTTCAGGAGCTCTTGCATGCTCCTTCCCCGCCGGCGGACTGCCAGCCGCTGCCTCGCGCTGGCTTCTATAAGCCAGCCCGGGGGGTGGGGCGTTGACGATGCCAGCCATGATTGGCTCGTGGCTGCCGTCTTGGTTTTCAAAAATGGCTCTGCGGCGCCATTTTTTGAAATAGGTAATGGCTGAGAGGCACTGAATCCTCCAGGATCCAGGTCTGCAGCCACAATATAAACCAAGTCCGCCGCCACCGCCAATGACCACTGCTGCAGCCGCAGATGCCCCTGCCGCCGATGCCTGCTATCACCAATGCCTCATTACCCGCAATGCCACTGCCCGCTACCGCCGATGCCTGCCATCACCAATGCCCCGCTACTGCCACCCTCGCCCCGACTTTGCTCAATGCCTCCACCTGTGTTGCCGGGCAACATCGGTATTGCCCGTTACTGCCGCCCTCACCTCACCAATGCCCCCTACCATTATCGCCGCCGCTATTGTTGTCCGCTCCCATGCCTGCTCTGCAGACACTCCCCCACAGAGTATCAGTACAGCACTGACAGTGACAGCCGGATACAGTCACTGTCATCTGATGCTCAGTGCCCAATCACATCTGTTTCAGTGACAGGGGCGTGCTTTGATGTGGGCTGAAAGCACGTCCCTGTCACTGAGGCATTTCTATAGGTGCCGCATCTCCTGCTATAATAGCAGGAGAGTAGCAAATGCAGGGGGGGGTTCCAGTTGCGTGGAAACTCTGTCGTCGTCCCCCCCCCCGGCTCACACCATGACCACAATACCAGTCAGGGTGCAGAAGGGGGTGAGGTTATACTAAATCACACTCGACATCATACCCTTTCAATCTGCCATGAAATCATTTATCAAATATTTCAAGAGAATTTCCATTGTTGTGCCGCCCTCGCTCCGACTTTGCCCAATACCGATGCCTCCACCAGTGTTGCTGGGCAGCATCGGTATTGCCCATTAGGGAAATATTCATTATATGATCATATTTACAAGCAGCAACTTTGCTCAAAACAGAACAAAACCAATTTGTTCATGACTGTTAGGCCTCAATGTGTGCTATGTGTGCCTACTCTCCCGGGACTCTCAGGTGCCGCTCCCGGCACCCTGCAAGAGTATGTAAATCCCCCGGAATGTCGGATGGCCCCCCGTGACCCCCCCGCAATCACTGCAAAAGGGGGCGGTCCAGGGACGCGATGACGCAAATTGCGCTGAATTGCATCATCGTAGCCCCGCCCCCTGCTTTATAATGTCGGTAATATCGACATTATAAAGTGGGGATGGGGCCGCGATGATGCGATCATGTCAGCACGCCCCCGCTCCGCCTGCCTAAACCACCCCCACCTGCCCTGTTGCACCGACCTGGCAGCCCCCTGGCCAGATGTCGGTAAGCAGTGCTCGAAGTGAGCCGGTATATAACGGTATGGTATACCGGCACTTCCAGCACTGACCCGCCCACCGCCGAGAGGCATATGGATAAGGCGTTGATGTAGCCTTCTTCATATGCCGGGCACCTGCTTGGCTTGTGTTACCAGCAGGTGCCCAGCGACTCCTTCCCTGCAGCCGGAGGACGGAGCTCACTCCTGAGCTCCGCCTCCCGGCTCCTGCAGTGCGTGATGGGGAGAGACATCATGACGTCTCTCCCTCTCCCAAAGTGCAGAGCAAGGAGCTAGCGGACGGCGGCAAGCACCGGAGAGGGGCTTCACGTAAGTATGTTTTTATGTGTGTTTGTCTGTGTGTTTATGTGTAAGGGGGCTCTACTTCAAGGGGAACTACTACTATTGGCACTACTCCAAGGGTCACTACTACTACTATGGGCACTACTTCAAGGGGCACTCCTGCTACTACTATGGGCACTACTTCAAGGGGCACTACTGCTACTGTGGGCGCTCCTACAAGGGGCACTACTTTTACTGTGGGCACTACCAGTACTATGGGCACTACTACAAAGGGTCACTACTACAAGGGGCACTAATATGGGCACTATTACTCTGGGTACTACTGCAAGGGGCACTACTACTATATACTGTGGGCACTAATACAAGGGGCACTATTATTGTGGCCAATGTATTGGGGGCACTGTTACTCTTGTGGGCAATGAATAGGGGGCACTACTGCAAGGGGCACTACTACTGTGGGCAATGTATAGGGGCACTATTACAAGGGGCACTACTACTGTTCGCAATTTATAGTGGGCACTATTAGTATTGTGGGCAATGTATAGTGGCACTACTACTATGGGCATTGTATAGAGAGCACTATTACTGTGTGCATTGTATAGGGGGCACTACTACCAGGGGCGCTGCATAGGGGCACTACTACTGTGTACATTGTGTAAGGGCACTACTACTGTGGGGCAATGTATAGGGGTCACTACTATAAGGAGCACTACTACTGTGGGCATTGTATAAAGAGCACTACTACTGTGGGCACTGCATAGGGGGCATTGTATAAGGGCACAACTGTGGGCATTGTATAAGGGCACAACTACTGTGGGCATTGCATAAAGGGCACTACTACTGTGGGCATTACATAGGGGGCACTTCTATTGTGTGGCATAATGTGTATAACGGGTACTACGGTGTGGTACACTATACTACTGAAAAAGAGTGCGTCGTAAGGACACGCACCCTTTTCCGGTGCATGTGGGCATTCGGTGCGCACATAAGTGCAACCTTAGATTTTCCATACCCCCACTATAAAATTCCCACTTCGACCACTGTCGATAAGTATGGTGAAGTAGCTCCTTTTATTGGATAGGGTGTAATATAGAGTATAGCTAGAGCAGAATAAAGTGAAACTGAAGGAAGACTCCAGACAAACTAAACACAATTTTAACAGCTGACGTACTCCTATTATACTGAGGCCAGTGAATGAAATGAAATTTCCCATCCAAGCATCACTCAGTTTTGCCTTCATCTGTTCTGGGTGGGGTTCTGGAATTTCTGAGATATACTGTTAATCTCTGTGGAGTTATAGTGTAGTGAGTGCTGGACTGAGAGCCTGGAATCAGACGGGATGAAATGAACAGATGACTTTACTATTTATAATCACTTTAGTTAGTGATATATAGAAGTACAAATGGCTGTTAAAGTTACCACAGGTGGGACCCTGCTAACATGTTTAAAGTTGTGATAAATTGAAGGAAAGAATTTCAATAACATAGTGGCCAAGATATTACAATAATTTCCAGGCACTTTCTTCTACATGATCAGGTGCATACATTCCACATGGATGAATTGTGTGTTCTAAAATCTCCAACCTGATATAAAGTATTTACTGATCTTGGCTATATAACTAAGTAGTAACATAGAAAAGTTACAATATATATAGTGCAAACTTACTGCATCCAGTCCACACAATGAGAGCTGTTGCACTCAGGGCCGTAACTAGGGTAGTGCAGCCGGTGCCATGGCACAGGGCACTGCAGGTCAGGGGGCGCTGTTTGGGCCTGTCAATTTTCTGTTTATTATCATTCTCACTTGTAGCTTCCTCTTATTTCATCCCCAGCATCTCCTGGCCTCTCCTATCTCTTCCCTGGCCCTTCCCCATGAGGCCATTCCTCTTTTTTGGGTGCGTTATGTCCCTTTGAAAAATGAAGGGGGGCGCCAATGCTCTTTCTGGCACAGGGCACCAAAAAGTCTAGTTATGGCTCTGGTTGAAATTGTATAGTGGTCAGTATTGAAAAAATAGGGACCAATCTCTGACACTGTCCCTGGAGTTTATGGACATCTAAAAACTTTGGGCCTGATTTATTACCGATTACAACTGCGATTACGCATGCAATCATCCGATTGTTGCTTTCTGTGCATGCGCAAAGACTCCACTGTGATTGGGACTGCAATCGCAGTGCCTAAACAGACCCATCGCAGAGTGATTGACAGGAAACACCGTTTGGAGGTGGTGACGGGGAGGTGGTTTGCGAAATGCAGGCGTGCTAGTATGTTTGAACTCCGTTACAAGGGCGTGCATAAATTATCCATTGCGATGCCATACGCAGCTTGGGCTTTCACTGCATGCAATGAAGTTAGCAATATCTGTGTAAGGTCAGACCTCGTGCAAGTGTGCGTGAGGCTGCGATGGTACTCGATGTTACTGATGGTTTCGCAGGCTTGCTAAGTATTATGGATGTGTGTAAGGTAAAGGGGACATCCTTATGTTAGGTTGCGTATGGCATTGCGATTGAAGTCATTAGCATATCTTCGCAATGAGTCTGAGTGCATAATCGCTATTTTGACCGCAATAGCGATCCTTGCTGAATAAGGCCCTTTGTCATTACTTTTGATTACTCATTGAGGTTGTGGGCCTCACCTACTTGGCATTATGGTATATAAGCACATGTGGGGGACTCTGAGGCATATATAGGGAGCTCTGAGGTTTATATAGGGGCATGATTATTACTGCCTCACAGAACTGAGGTTGTGGGAATATGCGCTAAATAAATAACTGCTATTAAGAAATAAATACATAAATGAGGGGGCTCCGAGGCATATATAGAGGCAGGGGCAGTTTAGAGAAGAGGGTTCCGTGTACACCCTTTGTGCGGGCTCCCTCCTCTCCGTCAGTGCAGTATACTCTGGCTTTGTGACAGAAGCTACTGCGCATGCACAGGTCTCTAGGAACATGGTGCCTGTGCTATGTTCCTGGAGACTTCTCTATTGTGCATGCGCAAATCTCTGGGAATCTGGGAAAATGGCCACCATGCCCTCTTCCCAGTGATTTCTGTCTCTAGTGCTGGTCAGCGTGGGACTCCAGAGAGGTAACTGGACCCAGGGACTCATGTGCACTGCACACTCTGCACCAATTATAGATGTGCCAATGTTTAGGGGCATAAAGGGACTCTGAGGCAATATAAAGCGGCATGAGGAGACTCTGGGTTGGCTGAAAGAGATTAGAAATGATTACATCACATATTGAGCGCAGACTTTATTTTGGATGTATACTCCAATCATGTGCTGGAGAATTGTCTTTACTGTATATGTGCTTTTTAGGATTGCCAGATTCCAGACGCTACTCTTTTATAAGAAGCATTTGACAATATATTTATACTCTTTATTATTATAAGTGTTGCTATCTGGAACTGAAGAAGTGTTGCAATTTATAATTGAAGCTTATATTGATATTAGTGCTACATATACAGTTCTGAAGCTTGATGTTTCATTCAGAATTTATATGCACTAGATTTTATTATCATTATTTTATGTTTTTATGTTTTCTTTATTTTTTATTATTAATGATTAATAAATTGTGGCTATGATTTAGTAGATTTGTGGTCTACTTGCATTTATTCACCAGCGCGTTCTTACGCTAATACATTTTTGGTTTTTAGTGGGGTTCGCAAATTTTCCCTTTTATGAGAATAGCTGCAGATGGAAAAATAAACGATTATATTGGATATTCAGTTTTGGCTAGCACTGGGTATATTTTATATCTTTATTTTGCATTCCGATATTTTGACCAAATCAAAATGTCGACATACTGTAACCTGCAGTCAAAATGTAGGCAGGTGTACATGGTTTGCTTGTCATTTATTTAGCACAACTAAGCAGGGGATTAGTGCTACCATGCTTGTCATTTATTTAGCACTACTATAAAGAGCATTAGCAGCAATTAATGTATGTTGCTGTGGAACTACACGTGTCAGCATGCCCTGCCACAGTTTTAACAAGCCCCAACAGTAGCACCGCTGTGATGGGGTTTAGCGGCCCCGGCAATTAATGTATTCTGCTGTGGAACTACACATGCCAGCATACCATGCAACAGCTTCAGCAGGCCCTAACAGCAAATCTGTGGCAGGGACTGCTGGTCTGTGTGGTTCCACAGCAGCTCGCGGTGGGACACTGGCCCTCATTCAGAGGCGGTCGCAAGAAGCGAGCGCTCGCTCTCTGAATGAGGGCGGCCGCTTGAATTTTCAAGTGGGGCCTCCTGGTCGCTAGCTAAGCTGTGGGTTACCACCCACAGCTTTAGCGACCGACCAGGTTGATGGTTGCAATGGTCAAGACCATCGCGACCATTGGGGCTTGCGACGAGACCCTAAGGTTGGGTCTCGGCAATCGCAAGCCCCAGGGAGCTTCCTGCTCTAATCGAGCAGGAAACTCCCCACTGACATCACTGCTGATGTCAGTGCGGCCGCCCACAAATCTAGACGCCTGTCGTTTTACCGACGCCGGGAGACCGGCGCCCGGCGCGAAGGGGTGCCGGGCGTGGACAGCCCCGGGGGGGTGGGGTTAAGTTTAGGGCTCCCAGGGGGGGACTTAGGGTTAGGCACCCCCTCGGGAGGTTAGGGTTAGGCTAGGGGGAGGGAGAGTTAGGGTTAGGCACCCCCGGGGGGGACTTAGAGTTAGGCACCCCCTCATGGGACTTAGGTTTAGGTGGCAGGGAAGGGGGGGTTAGGTCTAGGCACTTAGAGGGGATTAGGTTTAGGCACTGGGGGGAAGGTTAGGGTTAGGCACCCCTAAGGGAGGGTTAGGGTTACGGGAGGGAATTAGTTTAGTCTATACTTACCTTAGGGACGATCAGGATTTTCAACCATGTTGGGCAGCCGCTGTCGGGATTCCAACCGCCGGTACAGATTCCATCCACTTATTGGGATTACTCTATATTGCTCAGAACCTTTAGTTTAATTTTATTATGAATAATAAATGTTACATTTTATCTTAACTAACATTGCCATATATGTAACACACATACAGGCCTTCTGTCTTTTTACCCTGTCGAAGAATGGAAAGAAAACTTAAATCACAGCTACAGGGAAAGCTGTTTATTATAAGAATTTTCCTTGCAATGACAAATTCTATAGCTAGCAAACACAATCTTGACCCACATACATCATCACATCATACATTCATCACATCAAATGCAGAAATTCAAAATCCAGACAAATACATTACTCCATATTCAGGTTATAGACTAATGTCATTGACCAAAATGGACACTAAAATGTTTGCAAAATTACTTGCAAAATTTTATATCACAATTAATCCACAAAGATGAAGTACTGTAGGTTGTGTCTGTCCTGTGATGTGGGGCAAAAGAGAGTACTACCAATTTATTAATGGAATACATTAAGCAAGAAACCCCACACATTCCATGTTAGTCCTTTTGGTCAACGTGGAGACGAGGCTACACACACATATTGGTAGGTTAGTTGGATGCTGATAAAACATTAACCCATGTGCGTGCGTGTTAGGGAATTTACTCTTTAAGCTCCAATGGTGCAGGGACTTATGTGAATGACAAATGTTCTCTCTACAGGTGTGAGGATATATTATTAGTAATAGGCAGATACAGACTCTATGAAAGGGATACTACAGAATGACAACTTTTGTCTTGTGTTCATCAACAGGGTGATAGCACATCATGTCTGCACGGATCGCCAACAGCATAAATATGTATTCATTGTACCCTATTTACCAAGGATGTCCCTTTATGGACATGCCAAGGATGCACCTTTATGTACATATCAAGGATGCCCCTTTATCTACATGCTAAGGATGCCCCTTTATATACATGCCAAGGATGCCCCATTATCTACAGTACATGCCAAGGATGCCCCTTTATCTACATGCCAAGGATGCCATTTTATGTACATGCCAAGGATTCCCCTTTATCTACATGCCAAGGATGCCCCTTTATCTACATGCCAAGGATGTCCCTTTATCTACTTATCAGCCATAAGAAAAAATTATGATGAGGAAGATAAAATGGAAAACCGCACTCTGTACCTGTGGCTTAACAGGGCAATATTGCCCCCCTGGACGGACTGGCCCCACGCACATGTGATGTCATAAAGTGTGAGACCCAGGACCAGGAAACTGGAAGCTGGGTGCATTCTAAGGATGTGCCAAGCATCTTTTAGACAGATGTCCATGCTGCTGGGAGACTTTCCATGCACCCTGCAAGCCAAATGGGCAACGGCACTGCTCGCAAAGCTCTTTATTATGTCCCACCTATGTACAGACCAACTTCTCTTAGGGTTCTATTTACTAACCTTTGTTAGGAGATAAAGTGAACGGAGATAAGGTGCCAGCCAATCAGCTCCTGTCATTTTTCAAACGCAGCCAGTGACATGGCAGTTAGGAGCTGATTGGCTGGTACCTTAATTCCATTCACTTTATCTCCTAACAAAGCTTAGTCAGGTGCATAAATATTGGGACATTGACAGAATTTTCATATTTTGGCCTCTATTCACCACCACAATGGCTTTGAAATGAAACAAACAAGATGTGCTTTAACTGCAGACTTTCAGATTTAATTTGAGGGTAATTACATCCAAATCAGGTGAACGTTATAGGAATTACAACGGTTTCTATATGTGCCTCCCACTTTTTAAGGGGCCAAAAGTAATGGGACTATCAACTCAAAAGCTATTTCATGGACACGTATGGGCTATTCCTTCGTTATTTCATTATCAATTAAGCAGGTAAAAGGTCTGGAGTTGATTCTAGGTGTGACATTTGCATTTGGAATCAGTTGCTGTCGACTCTCAATATGAGATCCAAAGAGCTGTCACTATCAGTGAAGCAAGCCATCGTTAGGCTGAAAAATCAAAACAAACCCTTCAGAGAGATAGCAAAAACATTAGGTGTGGCCAAATCAACTATTTGGAACATTCTTAAAAAGAAAGAATGCACCGGAGAGCTCAGCAACACCAAAAGACCCGGAAGACCACGGAAAACAACTGTGGTGGATGACAGAAGAATTATTTCCCTAGTGAAGAAAAACCCCTTCACAACAGTTGGCCAAATCAAGAACACTCTCAAGGAGGTAGGTGTATATGTGTCAAAGTCAACAATCAAGAGAAGACATAGGCAAACGCAGGGGGGGGTTTCGTCTGCCTGGAAACCCCCCTCCCCAGCACATACCATGACCACAGTAGAAATAGTAATATAATAGAATTTTACTAGTTCTACATGTACTTCTCAGTATCACAAATTAAATAATTGGCACCACATGTGGATCTTTTAACATGTATCAGCCAGTAATAAATAACCTGTGCACCAACTAGGAGATTTGGAAAACATGCACTGTTAGGGATGCACTGCTATAGAGCCCAATATCTACATATATGTCCACATATATGCTAGGTTCTTCTGCTGCTCCTCCAGGCTCCCGGACTTGCTCCAATGCTCTGGAATGGTGCTCACATCTAAAATAAAAACATTCAGCTCAGGCAGGATGGCTTACTGCTGCATCAAATGACTTACTAGGATCCTGTATATGCTGGAATTATGACACACACTACACATTGTATGACGCATATTATAGCTGGATAAGTACTAATTCTGCCCTCTTCATGGACTGGCCACACTCGCTCTAAAATCAACCACTTGGAAAAACCCCTCTAGAAATCCTGCGTTTGCCACTGGAAGACTTCACAAGAGTGAATATAGAGGGTTCACCACAAGATGTAAACCATTGGTGAGCCACAAAAACAGGAAGACCAGATTAGAGTTTGCCAAACAACATCTAAAAAAGCCATTACAGTTCTGGAACAACATCCTATGGACAGATGAGACAAAGATCAACTTGTACCAGAGTGATGGGAAGAGAAGAGTATGGAGAAGGAAAGGAACTGCTCATGATCCAAAACATACCACCTCATCAGTGAAGCATGGTGGTGGTAGTGTCATGGCGTGGGCATGTATGGCTGCCAATGGAACATATTCAGTCAAATGCTTCAGAACTCATTGGACGGCGCTTCACAGTGCAGATGGACAATGACCCGAAGCATACTGCAAAAGCAACCAAAGAGTTTTTTAAGGCTAAAAAGTGGAGTTATGCAATGGCCAAGTCAATCCCCTAACCTGAATCCGATTGAGCATGCATTTCATTTGATGAAGACAAAATTGAAGGGAAAATGCCCCAAGAACAAGCAGGAACTGAAGACATTTGCAGTAAAGGCCTGGCAGAGCATCACCAGGGATGAAACCCAGCGTCTGGTGATATCTATGCGTTCCAGACTTCAGGCTGTAATTGCCTGCAAAGGATTTGCAACAAAGTATTAAAAAGTGAAAGTTAGATATAGGATTGTTTAGTTTGTCCCATTTCTTTTGGCCCCTTAAAAAGTGGGAGGCACATATAGAAACCGTTGTAATTCCTACACCGTTCACCTGATTTGGATGTAATTACCCTCAAATTAAATCTGAAAGTCGGCAGTTAAAGCACATCTTGTTTGTTTAATTTCAAAGCCATTGCGGTGGTGAATAGAGGCCAAAATATGAAAATTCTGTCAATGTCCCAATATTTATGCACCTGACGGTAAATATAACTCCCAATTTAGGTATAACACACATGATTTGAGAGTATTGTCCCACCAGTATGACAAGATCTTTGGGCCTTTTTCAGTATGGATCGCAATTGCGAATGCAGCTTCGTAATCGCATGCAATGCATATGTGAAAATATGCTGATGCCTGCAACAGCGCAGCCAGCATAGAGACGCCCACTACTACTTTCTCACATCCGTATTACCTTGCAGTCCTGCATATACATTGGTACCATCGAAGCACATCGGCCCATCACGCACCATTACACCAGGTCTGACCCGTCGCAGAAACTGAAAGTCACTTCGCACACAGTGAGTACTAAAGCTGCGTATGCAATCGCAGTGGCTAATTTATGCACGCCCATGTAATGGCGTTCATACGGACAAACATGCCTGTGTTTCTACACCCACTCTCCCGTCACCACCCCCAACGCTCACGGCCTGTCACTCACTCTGCGATGGATTCCAATATGCGTGCATTATCGCAGTGCGATTGCAGCGCACACACAGTGCGGTATATACACATGCACAGTACTGAGCAATCGTCCGATCTGCGTACGAAGTTGCAAATGCGTACGCTGCTGATCAGGCCCTCTGTCCCAACATCTGAGAATATTGGGAGTTATGTCCCATTAACTATGGGAATGCAAGAGTCTTTTTAGGGGTGAAAAGAGTGAATGGGGGCTGGTTAGGATCCCTGAAGCATTAGGTATTGCTTGTCCCATCCTTTCCTTTCACTTTCCCCTTTTGGTAGACCCATTCCCTTTTTATATGTACTGGTACAGTACTGGGAAACACACACTGCATTAAAATTAAAATTTTTCCCATTATAACATATCTGAATAAAATACATTTATCAAAGTTTACAAAGAACGCACATTATGTATTACAATGATTCACTTGTATTTTATGGTATATCAGACTGTACAGGAAAACACTTTGCTGAGTGATAATGCTAATTATTCTGGATAAAATATCATTCAGTATTATTATTTCATTCATACCCATAATAGGGGACTAGTGAGTAACAGAACTGTTTATAGTTTGAAATCTGGCATAAATTCATAATGGAATAATTAACAAAATTCACAATGACAGTCATTTATAAAGGGCCAATATCTTTCTATGCAAACAGGAATGAATTTGTGTCACATTGTTGATTTATGAGACAAAGCTGCAGCACTTCGCTGTGTAACAGGGGACTGACAATCTCCTATGTAGAGGAAGCCATCTTTTCAAAAGCATCCATTTTTCTAAATATTTTCTGTGTTGGATGTGAATATGAAGTAAGAAATCACATACAGTACAGAATTACTGGGTGATGAAAATAAAGTCTTGGAATTAGGGCAATAAAGTTGCAGGTTCGGCACTTAATATAATGTGAGGATTCCAGCACTGTGTTTAGAAATTATAGGAACCCAACCTAATGGTTGTCTTTTCAGTAGTACAATGTCAATATATACTGTGGTACAGCCACATAATCTGTGATGTGATTGTGGGATCCTACCGAACAAGTTTCAAAAGTGGTGTGACCACACCTATCTGATGCCCAGAGGATACGGCCCGGGTAGGGCTGTGGCAGCCAAACCAAGCAAGGAGGCCTGTAGAGGCCAGGTGCTAGTGGGCCATAGCTGCAAGCAGCAGACAGGACTCTTTGACTTTGCATGAGGTTGTGCACAGACTAGCTGCCCATGATAGTTAGGGCTAAAGAAGTGAGGTCGTGCCCTGAATGGGGGCTAGGCTGTTTTTTTTTTAATTATTATTGCTTGTTTATGCTGACAGCAGTAAAGCATTATTTATTTGTGTAAAAAACCCGGACAAGATGTGTGGTGACCAGGGCTGGTGCTAGATTTCTCGGCACTCAGTGCCGTATCAGGGCGGCGGTGTGTCCTGTGCTGCAATGTCGCCACTGCTCTCCCCCTCCGCCCCTTGCTTCCTCCGCTCCCTCCCTTGAGCTCATACCAATAATGCTAGGGGGTTGGTGGTGGGCATAGTTCTTCCAGAGCCAGCCACGTTGTGAACCTATTGGAGTTTGCACTGTGCAGCCTCACCAGTCATCTTACATCCCTGGCGCCCTTGTGCAGCCGCACAGATGGAACATGCCTCGAATTGGACCTGGTGGTGACCCTTATTTGAGCACCCAAATACTGCAACACTGACCACTCTACTGAGCAAAATACCCCAGAACGTCACGATACATATTGACAAGGTCAATGTATATAGAAAATAATAGTGTTGTTAACAGCATTAGTAAATGTACTGTGTGTCAAGATTGCGCTGTTATACAGAATAACACAGTTATAAATATTTCTGAAAATAAGTTGTCCTTTCTTCATAATATAATAAATAATGGAGAGTACACATTTATTGTTATAACTAAGTTGAGCTTAATGTTTTTTTACAACATAATTATATTCTTTAGAGTAATTGTGTAATATGAAACTTGTTGTTCCCTTATGTGTACCGTGCATTACAAATAGTGTACACAGAAGGGTCAATTTAATTATGAGCAAAGGGGTGATTTGCTGCTGAAATGGCGTGGAAAGGCTGCCAATAGCCTCAAAACTTGCCCCCCCTCGCTGCCCGATCTTGCCCCAGACTCATGGATTTTTGTATGCAGTCCTATGGGGCTGCAAATAAAAATCTGCAAGTACAGTGTTGCCATAAGTACGGCATATAGCCACACTTACCTGTGCTGCGACTTATCGCGCCTCATTGAATTGACAGCAGAAAATATTATACAAGAGATGTAGCACTCATTTACAGTATATCATAGGTAAGCTCTAGTTATGTTGTACATGATGTGTAACATAAGTATTTCCCTATTAAATATTTTATAGACTATACTTGTACATAACTATAAACTTCCTTAATTAGATATTTTGGTCATTCATTATTAAAATATATCCGGCAGTATTACACTGCTTAAAACTCATCATTAGAGATGAACAATTTGCTGCAAATTTAATGTAAAGTTAGATTGGTGGCTCAACCTTCCTGTTACACTATTGGTGTGTCATCCCCCCCATACAGTGCAATGTAATGAATGTAATGAAATGAATATATAAGTCCTCTCGTCCTTCCTTTTCCCCCTATCCATCTTCCCTTTCCCCCAAAATTGAAAAACAGATCCTATACTAACAGCCCTTGGGTTCCTTACACCAATTGTCTTATTATTGTGTTGTATACTTCTTTGGTTGTATTGCATATTACGATATTGTTTGTGGCCTTAACCGCACATTTATTTGTGTATGTGGTATCTATGCATTATTGATAAAAATATTGTTCATTATAAAATAATGAAAAATAAATATATGAATCATTTTAGAACAGGCAGCAATCCAGACCCATCTATAGACAGTCTGACGTTGTTTCCAGTATAACAGAGACCCTCAGATGTTATCTAGAGGCTCTTTTTTTACTTTTAAAAACATGAACTTCATCAAGTTATTGCACAACTTATTTTTAAAATGAGTGATCCCTCTTTTTTATTGCATATGACTAAACTTAAAAGGCACATGGAAATGAATCAGTGTTATCACATCATTGTGACATTCCCAAACATACAATTGGCAACTTTTGTAAAAATCACTAAGACACCCAAACAAACTTGGGCGTGATGTTGTAAATATAACAAAAACACATTATTAAGGCTAAAATACATTGAATCCCCCAGTCACAAGAGAAGAGAAATCTGTTGCATGAGCTAAAACTAAATAAAAATAAAAAACAAAGCACTTTACAGCCATCTTGCGCGCTTTATGTGATAATGCACTTTTTCCCATTTATTTTTTAAACATTGTTTTTATTTTTATTTTAAAATACAGAGAACCCCATATTTTGGGATTCATGTGATGGAAGGCAACAGAACTGGGGGAGATTGAGTGAATTAGATTGCAAACAAGTTAATTGCACGTGTGAAACAGAATACACATAAATAAAAAATAAATACATAGCATGTACATAATGGCTAAAATGTAAATACTGTGCATCACATACAGCCCCATGCTCAGTATAACAGCTGAATGATTCTAATGGTGCTTCTATTAGCAGTTTCAGCTCATGAAGCCACATGTTACTATGCTGAGAGACACTGAAGTGGTAAAAATAGTCAGATCACAAACCTCCCACTTATTTCTGCTACAGTGATCTGATCTGAGCAGATTAAATTAAGTTAAACATTTTCTCATCCAATTAATGAGGCCATTTAGCAGAGCCGTAACTAGACTGTTTGGTGCCCTGTGCCAGTGAGAGCATTGGCGCCCCCCCCCCTCATGTTTTAAATAGGGACATAAGAATTTGCACCTGAAAAAGGGCCATGGCCTTATGGGAAGGGCCTGGGGAAGAGATGGGGAGGCCAGGAGATGCTGGGGATAAAAGGAGAGGAAGCTACAAGTGAGAATTATAATAAACAGGAAAACTGACAGGCCCAAACAGCGCGCCCTGCCCTGCGGTGCCCTGTGCCATGGCACTGGTCGCACCACCCTAGTTACGTCCCTGCCATTTAGGGTAATAGATATAAATGCTGGGAAGTCTGGAATTTCTACCAGGTGAAGCCGGGCATGTTGGAATTTCTATATTATTCACCCAACTGAGTAATATTAGACTACAAGGACCATTATCCTCAAATAGACACGAATTGGTAAATTAATTACAGATTATTCCAAAGCTGTTGGCAGTCTTAATCCAATTTGAATTCAGACTACCGCGTTTCCCCGATAATAAGACCTACCCCGAAAATAAGCCCTACCCGTACTTTTGAAACCAGGTCCAAAATAAGCCCTTACCCGAAAATAAGCCCTACCTAAATCCCCATTTTGTCCAGTCCTGCACTAAAATGCCCCCAGCTCCGCCCCCCACATGAAATGGATGCCGCCAGGGGGGAAAGGAGGCCCGGCCGCCGCTGCTACCACCCGCCGACCCGGTCCCTTACTAAATGATAGAGCTGGAAGAGGCTGCCCGGCCCACTTGGGCCGCTCCTCCACCAGCTTACAGTGAGATGTGGTAGTCAGACTCCAAAACAAGCTTTCAATAAAGCTTGTTTTGGAGTCAGCGCGCGTGACGTCATGACGTCATGGCGCGACTCTGAGGGTAGAGGTCGATGTCTGAGGAGCCGCGGATCAAGAGCTGTGGACCGTGGAGGAAGGTAAAGGTAAGTGGGAAAGTTGCGGGCATTCAGATTGCATTCAACAGGGAGGGGTAGATTAAAAAAAAAAAAAGGCAGGAACCGAGGGCCTGGGGGAGGGGGGGGGGGGAGGAGGGGCACAGGCTGCATTCAACAATGGGGGGGGGAGGGAGAGGCACAGACTGCATTCAACAATGTCAATGTTAATTAATTTAAGCCCTACCCCGAAAATAAGCCCTATGGAGTTTTTTTGAGCAAAAAAAAAAATAAGACAGTGTCTTATTATAGGGGGAAACACGGTAGTAGTTGCTATAAAACAATGCTGGAGAAATTATGTATGTACTAAGTCTTGGAGGGAGATAAAATGGATGAAGATAAAATACCAAGACAATCAGCTCTTAACTGTCACTTTACAGGCTGTGTTTAAAAAATGCCAGTTAGGAGCTCGTTGGTTGGTACTTTCTCGCCAAGGGGTCTATTTACTAAGCCTTGGATGGAGATAAAGTCGACGGAGATAAGGTGCCAGCCAACCAGCTCCTAACTATCATTTTTCAAACACAGCCTGTGACATGACAGTTAAGAGCTGATTGGCTGGTACCTTATCTCCGCTCACTTTATCTCCATCCAAAGCTTAGTAAATAGACCCCCAAGGCTTAGAACATAGACCCCATTAGCCCCTTAGATTGTAACCTGAACTGATGCAGAGACTTGATATGGAGTACACTAGGTCTATATAAATAATAGAAAGGAAAGCCATTGAGCTAACCACCATTGGCATATTTTTAGAGAGAAAACATTTTCTCAAACTAATATATTCCCAGCCTTTATTCGTTCCTAGCAGAAACTCATTAGCCGTCTCATAGAGATCTCATAACAGACCTGAGTAGGTGGTCCCCTATATTTATTTTCTCTTCTGATGTACATTATTGAAAGAAAATCTGAAGAAGAAAAATATGAAGTGCTCTTTGTTACGTGATATTCTGAACTTAAGTCATTTAGAAAAGATATAATAGGCGGAGGGAGGAGGGAGAGGCCATAAAGAAAACATTATTTGCTGCCTATATGCAGATAGAAGGCGTTAGAAGGCTGGGAATCAGACAGAAAAATGGCTGTTGGCAAGAATGGGGAGAGAGCAGGAAATGAGAACAAGTTATACAAAACTGTTGTCATATTTAAAGTGAGTCGAGTTTGAGGGTCGGATATTTACTTTGCTTGTTCCCATTTGGGAATGGCATATTTACTCTGGATTATTCATATCTGACATTCAGGGTAATTTGAAAGTGTTTATTGAATTTGTGTTTAGGTAGAACGATTCTGGCACAAAGAGACTTGTGTCGGGAGTGAGATTAAGTCACTTTCCCAAGGCCGAAGCATGCAGCCAACCTCTTCACTTGCTTAGGAAGTCATTGTTTGCCCTCTATTCCCTTGCTGGTTGGGAGGCAGAGAAAGCTCCTCATATTCACTAATATGACATTTTGGTTATAAATGATCCCGGTAGCCAGACAGTATGACTATCAGGTCAGCCTGGGGCTGATGGAACAAGTCAGAAAAGACTGAATAGTAATAACCAGCAGTCAGGCAGTAACACTAAACACGCTTCCGAATGTCAAGGTTTTCTTGCTGGTGGAAAAAAGGAATTTTCTAAAAAGAAAACTCTGCCACGATGCTTTGCTTTCCAAATAGGGATTATGGCCCTCATTCAGAGCCACTCGCTAGCGGCAGTACGCTCGTTCCGAGCGATGTTCGCACATCTGCGCATGCGTACGGATCGTTATACGCATGCGCGAACCAGTCAGTGCGGCCGAAATTCATGTGCTCGCAATATAGCGAATGCCTGCTATTTTGAGTGACAGAATGAGGCGTATGTGGGTGGTAACAGGGGAAGGTGCTTGAAAATGGGGAGTGGAGATCCGAACGCAGGCGTGCTTAAAGGTCAAAATGGGCGTTTTATGGGTGTGCATAATTAATACAGCAGCGTCATTGACCACGTCACTGGGTTATTTTATAGCCAGAACTGCTCGCAAAATTGTGGTAGCAAAAACCAACCACAAGAATAGCGAGCAGTTCATACGCTGGTCGATGTACTCGATTAATCTAATAAATAGCGGACATGACGTATGGTGCGAGCGGCCAGGGGGCGTTTTTAACAAATAAACGAGCGTATGTTTTGCTCGCTCGTTCAGACTTAGAGGTGTGAACAGACTGCAATTTGCGAACGGATCATTTGAATAGCCACCCCTTGTTTTTGAACGAACGACCGCAAATAGCGAACGGCTCTGAATCAGGCCCAATATTGTTACAAACCAAAGTTAATAAAACAATTAGAGGGCTGGTAAACCATTAGAGCCCCATTTAAGGACAAACCTAAACACCAGCGGCATATTTCGTTTCATATTGCAGTGATACAAATGAATATGCCATTGGCATTCATCATTATTTACCTCGCTGTGGCATCCTCCGCTCAGCTGCTGGCAAACTGGCGCTGCCAGCACCACAGGCTTCTATGTCATGCGCATGCACAACAGTCTGTCTGCGCATGTGTATGACTGTTTCACCCGGCGGGGACACGGCAGTGGGCACTGTATCGCAGAGCGATACAATGACAAAGTGGTAATCTTAGATTACTGGTGCTTGTTAAATACTGAAAGGATGACATAACCCCTTTAGCGAGTGCTAAAGGGATTATGTCTCGTTGTTAAATGGAGACCATAGTTCCCAATCATACTTTTTACTGTTATCAGTGTTGGGTTTAAATAAAGTTTTTTACAGCCAGTCATGTATCGCCTTCTGCAGCCGTAATCAACCCCTCCACTTTCTCAGCCTGCTGACAGCTGTACAAATCAACAATGTATGACAACAACTTCTATAACTTCTTTTGCAAGTTTTATTATTGGACATGATCTCAGTGTGTTTTACAAGCTAAAGTGTGTTTTACAAGCTAAATAATTTCAGCCTCAGGTGCAGGGTTATTCCCACATTTCATCCTTGGCAACAAATCTTCTCCAGCTAACTGGAAGGTATACTATAGTGACCACAGGTTCTCAAACCCGGTCATCAGGACCCCAACCAGTGCATATTTTCCAGGTCTCCTCACAGATTCGCAAGTGAAATAATTAGCTCCACCTATGGATCTTTTAAAATATGTCAGTGAGTAATGAGTACACCTGTGCACCTGCTGGGTGACCTGCAAAATGTGAACTGTGCGGGGTCCTGAGGACCAAGTTTGAGAACCACTGCTATAGTGTTATGTCTTGTTGTATCTGCTCAAATTTTCACAGCTAAAAAATAATTAGACAAAAAATACAATTTAGAGGAAATCTAAGGGGTTAATCCTATTCCGTGCAAAGGGTGCAATGTGCCATTGCAACGGCGTTAACAAATCCCGCAACGGACCGGTACATCGCATCCTTCGCAGCCTGACTCGACCCTGAATTCGATAAACTTTGCTCGATACCCTGTGGGACTGCGAGCAAAATTTGGCAAATCCGGGCTGCAGTACACTGCAGTCACTGCCTCGCACTGGCGAGAGATCATCGCACAGAATAGGATTGACCCCTAAGATGCGTGAAGTTGCATGAGTTCTAATATACATATTAATGTAACACAACTTACACATCATTGGTATGAGATTTCAGCTGCACGTCTTTTGCAAAAATGAGAAGATCATTGGTGGCTCTTGAGGATGTTTAGAGTGCCACCCACAAGGTCAGGTCCTCTCATACTAAGTGCCCTGCTCCCTGCCTTCATCACATCCTTCCCTCACAGAGGTGTCACAATATTTTTTATGAATAAGACTAACACACTGTGCTATGATTTATAGTGTCACAATACGTGTATGATAAACTGCTAACACACACACAGAAAAAGAGAAAAAAAATTTGTTATTTTTTTTTGAGGAATGGTAATTTTAGTTCACTTTTATTTTTTTTTACACTGGGGAAAAGCACCCCTAGACGAGGCAGCAGCCCCTTGATGAACAACGCAGCACACCTTTATGGACAAGAAAAGCACCCCTGTGGAGCAGTGGAGTGTTTTCACAGACCACCTGCAGAGTTACAAATACATGGATGATTAACTGCGGTCTGGCCGGCAGTGTATAGCGTAACTAGTTACTAACTAGTAACTACCTAACACACACACACAAAAAAAATGGAAAAATAATAAGATTTTAATTTGAACTTTTATTTTCTTACACTGGGGAAGAGCACCCCTGGATTGACAAGGCACCCTTTTTTGAACTGCAGCACTAGCCACCTGAATGGACAGGACTACACAGCAGCACCCCTTTATATACTGCAGCCCAAGACCCTTTATGGACAACACAGCAGCAGCACTTTATGTACTGCAGCCCCTTCCCCTTGATTGACCGGACAACAGTGAGTGACATAACAGCACCCCCCCCCACACACTTTATGTAATGCAGCCCCAGTCTGACAACACTGCACCCTTGAACAAATAGTGACAAGTCCTGACAACAACACTGTCTGCACCCTAGAAGAACGGAGCACGTCTGCTATGTACACTCTCCACAGCCAGAGTGAAAACGGCACCAATCACCGGGACCTTTATAGAATCCAAAACCTGCGAGAATCCAACAGCGGGAGGATGACATTTTGCCTCGTTTTCAGTTTCGAGTCACACAGGAAAGCCCGAGCCGGACTCGTATCTCGCCTCTTATCACAAAGTTCGGGAGAACCGGACCCGCTCATCTCTACTTATGAGAAAATGTTTGTTTTGTGTACATACCTTCCAACAATTATTGTGCGACAGTGTCAGTATTATAGATGTCAAGGCCTTGTAGCCTGCTGGAAAAGATTTGGGGCATTGCGGCATGTTACTGGCACATCAGGAAAGTGGACTAGTGTGCCTTGATTTTTCACAAATGGAAATACCTTGGGCTACTATTATTTTTTTGTATATACTGCCACCATATTATGCACAAGAGAATACGTTATTTGCATCAGTCCTTGCCCCACTGAAGCATACAACGTAATTCTATATCACACAAGCGCCAACAAGGGTCCTTTTTTCAGAACCAAATGAACCTATCAATATGTTTTTGGACAATGGAAGAAAACCAAAGCATCCGGAGGAAATCCACTCAAATACGGGAGATCATAAAACCTCCCACAGATCAATGACATCATCGGGTGTGGTGACACCCGGTGTGGCACTATGAACCCCTAGCGCAAGCCAAGGATTTGTGCATGTGATAGGGAGCATGTCCCTGTTCTGTGCAGTTTTGGAGACGTGACCACGTGTCATGCCCTCGTTCACATCATGTTGGGTGCTTGCACAGTGCTCCAGGAGCAACCCCCAGCCTCTCCTGACACAGGAGACACAGGTGCGTCATCCATCACTGGTGCTTGCTGCTCGGTGACACCATCTGAGGGGGTGACACCAAAATAGCAGAGCAGCTCTGCTATTTTGTTGTCACCCTCTTGGATGGTATCACCAGGTGCGGCCCACACACCCCACACTCCCCTAGTAATGCCACTGACACAGATAGGACCCTATCTGTGGAAACAAGACTGTGTAGCAGGCATTGTAAGACAGCAATGTTGACCACTGTACCACCATGCTTTGTTAAATATTTTACTTTAAACACTCTTTACCAATTTGGCAAAAAGATAAGACCTGAACAAGAGATCAATGAAATCAGAGCTTGCTGTAATTAACAGTCACATGAGTTTCTACAGGGTGAATACTAGACTATGTGTCTGTCCATAAACACAGGTAGGAACGATCAGAATCAGGAGGTTTTCTTTAAGAGTTGAACCAGGAATTTACCAAGCTCCCATGTTTATTAGGATCATGTTTCCCTAAGGTGTATGTGATTGTTCCTACCCGTGTTTAATCCCCGTGTTTCTTGCCTGTGTTTCCCTCCCGAACAGTCTGCACATATCAGTGACATACTTGCAGTCTGCTTGTGTGTTTGTAAGTGATTAAATGGTTAAGTAAAAAAAATATATATATGACGTAATTTCTCCCCCCCCCCCAAAAGCCAACCCCGGTTCTAAAATATGAGAAAGAAAATGTGTAGTGTGCCCCTGTATTTTAGGAACTGGCAGTGGGCTCCCAGAGCCAGTCCGGGTTTTAAAAATAGGGAAAAAAAGTGGCGTGGGGTTTCCCCCTATTTTTAAAACCAGGACCAGACTCAAACCTAGCCGAGGTGTAAAGCCACAGCCTGGAGACCCATTCAACAGGTCTCCTAGGCCAAAGCATTGACACCACAAGCTAGTCAGTCCAAGCCGGGGATCTCAGGGGAAGTGGGGACACCCCAATCTCCCGAGCACCCAAGGCTTAGGCCGAAGCCCGGGGCTCTTCCTTGCATCCCTGGCTGGTGGGTGCAGGAATAATAGTGTGAATAATAGATAAGTACTATTGTTTTTTACAGTGGAACTACAGGTGCCAGCGTGCCTGCCCTTTCCCACTTGTGGAACTACAAGTGCCAGCTGGCTGCCAACACTCGTACCCACACTGTAAAAAAAATTGTAAAATAACGACAGAACTCACACAGTATAATTTTATTCCATACAAAATACACTCACACATACTTACCTTCTGCCAGCTGTCCACTTCTCCCATAGAAATCCCATGGTTTACCTGTAAAATAAGAGTCCAATACTCACCTACCTCCTGGCATCACATCTTTCCTCTTCTCCAGTAGGCTCCACATGACTTGGCAAAACAAAAAAATTACGTACGTGTACCAATCGGACATGTAGAGATGTATGTGATAACACATACATCTGTATCCTGGTGAATGACAGAGACTGGCAGGTTTCTGTCATTCGCCGGGCCCGCCAGCCAATCAGAGGCCACTCTACAGTTAGCATCCGCTGATTCGCTGTGACCCACGTGCTGTTGACTGTAAGCCACGTGGGTCACAGCCAATCAGAGGCTAAATTGGCATCTGGCATACTGGGGGTTTTTGGTTTAACTTTTTTTGGATAAACAAGATTAGAATTTCTGAAACGTTGAACTTGGCGGATTTTTTTTTTTTTTAAAGAAACTTTACTATGTAGCTATTGTTACTTTTATTGAAAGTAAAAAGTGACACAATGTAAAAGTAAACAATATCACAAATTTAACTATATTTGTTGTGTAACTTCCCAGACCACAGTCCTGTATCTTTGGTTCAATAGCAATATTTAATGTCCGTGACTGTCTTAATGTTTTCAGGCAACACAGGAACACATCTTGTTCTCATTTTTATATCTTGGATTGTGATACAGAAAATTTTCAATGGCTTACTTTAATAAGAAGCAGACATAAGTAGTGACATATTAAATTGCTGTGCAGATGATAAAATGACTACAGACGCGTAGAGGCCACTATGTGCTCTGAAGAGGTGATTGTGAGATAGCCATTCAGCTGTTCATAGAGCATACAGTGGGTGCTGACAGGAGGATGACAGACACGTCTTTTCCCAATGCTAAATGAAACAACAGCTATCTCAATCGTATTTTAATATACAACTTCCTCAGATAATGTAATATCTAGGCTCATTAGCGTCATTTCTTTCGAGTGAGTTACAGTATTACAGGACGGCCCTTATTGCAGAGCTGAAGTCATTATGGCAATGCAGCATAATCCATTGCAGGATATTGTTGGTTAAAATAAAAGTTGGCTCCATGTCAAAGAAAATATTGCTGTGTATTGTGGTCAAAGGAAGAAAGGAAGGCTTTTTGGTTGGACCAACTCATGAACTTTTGCCCTTGATACAAATAGTGTATATTTACCAAATGTAGAATTAACAGTAAAATATATTTCTGAAAGGGATAGTTTTCCTTAATTAACTCCCCTCCCCCCAAGTGTAGCACTTGTGTACATCCTCACTCCTAACATTTATGAGCTATCTAACCATGCTGTATATCAAGATGAACACAGATCTGTCAATGCTTAAGACCAGCCTCAGGGCCTGAGCCAGACCCACTGCCGATGTCGGACGTAATATCTGCTTCTGTGCATGAGCCTAAGTTGCACCGCACATGCATCCCGATTGTGTCCGTTCATCAGCGTCTTACGGGAAAGTATACCCGATTAGATGTGATCCATTCATATACCACATGCTGTACAAACCTCCAGTACCAGCTGTATGAATGACTAGAAAGGACTCAATTCTTCAATTGTCCGGCAACCTGTCGTATGAATGAAGTGCAGTGGAAGGACCAATGCCTTTAAATATCGACCACGGTGCCTGGAGAATAATTTCAGTTAGTGTAAGAGAGGAAACCTTGACTTGACTATAGTGTAAACTACTTCAGTTTAAACTTTCCTTGGGAGATGTATTAAGCTTTCTGAACAGCAGAGAAGTGGATAAGTAGAGAAGATGCCCAACCAATCAGCTTCTACCTATAATTGTACACAATGTACTTGATAAATACCACCTAGGAGCTGCTTGATTGGTTGCTATTGGATTCAAAACCCTGAATTTTGAGTGTGATACAGTTTGAGTTCTGAGAGAGACCCTCCTGGACATAGCCATGAGAAGAGCTGTACTTAAGTGTCTGAGAGGGACATAGAGAAAGCCTTGGTTTCAAGAAAGAAGGAATGAAGTGCAAGGCAAGGAGGAGTCAGTGATAACACTATAATGCATTGTGTGATTTAGGGCCCTATTTACTACAATCCGCATTAAAATGCAGATTTTAGTATGATATTACTGACTAAATTCGCATTGCTCATTCAGGCAATATCAAAGGGATTTATTACAAATCCCTTGCAGGGACAAAGCTTGCAATAAAACTCTGTCCCTGCGAATCCCCTCTGCAGCCTTATCAGTGTATTTTTCGGAAAAAATACAGTGACAAGGTGCCCGTGCATGGGCCGACCAGCCACCGTGACCCCCCACGCGACAGTCATCTCCCTGCAATCGCCCCCCCCCTCTGCAACTGCCCCTCCCCCTGCGCCCTTAATTCCACTTACCTCCAGTGTCCGGTGATGTCCTCCGTGGCTTCGGTCAGCTGGTCTCCCATCCTGCACTTGACCCAGTCAGCTGACCGGGTCACAGTGCAGGATGGGAGACCAGCTGACTGAAGCCATGGAGGACATCACCGTAGCACCAATTACTATTTTTTTATTTTTTTTTGCAGTGATCAGCTTGTGGTCTGTTTAGACCACACAGCTGATCACCGGGGCCGGCTCCGGGCTCTGCTCTGCCTGTTAGAGCAGAGCAGGAGTCCGGTAACCAGGGGAGACCATGGATAATGCCACATCTAGGTGGCGTTATTATCAGAGGGCCTCCTCCGGTATTTTTTCATCATTTATTTTTAGTAAATCTCAGGCAGATCGCACTTCCCATTACAATTATGGGAAATGCAATCTGCTTACTAAAAATATGTGATAAATAGGGCTTGGAGTAGAATTTTACGAATTCTACTCCAATTGCCCTTTAGTAAAGTTAGGTGATACTAAAATAATGTGAAAAGGGTGTGAAAACTTTATTTATTTAGTAAAAATAATGTTAATAAATAGAGCCCTTAGGGAGCTGTAGTCAAGTCTTATTTGTCATAGAGATAAGTTTTAGTGATCTGAATGTGTGCTCTAAAGGTTATAGTAAGAGGAGGTGTAAAGGTGTTCACCCATGACTACAGAATTTATTATTATTATTATTATTATTATTATTATTATCCTTTATTTATACGGAGCCACAAAGGTTCCGCAGTGCCTTACAAAGTACATAAACAAATGAGCACACAAGAGGACTGTTATTAACAGTACAAACAATCAGGGGCGGATTGGGATGGAAAACCAGCCCAGGAAATTTCTGCAGCAGCCGTAAATGGGAGGAGGTGGAGTCTGTGAAGGGGGCAGGATCTGATGACATATCTAAATGGATTGGATGGTATATAGGGGGCAAGTGGAGGAGAGACAGCAAGAAATCTCAGAGAGAGATGGGGAAGGTAGAGAAACAAATGAGAAAGATAGAAAGAGAGACGAAAGCTGTTTTTTTCTTCATCATTTATCAATGTACAATCCCATCTCCTCTATATAATAATAATAATAATAATAATAATAACAATAATAATAATAGTAATGCCCTCACATCACTGTATAGTGCCTTCACCTCAATATAATATGAATACCACATATCAGTGTGTGCTGGTGGCTGTGTTGTTCCCCATTCTATATCACTGTACTGTCCCATGTCACCTATAAAATAATAGTGCCACATATCAGTATGCTAGGAGCTGTATTTTTCCCCCTCATATATCACTGTACAGTCCCCTCTCTCCTATATAATAATACCACATATCAGTGTGTGCTGGGAGCTGTGTTATTTCCCCTCATATATCAGTGTACTGCCCCTCTCTCCTATATAATAATACCACATATCAGTGTGTGATGGGAGCTGTGTTATTTCCCCTCATATATCAGTGTACTGCCCCTCTCTCCTATATAATAATAATACCACATATCAGTGTGTGATGGGAGCTGTGTTATTCCCCCTCATATATCACTGTACAGTCCCCTCTCCCCTATATAATAATACCACATATTAGTGTGTACTGGGGGCTGTATTATTCCCCCTTTTATGTCACTGTACTGTTCCCTTTCCCCAGTGGCGCCCTGGGCCGCTCTATCACCAAGCATCGCTGGCCGCCTCCTCAGACAGCAAAGGGTCCTGGTGGTCCAGTGTATATTGCTGCTCTATTGCAGCCTCGGCTGCATTCCGACTTTGACTGTCGGCGGCAGCCGTGGCAACATGATCTTACTGGGTCCTACAGGCAGCTGCACGGCCACCACCAGGATGAGGGCTGCTGCTATCAGTCCTTCCCGGGCCGTGCAGCTAGTACTGATGAGTGCCACTTAGTGCCTTCCGGCGCAGTACACGTGACATGCAGTAAAGTTTTTGTTTTTTCACAAAGACCCAGCACGTGTGACGTCATGACATCACGCGCACTGCAGAGAGAAGAGGACTCAGAGGAGCCGAGTGAGCAGAAGCCTGCAAGGTAAGTGCAGGGTCTGGCTGGGTACATACAACGTGGGCTGCTGGAGCCATAGAAGGGGGCTGGCTGGGGACACAAGGGGGATGACTCTGGATTCAGAAGGGGGGGTTGCTGGTTCTAGGGACACAAGGGGTGGGTTTCTGGGGCTTGCTATAGACATATAGACACAGAAAGAGGGCTGCTGGGGACACAGAAAGGAGGCTGCTGGATATGGGGACATAGTGAGGACTGCTGGGGCTGGCTGGGGACACAGCAGGGGGGCTGACTGGAGAGACAGAAAGAATACTGCTGGGGCTGGCAACAGAGAATGGGGGCTGGCTGGAAATGGAAAGACACTGCAGAAACATGTAGTGCAGTGAAAGGAGAATATTGAGGGGGAGGGGAAGGGGTGCTATGCCTCTCCCTGTCACCCACAAATCTTCCCCACATACACTCACCCTGTCACCTATCATTCCTGTCCACGCACACTCATCCTGTCACCTATCATTCCTGTCCCCGCACACTCATCCTGTCACCTATCATTCCTGTCCCTGCACACTCACCCTATCACCTATAATACCTGTCCCCGCACACTCACCCTGTCACCTATAATTCCTGTCCCCGCACACTCACCCTGTCACCTATCATTCCTGTCTCCGCACACTCACCCTGTCACCTATCATTCCTGTCTCCGCACACTCACCCTATTACCTATAATACCTGTCCCCGCACACTCACCCTGTCACCTATCATTCCTTACCCCGCACACTCATCCTGTTACCTATAATACCTGTCCCCGCACACTCACCCTGTCACCTATCATTCCTGACCCCGCACACTCACCCTGTCACCTATAATACTTGTCCCCGCACACTCATCCTGTCACCTATAATACTTGTCCCCGCACACTCATCCTGTCACCTATCATTTCTGTCCCCGCACTCTCACCATGTCACCTATCATTCTTGACCCCGAACACTCACCCTGTAACCTATAATACTTGTCCCCGCACACTCATCCTGTCACCTATCATTTCTGTCCCCGCACACTCACCCTGTCACCTATCATTCCTGACCCCGCACACTCACCCTGTAACCTATAATACCTGTCCCCGCACACTCACCCTGTCACCTATAATTCCTGTCCCCGCACACTCACCCTGTCACCTATTATTCCTGTCCTCGCACACTCACCCTGTAACCTATAATACCTGTCCCCGCACACTCACCCTGTCACCTATAATTCCTGTCCCCGCACACTCACCCTGTCACCTATAATTCCTGTCCCCGCACACTCACCCTGTCACCTATAATACCTGTCCCAGGATGTAGATTATTATTAATATGTACATGCATATATATTATACACACATGTACAAATATACACACTAGAAATATAATATATGGATAATAAATAATGTAAATGTATATAACATTTATACTCTATCTATAGTTTTTATTCATTGACAAACCAGGGCCACTTGCTTGTGTTTGCCTGAAAGTTGCCAGCCAGCCCCTGCCTCTCCCCTATATAATAGCTATGTCACATATCAGTGTGTGTGTGTTGACAGCCGTGGTGTCAGTGTGTGTCAGTAAGTGGTGTCAGTGTCAGTGTGTGTGTCACTAAGTGGTGTCAGTGTCAGTAAGTGGTGTCAGTGTCAGTCAGTGTGTGTGTCAGTTTGTGGTGTCAGAGAGTGTGTCAGTAAGTGGTGTCAGTGTGTGTGTCAGTAAGTGGTGTCAGTGTGTGTCAGTAAGTGATGTCAGTGTGTGTAGCAGTAAGTGGTGTCAGTAAGTGGTGTCAGTGTGTGTGTCAGTAAGTGGTGTCAGTGTATGTCAGTAAGTAGTGTCAGTGTATGTGTCAGTAAGTGGTGTCAGTGTGTGTGTCAGTCAGTGTGTGTGTCAGTGTTTGTGTCAGTAAGTGGTGTCAGTGTGTGTGTCAGTGTGTGTCAGTAAGTGGTGTCAGTGTGTGTGTCAGTTTGTGGTGTCAGAGAGTGTCAGTAAGTGGTGTCAGTAAGTGGTGTCAGTGTGTGTCAGTAAGTGGTGTCAGTGTGTGTATCAGTAAGTGGTGTCAGTAAGTGGTGTCAGGGTGTGTATCAGTAAGTAGTGTCAGTGTGTGCCAGTGTGTGTCAGTAAGTGGTGTCAGTGTGTGCCAGTGTGTGTCAGTAAGTGGTGTCAGTGTGTGTGTGAGACAGTAAGTGGTGTCAGTGTGTGTCAGTAAGTGGTGTCAGTGTTTATGTCAGTGTATGTGTCAGTAAGTGGTGTCAGTGTATGTGTCAGTAAGTGGTGTCAGTGTATGTCAGTAAGTAGTGTCAGTGTATGTGTCAGTAAGTGGTGTCAGTGTGTGTGTCAGTCAGTGTTCGTGTCAGTGTGTGTGTCAGTAAGTGGTGTCAGTGTATGTCAGTAAGTGGTGTCAGTGTGTGTGTGACAGTAAGTGGTGTCAGTATCAGTGTGTGTGTCAGTAAGTGGTGTCAGTGTGTGTCAGTAAGTAGTGTCAGTGTTTATGTCAGTGTATGTGTCAGTAAGTGGTGTCAGTGTATGTGTCAGTGTTTGTGTCAGTAAGTGGTGTCATTGTGTGTGTCAGTGTGTGTGTCAGGAAGTGGTGTCAGTGTATGTCAGTAAGCAGTGTCAGTGTATGTGTCAGTAAGTGGTGTCAGTGTGTGTGTCAGTCAGTGTATGTGTCAGTGTGTGTGTCAGTAAGTGGTGTCAGTGTATGTCAGTAAGTGGTGTCAGTGTGTGTGTGACAGTAAGTGGTGTCAGTGTGTGTCAGTAAGTGGTGTCAGTGTGTGTGTGTCAGTAAGTGGTGTCAGTGTGTGTGTCACTAAGTGGTGTCAGTGTCAGTCAGTGTGTGTGTCAGTAAGTGGTGTCAGTGTGTGTCAGTAAGTAGTGTCAGTGTGTGTGTCAGTAAGTGGTGTCAGTGTGTGTCAGTAAGTGGTGTCAGTGTCAGTGTGTGTGTCAGTAAGTGGTGTCAGTGTATGTCAGTAAGTGGTGTCAGTGTGTGTGTGTGACAGTAAGTGGTGTCAGTGTGTGTCAGTAAGTGGTGTCAGTGTGTGTGTGTGTCAGTAAGTGGTGTCAGTGTGTGACAGTAAGTGGTGTCAGTGTCAGTGTGTGTGTCAGTAAGTGGTGTCAGTGTGTGTGTCAGTAAGTGGTGTCAGTGTCAGTCAGTGTGTGTGTCAGTAAGTGGTGTCAGTGTGTGTCAGTAAGTAGTGTCAGTGTGTGTGTCAGTAAGTGGTGTCAGTGTGTGTCAGTAAGTGGTGTCAGTGTGTGTGTCAGTAAGTGGTGTCAGTGTGTGCCAGTGTGTGTCAGTAAGTGGTGTCAGTGTGTGCCAGTGTGTGTCAGTAAGTGGTGTCAGTGTGTGTGTGAGACAGTAAGTGGTGTCAGTGTGTGTCAGTAAGTAGTGTCAGTGTTTATGTCAGTGTATGTGTTAGTATGTGGTGTCAGTGTATGTGTCAGTGTGTGTGTCAGTAAGTGGTGTCAGTGTTTGTGTCAGTAAGTGGTGTCAGTGTGTGTGTCAGTGTGTGTGTCAGTAAGTGGTGTCAGTGTGTGTCAGTAAGCAGTGTCAGTGTATGTGTCAGTAAGTGGTGTCAGTGTGTGTGTCAGTCAGTGTATGTGTCAGTGTGTGTGTCAGGAAGTGGTGTCAGTGTATGTCAGTAAGTGGTGTCAGTGTGTGTGTGACAGTAAGTGGTGTCAGTGTGTGTCAGTAAGTGGTGTCAGTGTGTGTGTGCCAGTAAGTGGTGTCAGTGTCAGTGTGTGTGTCAGTAAGTGGTGTCAGTGTGTGTCAGTAAGTGGTGTCAGTGTGTGTGTCACTAAGTGGTGTCAGTGTCAGTCAGTGTGTGTGTCAGTAAGTGGTGTCAGTGTGTGTCAGTAAGTAGTGTCAGTGTGTGTGTCAGTAAGTGGTGTCAGTGTGTGTCAGTAAGTGGTGTCAGTGTCAGTGTGTGTGTCAGTAAGTGGTGTCAGTGTGTGTCAGTAAGTGGTGTCAGTGTCAGTGTGTGTGTCACTAAGTGGTGTCAGTGTCAGTAAGTGGTGTCAGTGTCAGTCAGGGTGTTTGTCAGTAAGTGGTGTCAGTGTGTGTCAGTAAGTAGTGTCAGTGTGTGTGTCAGTAAGTGGTGTCAGTGTGTGTCAGTAAGTGGTGTCAGTGTCAGTGTGTGTGTCAGTAAGTGGTGTCAGTGTGGGCCAGTAAGTGGTGTCAGTGTCAGTGTGTGTGTCAGTAAGTGGTGTCAGTGTGTGTCAGTAAGTAGTGTCAGTGTGTGTGTCAGTAAGTGGTGTCAGTGTGTGTCAGTAAGTGGTGTCAGTGTGTGTGTCAGTAAGTAGTGTCAGTGTATGTGTCAGTAAGTGGTGTCAGTGTGTGTGTCAGTCAGTGTGTGTGTCAGTGTATGTGTCACTAAGTGGTGTCAGTGTGTGTGTCAGTAAGTGGTGTCAGTGTATGTGTCAGCGTGTGTCAGTAAGTGGTGTCAGTGTGTGTGTCAGTAAGTGGTGTCAGTGTATGTCAGTAAGTAGTGTCAATGTATGTGTCAGTCAGTGTATGTGTCAGTGTGTGTGTCAGTAAGTGGTGTCAGTGTATGTCAGTAAGTGGTGTCAGTGTGTGTGTCAGTAAGTGGTGTCAGTGTGTGTCAGTAGGTGGCGTCAGTGTCAGTGTGTGTGTCGGTAAGTGGTGTAAGTGTGTCAGTAAGTGGTGTCAGTGTCAGTAAGTAGTGTCAGTGTGTGTCAGTGTGTCTGTTAGTAAGTGGTGTCCGTGTCATTAAGTGTGTGTGTCAGTAAGAGGTGTCTGTGTAGGTAAGTGTATCTGTGTTAGTAAGCAGTATCGGTGTCATTACGCAGTATCTGTCAGTAAGTGCGTTTGTGTCAGTAAGAGTTGTCTCTGTTAGAAAGTGGTGTCTGTGTCAGTAAGGTGTGTCAGTAATTGTGTATGTGTCAGTTAGTGTGTCTGTATCAGTGTCAAAAAGTGACATCTGTCAGTAAGGGGTGTTCGTGTTAGTAAGGCAATATGTGTGCATGCAGCTACTGTATGGGGCAGTGTGTGTGCATCTATGAGGGTTATGGGGGCAATGTGTGTGCGGCTATGGGGGCATTGTGTGTGTGTAAAATTGTATACAGTTGAGGGAGTGGGGCCCCAAACTGATAACTTGCTTAGGGACCCATGAGGTCTAAATCCGGCTCTACTTACCAGCCTTTATCCAATCCTGGTCTCACTGCTCCACCAGCCGTGTTCAGATCAAAGAGCAGTTCAGCCAGTGACGATGCGCAAGCTGTGCTGTCTAATGAGGAGGCCACACTGGAGTGAGACATCTGGTGGTGGGGAGAGGTAACTGCAAGGCAGTGTTATTGGCAGCCCTGAGAGACCGTGCTGTCTGCACGGCCCAGCCACCTGACATCTTCGGCTTCTCCACCGCCATCGCTTCTAACATGCGCGGCCACAGCAGTGAAGGCTAATGACAGAGATGTCCGGCCCAGCGGGAAGTACCCCGATTTCCCGGCGGCCCAATCCGCCCCTGCAAACAATGCAGGACAAGGACATGGGAAAGAAGGAAAATGTGAACAAAATATTTTTATATTAACCATTATTTAGTTTGTCTCTTTTTATTTGCAATATGTTATGATTTAATACATCTTTACTAATTAATATGAAGAAGTAGAGAAAATAAAAGATAATAAAAATAATTTTTGGACACATAAAAATGCAGCAAATGGGTAATAGATATTTAGCTATAGTGAAATTGAGGGCATCATTTTTTCAGGGTTGCGTTTTTTATGCTGATTTGTGCCTGGGTCCCGATGGCAGCAATTTCAAAGGAATTTAATAGAATTACCAGAGCAATATAAGCCATGCTGTTGCCTAGTAAAGAGCTCAGAAGCCAGTAGGGCAGCACCCGCTACCTAGTAACAGACCCTATAGAATTGTGATGACACTATACACATTGCTACATAGCACTGAAATAAGCAGCAGGGCGTCAGCAACCAAGTGTTAGGTGCCGTTCGGGGAGTTTGGAGTAAATGATACTATAAGTAGGGGGAGGAGAAGCACATGAGGGAAGATGGCCCTGCTCATGAGAGCTTACACTCTAAAGGGGATGGGCAGATAGACAGGGGTGGCACAGATGGGGTAGATAGTGAGGAAGCAGCATGGAGCTGTGGGTTAGGTTATGTGCTGCAGAATGTGTGTGTATTAAAATTACCTGATGTTATGTCAAAATTAAGTTCTTCATTCATCTACTGTATCTCTATAACAAAAAAAATGATTTTATTTATGTATTATTTGCATGAGAAATGTTTAAAATAAAGTTGTTGCATTTTCATATTTGTCTGTTACTTTATATAATCTAGATACATCCAGCTAAAAATGCAGCTTTTATGGGACTGTCTCGCCATCCTAATAGTGAATACTTTTGTCCCAGCTGCTGGGAGCTATGCAATGCTCCTGTGAGTGGATGCACCTCACATGCTAGGCGCAGCCACAAAGAGCTGCAGCCATGCCCAACATGCTGTGACCACACCCCTTCCAGGGATGGCCCCTGGGGAAGTTGCTGTACCGGGGCACAGGATTTCTCTTGGCAGCCCTAGAGGTGACAGGCACAGACAGGAGGGAGTGGGGATTAGTGATGGGGTAGCAAGGCCATGGAGGGAGGAAGGTGGTTGAGAATGGAGGAACAGGAAAGGTGGGGGAGAGAAGCAGAGGATTGGAAGGGAGACTGAGCAGGAGAGAAAGAGGAACAGCAAGTGGAGGAGATTAAAAGGGGAGGATAGGGGTGCAAAAGTAGGAAAAGTAAAAGATTATGTGGACACTGAATAAGGGGGGTGGTTGAAGTAAAGGTGTTCATGGTGTGGATGAGGTAATAAGTGGGATGAAAACTGGAGTGAAGGCTGTGTGATATAGAGGGAATGGGTATGAAATACCGCCGGCCGCATGGCCGGCAGTTCGATTCCTGTCAGCGGCAGCCCGACAGGAGCAGAGTGGGACGCAGCGGAAGCCCGACAGCGCTGGAAATCCCGATCGTGGATAGTTAAGTATCTTGTAACCCCTAACCCTCCTTAGGGGTGCCTAACCCTAACTTCCCCCCCAAGTGCCTAACTCTAATCCCCCCTCTAAGTGCCTAACCCTAACTACCCCCTTCCACGCTGCCTAAACCTAAGTCCCCCGGGGGGGTGCCTAACCCTACGTCCCCCCCCGGGGGTGCCTAACCCTAACCCTCCCTCCCCCTAGCCTAACCCTAACCCTCCCGGGGGGTGCCTAACCCTAAGTCCCCCCCGGGAGCCCTAAACCTAACCCTCCCCCCCCCACGGCTGTCTGCTCGTGGCGCCCGGCATCACTACGATCGTGATGCCGGGCGCCGGTCTCCCGGCGTCGGGGAAATGCGGGCGTCTACATCTAGACACCCGGCATTTCACCCTTGCCGGGATAAGACAGTCGGGAAGCCGGCTCACGGTATATAGGCAGTCGGCTTCCCGATTGCTTCCCATATAGACCAGAGACAGTGTCGTCAAATGTTTAAAAATACAGGTATAAGAACAGTGCTGCTATATGTATGAGCACAGCTGCAACTGTGAAATATAAAGAGAAGTGTGTGAGAAGTAATGGGTGCAGGAATTAGTTACTAAAATAAAGAATGTTTAAAGTGGATAGATGTGGCGCAATGGAGAAAGGAAATACATACAGGATTTTCAGTATTATGAAGGCAAAATGACATTGTACAGAACAGATTTAGTCAGAGGTGTTTTGAACAACAAAAGCAAACGATAAGAGCAGCAAGAAGAGTGTTAAGCGCTTGCAATGTTGAATCAGGGAGTGCAGTAAGGAGTTTCCTGGATATTCATACAGCAAGTGTTAGTGATGGCGAATCAGCTAACTCATATAAGTATGTTGTACGCTGTCCTTCAGAAGGAGTTCTGGCTTTTAGGATATTCTCCTTCAGTTTTCCTACAGTTTAACTTTGGCATAACTCTTAAAATTCTAATTACACTGAGGGGTAAATTTACTAAGAATCGAGATTGGTCGAGATGTCAATCTCGGATGATTTAAGGGTTGATTTTCATCTCGCAAATTTACCAAAGGTAAAGTCGGGTGAGATAGAGAGAGATTTCTTTCTTCTCACTCGTAAAACTCGGGGGAGAATAGCTAACTCAAATCAACTCACCATCGGGACAACTCGGAAGTACTTTTCACCTAAAATATACATCTCTCAAATTTACCAAGAATCGGGATGACACGCTCGGGTGAGATGACAGCAAACTCTCTGCCAAATTTAAGTTTTAAACACACTTTGTGTATGTTTCTGTCTGTAAATAGTTAAATTAGGGTTCATTTTTAAAAAAAAATTACGTAGGGTCCACCCTCAAAAGCCTAACCAGCCCCGGACTTATCAGCCTGTCCTGGTACCTAAAATTACGAGTAACAAAATGAGTAGGGTTCTACCGCAATTTAGGTACCAGTACCAGGCTGCAGGGCCAGTCCTGGTTTTACATGTAGGGGGAAAAATTGCGTAGGGGTCCCCCTATATTTAAAACCAGCACCGGACTAAACCGACCGGAGTGTAATGCCACAGCCAGGAGACCATTTTACCAGGTCTTCAGGGCCAAAGCATTCTCAGCCCAAGCTGGTCATGCCAAGCCAGGGATCTCAGGGGAGGTGGGGACCCCCAAAAAAAGAGGTCCCCCTCTCCCAAAACTCCAGGCTTGGTCTGAAGTCCGAGGCTCTTCCCCGCACCCCTGGAGCAGTGCGTACGGGGGTAATAATGTGTAAAATCAAAGTAAACTATTGTATTTTACAGTGGAACTACAGGTGTCAGCATGCCTGCCCTTTGGCACTTGTGGAACTACAAGTGCCAGCAGGCGGCCGGCACCCGTACATCCACTGTAAAATAAATAGTTAAATAAAGATATAACACATACACCTTAGATAGTACAAGTTTATTAAACACATACATCATTTATGACTAAACTTCACGTGGATAAGGTCCCTTTGGTTCACTTCTGCTATCTGTTTCGTATACAGCTGTGTCCTGATACATCTTTGCTGTGTACGCATGGCGCGAGATGTGCGCCCGAGAGTGGACACGTGCACTGCGTTTGCACCTTATGGTGCGATTGCAGTGCATGCCATAGCATACTGTAGCATACGCTGCTGCGAGTAATCGCATCGCATGATGCGTGCGCACATTTCTAGCATGATCGGCAAGGATGTAAGAAGACACATCTGTATATTAAAGATTCTATACTGAATAAAGAATATAAAAAATCATTGTCTTCAAAACCAATACTATTTTCTGTGTAAACAATGACGATTTAAAACATTGTATCTGTCTGGTTATTTTCATGAATGGTTATTGTGATACTATCATCTTATCTCAAAGTCTGGCAGCTTGAAAAGTCTGTGAATGCTCGAAAAACATATAAATGCACGGAGTAGTCTCATCAGTTCAGTGCTGGATCAGGAGAAATCTGCAATTAATGTAATGCATAACTCAGCAAGGGATACACTTCTTTTTTCCTAGGAACCCTGAGAATATGCTGACATCCAGTATATTATACTCTTGAGACAGTAATATCCATTTAATAAAAAGAGTGCAATGGGATATTTATCATTAACTCCATTACAACCTCTAATATTTTATACAGCTATCATTAATCAGTAAATGTACTAATGTTCAGTAACCATAGCTGTATTCTGCTTAATGCTAATCACTATATTCAGGTTTCAGCTTCAATCACTGTACCAGGAGAGGTACAATAAGTGAATCTGTTAGCAGACTTATTATATAAGTGCATTGATGGCACATGAGAAACATTATTGATAAAGTTTGAGGGTGTTTACATTTGTCCTGGGCTTTTGTCCCATGTTTTTTAAACTCCAGGTAGGTTGTTTTGACAAAAGTCCATCAATATACGAGTCCATGGAATACTTGGTATAGGTAAAGGTATCAATTGTCTTGTGGGCAGGACCGGCGCTACCATTAGGCAGCTGCCTAGAGCGCCGGCCACTGGAGGGTGCCACTGGGTGCAGAAAAATAACATGTTTGTGGTCTCAGTCAGTGTAGTACGGTCCGCACTACACAGTAACAAACAGTGGTGCCGGGTAGTAGACTACCCGGTGGCGTTGTGTTCATTTTAGCAGCCAATGAGAGTCAGACAGACTCTCATTGGCTGCTGCGCCACTGCTTGAGGTGGGCTGGAGCTCACTCATGAGCTCCGCCTTCCAGCTCCCGCAGTGGGTGATGGGAGAGACGTCATGACATCAAGCTTCTCTCCCATAGTGCCGAGTGGGAGGATGGAGGAGCGGATGGCGGCGTGCGCAGGAGCAGGAGGAGCGGGGATTCAGGTAAGTTTTGTGTTATTTGTTGTTATCTGTGTATAAGGGGCATTGCATAGGGGAGACCACTACTTTGGGCACTGCATAGGGGAGACCACTGCTGGGGGCACTGTATAAGGGGCAATGCATAGGGGGGACCACTATGAGGGGCACTGTATAAGGGACACTACTGAGGGCACTGAATCAGGGGCACTACTATGGGCACTGTATAAGGACCACCACTGGGGGCACTGCATAGGGGGGTTCACTACTGGGGGTACTGTATAAGGGACAATAATGGGGGCACTGCATAGTGGGACCACTACTGGGGGCACTGCATAGGGGGGACCACTACTAGGAGCACTGCATAGAGGGGACCACTACTGGGGGCACTGTATAAGGGCTTGTGTAGCTATCTGAGGGAAGGGGGGGGCGCTAGGGTAAAGCTATGCCTAGGGTGCCAAGAAACCTTGCACTGGCCCTGCTTGTGGGTATGTCTCATGATATCTTAATTCTGGAGCAAGTTTTCCATGTCTGTATGAATTCTTTAATATCACATTTGTTTGATCCACCAAACAGTGGGGTATATGTACAAAGCCTTTGAGAGAGTTAATGTGGAGAGAGATAAAGTAACAAACAATCAGCTTCTGTCAGTTAGGAGCTGATTGGCTGGTACTTCATCTCTCTCCACTTTATATCTCTCCAAGGCTTAGTACATCTACCCCTGAAAGAGCAACTTTATAGTCTTAGGAATGCCTGGATGCTCAGATACTTTGCTGTCATGAAGCTCAGACAGGGCAGGTAGCCTCAGTCACTCAAGTTCTAACAGCAAATGAGAGGTAAAGGTAGGTGCTTGATACTGTACAGCCTGCAGCTGAGTATACAAATCCTGATTTAGCTCAGACACAATGGTTTTAAGGCATCAGCATTAGCATCCTTTGAACGTGGTCCATATGTAATGACTAAATGAAAGCTAGAAAAAAATAAGACCCAGCGAGCCTGTCTAGGAATTAATTTTTTTGTTGCTTCAATAGAAAGGTTTTTGTGATCTTTACATACAGAGATAGAATGTTTAGATTCTAACCAAAGTATTGATTGTTCGAATACGCTTTTTATATCAAGTAGTTCATGATTTGCCACATCCCACCCATAGCTGACACTTGAGAAAGGATCATTCCAGCACCTTTATTGGTTGCAACCACATCGATGAAGGGCATTTTGGAATCTGAGTGCCAAAGAATTAAACAAAATAATTTTGACCAAAGTGCTGGGTTTGCACCCTAAGTAAATAAATGTCAGCCTTGTACAGATTGCTGTGGTAGTCCCCATGTCTACTAGTGATATTTGTTTCTTCCCTTTGATTCTCTCCAGAGTCCAAGTACAGTTTTACTAATCAAACTTAAGCCTGATTCAGATTTGGGAATAGAGTAAAGGCCCCCATACATCAGCAATCGATTGTGGCAATTCGACATTTTGCAATTGATTGTGTATAAAAATCTGCAATGTATGGGCTTCACAGATCACAGATTGCAACCAAAAAGTGATTGGAATTGTTAAATGAGATTGTACATGGATATGGATTAACTAGTCGCACCAGATAAATATTGTACCCCTCAATAAGGGACAATAGTAGCCCCCAAATATTATTTATAATCTGTTGGGGGGTGCTACCACAGGCAATGGATATTAAGCCACAAAATTTTGAAAGAGAAGGAAGAGAAATGCCTAAAGTGGTGCACTAGAATAACTAAAATATAACTTTTATTAATTTAATTAATATTGTCTAACAAGACAAATGAACAGCAAAAATTTAAAACAATTAAAGAGTAAAAAAGTAATGAATTCAGTGAATAAAATATGTGCAACGCCCCTGTATTACCACATAACCATATGTCGGATCAAAATCGTTATGTATGGCACTTATCCTATATAAAGTATGCCATGTATATTGATCCTAAATGCCTGTTGCTTGCCGTTATTCCAACATATATGCATACACGTGTATTATTTATATACAGTTAGCATTTATAAAGTACTGTAATTACTATTGGACCATTAAGTCTGTTTTTAAACAGATGAACACGATCAAAAATTAGTGAGTATTGTTCAATGATTGCCTATATGATTATAGCAATCAAAATTGATGTATATTTATTAAAGTGATTTAATATTTCTTCTCTGTGTCACTTTTATTGTGGATATACACATATTAAGTTTGTCACATTTAGCATAGTACTGATTTTATATGAACCAGCTCCTAAGTCTCATGAAGGTGCTCATGGGAAACATATATGCAGATTTTTTGTGCACAGCGTTAGTTCAGATCTCCCTGCTTCTCATACACTCTATAACAAACCCTCCCAGGTGTCTACTGGGAAGCAAGAGAGAGGTTATTTTCAAAATGTAATTACAGGTTCATCACATCGTATACATTCTAATCTCTGTACGCATTAGATAATTATTGACAGGCCCTTTCAGGTTTTCATTGAAGAGCAACAGAAATGTTTTTTATCATATTGTGTGGCAACAGGGTGCGCCGCTACCGCTTTGAAGCTTTATCACGGTAAGCCGAGCCGCTTACCGGAACTGCCTTATATACCCGCGATCGTATCATTGGCAAGCGGGATGTCAGTCAATCAAAAAGCACCTATCACATCGCGCCACGTTACTAAGTCCCGCCCCCTAGCTCATGCTAGTACCAGGGCCAGTGACGTGGTATGTCCGGGATCATCAATCGCTTACCGAGTGGCATATTAGTTAGCAGGCTAAGACAATCAATCCCAGAGAACGATGTCTCTGTTGGTTTTAATATAGAGAAAGAACATTATTCCTCAACAGTCTATTAATTATAATCCCTCTAAAGACTTATAAAATTAATATTAGACTATCCTACTTAATATAGTAAGAATAAAAATCAGTAAAAAATCGTCAGGGCTGGTCACATGATCATTATTTAATGTTATATTAGAGTCTATTCAGGTTTGTCTAATAGATGGACAATCAAGGATTCACTATTGACAAGATATTATCAATCCATCACCTATGACATAGATTGACTCTCCAGATGCTAAAAATTCATTATGTAGGATAAATATTATATATAAAAATAAATATGCAGTGAATACCAACTAAATTAATTAATTAATTAATGTGATCTCAAAACATATGCAGTGTTAAAAGTGATATCAATAATCTTATATTAATAAAAAGTTCATTAATATAAAAAAGGAAAAATGTAAAAAATAATTAATATTTACATTAAAAAATGTTTTTATTTTATTCCTATATCTCATATTAAGTGATTATTGTAACTGGAATCATCCAGTATTATTGTGCATAATTACATATATCAAAAAATTCATACATGAAACTTTTATGTGAAACATAAATTGATGTGATAAAAGATAAAAATAATAATATGAATTATAATATAATATATGTGCCTATTAATATAATGTGAAATATTTACCCTAATCATTGTGATATTCAAATTATTATAAAAAATATTTAATATTTCAAAGATTCCTAGAAAGAAATTAAATAATCTAAAATGATGTTACTTGTATCATATAAATAAAACAATATAGTGATATCTGTTCTTATTATTATCTGGTTATTCACCAGTCATTTTCTTTTAGGGAAATAAATATTGTACAGTCCCAAAATTGCCATATTTTATCCAGAGAGTCAAACATATATATCCTATATGATGGTCATTAATCACCAATAGATCCATATGATATAGTTGGCATTATTTAAAAAAGGCTGAATAGCTATTTTCTTCATTTAGACCCTTAGGTGTCAATGAATCCAATAAGAAAATAAATTTAGTCTCCTGTTTGAGGAGTTCAACATCCACATCTCCCCCTCTGATGTTCATATTAATCTTTTTTAATCCAAAGGCTTGCAAACCTTTGGAGTTTCCATCATGATACTTCAAGAAGTGTCTGGCTATAGGAGTCAGAGCTCTGAACTTCTGTTTGTCTTTTCTCCACATTTCTTATGCTTCCTATGTGTTCCAGAACTTTTATTTTGAGTGGTCTTTTAGTCTTTCCAATGTAGATCTTTTTGCAGGGGCATTGAAGATTTTAAATTACCCCTGCAGTGTCACAATTAATATGCTCCTTGATATGCCAGATCTTATTGTATCTGTCACTAAAGGTGGTAGTTGTTATCATAGTCGGACATGCTTTAAATGTTCCACACTTTTTGGATCCATTTTTGAAGTATAGTTGTTTTTTTGGGGATTCCAAATGACTTTTCACCAAAATATCCCTCAGATTTTTTGACCTCCTCCAACTCATTTGAATTCTTTCTCCAACAATCTCAGCTAGATCCTGATCTGTACATAAGACATCTAAGTGTTTGTGTAAAATCTCTTGGATATTCTTCCATTCATAACAGAATGTTCCCACGAACCTAATACAATCTTGTTCTTTATCTTTCTTCTTAGGTACTAAGAGTTGATCTCTAGTATATGTCCTACTATCTTTAAATGCTTTCTTAATAGCTCTTCCACTGTATCCTCGAGATTTTAATCTCGTGCTCAGTTGTTTCGACCGTATTTGGAATGTGTGTTCCTCCGAACAGTTCCATTTCATACGGACAAATTCTCCTTTCAGCAAACCTTTTAGCACTGGAGGAAAGTGTGAGCTTTCTTTATGCAGAATACTATTAATGAACGTCTTTTTTCGAAACAGGTCAGATGAGATGTGTCCGTCACTCTCAATTGTCAACGTAATATCAAGAAAGTGTATTCTTTTTTGGCTTGCTTCATGAGTTAACTTCAAATTAAACTCATTAGTATTAAGTCTCATCAGAAATTCTTCAAAGAGCTCAATTCCACCTTCCCAAATTATCAGGAGATCGTCGATATATCTCAACCACAAAAGAATGTGGTTTGTGTAGGGATCGTTTTCCTCGTTAAACACCCACTCCCTCTCCCACCATCCCAGGTAGTACTTATTCAGTATTGGCATTTATAAATGCTAACTGTATATAAATAATACACAAGTATGCATATATGCTGGAATAACGGCAAGCAACAGGCATTTAGGATCAATATACATGGCATACTTTATATAGGATAAGTGCCATACATAACGATTTTGATCCGACATATGGTTATGTGGTAATACAGGGGCGTTGCACATATTTTATTCACTGAATTCATTACTTTTTCAATCTTTATTTGTTTTAAATTTTCACTGTTCATTTGTCTTGTTAGACAATATTAATTAAATTAATAAAAGTTATATTTTAGTTATTCTAGTGCACCACTTTAGGCATTTCTCTTCCTTCTCTTTCAAAATTTTGTGGCTTAAATCAGCTTGTCCAACATGTTGGATTTCACAAATGGATTGGGGCTGTAAATTGCTAGTATATAGACATGATCAGGAGATTTGCAGACCGTTACTAGTAAAAATGATGGGCCTTTCAAGATTGGCAGATCTGTGTTTGCTGCAATCGATCTCCAAATCACTGAAAAAGATCTGTAATGTATGGGTGCAGATTGCTAGATTGGGAAATCCTAAGATCGGGCAATAAATCTTAAAATTGTTCATTTGTGGTTTTCAGATTGCTGATGTATGGGGGCCCAAGTAACTATGCACCTGGACAAACCATGTTGTAATTCAAGGGGTGTAAATACATACATGTTTTTGCATGTGGGTAAATACTGGCGTTTTTTGCATGTAGCCCACAAATGCTGGACAGCTTTATTATTACACTGCGATATAGATTTCAGTTTGGACACACTCCTCCCAAATCTAAATCTCTGCACGCTTTACATCTGCTCCACCTGCAGTGCAGCATGGTTTTACCAAGATGTACAGTTACTTGCTGTTTCTTACCTACTCCCAACTCTGAATCAGGCCCTTAGGGGGAGATTTAATAAAGCTTGGAGGGAGATAAAATTGGAGATAAATAGCACCAACCAATCAGTTCCTAACTGTCATGTTTCACACACAGCCTGTAAAGTGACAGTTAGGACCTGATTGGTTGGTGCTATTTATCTCCAATTTTATCTCCAAGCTTTATTAAATCTCCCCTAGGGGTCTATTTACTAATCAGTGTTAGGAGACATAGTGAAAAGTGATAAGAAAGTGATAAGGTGCCAGCCAATCAGCTCCCAACTGTAATTTTTCAAACACAGCCTGTGAGCTGACAGTTGGGAGCTGAATGGCTGGCACCTTATCACTTTCTTATCACTTTTCACTCTGTCTCGTAACACTGCTTAGTAAATAGACCTTACTTCAGTCGGTGATAGACTTCTCATGCAGGCACACTGACTGTACACCAACTACCTTCACCGATGCATGACCCAACTTCACAAATACACATTACATTATATGCACCATGAAAATCAGTCTAGGAGAATGTGCTAGCTCCTTTTAACTAATCAAACAATTGAGATAACAATAGCAAAGAATACTCATATTTATTTTTGTAGTGCTGTGTTTCAGGCCCCTGAAATCAATATAAGGACTTGAGTCTCCCATTATCATCATCATCATCATAAATGATAGGCTTGCTCAGTCTTATCTGCATCTGTTTGCAATTGCCCTTTCTGTACTAGGCCTCTCCATGCTCAAATGGCCTTAAGTGCCAGACCCTTGCAAATAAGCATACAGTAGGTGGATGTGTGCACATTCATATTTGGGTGTGTGCAGATCAATTTTACTCTACGCAAACTGTTGTAGGTCTTAGTCTACATCAGCTCCATTGTCTAAATATTTACAGCATTCCACAACGTGTCTCAGAGGGTGACATATACTTGTACAGTATTGGTGCGTACACACTAGACTATATGCTCCCTGAGCGATATCGTCTAGTGTGTCCCTGGCAGGGTGTGCTCAATGTCGTTCATGACATTGAGCACGCCCGCTGAATGATATCATTAACGATATCATTCAGCGCCCAGCTCTCTCCCCCATTCCCCAACATGCAGCAACCTGACAATATCATCAGATTCGCCTGCATGTTTGCTCAATGAACGACCCGCGGGAACACGCATCGTCATTATCGTTCATTGTTTTGGTGTAAAAAATGGATGATATAGTGAACGACTGAACGATAACGATATCGTTCAGTCGTCCACTTTATCGCCCAGTGTGTACGCACCTTAAGTCGTTTTCATTCAATTAAAGGTGATTTACCGCATTACACCTTATTGTTTGTTATTCACAATTAACTGCATTATTATTGTTTAATATTCAAATTTTACTGCATCCAACTAGAAGGTTTCTGATGTCTGTCGCCATACCATGAAATTATATTTTATTTAACACATCTATTTTTTTTTTTGCAACATTTAAAAACTAAAGACAGAACAATGCAATACTGCACTTTGCCAGGGTTCAGAGCAAAGCTTAAAGCTTGGGACAAGTTAATTCACAGTGACAGGTTGACATTAAAGGAAAACTAAACACAATTTCAGTGGTTTTAAATGAACCAACTACTACTAGCAGTCACACATGTTATCAGATCTGAAGGCATTTGAGATAACCTTTGCTCTATGGGTCGATTGTGCTGTGTACAGCAGAGCTGTTCCTAGACTGTTGAAGAGAAATGGATATATAATCATTCTGACAAAAATGCAAAGTTACAGAGCATATTTCGTGGTAAATGCGCCTATTTGTCTACCATATGTGTAAAGAAGTTGATTACCGATTTGGACCACAAAGCCTTAGGAGTGGGTATTACATTAGAAAATAAATAAGGTGAGTGGGTCTTAATACACTGCCAGATAAAGCCTTATGTATATGTTTTTTATATGTTAGAACGGTAAGGGAACATCAGCACTGGCTTCATTTTAGGAGGCTCATTTGTTCATTTTAATGTTTTAATCACATTGGACCATAAGTTAAAATTATTACTAAGGTGCTTGCCCATGTGAAATGCACTTACACAGATAGGAAGGTGCCCCATCCAAGCAATGACTGAGAGGAGGTGATTATCTCAACCACAGAGTCAGTTTAAAAATCTACTTTTGGGGGGCTCGTAAAGGACTCTTTGAATGCTCACTAAACAGGGAACAAATTTCTAAATGAACAGGATCTAAATAACACTTTGAAAAAATTAAGTTTTTGAAGGCTTGAGCGAAAGAGTTCTTGGGGTAAATTTACTAAGAATCGAGTTTGTGTGAGATTTAGGGGTGTGCACCGGCCACTTTTCGTGTTTTGTGTTTTGGTTTTGGATCTGGATCTTTCTTCGTGTTTTGGATCTGGATTGGTTTTGCCAAAACCACCCTTCCGTGTTTTGGGTTCTGGGTTTTGTGTTTTGGATCTGTATTTTTTTGAAAAAAAGCATAAAAACAGCTAAAATCACAGAATTTGTAGGTTTTTCTGCTCCTATGCTATTATTAACCTCAATAACCTTAATTTCCAATCATTTCCAGTCTATTCTGAATACCTCACACCTCACAATAGTGTTTTTATGTCCAAAAGGTTGCACCGAGGTAGCTGGATGACTATGCTAAGCGACACGAGTGGGCGGCACAAACACGTGACCCATCTAGGCGTGAAACTGCAGTGGCAGACAGGATGGCATTGAAAAACTAGGCCCCAAACTGTACATAATGCAAAGAAAAAAAAGAGGTGCAAGATGGAATTGTCCTTGGGCCCTCCCACCCACCCTTATGTTGTATAAACAGGACATGCACACTTTAACAAACCAATCATTTCAGCGCCAGGGTCTGCCACACAACTGTGGCTGAAATGATTGGTTCGTTTGGGCCCCCACAAAACAAGCTGGCAATTAATCTGTCCCTGCACAAACTGGCTCTACGGAGGCAAGAAGTCGTCCTCATCCTCCTCATCCACAGATTCCTCACCCTCTTCAGTGTTATGTACATCCTCATCCTCACAGAGTATTAATTCGTCCCTGCTGGAACCACAGGTCCCTCTGTACGTTCTGGAGGCTGGTCTCCCTGGAAGAGTTGATCATTCATTTTATGAACATCATCTTCTCCACATTTTGTGGAAGCAACCTCCTACGCCTTTCGCTAACAAGGTTCCCGGCTGCACTAAACACTCTTTCGGAGTACACACTGGAGGGGGGGCAACTCAGGTAAAATAGAGCCAGTTTGTACAGGGACCTCCAAATTGCTTCTTTTTCCTGCCAGTACAGGTACGGACTGTCTGACATGCCTACTTGGATGCTGTCACCGATGTAATCCTTTAACAGACAGACGCACGCTTGTCGCTGCTGCTTTGAGGATTCAAGTGCGGCTACAGCCCACACAATTCACAAAGACAGAAAAAAAAAAAAGAATATTTTTATTGTTTGTGGAGCACACTTTGAGGGTTACACCACCCTCTAACAGACAGACGCACGCTTGTCGCTGCTGCTTTGAGGATGCAAGTGCGGCTACAGCCCACACAATTCACAAAGACAGAAAAAAGAAGAAGAATATTTTTATTCTTTGTGTAGCACACTTTGAGGGTGTCTCCACCCTTTAACAGACAGACGCACGCTTGTCGCTGCTGCTTTAAGGATGCAGGTGCGGCTACAGCCCACACATTTCACAAAGACCGAAAAAAAAAGAACAATATTTTAATTGTTTGTGTAGCACACTTTGAGGGTGTCACCACCCTTTAACAGACAGACACACGCTTGTCGCTGCTGCTTTAAGGATGCAGGTGCGGCTACAGCCCACACAATTCACAAAGACAGAAAAAAGAAGAATATTTTTATTGTTTGTGTAGCACACTTTGAGGGTGTCACCACCCTTTAACAGACAGACGCACGCTTGTCGCTGCTGATTTGAGGATGCAAGTGCGGCTACATCGCACACAAGTCACAAACACATAAAAAAAATAGTTTTTTATTTTTTGGAGCACTTTGAGAGTTACACCACCCTTTAACAGACAGACGCACGCTTGTCGCTGCTGCTTTAAGGATGCAGGTGCGGCTACAGCCCACACATTTCACAAAGACCGAAAAAAAAGAACAATATTTTAATTGTTTGTGTAGAACACTTTGAGGGTGTCACCACCCTTTAACAGACAGACGCACGCTTGTCGCTGCTGCTTTAAGGATGCAGGTGCGGCTACAGCCCACACAATTCACATAGACAGATAAAAGAAGAAGAATATTTTTATTGTTTGTGTAGCACACTTTGAGGGTGTCACCACCCTTTAACAGACAGACGCACGCTTGTCGCTGCTGCTTTAAGGATGCAGGTGCGGCTACAGCCCACACATTTCACAAAGACCGAAAAAAAAAGAACAATATTTTAATTGTTTGTGTAGCACACTTTGAGGGTGTCACCACCCTTTAACAGACAGATGCACGCTTGTCGCAGCTGCTTTAAGGATGCAGGTGCGGCTACAGCCCACACAATTCACAAAGACAGAAAAAAGAACAATATTTTAATTGTTTGTGTAGCACACTTTGAGGGTGTCACCACCCTTTAACAGACAGATGCACGCTTGTCACTGCTGCTTTAAGGATGCAGGTGCGGCTACAGCCCACACAATTCACAAAGACAGAAAAAAGAAGAATATTTTTATTGTTTGTGTAGCACACTTTGAGGGTGTCACCACCCTTTAACAGACAGACGCACGCTTGTCGCTGCTGCTTTGAGGATGCAAGTGTGGCTACATCGCACACAAGTCACAAACACATTAAAAAAAATTTTTTGATTTTTTTGGAGCACTTTGAGAGTTACAACACCCTTTAACAGACAGACGCACGCTTGTCGCTGCTGCTTTGAGGATGCAAGTGCGGCTACAGCCCACACAATTCACAAAGACAGAAAAAAAAAGAACAATATTTTAATTGTTTGTGTAGCACACTTTGAGGGTGTCACCACCCTTTAACAGACAGATGCACGCTTGTCGCTGCTGCTTTAAGGATGCAGGTGCGGCTACAGCCCACACATTTCACAAAGACAGAAAAAAAAAGAACAATATTTTAATTGTTTGTGTAGCACACTTTGAGGGTGTCACCACCCTTTAACAGACAGACGCACGCTTATCGCTGCTGCTTTGAGGATGCAGGTGGAATCTAGACGGGATTTGGAACCGAGGACACACTACCTCCATCAATTGTCTAAATCCCACTGCACTAATGTCGGATACCGGACGCACGTCTAACACCAACATAGCAGTCAAGGCCTCAGTTATACGTTTTGCTTCAGGATGACTGCTGTCGTACTTCATCCTCATCGCTAGGGACTGTTGGAGGGTCAATTGTTTAGTAAAAGTAGTGATGTTCCTACTTCCTCTCTGGGATGATGAACAACTCCCAGCAGCAGCAACAGCACTAGTAGGAAGTGGTTCTTGATCTTTCCCTATTTTATTTTTATCAGAGAAAGTTTGGTCCTCCATTTATGTTATATTGATATATATACGTGCGGCTAAAGCGCACACAAACACAGAAAATATTTTTTTATTTTTGCTGGAGAGTAGTGCACTTTGTGGGTTACACCACCCTTTAAGAAATGAGCCAGCCGGCTCTTTACTTATGGGACACAGGCGCACGCTTGGCGCTGCTCCTTTGTTGATGCACGTGCAGCCACAGTGCACACAAGTCACAAACACAGAAAATATATATTTTTTTGGTTTGGAGTGTACTTTGGGGGTTACAGCACCCTTTAACGGTCAAGCCAGCCGGCCCTTTACTTATGACACAGGCGCACACTTGGCACTACTTTGTTGATGCACGTGCGGCTACTGCGCACACAATTCACAAACACAGAAAATAATTTTTTTTCGGTTTGGACTGGAGTGTACTTTGGGGGTTACAGCACCCTTTAACGGTCAAGCCAGCCGGCCCTTTACTTATGACACAGGCGCACGCTTGGCACTACTTTGTTGATGCACGTGCGGCTACTGCGCACACAATTCACAAACACAGAAAATAAATTTTTTTTTGGTTTGGACTGGAGTGTACTTTGGGGGTTACAGCACCCTTTAACGGTCAAGCCAGCCGGCCCTTTACTTATGACACAGGCGCACGCTTGGCACTACTTTGTTGATGCACGTGCGGCTACTGCGCACACAATTCACAAACACAGAAAATAAATTTTTTTTTGGTTTGGACTGGAGTGTACTTTGGGGGTTACAGCACCCTTTAACGGTCAAGCCAGCCGGCCCTTTACTTATGACACAGGCGCACGCTTGGCACTACTTTGTTGATGCACGTGCGGCTACTGCGCACACAATTCACAAACACAGAAAATAATTTTTTTTTTGGTTTGGACTGGAGTGTACTTTCGGGGGTTACAGCACCCTTAACGGTCAAGCCAGCCGGCCCTTTACTTATGACACAGGCGCACGCTTGGCACTACTTTGTTGATGCACGTGCGGCTACTGCGCACACAATTCACAAACACAGAAAATAAATTTTTTTTTGGTTTGGACTGGAGTGTACTTTCGGGGGTTACAGCACCCTTAACGGTCAAGCCAGCCGGCCCTTTACTTATGACACAGGCGCACGCTTGGCACTACTTTGTTGATGCACGTGCGGCTACTGCGCACACAATTCACAAACACAGAAAATAATTTTTTTTTTGGTTTTGACTGGAGTGTACTTTCGGGGGTTACAGCACCCTTAACGGTCAAGCCAGCCGGCCCTTTACTTATGACACAGGCGCACGCTTGGCACTACTTTGTTGATGCACGTGCGGCTACTGCGCACACAATTCACAAACACAGAAAATAATTTTTTTTTGGTTTGGACTGGAGTGTACTTTCGGGGGTTACAGCACCCTTTAACGGTCAAGCCAGCCGGCCCTTTACTTATGACACAGGCGCACGCTTGGCACTACTTTGTTGATGCACGTGCGGCTACTGCACACACAATTCACAAACACAGAAAATATATTATTTTTTTAGCACTTGGGGGGAGCACCCCTGATGGACAGAGCACCCCCTGGACAACACTACAGCACCTCTTTAGGACTGGGACACTGCACAGGACTTTGGAGTGGACACAGCCCCTATGGAGAACTGACTGCACAACACAGTCCAGCCAGCCCCTATGGACTTTGAAGTAGTGGACACAGCCCCTATTAACAACAGCAGCACAGCACAACACAGCCAGCCCCTATGGACTTTGAAGTAGTGGACAACAGCAGCACTACACTACACTACACTACACAGCCCTAACTCCCACCCTCCCTCTTCACTGTCCACAGCCGAGTGAGAAAATGGCGCCGACGTGGGTACCTTATATAGGATCCAAAACCCGCGAGACTCGGAAGGCGGGATGATGACGTTTTGCCTCGATTTCAGATCCGAGTCAGGCGGGAAAAGTCGAGCCTGATTCGGATCGGACTCGGATCGGGGGGGCTCGGGGGGGTTCGGATTTCAGAAATCCGAACCCGCTCACCCCTAGTGAGATTGCAATCTCATGTGAGTTTAGGCATGTTTTTCAAATTGCAAATTTACTAAACACAAACTCGAGTGAGTTTGGAAGAGAGTTCTCTCTTTTCACTGTTAAAACTCGTGTGAGATAGCAAACTCGAAAAAGCTCACCACCGGCCAAACTAGGAAGTACTTTTCATGAAAAAGATGCAACTCGGGAATTTACTAAGATTCGAGTTTACAATCTCAGGTGAGATTGTAGCAAACTCACTGATAAATTGAAGTTTTAAGTAGACCACCTCCTGAGCTGCAAGTTTACCAGGAACATACACAGATCAGTGTGATTTGTGTCAAGATGATGAATTTGAGTAGGAACATATGTGGGAACATATAGTCATTATGGTGTCACAAGAATCTGGCCAAGGAAATCAGGAAGATGCTGGCAGGTAGTTCTCAGTGTGGCTACAGAATACAGACACCTTAAACATCTGGAGAAAAAGGTGCCACTTTGAAGAAACTTCAACTCTGGAGGATCAACCAAAGATGCCATGAGAGTCAATTGAGATCTGTGGAACTACTTGGGGATTAGCCAACAGAATTGTGATGATGATCTGTGAGGTTTGTCTGGTCACCAGTGGTGCAGTGGATGCAGCAAGGCGATGGATGGAGTAGAGATTTCTCCAATGGATAGTTGTAGGACCTTGTTGGAGCTGGTTCCGTATTCTATGATGCGACACGGTTTCCGGGGGGGGGGGGGTCGTGGTAGTGGTGGTGCGGTAGATCAAGTCCAGTGAGAGATATTAGCACCTGGTGAATTGATATGCAGCAAAGCCATAGGGGTTCTGTCAAATCCAGGCTCCAAGGGCGACCAGGCCACCGGCCAGATAAAGCACTTAAAATGAGCTGGATGCTCACTTAAACACCCAGTGTGTAAGGTCATCATGGGGTAGAACCGGATGTCTGTGGATCTGCTGACTCAATGTAAGAGAGCAGCAATGCTATGTCCAGTCAAGATGATATCTTAATTAGAAAATCCTATGAACCTGATGGACCAATTTCTATATGGGGCCTGGGGCTGTTGTCTCATCAGCCACATTATAAATTTGAAGCTCTTAGTGCTGCTTATGTACAGATAGTTCAGTGTGAACACTCTTTCCACTGACTGGTTGTTTCATAACAGTGGAATTCCAGTTGATGTTAGACAGATACACACTGCTATATCCCTCCATGGCTCCACTACAGCCCAGCACACAGCAGCATGTGCTGCGCTGTAGACAGAGGCTGCTGACAGGTAAGATGGAGGAGGAGGACGGCGGCGAACCCAGGCCCCTCTAACAAGCCCAGACCTGAGTAATTAGTACCCGCTCCTCCCACTCTTGGCTCCCCTGGACGCACATGTCAACCTATGAGGCAAAGTCATCCAATTATATATTTTGATGGTATAGAAGGGGGAAGGGTAAAAGTGAAAGTATCAGTTATATATGAGATTAAAGCACACAGTAGTCAGAGGAGTCTTAGTAGTATCTGAATATTATTTTATCCAACAAAGGGGCTGAGTCCGATTCGGACGGATCTCAGTACACAGACTCAAACAGGAAGTTTTTGCATACAGCACATGTGCAGATGCAAATGTATGCATATCTCTGTCCTATTCTGAGTCTGCTGAATCTGTCTTTCCATGTAATCAGATGTTACGGAGCAGTAATTGGGTGGCAGCTATGCAAAGAGGAGGAGATATGGTTTTGGTGTCGTCAGCATAGTAGCCCAATGAGAGATTTGTCTCACCAAGCGAAGAGGTGTACAGTGAGGAAAGCAGGGGGAATGGAGGGGAGGATTTGTAAGGGTTATATACAATATAGAAGCAGTTAGTTTGTTAAGAAGTGAACCAGGAAAGATCTGTGCAGAAGCATGGGCTGGTAGCTGGAGAAAGAGACTGGGTCAACAGCTTGTATCGTTAGGGTTGGCAGGATCAGTGTGTGTTTAAAGGAGGACGGAAGTTTAATGAGACAGATTGAAAAGGTGAGTTGGAGGTGGGCACCTGGTAGCGGAGAGGTTGTAGGGAATTAGGTAGAGGGTCAGGCTGTAAGGTGTGATGATTAGGTGGATGCAGAGACTATGGGGTATATTTGCTAAGGTGCGGGTTTTTAGAAGTGGTTTTGTTGCCCATAGCAACCAATCAGATTCTAGCTATTACCTTCTAGATAAATGTTAAGTAGAATCTGATTGGTTGCTATGGGCAACAAAACCACTTCTAAAAACCCGCACCTTAGTAAATATACCCCTATATATTCAATTACTGGAGAAAAAGAACAAAGGATGAATTGGAGAGTGGGAGAGGTGTGCAGGATTTGGAATGAGGAAATATCTGATACATTTACAATGTTATATTATTTTATCATTTACACTGTTAGGAGCACTGCTATAATTTTTTAAACAATAGAGGTTTGAACAGTACAATGCTCTGCTACACATTAACTATATTACCACAATGCATGCGTTCTCTCTAGGTTTACAAAATAACCCGTAAGGCATTTGGCAATTTCTTTTGTGCAAAGTATAAAAGGAATACTGTACCAGACACACCCTTTGTTCTCTTAAACAGCTGACCTCCCTGGGTTGTCTGTTAAGAGATTTCCTTGTGGAGACCTATTTTTGTCATTACAGTCAAAAATTCAGGAACATGGCCAGCTGCTCATTAATTATAAGAAATACCATTGAATTAAACCACAAAACTTACTCATGTCGTGATTCAACCATGTCCCACCTAGATATATAGCTGGATAAAATGTGTCTAACTCCCTCACATCTCTGACCTGAAACTAGATTCCCAGACCATGAAGCTATCGTTTTGGAAAAGGATAAATCCCACCAAACACCCTGTGATGCTAATGCCTGTTACATATTGTGCCAGATAATCATCTGAATTTGACCCGGTAATCTAAATCATTGCAGAGATCACCCAGGAGTTAATTTTATGCATTCCCAGTGCTGCCTGTTAGTATCTGTGCTTTATGTGTTAGTGATGCATAAACTCCTCTGTGTGTTCACTAAAAGAAAGTAGGACTTTAACAAACCTTTATGCTTTTTTTCCACCCATTTAAAATGACCGCACCACTTTTACAATGTGACAGAGCTTATACAGGCACTCCCATTTCAGATGGAAATAGGGCTGGGGCTGTGATTTTTAGCTTTATTGTACGTGATTGATGCCCTTTTTAGGACCAAACAAGTGACTGCGTTTTTGTTGTGTATAATTTTAGTTACACATTTTTTGTTCATAAATAAGAAAGATTCTTGATAACTTATTTTCTAAATAATCAAGGCCTACTTACATTGGCTTTCAAACATCTTTAAGTATCTATCTATCTATCTATCTATCTATCTATCTATCTATCTATCTATCTATCTATCTATCTATTTATCTATTCCTGGTGGAGAATGAAAACTGATAATGAAAATTGCTGCAAGCTTCAGATTGGCTGTGGCATCTGAATCCTATACACTTATGCTAATATTATAGTAATGTGACTTCTGCAATCTATTCATGGCTGGACTGGCCATCTGGGTATTCTGGTAAATGAGGGGCCGATGGCCTGTTGGGCCGGTCCATGTGTCTGAAGGCCTATCTGAGCAGCCCCGTCTCCCAGCACTCTGCTCGGCCGGTTGTTTAGACAGGGCATGCTCTGAAGCCACGCCCCCAAGACTGACAACATGTCCCCATGATGTTTGCCACACACCCCTTTTCCAATGTACACACTAGGGGTGTGCACCGGCCACTTTTCGTGTTTTGTGTTTTGGTTTTGGATCTGGATCTTTCTTCGTGTTTTGGATCTGGATTGGTTTTGCCAAAACCACCCTTCCGTGTTTTGGGTTCTGGGTTTTGTGTTTTGGATCTGTATTTTTTTGAAAAAAAGCATAAAAACAGCTAAAATCACAGAATTTGTAGGTTTTTCTGCTCCTATGCTATTATTAACCTCAATAACCTTAATTTCCACTCATTTCCAGTCTATTCTGAACACCTCACAATAGTGTTTTTATGTCCAAAAGGTTGCACCGAGGTAGCTGGATGACTATGCTAAGCGACACGAGTGGGCGGCACAAACACGTGACCCATCTAGGAGTGACACTGCAGTGGCAGACAGGATGGCAGTTAGAAAAACTAGGCCCCAAACTGTACATAATGCAAAGAAAAAAAGAGGTGCAAGATGGAATTGTCCTTGGGCCCTCCCACCCACCCTTATGTTGTATAAACAGGACATGCACACTTTAACAAATCAATCATTTCAGCGCCAGGGTCTGCCACACAACTGTGGCTGAAATGATTGGTTCGTTTGGGCCCCCACAAAACAAGCTGGCAATTAATGTGTCCCTGCACAAACTGGCTCTACGGAGGCAAGATGTCATCCTCATCCTCCTCATCCACCGATTCCTCACCCTCTTCAGTGTGTACATCCTCATCCTCACAAAGTATTAACTCGTCCCCACTTGAATCCACCACCACAGGTCCCTCTGTACGTTCTGGAGGCTGGTCTCCCTGGAAGAGCTGATAATTCATTTTGATGAACATCATCTTCTCCACATTCTGTGGAAGCAACCTCCTACGCCTTTCGCTGACAAGGTTCCCGGCTGCACTAAACACTCTTTCGGAGTACACACTGGAGGGGGGGCAACTCAGGTAAAATAGAGCCAGTTTGTACAGGGGCCTCCAAATTGCCTCTTTTTCCTGCCAGTACAGGTATGGACTGTCTGACATGCCTACTTGGATGCTGTCACCGATGTAATCCTCCACCATTCTGTCAATGGTGACAGTATCATATGCAGTGACAGTAGACATGTCAGAAATTGTTGCCAGGTCCTTCAGTCCGGACCAGATGTCCAAACTTGGTCCTGCCTGCCCTGCATCACCGCCAGCGGGTTGCTTAGGATACCTAAGTTTTTTCCTGGCAGCCCCAGTTGCGGGAGAAAATGAAGAAGGAGCCGTTGACGTGTCACGTTCCGCTTCAGCTGACAGTGTGTTCACCAGCAGGTCTTTGCACCTCTGCAGGCTTGTGTCGGCCGGAAAGAGAGACACCACATAGGCTTTAAACCTAGGATCGAGCACGGTGGCCAAAATGTAGTGGTCTGATTTCAACAGATTGACCACCCTGGAATCCTGGCAAAGCGAATGAAGGGCTTCATCCACAAGTCCCACATGCCGAGCGGAATCGCTCCGTCTTAGCTCCTCCTTCACTTTCTCCAGCTGCTTCTGCAAAAGCCTGATGAGGGGAATGACCTGACTCAAGCTGGCAGTGTCTGAACTGACTTCACGTGTGGCAAGTTCGAAGGGCTGAAGAACCTTGCACAACACGGAAATCATTCTCCACTGCGCTTGAGTCAGGTGCATACCCCCTCCTTTGCCTATGTCATAGGTGGATGTATAGGCTTGTATGGCCTTTTGCTGCTCCTCCATCCTCTGAAGCATATAGAGGGTTGAGTTCCACCGCGTCACAACCTCTTGCTTCAGGTGATGGCGGGGCAGGTTCAAGAGTGTTTGCTGGCGCTCCAGTCTTCGGCACGCAGTCGCTGAATGGCGAAAGTGGCCAGAAATTTTTCGGGCCACCCAAAGCGTCTCCTGCACGCCCCTGTCGCTTTTCAGAAAATTCTGCACCACCAAGTTTATTGTGTGAGCAAAACATGGGACGTGCTGGAATTTGCCCAGATGTAATGCCCGCACAATATTGGTGGCGTTGTCAGATATCACAAATCCCCAGGAGAGTCTAAGTGGGGTAAGCCACTGGGCGATGATTTCCCTCAGTTTCTCTAAGAGGTTGTCGGCGGTGTGCCTCTTACTGAAACCGGTGATACACAGCGTAGCCTGCCTTGTAACGAGCTGGCGTTTCTGAGATGCTGCTACTGGTGACGCTGCTGCTGTTGCTGCGTAAGGTGATACATCTACCCAGTGGGCTGTCACAGTCATATAGTCCTTAGTCTGCCCTGTTCCACTTGTCCACATGTCCGTGGTTAAGTGGACATTGTGTACAACGGCATTTTTCAGGACACTGAGGACACTTTTTCTGACGTTTCTGTACAGTCTCGGTATCGCCTGCCTAGTGAAGTGGAATCTAGACGGGATTTGGAACCGGGGACACACTACCTCCATCAATTGTCTAAATCCCACTGCACTAATGGCGGATACCGGACGCACGTCTAACACCAACATAGCAGTCAAGGCCTCAGTTATACGTTTTGCTTCAGGATGACTGCTGTCGTACTTCATCCTCCTTGCTAAGGACTGTTGGAGGGTCAATTGTTTAGTAAAAGTAGTGGTGTTCCTACTTCCTCTCTGGGATGATGAACGACTCCCAGCAGCAGCAGCAACAGCAGCAGCGGCAGCAGTAGGCGTAGCAATGCAGGATCCTCCGGAGGAATCCCGGATAGGAGAGTCAGTCATGCCAGTGATATGGCCTGCAGGACTACTTCCGATCCTGACTAAGGAGGAAATTGACGAGGAGGGAGTTGACGGTGTGGTTTGCAGGCGCTTGGATACAACAGGACAACGGGATTTAGGTGTCCCTGGACTGCTTACGGTCTGAGCCAAAGTTTCTGAACTTGACAGTAACTTTTTATGAACGCGCTGCAGGTGCCGTATAAGGGAGGATGTTCCTAGGTGGTTGACGTCCCTACCCCTACTTATTTCACCTTTACATATGGTACATATGGCAAGACAGTTGTTGTCCGGATTTGGATAGAAATATTGCCAGACCAAAGAGGTGGAATGTTTGGTCTTCTGCCCAGGCATGACCGTGATGGGCTTTTTCATCCCACGGACAACAACTGTCTCCCCCGGAGCCTGATTTAAACAAACCACATCACCATCAGAATCCTCCTCGCCAACTTCCTCCTCAGCGCCAGCTACACCAGTATCCTCATCCTGTTGTACTTCAACAGTGACATCTTCAATTTGCATATCAGCAAGTGGACTGTGGGTGCTCCTTTCAGCACTTGCAGGGGGCGTGCAAATGGTGGAAAGAGCCACCTCTTCCCGTCCAGTGCTGGGAAGGTCAGGCATCGCAACCACCACCACACTTGGACTCTCCTTGGGGATTTGTGATATCTTCTTAGAAAGCACAGTTCTTCGCTGTGCTTTTGCCAGCTTAACTCTTTTGATTTTTTTAGTGGGAGGAGTGCTTCCATCGTCATGTGAAGCTGAACCACTAGTCATGAACATACTAGGGATCGACCTTAGCCGTTCCTTGCCACTCCGTGTCGTAAATGGCATATTGGCAAGTTTACGTTTCTCTTCAGCTGATTTAAATGTCTTTTTCAAGGTCATTTTCCTGAACTTTGCCATTTGGGATTGTATGTGCCCTCTACTATGACATTGGGCATCGGCCTTGGCAGACGACGTTGATGGCATGTTATCGTCTATGTCATGACTAGTGGCAGCAGCTTCAGCACTAGGAGGAAGTGGTTCTTGATCTTTCTCTATTTTATTTTTATCGGAGAAAGTTTGGTCCTCCATTTATGTTATATCGATTTGATATATACGTGCGGCTAAACACAGAAAATAATTTTTTTTTTGGTTTGGACTGGAGTGTACTTTGTGGGTTACAGCACCCTTTAACGGTCAAGCCAGCCGGCCCTTTACTTATGACACAGGCGCACTCTTGGCACTACTTTGTTGATGCACGTGCGGCTACTGCGCACACAATTCACAAACACAGAAAATAATTTTTTTTTGGTTTGGACTGGAGTGTACTTTGGGGGTTACAGCACCCTTTAATGGTCAAGCCAGCCGGCCCTTTACTTATGACACAGGCGCACGCTTGGCACTACTTTGTTGATGCACGTGCGGCTACTGCGCACACAATTCACAAACACAGAAAATAATTTTTTTTTGGTTTGGACTGGAGTGTACTTTCGGGGGTTACAGCACCCTTTAATGGTCAAGCCAGCCGGCCCTTTACTTATGACACAGGCGCACGCTTGGCACTACTTTGTTGATGCACGTGCGGCTACTGCGCACACAATTCACAAACACAGAAAATAATTTTTTTTTGGTTTGGACTGGAGTGTACTTTCGGGGGTTACAGCACCCTTTAACGGTCAAGCCAGCCGGCCCTTTACTTATGACACAGGCGCACGCTTGGCACTACTTTGTTGATGCACGTGCGGCTACTGCGCACACAATTCACAAACACAGAAAATAATTTTTTTTTAGGTTTGGACTGGAGTGTACTTTCGGGGGTTACAGCACCCTTAACGGTCAAGCCAGCCGGCCCTTTACTTATGACACAGGCGCACGCTTGGCACTACTTTGTTGATGCACGTGCGGCTACTGCGCACACAATTCACAAACACAGAAAATAATTTTTTTTTTGGTTTGGACTGGAGTGTACTTTCGGGGGTTACAGCACCCTTAACGGTCAAGCCAGCCGGCCCTTTACTTATGACACAGGCGCACGCTTGGCACTACTTTGTTGATGCACGTGCGGCTACTGCGCACACAATTCACAAACACAGAAAATAATTTTTTTTTGGTTTGGACTGGAGTGTACTTTCAGGGGTTACAGCACCCTTTAACGGTCAAGCCAGCCGGCCCTTTACTTATGACACAGGCGCACGCTTGGCACTACTTTGTTGATGCACGTGCGGCTACTGCGCACACAATTCACAAACACAGAAAATAATTTTTTTTTTGGTTTGGACTGGAGTGTACTTTCGGGGGTTACAGCACCCTTAACGATCAAGCCAGCCGGCCCTTTACTTATGACACAGGCGCACGCTTGGCACTACTTTGTTGATGCACGTGCGGCTACTGCGCACACAATTCACAAACACAGAAAATAATTTTTTTTTTGGTTTGGACTGGAGTGTACTTTCGGGGGTTACAGCACCCTTAACGGTCAAGCCAGCCGGCCCTTTACTTATGACACAGGCGCACGCTTGGCACTACTTTGTTGATGCACGTGCGGCTACTGCGCACACAATTCACAAACACAGAAAATAATTTTTTTTTGGTTTGGACTGGAGTGTACTTTCGGGGGTTACAGCACCCTTTAACGGTCAAGCCAGCCGGCCCTTTACTTATGACACAGGCGCACGCTTGGCACTACTTTGTTGATGCACGTGCGGCTACTGCGCACACAATTCACAAACACAGAAAATATATTATTTTTTTAGCACTTGGGGGGAGCACCCCTGATGGACAGAGCACCCCCTGGACAACACTACAGCACCCCTTTAGGACTGGGACACTGCACAGGACTTTGGAGTGGACACAGCCCCTATGGAGAACTGACTGCACAACACAGTCCAGCCAGCCCCTATGGACTTTGAAGTAGTGGACACAGCCCCTATTAACAACAGCAGCACAGCACAACACAGCCAGCCCCTATGGACTTTGAAGTAGTGGACAACAGCAGCACTACACTACACTACACTACACAGCACTAACTCCCACCCTCCCTCTTCACTGTCCACAGCCGAGTGAGAAAATGGCGCCGACGCGGGTACCTTATATAGGATCCAAAACCCGCGAGACTCGGAAGGCGGGATGATGACGTTTTGCCTCGATGTCAGATCCGAGTCAGGCGGGAAAAGTCGAGCCTGACTCGGATCGGACTCGGATCGGGGGGGCTCGGGGGGGTTCGGATTTCAGAAATCCGAACCCGCTCACCCCTAGTACACACACAATATCAAAGTTTTCATTAGCAATCAGTCCACAGTAATTAAGCAGATTCCCATTTGATCCTTTAACGGAGAGGCCAATAGATGGTTAATTAATGCTTTCACTTTATCTTTACCTGGATGCCTCTTGCATATATGATCAGCTCTGTAGGCTAAGCAAATTGTTTAGTCCATTTCTATACCCCCTGAGTGCACTCATTACTCCTCACTACCTCCCTACACTCGCATTTCACCTAACTCTCCCATTTCGAGCTTATCCTCTTTACCATTTCTTTTACCTATCAGTTATCCTAAATATTGAGATAAAAATGTTTTTTATTTGTTTTGCTCTAGACTTTTTGTAATTCTGTATCTACCTAACTAATATATTTTTTTCCCAAAAAATTCTCCAAACATATTTTTTTATATACTTAGGCTAAGAAAATATTTGTTAATATTTTATTGAAAATAAAAATGTTTACGGGATGTCTCGCACTCCCCTGTATCCATATTTCCCCGATGTAACAATGTCTTCCTCCCCACATTGCTAATACACTTCCAGTAGCAATAGATCCCCATGGCATTGCTCAGCTAGTGCTTTTAAATCCCTAGTGACAAAACTCCCCACACACCAGTATCCAGAGATCACCAATGTGTCTCTGTATATGTATAGTACCACCCCCCAAATACCACTCCCATTCTGTGACATTTCCCCACCCCTTCCGCACCCTACAGAGCTCAGCGGAGCATGCTTCATGAAAGATTGATCTCTGCACTCTGCAGGCGTGTCAGTGCGTTTGAACGCCGTTACAGGGGCATGCATAAATTAGCCATTGCGATGCCATATGCAGCTTGGGCTTTCACTGTGTGTGATGAGGTTAGCAATTCCTGAGTAAGGTCAGACCTTGTGCAAGTGTGCGTGAGGCTGCGATGGTACTCGATCTTACCAATGGTTTTGCGGACTTGCAAAGTATTACGGATGCGTGTAAGGTAAAATGGGCGTCCTTATGTTAGGCTGCGACGGCATTACGATTGCAGTCATTAGCATATCTTTGCATCGAGACTGCGTGCGTAATAGCTGTTGTGATCGCAATAGCGATCCTTATTGAATCAGGCCCAGAAAAAGAGGAGTTTGAGGAAACAGCATAAAGCCAAAACTAATTGGGCTGCATGCAGAGTCACTTACAGTTACTGCAGCTGATCTCTGCACTCCCAGGGATGAGCCTAATAGTGCATAGGGGGGACTGATGTTCCCCTACTCTCACTTTTGTTACAGGCGCATGTGCCCCAGAGTGCTGTTCTCACGACATTTTGAGGTGTGCATTCGGCACTGATCTCTGTGTACAGAGACCATTACATCAGTGCCGGGGAGCTGGATGAGAACAAAGAAATACTATTGTTGTATCCGGCAAATGCAAAGTACCAAATCATTGGCTTGCCGGTGCTAATCAGGCTGCTGCAGCCATGTTCACCGACTGCTTTATTCCGGTGTGGGTTAAATGACAGGCATCTATATCTAGATGCCTGTCACTTTCCCGACGCCGGGAGACAGGCGCCCGGCATCCCGATCGAAGGGATGCCGGGCGCCACGAGCGGACAGCTGCGGGGGGGAGGGTTGGGTTTAGCACACCCAGGGGGGACTTAGGGTCAGGCACCCCCCTGGTGGGTTAGGGTTAGGCTAGGGGGAGGGAGGGTTAGGCTTAGGCACCCCCGGGGGGGACTTAGGGTTAGGCACCCCCCCAGGGGACTTAGGTTTAGGCAGCAGGGAAGGGGGGGCTAGGCTTAGGCACTTACAGGGGGGATTAGGGTTAGGCACGGGGGGGAGGTTAGGGTTAGGCACCCCTAAGGAGGGTTAGGGTTAGGGGGGTTAGGTTAGGTATTACTTACCTGAGGACGATCGGGATTTCCAACGATGTCGGGCTGCCACTGCCGGGATCTGTTCATCTGTCGGCTGCCGCTGCCGGCGGTGTTTCATACCGATTCCTCTAGGAAGATGAGCACATGCACAGCCTGAAGTGACAGTTACAGAGAGGACAGTTAGTGACTGTTACAGATGAGGAAGAGCTGGACGAGGAGGTGCTGGGTGATCTGCTCATTAATGGGAGAGGGAGGAAGACGGCTCCAGGACCATCGCGACCATCGGGCTTGCGACGAGACCCTTGTGGTAGGGTCTTGTGGCCGCAAGCCCCAGAGAGATTTTGGCTCTAACAGAGCCGGAATCTCTCCACTGACATCACTCGTGATGTCAGTCGGGCCGCCCCCAAACGGCAGGCGTTCTCATGGGAACGCCTCCGTTTGGGCAGCCACCCCCCCCCGGCCCGCCCACCAAAGGGGGCGAGCTGTCACTCAACATCGACAGCTCGCCCCCTTTGGTACGAGACCCGGAGCGACGGATTGCCCGTCGCTAGCCGGGTCTCGCGCATGCGCACAACAGAACCGGCTCCGTTGTGTGCATGTGTTGTGGGCCACCATCGACCCAGTTGCGAACGATCAGCGCTTGCGACCGGGTCTGAATCAGGCCCTGTGTGCGATGAGGTTAGCAATTCCTGAGTAAGGTCAGACCTTGTGCAAGTGTGCATAAGGCTGCGATGGTTCTCAATGTTACTGATGGTTTCGCAGACTTGCAAAGTATTACGGATGCGTGAAAAGTAAAGTGGGCGTCCTTATGTTAGGCTGCAACAACATTGCAATTGCAATCATTAGCATATCTTCGCAGTGAGACTGTGTGCGTAATCGCTATTACCGATATCTCATGCCACTAAAGCAAACTGTGTGGATGCAATATGAGGAGCACAATTATACCTAGTCCTGCACTTAATGTCCTGACATGCTGAGTCTCAGCCAGCTTCATACATCAGGTGACAGAGACTTTTGCATAGCGCAGAGATGACACCATTTTTGACACACTAATCATGGTTGCAGTCATCACATTATCAGAGTGGGCCCAAATTTCTGAGCTTTGTATGGTCTGTAGTATGGGAGTTTGCTTCGGTATAGAAGAAGTACAAATGGAAAAAGAAATAGTATTCTCGTCCGATAATAACTTACTCTCACGTCTGACCAAACATTTGTAGAAATACACTGTGAAAAAACAAACGCATTTAGCATGGTAAAGACAGGGATAGTGTTGACCTGCACTGAAGAGTTAACATGTTGAAAGCAATAGCTGGAAGTTTACCTTGTAACCTGAGAAATGGCACAGGGGCTGAGAGAGGCCAGCGAGACACTTGGTGAAATGTTAGACTGTAGGAGGCAAACACAGTGCGAACTCTCAGCCCCTGTGCCAGAGCACCACTTAGGACATCCTCTTACATGAACTCATTCTGTTTACTCTGTATATACAGCTGCTTGAAAGGTGGGTGGCATGCAGTGTAATGGTACCTGCTTTCTTGTGCTTCAAAGCTATTTACAATTTAAATATAAAAATTAAAAAGATGAACATAAAAGCAAAAGCATTTTGTTACGTAGTGGCTTAAAGCCTAATTATAAGTATTTACGTTGTATACACATTTCTGATCCCTCATTAATTGAACCACGATTTTAACCACTTCATGTCTGGATAGTATTCCCCCAATTTTCAGATTTTGACAATGGGTCTCATTTTACAGGGAATCATTTTATTTCAGCAAAGAATTTTAATTATTATGGGCCACTTAAAATGCCTTTTTTTATCCCTTGTTACATCAGACCTTTTTTGGTCCATAGTTGTTGCTTTTTTTAAGATTTAGAATATCCTTATGTCTATCTCACACTTGTTTAAAGTCTCCCACTATTCAGCCTATACTACCTTACCTCTGTATCGAGGCTATTCCAACTCAACAACTGCACTCTGCACAAGATCTGAGCCTCTCATCCAAACCCATGACTTGCTCTCATTCATGGTTACAGGACTTTTTCCTGGCCGCACCCACTCTGTGGAAAGTCCTTCCTCAGACAAGACTTTCTTCTAGTCTACAAGCCTTCAAGCTTTCAATTAAAGCTCACCTCTTCATGTAAGCATATCAAATTCCATAACCACACTTAACTTCCCTAAGCTATTCTTCTTAATTACCTCACCTCTACAGAGTTCAAACAAAACTTCCATGTGTTCATTCCGTATGCAAACTCTATGATCCAGGCTAAAATTGCTGCCAGCATGTGACCATATAGTGCAGTAAGAACATTTGCAATTTGGCTGGACTATTTGCAATATGTAGCACTTACCTCTTTGTCTTTTATTGCCCAGTTGTGTTTTATTTTCGTGCTCACAATTGTAAAGAGACAGAATAAACTTTTCAGGAGAGGACAGAGGACCCACCGAGAACAAGGTAAGTATAAAGCCAAGGGAGGGATTGGGAGGGATGTAGTCGAATGGAGTGGGGAGGCGAACTGAGGTGACCAGGAAAGCTGATCCAATATACTAGTAAATAAATAATCTGCTTAGCCAAACAATTTAATTGAAGTCATGTTTCTTCAAATTTCCCTAAACCTACTACCCTCCAGTTACAGGGTATATCCTGTATTTCTCCACCTTTTATAACCCTAGATATATTTGAAAGCTTCCATGTTCTAACCTATGCATGTTTAATGAAGACCATGCATCATTTTAGTCCTTGTTGTTCAAACATCTCACATTATATTTATGTCTTGCTGAGATATGGCTCCAGAAATGAACACAGTATTCAAGATTTTCTCTGATCAATGCCAAAATAGTAACATTATTACTAGGGGTGAGCGGATTCGGATTTCTGAAATCCAAACCCCCCCGAGCCCGCCCGATCCGAGTCCGATCCGAGTCAGGCTCAACTTTTCCCGCCTGACTCGGATCTGAAATCGAGGCAAAACGTCATCATCCCGCCTTCCGAGTCTCGCGGGTTTTGGATCCTATATAAGGTACCCGCGTCGGCGCCATTTTCTCACTCGGCTGTGGACAGTGAAGAGGGAGGGTGGGAGTTAGGGCTGTGTAGTGTAGTGTAGTGTAGTGCTGCTGTTGTCCACTACTTCAAAGTCCATAGGGGCTGGCTGTGTTGTGCTGTGCTGCTGTTGTTAATAGGGGCTGTGTCCACTACTTCAAAGTCCATAGGGGCTGGCTGGACTGTGTTGTGCAGTCAGTTCTCCATAGGGGCTGTGTCCACTCCAAAGTCCTGTGCAGTGTCCCAGTCCTAAAGGGGTGCTGTAGTGTTGTCCAGGGGGTGCTCTGTCCATCAGGGGTGCTCCCCCCAAGTGCTAAAAAAATAATATATTTTCTGTGTTTGTGAATTGTGTGCGCAGTAGCCGCACGTGCATCAACAAAGTAGTGCCAAGCGTGCGCCTGTGTCATAAGTAAAGGGCCGGCTGGCTTGACCGTTAAAGGGTGCTGTAACCCCCAAAGTACACTCCAGTCCAAACCAAAAAAATAATTATTTTCTGTGTTTGTGAATTGTGTGCGCAGTAGCCGCACGTGCATCAACAAAGTAGTGCCAAGCGTGCGCCTGTGTCATAAGTAAAGGGCCGGCTGGCTTGACCGTTAAAGGGTGCTGTAACCCCCGAAAGTACACTCCAGTCCAAACCAAAAAAAAAATTATTTTCTGTGTTTGTGAATTGTGTGTGCAGTAGCCGCACGTGCATCAACAAAGTAGTGCCAAGCGTGCGCCTGTGTCATAAGTAAAGGGCCGGCTGGCTTGACCGTTAAGGGTTCTGTAACCCCCGAAAGTACACTCCAGTCCAAACCAAAAAATATATATTTTCTGTGTTTAGCCGCACGTATATATCAAATCGATATAACATAAATGGAGGACCAAACTTTCTCTGATAAAAATAAAATAAAGAAAGATCAAGACCCACTTCCTCCTAGTGCTGAAGCTGCTGCCGCTAGTCATGACATAGACGATAACATGCCATCAACGTCGTCTGCCAAGGCCGATGCCCAATGTCATAGTAGAGGGCACATACAATCCCAAATGGCAAAGTTCAGGAAAATGACCTTGAAAAAGACATTTAAATCAGCTGAAGAGAAACGTAAACTTGCCAATATGCCATTTACGACACGGAGTGGCAAGGAACGGCTAAGGTCGATCCCTAGTATGTTCATGACTAGTGGTTCAGCTTCACATGACGATGGAAGCCCTCCTCCCACTAAAAAAATCAAAAGAGTTAAGCTGGCAAAGCACAGCGAAGAACTGTGCTTTCTAAGAAGATATCACAAATCCCCAAGGAGAGTCCAAGTGTGGTGGTGGTTGCGATGCCTGACCTTCCCAGCACTGGACGGGAAGAGGTGGCTCTTTCCACCATTTGCACGCCCCCTGCAAGTGCTGAAAGGAGCACCCACAGTCCACTTGCTGATATGCAAATTGAAGATGTCACTGTTGAAGTACAACAGGATGAGGATACTGGTGTAGCTGGCGCTGAGGAGGAAGTTGGCGAGGAGGATTCTGATGGTGATGTGGTTTGTTTAAATCAGGCTCCGGGGGAGACAGTTGTTGTCCGTGGGATGAAAAAGCCCATCACGGTCATGCCTGGGCAGAAGACCAAACATTCCACCTCTTTGGTCTGGCAATATTTCTATCCAAATCCGGACAACAACTGTCTTGCCATATGTACCATATGTAAAGGTGAAATAAGTAGGGGTAGGGACGTCAACCACCTAGGAACATCCTCCCTTTTACGGCACCTGCAGCGCGTTCATAAAAAGTTACTGTCAAGTTCAGAAACTTTGGCTAAGACCGTAAGCAGTCCAGGGACACCTAAATCCCGTTGTCCTGTTGTATCCAAGCGCCTGCAAACCACACCGTCAACTCCCTCCTCGTCAATTTCCTCCTTAGTCAGGATCGGAAGTAGTCCTGCAGGCCATGTCACTGGCATGACTGACTCTCCTATCCGGGATTCCTCCGGAGGATCCTGCATTGCTACGCCTACTGCTGCCGCTGCTGCTGTTGCTGCTGCTGGGAGTCGTTCATCATCCCAGAGAGGAAGTAGGAACACCACTACTTTTACTAAACAATTGACCCTCCAACAGTCCTTAGCGAGGAGGATGAAGTACGACAGCAGTCATCCTGAAGCAAAACGTATAACTGAGGCCTTGACTGCTATGTTGGTGTTAGACGTGCGTCCGGTATCCGCCATTAGTGCAGTGGGATTTAGACAATTGATGGAGGTAGTGTGTCCCCGGTTCCAAATCCTGTCTAGATTCCACTTCACTAGGCAGGCGATACCGAGACTGTACAGAAATGTCAGAAAAAGTGTCCTCAGTGTCCTGAAAAATGCCATTGTACACAATGTCCACTTAACCACGGACATGTGGACAAGTGGAACAGGGCAGACTAAGGACTATATGACTGTGACAGCCCACTGGGTAGATGTATCACCTTACGCAGCAACAGCAGCAGCGTCACCAGTAGCAGCATCTCAGAAACGCCAGCTCGTTACAAGGCAGGCTACGCTGTGTATCACCGGTTTGAGTAAGAGGCACACCGCCGACAACCTCTTAGAGAAACTGAGGGAAATCATCGCCCAGTGGCTTACCCCACTTAGACTCTCCTGGGGATTTGTGATATCTGACAACGCCACCAATATTGTGCGGGCATTACATCTGGGCAAATTCCAGCATGTCCCATGTTTTGCTCACACAATAAACTTGGTGGTGCAGAATTTTCTGAAAAGCGACAGGGGCGTGCAGGAGACGCTTTGGGTGGCCCGAAAAATTTCTGGCCACTTTCGCCATTCAGCGACTGCGTGCCGAAGACTGGAGCACCAGCAAAAACTCTTGAACCTGCCCCGCCATCACCTGAAGCAAGAGGTTGTGACGCGGTGGAACTCAACCCTCTATATGCTTCAGAGGATGGAGGAGCAGCAAAAGGCCATACAAGCCTATACATCCACCTATGACATAGGCAAAGGAGGGGGTATGCACCTGACTCAAGCGCAGTGGAGAATGATTTCCATGTTGTGCAAGGTTCTCCAGCCCTTCGAACTTGCCACACGTGAAGTCAGTTCAGACACTGCCAGCTTGAGTCAGGTCATTCCCCTCATCAGGCTTTTGCAGAAGCAGCTGGAGAAAGTGAAGGAGGAGCTAAGATGGAGCGATTCCGCTCGGCATGTGGGACTTGTGGATGAAGCCCTTCATTCGCTTTGCCAGGATTCCAGGGTGGTCAATCTGTTGAAATCCGACCACTACATTTTGGCCACCGTGCTCGATCCTAGGTTTAAAGCCTATTTGGTGTCTCTCTTTCCGGCCGACACAAGCCTGCAGAGGTGCAAAGACCTGCTGGTGAACACACTGTCAGCTGAAGCGGAACGTGACACGTCAACGGCTCCTTCTTCATTTTCTCCCGCAACTGGGGCTGCCAGGAAAAAACTTAGGTATCCTAAGCAACCCGCTGGTGGTAATGCAGGGCAGGCAGGACCAAGTTTGGACATCTGGTCCGGACTGAAGGACCTGGCAACAATTTCTGACATGTCTACTGTCACTGCATATGATACTGTCACCATTGACAGAATGGTGGAGGATTACATCGGTGACAGCATCCAAGTACGCATGTCAGACAGTCCATACCTGTACTGGCATGAAAAAGAGGCAATTTGGAGGCCCCTGTACAAACTGGCTCTATTTTACCTGAGTTGCCCCCCCTCCAGTGTGTACTCCGAAAGAGTGTTTAGTGCAGCCGGGAACCTTGTCAGCGAAAGGCGTAGGAGGTTGCTTCCACAGAATGTGGAGAAGATGATGTTCATCAAAATGAATTATCAGCTCTTCCAGGGAGACCAGCCTCCAGAAGGTACAGAGGGACCTGTGGTGGTGGATTCAAGTGGGGACGAGTTAATACTTTGTGAGGATGAGGATGTACACACTGAAGAGGGCGAGGAATCAGTGGATGAGGAGGATGAGGATGACATCTTGCCTCCGTAGAGCCAGTTTGTGCAGGGACAGATTAATTGCCAGCTTGTTTTGTGGGGGCCCAAACGAACCAATCATTTCAGCCACAGTTGTGTGGCAGACCCTGGCGCTGAAATGATTGATTTGTTAAAGTGTGCATGTCCTGTTTATACAACATAAGGGTGGGTGGGAGGGCCCAAGGACAATTCCATCTTGCACTTCTTTTTTTTCTTTGCATTATGTACAGTTTGGGGCCTAGTTTTTCTAACTGCCATCCTGTCTGCCACTGCAGTGTCACTCCTAGATGGGTCACGTGTTTGTGCCGCCCACTCGTGTCGCTTAGCATAGTCATCCAGCTACCTCGGTGCAACCTTTTGGACATAAAAACACTATTGTGAGGTGTGAGGTGTTCAGAATAGACTGGAAATGAGTGGAAATTAAGGTTATTGAGGTTAATAATAGCATAGGAGCAGAAAAACCTACAAATTCTGTGATTTTAGCTGTTTTTATGCTTTTTTAAAAAAAAATACAGATCCAAAACACAAAACCCAGAACCCAAAACACGGAAGGGTGGTTTTGGCAAAACCAATCCAGATCCAAAACACGAAGAAAGATCCAGATCCAAAACCAAAACACAAAACACGAAAAGTGGCCGGTGCACACCCCTAATTATTACCTCTCTGTTAAGCTACTAATTTCTCTCACTATGCAACCTAGCATGCAACTCTCCTTCCCTATTGCTTTGTTACATAGTTTGCCTACCTGAAATAATTATGCCCAAATGCTATACAAGAATACTTTTTTAACCAAGTATATTTTTAATTTTTTGTGCATTACACTATAGTTTCTTCATTTTTATATTTATTTAGAAAATTAATAGAACTTCCTTTGGTAGAAAATGGTATATTTAATTATGTTGGTATTATTTAGGAATTGCTTTTATGCAATTAGTACTTTCCCCTAGTGTAATGAGCTTCTATACAAATATGTCTAACAAGAGGCATGTATCTGCAATTTGTTGTTAAAAAAGTAGGGTTGTACATAAGGGTGATATGGGCTACTAGTTGAGGAAGAGAGAGGGGGAGAGGAAATGGAGGAACTTGGGAAGGAAGGACCTAGTCAAATACATTTTAAAATCCATGAACCCTAATAGAACCCAGATTAACTCATCATTTCCTATCTGTCAATAGAATGCAGCACAATTGCCATGACAATACAAACAAATGCAAACAAGTCCAAACAGTTGTACCATAGTTAGTGATGCTTACCAGGGAAGGTACAGTGTATACTGAGCTCTGGTGGAGATGTATCAAGCCTTGGAGAGAGATAAAGTGGAGAGGATAAAAGTATCAACCAATTAGCTTCTAGCTGTCATTTTACAGGCTGTGCTAGTAAAATGACAGCAGCTGATTGGTTGGTACTATAGCTCTCTATAAGGCTTGATATAACTCCCCCAGTCTGTCTCAAATGAAGGAGCTAAAAGATAAATTGCAAATAGCAATTTTACTTTTTCCTCAATAAAGTGCAGACTATCAAATTATTTGTAAAACTTTATTAATAACAGATTTCATATTATTTTTTTGTTTGTGCACATTGCAGGAGAACGGATGCAGTCCAGTTCTCTGCCTGTCCAGCCAAAAAATTTACATTACAGCAAAATGTTTGAACTGTAACTCTGCAATGGAAATGTGATATCACTTTTGGTTCACTCTAAATAAATGTAACCAACTGTATTATTTAAATATTTATTGCAGTTCTCCAACATGTTTACATGGCTAATTACAATGTAGGTGGCAGTTTGGAGCTGAACAGTAGGCAACCTTACACTCATATAATGATAATTATATATATATATATATATATATATATATATATATATATGCATTGGGTCACCCTCAGGCCCAGTTGATCATCCTATGTGCCCAAAGAGAAATTCTGTCTAGTAATTAGGAATTCAATTCAGCACGATGTTGAATAGCCCCAGGAAGGAGATCCCGGACCTCATCGATTGACCGCGCTGTTAAGTCTTACTAGAGGATTTCTGCTCGCACCCTTCTGAAGTGTGAGCAGAAATCCAATTTAAAGGCCGACCGCAATGTTGTTTTCTGGCTTAGTGCAGCACTAACAACCTCGCAGCCGGCACTATAGCCGGAGAATGCCAGTTACTGCACTAAACACCTGGCTTAAGGAGCGGTAACCGGCATTCTCCAACTTAAGTGGCTCTAATCAGACTTAACAGCGCGGTCAATTGAATATCTCTGGGACTATTCAACATCACGCTGAATTGAATCGCCCCCTCTGATTTCTAAGTTTTAGAAGTCATTATTTCTGACAGTCCAGTAGTCAATCTCCAGAATAGCAATTTAATGAAGGATAAAACAATCTGGCAAATATTTGTTACAACATTTTCCATCAGGTAATGTGACATCTGTAGATTGCAGTCTGGTTCTGAGCTAAGCTTTCAGGTTTATTTGTTTTTCTTCTTTACAAGGTGAGAACTTTAAATAAATAAACATTTTTGTTGTCATTACGTCAATGTACATGACTATTTATTTATTGTTATGCCTTCGTAACCACGAGCTGTTTTAAAATGGTGTCCGGAGTCTTCTGAATCCCATGAGTCAGAAGATTCAGAGACAGTGCCAGGAACCATCTCATTCAGTTCCTGGCTGGCACCCCACCTTTATGATGTCACAAATTTCCCCTTCGATGAAAACAGCACACAATGTTCACTTTCAATGCCGTGTGTTTCGAATGGGGTCAGTGATGGTTCCAGAGGTTTGGCTGCTGCGCAGTTCAGAATTCAAGTAGGGGAGCTACACCAACTGCCACCCTAAATGCTGCCAAACATCGCCAGCATTGAAGGCCCACCCCTAGAGCTGACACTGATAGGGGTGCAGTTGGGGGGACCGGAAATAAATGGGAATGTTCATTTTACCCCCAACTGCACCCTGATAGCAGCACATAGCATTCACCAAAATCACCATGTGCTTCCTTGTTTAAAGGGGAAATCCTGTAACATCACAATAGCGATGTCACAGGGACATACCTAGCTCAGGTGAAGGTCCTAAGTTAGGTCTCTCATGCTTGTTAATAATTTTAGATCTATATAAACTGAATTTTAAAAAAGCAACTGATTCATGCATTCACATTTAAAATAAACTACACTTATTACTGACTGTGCATATCACTATACTTGGGAAAGCAAACTGATTACTTCATTGGGTAAATCAATAGGCTTGTACTGTATATAGAGAGAAATTGATCAAAATTTGAGGCATATTTTATAGTGAACCCCTTTTTAAAAAAAATTGGCATAACAAACCCTGATACACAGGTGGGCATACTTCATGTAATAGACATTGGTCTGCACATTAGACTGGTCCAGATGAGGCTGACAATATCATATTTTGTAGCAGGTATGGCTCTAGATAATGATATATATACATATATATATATATATATTATATATATATATATATATATCTTACCATATTAGACATGGTACAATATATGGACCAGCTTTGTGTACATGGCAGGGACGGCTCAAAGTTGTATATTTGCCAGTTAGCATTTTTTTAAGCTTATTATACTTGGAATAAGTTATGTTTTAGCTTTTGCCCCAGATGTAGTCCATTGCGGTATATCTGGCATCAGATATGGGTTAGTGTGCGGTAGCTTCTAATTATTTTGGCTAGATCTTAGATTGTAGAAATGTTTATTGATACCTACTCATACAACAAGAGCCTCTGGAGCCTACCTAGTAGGTGTTTATTGGATCGAGGCTAGACAGGGCAGCTTTTGCTGCATAGGTGCAATAAATCAGCTTCAGCTCAATAAACGTATAGCAGCAAGGCAGCTCTGTCAGGCACTAAAGGATATTTGCTGGTATGTTCTGTAGCATTCGCAGCTAATCACTTTATATTACATATTATAGTGCAAAATGCTTTGATGGTGGTACCAAAAGCAACGCTTGGTTTGTGCATTGAGGTCTCTATAATGTAGACAGTAATGTGCAATTTCACTTAGAGATCCACATAATATAGCTGGTATTGTTGTTAGCAAAGTAGTTAGTAATATGCAATTGCACTGTTTGTTTTCAATATAGCCCTGTTTGTTGTTTTTTGACATGCCTGCGTGTGCATATTTTCCTTTTTTTTAATGTTTGTACATTTTTGTAGTTGTAAATTTGTGTACCACCCCCCCCTCCAAAAAAAAAACTAAACATTTTTCAATAATCATTTAGGGGCTGAACGCAGAAGCCGGCCTCGCCGCAGACTTCGGCGCCGGGCTCGGCCCCTGACGCCGATGACAAGTCCTAGCCCATCTCCCCAACCTTCCACCAATTCCCCCTCCACCCCTGACCGGCCAATAGCTGAGTCCCCTCCCTCTCCCAATTTGCACCACCCCCAAAATTCCCCCTCCCCTCCACCCCCCCCTCTCTTTTCTTCACCCACCCCTCCACCGCCCCCTCTCTTTTCTTCACCCTCCCCTCCCCCACCCCCTCGATTTTCCGCCCCGTCAACCGTTTCCGCCATCTCCCCTCCCTCAACCCACCAGCACTGGCCCACCTCCGAGGAGGAGGAGGATGGAGGGCCTCCAAGACCATCAAGCCCAATGACGGGTATGTTTCCCTTTCTTTTTTTAAAAAAATAAATTTTTAATTGGATATACAATGTCTTGGATATTTTCCACTGATACATATCACACATGTCAAAACACTCATTCTTGTGTATTTTTTGTTTACCCTAACAAGGGTACTTCGTCCTTTTTGGGTCGCCTTTTTGTGTGTTCATTTATAATTTAGTATTGATACCATCTTAGCATTTGCCAGTACTTGTTTTTTTTCCTCCAAACTGGATCTTGTTTGAAACTTGATTTATTGGTTTAGTTTGTTTAGTAAACTTCTAATGTAAGGTGTAATTTCATTAAGGATCCCTTTTTTATACCAGCAGAGGACCAGAGGTGGATGCATTGTATGCAGGAGGGCTTGGCCGCCTTGCGTGGCCACGTCATTGCCATGCTAGTGGTCCTGGACCACATGGCGGCGCTCCTTCGGAGCTGATTTTTTATTTTTGTGTTATTCTTTTATTTTTATTTGTAAAAAAATAAAATTGCGTTGTATGTTAACGAGTCTCATTTCTTGCCTGAAAATATTACATTGTTTAACCTTCCATAAGTCGACTATTTGGTCATGTTCTTTAAAGTAAGGTAAATTAGATTGTACAAAGCGCTAGTAAGTATGTAAGCTGCCACATTAAACACCTCACCATACCAATAGGTTTGTTGAAAATCCAACAGTTTGTTGTTTTTCTTGTGGTGGGTAATGTAAATAGAAACTGAAACCTGCTTAGGCCTATTTTTTACAAACTACTGATTCACCCTAATACCTTTGTTGTTTTTTCTAAGCCACAAAGCATGTTCAAAGACTTAACCATTTCACACATTACAGGATTAGGCATTATGAAAGGTGGCATTTTTTGAGCCAGGTTACACGTGCTTGTAATGTGTAAATAAACAGTCTTTTTAATGGAAAACAAAACTTTCATACACACCAAACACAAACAGAAAGTGAATTGTGACAAGCAATTCACACAGTGAAAACACACTACAAAAAACAACCTACACCAAAATCAAAAAACAAAATCAACACTCAAGAACTGTTGAAATAAGTAACAGGCCAACAAGAATCCACAAATGAGGCGATGAAATAATTGTTCCCAAAGTTAGTTCCAATGTGGCCACATGTAGACAATTTAGTGGATCAGGTAGTAGGCATCGTTTTTACATGGTTTTTAAAGGAAGACAAGAAAAAAAAAAGAAAACCAAGATTAAAAAGGCACATTACAATTGTACATGTAGACATTGGGACAATTAAGTAAATGTTTGTCAATAATTACCTGAAAAATCTGGCCACCACATCATTGTGTATGGCCCCCCCACATACTGACCTCCAACCAACCTCGGGGGGGCCATCCTCAGGTAAGGCATCCTCTGGCTGCATTGGGACACCACTCCTTATGGCGATGTTGTGAAATATCCCACACAGGACCACAATTTTCGAAACCTTAGCCGGCAAATACATGAGTTTGCCACCAGAGCGGTGGAGGCATCTGAATCGGTCTTTTAAAAGGCTGATACAGCGCTCCACCTCCTGCCTGGTGGCTGTAAGTGTGGAGTTATACTCACTTTGTGGCCCTGGTGTGGGAGCCAAATAAGGAGTGAGCAGCCAGGGCGTGCAAGGGTAGCCACTGTCTCCTGTGAAAAAACAAATACAACAATCAGGATCACTGTGTTTCAACTAAACATTGGTTTCAACTAAAGGTCTCCACTTACCCAGAAGCCACGCATCACCAGCTTGGAGGTTGTCTAATTTATGCCAAATCCCTGATTGCCGGATGACGAATGAATCATGTGCACTCCCGGGTAATTTGGCATTCAGGGACAGGATCTGGAGGGAGGCATCACATACCACCATTACATTCAGTGAGTGATAGTGCTTGCGGTTCCTAAAAATTGCCTCCAGCCATGCTGGAGGCTGAAGTGGTATGTGAGTACCATCCACAACCCCTATGATGTGTGGGAAGCCAGCTATTTGGTAAAAATTGGCCTTCGCCACACTAAGGGAGGTGCTTCAAAAGGGCCTCCATCACTGCCCTCAGGATCCTTGAAAAGGAGGATTGGGAGATTCCGGCCACTATTCCCACCGTGGTTTGAAAGGATCCTGAGGCACAGAAATGTAACACCGCCATTAATTGCGTAAGTGGTGGTATTGCTGTAGGACTGACAATTTGCCGCTCAAGATCACTCTCTATTAATGAGAGAGTGTCTATGATGATTTGTGGAGGAAGACGGTATCTTCTTAAAACCTCATCATCGGGCATTCCAAAAAGTATAAACACGTGTTCTATATATCTGGGGCCTTGCACGCCTACGATGCCTACGCTTGGGATGAGGTTGAGGTTGGTCGGGTTCCGGAAGCATGGCCAAAATAATACGACCAACATCAACCTGAAATGGTAAGCCAGGTAGTTAATGTTTGAGAAAAATGTGAAACCAAAAATATACTTATCTTTGCCGCAAAATCCAAAGATGCTTACATGCCATGTATTGTCATGAGTGCAAGAACCTACATTTCAAAATTAGTAATTCGTGTTAGAATTTTTGGGGGTCAGATTGGAATCTAAAAAATTTTGCAAATGCGTTAAAAGATAGGGGGAGCACACATTAGTTTGAAAATGCACACTACATTTAGTGGACAAACAATAATGTCCAAATTTATACTCCAAAACACATTATTGTGCAAAATAGTTCGCATTTTTACATGGGGAATAAGGAAACATTAGTGTGCTAAATAGTTCACATTTTTACATGGGGAATAAGGAAACATTAGTGCGCTAAATAGTTCGCATTTTTACATGGGGAATAAGGAAACATTAGTGCGCTAAATAGTTCGCATTTTTACATGGGGAATAAGGAAACATTAGTGCGCTAAATAGATCGCATTTTTACATGGGGAATAAGGAAACATTAGTGTGCTAAATAGTTCACATTTTTACATGGGGAATAAGGAAACATTAGTGCGCTAAATAGTTTGCATTTTTACATGGGGAATAAGGAAACATTAGTGCGCTAAATAGTTCGCATTTTTACATGGGGAATAAGGAAACATTAGTGCGCTAAATAGTTCGCATTTTTACATGGGGAATAAGGAAACATTAGTGCGCTAAATAGTTCGCATTTTTACATGGGGAATAAGGAAACATTAGTGCGCTAAATAGTTAGCATTTTTACATGGGGAATAAGGAAACATTAGTGCGCTAAATAGTACGCATTTTTTTCTAAAAAAAAAAAGGAAATATATTTCGCTAAACAGTACGCTATATTTAGTGTTAATACATGATTGTTTAAATTAAAAATAAAACATCACTTGGCAAAACATATGCGAAGACCAACACATCAAAATTGGAAAATCATGAAACAATAAAAACTTACCGAAAAGCGACAAATAAGTCATAGTCCAAAAACTTCAACGGGGCACAGCCAAAATAACTGTAAAAAAATGTAAAAAACAAAAAAATAAGTAAAAACATTTGGTTAGTAGATCCATTATTTTTTCAAGGAGTTTTTAAAAAGACTTACTCAAAAAATAACCAACAAAGAAAATAACCACAAAAAAAAGTGAACGTAAAATCCCAAAAAACAAAAAACAAAAAACAACAAGAACCAACTCCAACCAACTCCAACAAACCGCCTCAAACCACTAATCCCGCCAACAATCCACTCCTACAAACTAAACCTCCAACAATCATCACCCGCCACCTCGACTCGAGTCGCAACAAGCCATAAATAGTCTTTATTTTCCCGCTCAAATTAAGGACGGATCATAGGAGCGCACAATCAATGATGCGGACGAATAATAAGGACGCATGTATAAATACGTCACGTAAATTCACAAACGGTCTGCTGTAGCTCAAGTTGAGGTGCTCAAAATGGCTACAGAACAGCAAAACAATGGCCAAGAGGCGCCCAGTAAGTATTTGTCTCTTTTGTATTAAAGGATTATTTAGAACCCTAATTTAGAGAAAGTTTGACATCAAATTTAAACAATGTATTTGAAAAAAGGTGTTGAGGATGCCATGGAAGAGGCTGCTGGGCCGAGTAGGCCAACAAAAGATACCAAAAAAAAAAGGTAGCCACAATTCACAAGAAAGGAGATGGAGGTTTTGGTCCAAATGTGTGTTGACACCCTGCCACAGGCAAAAAGGAATATGGGTGCAAGCCAGAAGTGGAAAATGTGGGATGAGATAGCCAGTGCTGTCAATAGGGTGGGTGAGTTTGAACGTCTAACCCGGGATGTCAAACGCCGGTACGTAAAAAATAAGTTTTAATAAAAAGTGGTTACAGGGCCAAATACTGCAGGAATAATGCAAACTTTTTCACCCACAGATGGACCGATTTTAAATATCGGCTGAAACAAAAACTGGCTGATAGGGCTAGGCATGCAAGGGGGACAGGTGAGGGTCCCGCCCCTGTGTCATTGGAGCTTAATGACTTGGAAGAGCTGGCACAGGGGTGTGTGCAGTATGAGGAGGTGTTTGGCGTGTCCAACATGGATACGGACATGCCAGACTTTGCGGCTCCTCATGTTGACCCAGGTAAATGTTGTTATGTTACCAACTCTGAAATGTGTTTGTGACAATATGTAGATTCTAATGTTACTCTTTTCTCTTTTTTCTCACAGAGACATTGGCCGTTCGCATGAGATAATTTAGGGACGCCCAAAAAACGCCTCGACACACCTGCGTTTTCCCATCTCCACCCCCGTCAACGCCCAAAAACGGCCTGTTCTGTCAATCACATTTGACAGGTCACTTCCTGTTCGCTATTCGACGAATGACTGCGTGGTTTCACAACATCGCAACGCTACGAGCGTACTGCCGCTTACGAGCGGCTCTGAATGAGGGCCAAAGTGTCTTCCAGGTTCTGTCCTGGAGTTTGTACAACGCCTGCGTGGCCATCAGCATCCACTGAGAATTATGGGCACTGCTGTATTCTGCATTAGGCTGCCTAAACTCTGATGTCTCCATCTCAGCTTTTCAGAAATATCCCCAATACCTAAATTTCCTAAACTATGCATGGTTTCATGCTTACTATATATGGCCCCATATTAAAGGAAAGAAATCCCTATGACTACTAGTATGAGCCCCTAACAAATGCTCCGCAACACATGAAAATCCTTTTACAAATATTTTCAGCAGCCGTCATCGCTATAACAATAATTACACTACTACACTGTATCTCGCTAATGCATATTTAACTAGTCCATTAACATCACAACACAGTGAGTGCGGGTGACATAATGACCACCCTATCAATGACTAGATTCATACTGATATGCTTTGAATAAGCTTTGCATGAAGCAAGTAATGATTTACGACTGAGCGGCATAACAGTAACCAGTGCTCTAATCAAATTGCTTTCAGTTGCTGTTCTTTCTATTTAATTCACGCTATATAACATAATTACTGTATCTAAGCAGGTTTATTATGATTATTTTTACGGTCTTGTAGCTACTGTAATTCAAGGTACTGCCTTCTTATGCCCTTTATTTGGAAATGGCCACATTTTTCACCCTTATTACAGTAATATTAAGTTAGGACTTTGGGACTGTTTTTATTTTAAGTGTAATTTTTGTGCAGTTGCAATAATAATTTGTGTACTCCTGCTGTGCTGAAGCAAAGTGCATTTTCTGCACCTAACCTGCCTCATACTGACATATAAATACACACACACATAGTACACAGGGGTCCATGTGCCAGATTCATTACTGATCGCAACTGCGATTACGCACGCAATCGGCCAATTGTTGCGTTCTGCGCATGTGTGTGCTTCGCAGTGCGCGTGAGCTAACCAGCAACTGGGATTGGGACTGTGACTGCAGTGACTATGCAGACCCATCGCAGAGTGATTTTACAGGAAGTACCATTTGGGGGTGGTGACGGGGGGGTTGGCAAAACGCAGGCGTGCCAGTGCATGGGCATGCATAAATTAGCCACTGCGATGCCTTATGCAGCTTGTGGACTTACTGCGTGCGATGAAGTTAGCAATTCGTGAGTTAGGTCAGAGCTTGTACAAATGTGCGTGAGGCTGCGATGGTACTCGATGTTATCGATGCTTTTGCAGTCTTGCTAAGGATTATAGATGTGTGAACGGTAAAGTGGGCGTCCTTATGATGTGCTGCGACGGCATAGCGATCGCAGTGGATTAGCATACTATCATAGTGAGACTGCATGCATAATCGCCAGGGCCGCCATCAGGGGGGGACTGCCGGGACTATAGTCTCGGGCCCGGACACTTGACAGAAAGGAGGGGGCCCGCCTGCCCCTACCATCCACTACTACCTCCTCCTTAAGTGGAAGGTACACTGCACCCTCTCCGACCGGTACGCCGCACCGCACGTGAATGACAAGGACACCCGCCGCTCCTCCCGCTCACACTCTTGTTCAATAAAGTTTTTTTTCTTAAATCGGCGCGCGTGACGTCATGCTGTGCCACTGGAAGAGAAAAGAGCCGCGCCAGCCAGCCAACCAGCCCGGCCTCGGGACAAGAAGGAGCCTCCTTCAATGAGTGAGGTAAGTCTGCAGCAGCCAGGATGTCATGCGGAGGCGCAGACTGTGTGGCTAGTACTGGAGGGAGTGTGTAGGGGTAAGAGGGTAGGATAAAGTGAGCTGGCCCATCTATATTAGTTATATATACACAGCCAGGGGGAGTAGGCTTGGGGGGCCCTTGCCTATTTTGCTAGTCCTGGGCCCCAAAATCCATGATGGCAGCCCGAATAATCGCTATTTCAACACAGTTGCGATCCATAATGAATCGGGCCCTATGTACTAAGCCTTGGAGACAGATAAAGTATATGGTGATAAAGTACCCACCAATCATCTCCTAACTGTCATTTTTAAACACAGCCTGTAACCTGACAGTTAGGAGCTGATTGGTTGGTACTTTGTCTCCATCTACTTTAGTCTTTATCTGTCTCCAAGTCTTAGTAAATAGACCTCTAAAGTCTTTTATCTGCTATTATTATGCACAGCACAGTTACTAGTCCAAAAATAGTGATACCATGGTACTAATGTAAGTTACAACTTTATAACACAGTCTTTGGTCACAAACATTAAACAGAAAAAGAAAACAGTTGTGTGGTAACTAGGGAACTGAGAGTAATAATAACTATTATACTTTCCCAATCTACATTGAAGAACTTTCCCCCAACTGATCATTGAGAAACTCATCCTGGCTGACTGTATTAATCACAGGGTGGAGTGGGCAGATGTGAAGAGATGGTGCTGCCGATCTGAAGGAATGCACATGTTTCTTAATTAAGGGAAAACACCTGCAGACAATTAAATAAGAACAAGAGGCAAACTAGACCACACCGAAGTGCTGACAGCAAAACCTGACTCCTGTAGGCAAGAGTGCTGGCAAATGTATGTAAACATGCCTAGCACTCATTTATTTGTTAACACTGCAGTTTAAATAATATGTAATAAATTATAGAGAAAAAAAACAAATCTCCAATATTTATTGGCACATAGTCAGTAGTCACAGTGAATCTGAGGATAACAATACAATATAGATAAAGTGGCTATTTATTACAGGCAGCAGGATCTAACATTATTTCAGAGCTGTAACTAGGGCTCTGAGTGCCCTGTGCCGGCCCTGCCTGCTTTGCGTGAGACGTCAAGACGTTACGCATACGGTGGCGGGGCCGGCGGCACCTGAAACTGCACTAGTGCCTAAAGACGCTTCGTCTTGGAGACGCTCCGGGCAGCTGTAATTAAAGCAGGGTGTCTGCCTTTAGAGTCCATTTGTTGCTGCACACTGCAGCCAGAAGCAGGGGCCGTAGGGTGGGAAGATGCCGTCCACAAGTCTTGCGCTGTTTGCAGCTGTACCGGTCGCACACCCCTAATTACGGCCCTGCATTATTTTATGGGGGGAATTGAATTAGGAGCGAGTTTGCAAAAGGCTACAATGTGATTTTGCCAGATATCTTGAGTTACTCAGATTTCCGATGTTCGCGCAGTTGATCCGATGCTGGCAAATATCATGAGATAAAGGTTTTGAATACAACATATGCAGCTGCTACAGGACGTAACAACATAGAGGGTGCTTGCTGAGATAGACCTCTAATGAGTCATTTATCTTGCTCAGCAAGTAAGTGAGGAAAGTTCAATAACAGTTCACTATCTGTTGAAATCTTTGCTGGCATTGTTACTCATGTAGTTACCGGGGTATATTACACAGTATGAACATGGGAAGAGAGGGGACACATTTCAGGAGAATGGCATTCGGACCCCGAAAAAACTCTTTGCAGTAACAGACACATTTTTGGTTGCGATGTGTAGCTACAATCAATGCCACCACCTGTTCACTGAACTTTTCATATTGTCGATCATGATATTAAACCACTACATGTCCTGCTGGAAAGCATCAAGCTTGGTTTAATAACATTAAGTGATGATGTGGTTCAGCTAGATGTCCCTAAGCTCAAGGACTTTGTTGATTTGTTTAATAACTTTTTAATTGGAAAGTTACCTGTAACCTATCATAAGAGTTTGAACGAATCTCTAGATTTCACAGTCTGTGTCCCAAGGCATATACCTCTTGCAATGAAGGACAAGGTCATTGCAGAGCTCAATCGCATGACTGCGTTAGGTTTTATCACACCTGTGGAGAAAGCTACTCCATGGGTATCTGCAATTGTGGTGGCAGCAAAAAAGGATGGATCAGTCCGCATCTGCATTGACCCAGCACATCTCAACAATCACATCATCCTTTGAAAACTGTTCAACAATGCTAAAGTGTCAGGTTGCAGCCTAGGATCGGCCGTTACTCACCTCAGTGCCGGCTTCCGCTGACAGGAAGTTGCCTGTACAACATCGTTACTTCCAGTGTATACTAGCTGTTGAATGCGTTCCAGGTTCCAAGCCCCTTTCTTCCAGCGATACTCTCCTAGTGTTTACCCACGGTGTGGGAGTGTACTCAGTACATTACCTGAGTACTATCTCCAAAGTATCATCCTCCTGTGCCAGTTCTGCATCTGGAACCACAGTGTATGTACTTAGTACGTCATGTGAGTACAATCTCCTAGTGTCATCCTCCTGTGCCAGTTCTGCGTCTGGGACTACAGTGTATGTACTCAGTACATCATCCGAGTACAATCTCTTAGTGTCACCCTCCTGTGCCAGTTCTGCGTCTGAAGTCATAGGGGCACATTCAATTGTGTGCGAGAAAAGCAAAAACCCGCATCTGCGAAGTTTTTCCTGCAGGTGCGGGTTTTTTGCTATTCTATTAGGTGCGTGGTTTTTTAAAATCACGCACCGGGAGTTTTTTTTTCACGCACCTCCTGAGCAAGCGTGATATTTCCGGAAATCGATGATTTTAGGAAGAAACACCGGGACTTGCTCTGACACCCCCGCGGCACCCCCCCTGAGGACTAATTAAGCAATTGGAAGTATACAATTAGCTTAATTAGTCCTTAATTACTTACCTTCCGAAGCACTGTCTTCTGCATCTTCTTCTGCATCCAGCGTCGGGAGCCGGCTCTTCTGCAGCAGGGTAAGTATGTCAGTGTGTGTGGTGTATGTAAGTGTGTATGAGTGAGTGTGTGTGTGTGCATGAGTGTGTGTGCGCTGTCTGTTATTTCTACTATTTTATTAAAGTTTTCTAAGAAGGGTTGACAATTCCCTATCAACAACAGATAGCTGCAGCAAGCTTATTGGTTCTACCCACAAGTGCATGGTTAGATAGGCGCCAGGATTTCTCTTCTCTTTTGTTTTTGTATTGTATATACTATTGTCTAGAATCAGGCAGCCAGTTATAACCATGAGCACTTTGAAATGTTTATCAGAAAGACTAGAAAGAAGGAATCTGTATTTGAATGAAAGATGTCCATCACAATCTATAGATATAGAAAATGAGAGTTTAGAAGATATACATGGTCTTTTTAATAGATTATAAAATGTATGTGTCAATGAGACTAAACATTGGTGGGATCAGATTCTGTTACAAAAATATTTGGACCAGAACCTGATCCCAAGAGGATTAAGGATTTTAAAGTCACCCACCTTTTATGATGATACACAATTTGTAGAAGAATGGAATAGTACCCTAGATACCTGTTTTAGAAATCTGATGAAGTTATTAATAAAGTATAGAGAATCAAAGGTTAAAAGTATACAAGAAGAAATAGAGACAACACAAGAATTATTAAAGGGATTCTCAGAAGATCCAGCATTTACTGAAAGGGATGCCAAAGTTAATAAAAAGATAGAGGATTTTGAAAAATCAATCATATTAAGGAAGAATGGGAAACTTAACAGAGATAGACAGGATTACGATAAGGGGGAAATACGTTCATTTAATAGGAAGAAAAGAGTAGGATCCAGTGCAGAATATGAGAATGAATCCAATTATACTTGGAAACCCCAGAGGAAACAAGGGTCATCTAACTTTAATAGGAACAATTATGAAAGAAACAACAATATATTTGAGGAGAGGTCTTATAAAAGACAACCCTATAGAACTAACAAACCACTTACTCCCTTACCATTGAGGAATAGATTTGAGGTATATAATGACCAAGCATCTCCCAAAAGGAAGGCACAGTTTGAATTAAGGAAAGACAGAAGGGATGTTAGACTGAGAGGGGGTTCCGGGGAAGATGTATTAGAACATGCTAAAGGGCAACAACATTTTTTGGGGGAAGGACACAGATATCAGAGGAATCCAGGTCGGAACCAGTCAGAAGAAATTTGGGGTTCAAAATGACTAAGAGATCTAGACGGAGGGGAACTAGAGGAAAAGGCCAATCCAACAAAAAATGTAAGGCTAAATTGAGTGCCAAAGGAAAAGGCATATTTAATTTATCCTCAAAAAAACTGACAGATGATAAAATAAAATTGCTTGAAAAGGGCCTGAACTTCGCTCCAGTATCAAAACCTAACCTCTTTACTTTATTCATAGACCTCAATAGATACATCAGGACTCTAAGCAGAAAATTATATTTTGCTATGAAAAATTTAAATAAGAAAAATACTGATGGAGCCCCCATAGTTTTAGATAGAGAGGATGATATGATAGTAGAGATATTAGAATCTTTGGATACAGGTGATACACAAAAGACCACACTATATGATGTAAATAGGGATGTACAAATTGTTAAGTAGAGTGCTTTCAAAACTAAATCCAATTTTTACCCATTACAACATATGGGGCCTTTCATTGAAAGCTTTTTTAAAGCAACAATGGAACAATTTAGAATTCTATGTGAAAGGGCGGCAAAGGGTTCCATTAGGGACAATTTGAGTAAACAAGAAAGATTAGCTTTGAAAAATTTATGTACAGATCCAAATGTCATAATCAAGCAGGCGGATAAGGGGGGGGGGATTATCCTTCTGAATATTGAAGACTATCTAATGGAGGCCTATCATCAGTTGAATAATGCCTGTTTCTATGTGAAGCTACAGTTGGACCCGACTGAGCTGTACAAGAGACAGTTAAAAGATATGTTAGATGATGCCCTAAATGAGAATGCGATCTCCAAAGATATATATCATTTTCTCTATTCACATTATCCAGTGGTCCCAACATTTTATTATTTGCCGAAGATTCATAAGTCATTGGTCTCACCCCCCGGTAGACCTATTATCTCGGGGGTGGGGTCAATGACTAACAATCTTTCGGCATACGTGGATAGTTTTTTGCAAAAATACGTAAAGTCTCTAAAATCCTATATAAAGGACACTACACATTTTCTAAATATGGTAAGAGATATCAAATGGAAATCCACTTATCTTTTGATAACATGCAACGTTGAATCTCTTTATACTAATATTGAACAGTTGTTGGGTATAAAAATGGTAGATTATTATTTAGAACATGATGACACTATTACAGATGAAACAAGAAAATTTATTCTTGCATCTATACATTTCATATTATATCATAATTATTTTCTTTTTAATGCACAATATTTTTTACAAATACGTGGTACGGCGATTGGGACAGGGCTCGCCCCAAGCTTCGCCAATCTGTTCATGGGGAGGTTTGAGGAGGAGCACATTTGGGGGAGCTGCAGGGCAAACCTTGTCCTGTATGGTCGATACATCGATGATTTATTTTTTATTTGGGATGGGGATTTAGTTTCAGCCACTAATTTTGTAGACAGTCTTAACTGTAATAATTATGGTTTCAAATTCACTAATACTATACACACCACACATATGACATTTTTGGACATTGCACTTTCAGTTGTGAATGATCGTATCATGACGGAAACGTATATCAAAAAGGTGGATCAGAATAGATATCTGAATTATAATAGTAGTCATCATATTAATTGGAAACGTAATATACCCAAAGGACAGTTCCTCAGAATAAGGAGGAACTGTTCATCCATTGAAGCTTTCCATAAACAAGCGAAACTTCTGTATGATTCATTTATAGATCAAGGGTATCCGATTGACCTTTTAGATCAAACACTGACACAAGTAGAAAAATTAGATAGATTATCCCTTTTAATGAACCAAGATAAAATTCCAGTTACTGGGAGTACTAAAATGAAAGATAGAACGGTTATGTTTGTGACACAATATAATGCAGAGGCACAGAGGATTAAGAAAATAATAAGGAAAAACTTTCATATCTTACAATTGGATGACGTTTTGGTTGGCACTGGACGTTTAGACAGTAGTGTTATTTTTAGAAAGTTGGACAATTTAAAACAGAAGCTTGCTCCAAGTTTCTTTAGAAGGAAAAAGGAGAATAGTGAGAAGAAAAACAATATGTGGATCCCAGAAAGACCAATAGGGTTCCACCAATGTGGAAAAATGGGGTGTTTTACCTGTAGATCTTCATGTAGGAAGACAGTGGAGTTCATGTCCTTTGTAACTAAGGAAGTCTTTCATATTAGGAGCTTTTTGAACTGTAGAGCAGATTATGTAATATATGTGATGGACTGTGGGTGCGGCTGTCAATATGTGGGTCTTACCACCAGACCATTACATGTGAGATTCATGGAACACAAGAGGAATGTACTCATGAAATCTAAAACAAATTTCCTGTATAGACATATGACTGACTGCCAGAAGGGCAATATGGCTATTATTAGGATAAAAGCGATAGCACAGGTCAATATCACCAAAAGAGGGGGGGGATAGATACAATAGGCTCTATAGAAGAGAGGCCTTCTGGATTTATAGTTTAAAAACATTATGTCCAGGAGGTCTTAATGATTCAATCGAATTGAATAATGTTTAGGGGGTGGAGAATAGGAATATGTTATGATTATTACTAGTTCCTAATTTTTGCACTGGATAGGTCCTTTATTTTATATATATATATATTTTTATAATATAATGAGATCAACGTTTAGAAATGCATTGAAAAGGTAGAAGGGTAGACTTTCTGATTGGTCTATATTATATAAAACTATATTCATCTATTTATTACTAATTAGTAATTTTTATGGAGTATATCTATGGTCATATGATGATGGTTTTATGTATGTTATATGACACCATAGCGATATTAATAGGCACTTTGACCGATTCATATGTATTTTAAAAGGCTGTAAAAGGTTGTCAAAACATAAAGGAAATGGCCTTATTTTCTAAAAAAAATAAGAAAAGTACATATATCAGAAATATGAACGGCTGTTAAGGTGTATATATGAAATGAACTATAATTGATGAGAGGAATAGAGAATACATAAAATTCTATATGATATGGAGTACTAATGGCTGCTGGAACGCAAAGGAAAACTTTTGGAACATGTGATCGAAATAATGAGTGACTTAAAATGGCCGCTGGAACGCATGTGACGTCAGCTGGAACGCATGAACCGGAAATAGCGGCAATGTGATCCGCGACTAAGGGGAAACAGCACAGCGGGATTGAATCCTGCAATCTGCAAAGCGATTAAGGAGGTTTAAAAGCCCCACTCAAAATATGGGGAGTATTCTGTCTGAGGAAGCCACTGAGACTCCAAGAGAGGCGGCGAAACGCGTTACACCTTACCTATGAACTTTTATGCTCCACGATACATGTTGCATGCAGCAAGGACATTTTCAGTCTCCAGAGCACACTGAGGCTGAGAAGGAATAGTGCAAACCGCTCTGCCAAAGCTCTTTGTGAGTATCATTACACAGAATGTGTTATAAAATCACTGAGAGGATTGAACTTTGAGATTTATATCAGAGTGCGCCATCCTTCTAATTGCTGGACTGTATGTCTATATCCAAATATGCTGATCATCTAAGCAACTGAATTTTGGAGAAAGTGCACTGTGGTGTGTTAACCATTCAAGTGCTGGATTATAGATCTTTTCTAAACCATAAAAAGGATTAAGATATTATCCACTATCCTTCCAAATTGCTGGACTGTATATCTGTATTAAAATATGCTGATTATATGAATAATTGAATTAAGGATACTTGCACAGAGGTGTGTTAACCATTTAAGTGCTGAATTATATGTTTTTTTCTATAACACAAAAAAGGATTGAGATATCATCCATTATGCTGACCCTCTGAGGAAGTGGAAATTAAAGCTGTTTTCAATATTCTTCAAAACAACGAATAACGAACGGCTGGTAACTTATAGAAGGGAACAAATATATCTTTATCTTTTCCTGCAATTTGAAATCCAATGGAAAGGACATTTTCCCATTGAATAAGTGGATTTCAGCTCTGTATAATAGTATGATCAGCCAGAGCTCATTGGTTGTATTTTACATGCTTGCTCTGAAACGAAGTGTATGATTTTATACATATGTGGTGCATATAGCTCTCCAATTGATGGTACCATATTGATGTGTCTTTGTTTAGTATATTTTATAAATTATTGTATTTATTGGAATAAGTGGAATATTATATATATCCGCTCTAAATTCTATAAGACACGTTCCATATTGTGTTTTCTTTTTTGATATTGGCCAATTTTCCTTTTTTTTATTATTTTTATATTGCTCATGTATTAATAAATATATATTTTTTAAAAGGAAGTATTGTGTGGGGAATCCTATTGATTGCAGCGCTGTCTGTTATTTCTACTATTTCCTTTGAAAACTGTTCAACAATGCTAAAGTGTCAGGTTGCAGCCTAGGATCGGCCGTTACTCACCTCAGTGCCGGCTTCCCCTGACAGGAAGTTGCCTGTACAACATCGTTACTTCCAGTGTATACTAGCTGTTGAATGCGTTCCAGGTTCCAAGCTCCTTTCTGCCAGCGATACTCTCCTAGTGTTTACCCACGGTGTGGGAGTATACTCAGTACATTACCAGAGTACTATCTCCAAAGTATCATCCTCCTGTGCCAGTTCTACGTCTGGAACAACAGTGTATGTACTTAGTACATCATCCTCCTGTGCCAGTTCTGCATCTGGGACCACAGTGTATGTACTCAGTACATCATCCGAGTACAATCTCTTAGTGTCACCCTCCTGTGCCAGTTCTGCGTCTGACGTCATAGGGGCACATTCAATTGTGTGAGAGAAAAGCAAAGACCCGCACCTGCGAAGTATTTCCTGCAGGTGTGGGTTTTTTGCTATTCTATTAGGTGCGTGGTTTTTTAAAAAACACGCATCGGGAGGTTTTTTTTCACGCACCTCCTGAGCAAGCGTGATATTTCCGAAAATCGATGATTTTAGGAAGAAACACCGGGACTTGCTCTGACACCCCTGCAGCACCCCCCCCTGAGGACTAATTAAGCAATTGGAAGTATCCAATTAGCTTAATTAGTCCTTAATTACTTACCTTCCGAAGCACTATCTTCTGCATCTTATTCTGCATCCAGCGTCGGGAGCCGGCTCTTCTGCAGCATGGTAAGTATGTCAATGTGTGTGGTGTATGTAAGTGTGTATGAGTGAGTGAGTGTGCGTGTGTGCATGAATGTGTGTGTGCATGAGTGTATGTGTGTGTGTGACCCCCGGTGCGTTGTGCGGCCCCCCGGAATGGGCGCTGGGAGAACTACATCTCCCAGCAGCCATTGCTCCTCCCATCAGCCCCCTGGACTCCCAGCAGCCCCCTCTCCAGTAAGAAGAGAGAGGGGAAGCCACTGAGAGCCGCGGAGACCCCATGCCAGGCAGGTGTTTTTTTGCTTTGTTTTTTTCTTTTTACACGGCGCAGGGTTTTCAGAGCTGAAAACCCTGCAACCACTATTTTTTTAATAGAATACCGCGGGTAGCGAGGGCACGCATATCCACGGTATTCCAGAATTGGACGCGGGATGTGCGAGGTTTTTAACTCGCTAAACCTCGCGCCCAATTGTATATGCCCCATAGTGTGTGTACTCAGTACGTCATCTAAGTACAATCTCTTAGTACCATTTTCCTGTGCCAGTTCTGTGTCTGAAGCTACAGTGTGTGTTCTTAGTACTAGGGATGTGCACAAAATTTAACAAAAAAAAAGCTAAAATCACATAAATTGGGCCTTTTTTTCTTCCTAGAGTATTATTAACCTCAATAACCTTAATTTCCAGTAATTTACAGTCAATTTAGACCACCTCACAGTTTAAATTATAGTTTTCACCATTGTTGGCCAAAGGTTGCAGTGAGCTGACTGGTTACCAAGCGACAAAGCAGCGTCACAGACATCACAATTTAAAGCACATCAATGACACATTGCCACACAGCAATGGCAGAAATTAAAAGTAGTGCACCTACCCAATGGGGTACGGCCAGCAGAATCACAGTACTTGTTTACAAAGTGGGCTATGGCCCTAGGAGTCACAGGGCACAGTCTTATTCACATTACACCGCACATAGGGCCTGATTGAGACCCGCTCACGAGTGCTGAGCGCTCGCAAGCGGGTCGATGGTGCCCTAGTGCGCATGCGCACGACGGAGGGAGCTCCGTCGTGCGCATGCGCGAGACCCAGATAGCGAAAGCCAAGCTGTCGCTCTGGGTCTCACACCAAAGGGGGCGTGCTGTCGATGTTGATTGACAGCACGCCCCCTTTGGTGGGCATGCCGGGGGCGTGGCTGCCAGATGGAGGCGTTCCCATGGGAACGCCTACCATCTGGGTCCGGCCCCACTGACATCACTAGTAATGTCAGTGGGAGTGATTTTGGCTCTGATAGAGCCAAAATCACTCCAGGGCTTGCGGTCACTGAGACCCTACCGCAAGGTCTTGTCGCAAGCCCGATGGTCGCGATGGTCTTGACCATCGTGACCATCATCATGGACGCTCGCATAAGCTGTGGGTGGTAACCCACAGCTATGCGAGCATCCAGGAGGACACTCCAAAAAAAAAAAAATGCCCTGATTCAGAGCGTCCGGCTCGTTCAGAGCGTCCGGCTCTGAATCAGGCCCATAGTGTCCCTGATTCACATTACACCATAAAGTAGTGTCTCTTATTTATGTTACGACACACAGTAGTGCCCCTTTTACACAATGCCCACAGTAGTGACCCTTTTACACAATGCCCACAGTAGTAATGCCCCTTATACAATGCCCACAGTAGTAGTGCCACTTATACAATGCCCCCAGCAGTGGTGTCCCTTACATAATGCCCCCAGTATGGTGCCCCCTATGCAGTCCCTTTAGTAGTAGGACCCCCTATGCAGTGCCCCCAGTAGTATGCCCCCCATTAGTATGCCCCAAGTAGTAGTGCCCCCATTAGCATGCCCCCCAGTAGCAGTGCCCCCATTAGTATGCCCCCCAGTAGCAGTGCCCCCCAGTAGTATGCCCCCCATTAGCATGCCCCCAGTAGTATGCCTCCCAGTAGTATGCCCCCCAGTAGCAGTGCCCCCAGTAGTATGCCTCTCAGTAGTGTGCCCCCCAGTAGCAGTGCCCCATTAGCATGCGCCCAGTAGTATTCACCCCAGTAGCAGTGCCCCCATTAGCATGCCCTCCAGTAGCAGTGCCCCATTAGCATACCCCTCAGTAGCAGTGCCCCCATTAGCATGCCCCCCAGTAGTATGCCCCCCAGTAGCAGTGCCCCCATTAGCATGCTCCCCAGTAGTATGCCCCCCAGTAGCAGTGCCCCCATTAGCATGCGCCCAGTAGTATGCCCCCCAGTAGTAATCCCCCCAGTAGTAGTGCCCCCATTAGCATGCCCCCCAGTAGCAGTGCCCCCATTAGCATGCCCCCCAGTAGTATGCCCCCCAGTAGTAGTGCCCCCATTAGCATGCCCCCCAGTAGCAGTGCCTCCATTAGCATGCCCCCCAGTAGCACCCCCTTAAAAACACACATACATAAAAAAAGAAAAAAAAAACTTACCTGAATCCCTGCTCCTGCCGCCGTCTGTCCCGCTCTGTTGCTTTATTACGCACAGAGGGAGCCTGAAGATGGAACTCATGAGTGAGCTCCAACCGGCTCCCTCCGTGCAGCAGCCAATGAGAGTCTGCCTGACTGTCATTGGCTGCTATTACAAACACACAGCTGCCACTGGCGCTGTGTTTTTGATCTGTGTAGGGCAGACCGCTATCACAGCGGTCTGCACTACACTAGAGGAGCCCTGATGTCGGATTCTCTCACAAGAATCCGACATCAGGAGACCACCGTTCGGCCCCGAACGGGTATCCGAGTCAGGCGGGGAACACCCGAACAGGGTTCAGGTGGACTCGGATCCCCTATGTTCGGAGCGGTTCGGATTCCACAGAATCCGAACCGCTCATCTCTACTTAGTACATCATCCAAGTATAATCTCTTAGTGCCATTCTCCTGTTCCAGCCCTGCGACTGGATCAACAGGGTGTGTACCCAGTACATCACCCAAGTGCAAAACTTCCAGTATCATTCTCCTGTGCTTTCCCTGTGATAGTGTTCTCCCATTTCCCACTTGTGCTGGATACCTGACCAAAGGGTCGTGACCTGCTTGCTGGGTGCAGCTTAAACCCAAATCCTGCTTCAAGGGGTCACTGGTGAACACCTCCCAGTTAGTTAGACTCCACACCTTTGGTCAGGTCTAGCCAACATCTGGTACTTGTGGATGAGGAAGGCATATATCCAGGCCCCTCACCTCTGATTCTTTCCTCAACCTGGGTCCACGTACAGTGGCCAGTACGTGGTTCAATTCCTGATGATCACTTCTGAGATAAAGTGGAATGATGAGTTGCTTAGGGCAGCATTTCTTCACGGATTGTCAGAGAGAATGAAGGATGAGTTCGCTTTTCGAGATGTTCCTGAGTACTTATCTGATGTAATATCTTTATGTATTAAGATTGACTTGTGCCACAGAGAAAGGCAGGCTAGTAAAGGGTGTGAAAATCATTTCAAGAATCAATTTTCGCTAACTGCACATTCTTTCTCTCCTGGACCAAGAGGAACCTATGAAGGTCAACTGGTCTCCTTTGACTTTGGCTGAGCGAACCCGCCGATTCCATAAAAAACTTTGGGCCTGATTCAGAGCCGGACGCTATTTGCGCTCGCTCGTCCAGAAAAAGGGGCTGGCTATTTAAATTGACCGTTCGCTCTTTGCGGTCTGTTGACGCCTCTATGTCTGAACGAGCGAACAAAACATGCGGACGTTTTTTTGTAAAAAATGCCCCCTGGCCGCTCGCATAATACATCATCTCTGCTATTTATTAGATTAATCGAGTACATCGAAAGGCGAATGAACTGCTCGCTATTCATGTGGTTGCATTTTCCTACTGCAATCATGCGAGCAGTTCTGGCTAAAAAACACCCAACTGACGTGGTCGATGACGCTGCTTTGTTAATTATGCACACCCTTAAAATGCCCGTCTTGACCTTTTGGCACTCCTGCGTTCGGATCTCCACTCCCCGTTTTCAAGCACCTTCCCCTGTTACCACCCACAAACGCCTCATCCTGTCACTCAAATTAGCAGGTATTCGCTATTTTGCGAGCACACGATTTTCGGCCGCACTGACTGGTTCGCGCATGCGTACTAAAACCCATACGCATGTGCAGATGTGCGAACATCGCTCGGAGCGAACGAGCGGCCGCTTGCGAGCGGCTCTGAATCAGGCCCTTTGCCTCTACTGTGCAGCCCCTGATCATATTCTTAAAGTTTGTCATCTCCTCTCAGGAAACTAGAGATCCTAACTGGTTCCAGGAGTGTCCCGTTGGGGGTGTTAACTAAGCCTTCCCATTAATTGGATAGTCTTCTGCCTCTGTCTATTAGTTTCAAGACTCAAATCAAAAATATTAAAGCTTTTTATTTCTGAATCTCTTACACATGAACTAGGAATCCCGGTTTTTCCTCTTCCAAGCAAAATGGCACTTTATGAAGTAGATGGCAATGTTATCCTAGAAGACGTTACATTTTTAGTGACTTTACCCATTTCACTTCAGGTAGGATTCCAACTCCCTATGCTATAGTCCTAGGTCTACCTTGGCTTAAAACTCATAACCCCACACTGAACTGGTCCACCATGCATGTACTGGCTTGGGGATACAATTGTTTTCACCAGTGTTTTCCTCATGCTGTTCCAGTACTAACAAGTCTCTACTGAATCTTCCCCGAAGCATCCTATGTCTGATCAATTGACTTTTACACCAGATTCTCATCTGCCAAAATCAAATCAAGATTTCTATGACATTTTTTGTGAAAAAGCTGCAGACAAATTGCCTCCCCATTGCTCTTGGGACAGCGGCATTGAGCTAATCCCCGAGAAGATGCCACCTCATGGCCATATATACCCTCTTTTGGTTCCGGAAACAGCTGCTATGTCTGACAACATAAAAGAAGATCTTGCCAAGGGTTTTATAAGACCATCTTCCTTTCCTGCTGGGGCAGGATTCTTCTTTGTCAAGAAAAAAGACGGGGGTCTCAGACCCGGCATAGACTACCGTGGGTTGAATAAAATCACCATAAAAAATAGATATCCTTTGCCACTGATCTCGGAGCTTTTTGATAAAGTTTGTGGAGCTTCCCTTTTCACTAAATTGGATCTCCATGGAGCCTATAATTTAATCCTTATTAAGGCAGGGGATGAGTGGAATACTGCTTTTAATACATGAGATGGCCATGATGAGTACTTGGTGATGCCTTTTGGCTTGTGTAATGAGCCAGCAGTCTTTCAGAGCTATGTCAATTAAATCTTCCGAGATGTTCTTTACAAATTTGTTGAAGTCTATCTGGATGATATTTTACTGCAATCCCATTGTTTACATGTCAGAGATGTTTTGTCCTACTTTCAAAGTCATCATCTGTACGGGAAAATTTCCATATGCCTTTTTGAACAGTCCTCTGTGTCATTTTTGGGGCACATTATATCAGGAAATCATCTTCAAATGGATTCAGACAAGCTAAGAGCCATCCAAGACTGGCCCCAACCGAACTCCTTGAAAGCCATCCAACAGTTTCTTGGCTTCTCTAATTATTATTGAAGATTAATTTTAAACTTTTGTACTATTGTTGCCCCCATCACGGCTCTCACTATGAAGGGTGCTAATCCATCTTGTTGGCCTCCTGCAGTGGTGGCTGCCTTCCAAGCACTCAAAACAGCATTTTCCACAGCTTTAATTCTTTGTCAACCACGACTTGAGAAACCCTTCACGTTAGAAGTCGATGCCTCTTTGGTAGGAGTAGGAACTGTACTGTCTGAAGTGGCTGAAGATGGGAAGAAACATCCTTGTGGTTTCTTTTCTCCTAAGTTTCCCCAGCCGAGAAGAATTATGCCATATGGGATCAAGAATTGTTGGCTATGAAATTGGCACTAGATGAATGGAGACACCTTTTGAAAGGCTCTAAATTTCCTATTACAATCATCACCCATCATAAAAATCTTCTTTATCTCAAAACAGCTCATCGTTTGAATGCTAGACAAGCTCGCTGATCTCTTTTTTTATCCAGGTTTGATTTTAAAGTCCAATTTAATCCAGGCATACAAAATAAATAGGTTAAAGCACTCTCCTGGTCCTTTCTGCATCTACAGGAATAAAAAGAACAACTTCAAGTTCATCCTATTCTAGATCCTCTTGTTTTTGCTCAAACTCAGTTGGTGACTCCTCCTGGCAAGATCTTTGTGGCGCCTCAGTTGCATAAGAATTTATTAACTTGGGCTCATGCCTCCTAGTTTGCTGGCCATTCGGGCATCCTCAAAACATTTAAGTTTTTACAGTGCTCCTACTGGTGGCCCACTATGATAGAAGATGTCTGGAATTTTATTGTTTCCTGTGCCAAGTGTGCTTAGCATAAATCCACTTGCAAAACAAAGTTATTTGCCCTTTGCATCCTCTGTCTAGACCTGATGCTCCTTGGACTCATCTGTTGATAGATTTTCTTTCTGAGTTAGCACCCTCTAAGGGACACAGGACCTGATTCAGAGGCGCTCGCTATTTGCGAGTGCTCGCTCTGAATCAGGGTGGATTTAAAAAGAAAAATCTGCCTCCATGCCACTCGCATAGCTGTGGGTGACCACCCACAGCTTTTGTGAGCGGCCTGGCGATGGTTGGATTATCGTGACCATTGGGCTTGCAACGATAAGTTCCCACTCGCTCTGGGGCTCGCGCATGCTGAGTGTGCACACTGGCCGACCATCGACCCACTTGCGAGCGCTTAGCGCTCGCGAGCGGGTCTGAATTAGGCCCACAATACTATCTGGGTGGTAGTAGATTGATTTTCAAAAATGGCCCATTTTATTCCCTTGTTTGGACTTCCTTCAGCTCCACACTTGGCCAAAATGTTTATTTGTGACATCTTCCATCTTCATGGACTACCCAAGGAGATAGCGTTGGACTGAGGTGTACAATTTGTTGACAAATTCTGGAGGGCTTTATGTGCTTCTTGTGGAATTAAATTGAAGTTTTCTTCCACCTATCACAAACAAACAAATGCCCAAACTGAGAGGGTGAATCAGGAATTGGAAACATTTTTTAGACTCTTTGTATCCTCTTCTCAAGATGACTGGGTCTATTTATTGCCTTGGGCAGAGTTTGCCCACAATTTTAGGTACCACTCCTCTTCAAATTCTACTCCATTCTTTGCAGTATATGGCAGACATTCGTGTGTTCCAGATTTCCAAGATTTACCTCCCATGGAAGTACCTGCTGTCACAAATCTTGTGGAATCATTTTCTGATAAATGGAAAAACATTCATTCCTCCTTAAAAATACCTTCTATTAATTACAAAAAGTTTGCAGATCATAAACGTCTTGCCGTTCCTTGATTGGAGATAGGGGACCTCATTCAGAGTCGGTCGTTGCGGCCGCACGGTCGTACGCCACCGATGCTCGCTATACAGCGCATGCGTAAAGTTCGCAATGCGCGTGCGCAAACTAGCTGCTACGACCAGAAATTTCTCTCTCCTTGAACACAGCCAGGTCGGTAGTTTGAGTGACAGATGGAGGCGTTTGTGGGTGGTAACAGGGGAAGGTGCTTGAAAACGGGGGAGTGGAGATCCGAACGCAGGCGTGCCTCATTATGCGAACAGCGTTTTGTGGGAGTGCATACGGATTATGGGAGTGCATAATTAACAAAGTAGCGTCATGGCACATGTGACATGGGAGGTTTTTACACTGACATGATCGTAGAGCTTAAGAGAGGGTATGGTCAACCTTAAGCTCTACGACCAGTTCCGATGGTTCCCGATGGTCTCGATTAATCTTTATATGCCCGGAGATGAGGTGCAATGCGTACGAGAAGGAGGCGTATTTTTTTGTCTTCCGACGGCTTCCTCCCCTTGGTCGGCCAACTACCGATCCGAACTTAGGGACGCAACATGCGAGGGAATCATTTGCATATCCAGCCCCTTTTTCCGTACGACCGTGCGGCAACTTCGACCGACTCTGAATGAGGTCCTGGATGTGGCTGTCAACTAAACACATTTGACTGAAGGCTCCAAGCATGAAATTTGCTCCATGCTTCATTGGACCGTATCGTATTCTTAAAGTCATCAATCCGGTGGTGTATAAACTGGAGCTACCTCCTCAGTAGAATATTTCCAACACATTTCATGTTTCTCTTCTACGACCATTAATTCTTAATCAATTCCAGCGTTCTCTACCCAAGACACCTACCTCAAGTTCTTACTCAATTGGGAGTCGAATTTGAGATTGAGAAGATCCTTGATTCTTGACACCGGTTGAATCAGCTTCAGTATCTCATTGATTGAAAGGGGTACAGAACTGAAGAACAAGCATGGATCAAGGCGTCTGATGTCCATGCTCCACAGCTTGTTGAGCTTTTCATTAAAAAAATCCTTATAAGCCTTGTGGATGTCTGGAGTTCACCCTGAAAGGGGGGGTACTGTCAGGTTGCGGCCTAGGGTCGGCCATTACTCACCTCAGCACCGGCTTCCCCTGCCCTCTTGAGTGGTCAGACCCCACGTGCGGCTGCGAGTGACGCGCTGAAGTTTATACCTGGGGTCTGCTAAGAAATCCATGTGCTCGCTCCATGATTTGGTTCCTGCAGTTACCATCATGGACGCAGCCATGACAGTCTAGATCACCTGATTAGCCCTTTACCAAACGGTAGCATTGGTTGCTGTCAGCTGACACTATCCTCCAATGGATTGCTACCTTAAGGTATTTAGCTGGGCTCCAGACAACAGGAAGTTGCCTGTACAATGTTGTTACTTTCAGTGTATATTAGCTGTTGCAGCATTCCAGGTTCCAATCTCCTTTCTTCCACCAATACTCCTAGTGTTTACCCACAATCTCCTGTGCCAGTTCTGCATCTGGAACCACAATATATGTACTCAGTATGTCATCTGAGAATCTCCTAGTATCATCCTCCTGTGCCAGTTCTGCACTGGAACCACAGTGTATGTACTCATTATGTCATCTGAGTACAATCTCCTAGTGTCATCCTCCTGTGCCAGTTCTGTGTCTGGGACCACAGTGTATGTACTCAGTAGAGCATCCAAGTACAATCTACTAGTGTCATCCTCCTGTGCCAGTTTTGCATCTGAAGTCACAGTGTGTGTACTTAGTACGTTATCTAAGTACAGTCTGTTAGTGCCATTCTCCTGTGCCAGCCCTGTGTCTGGATCAACAGGGTGTGTACCTAGTACACCACTCAAGTGCAAAACTTCCAGTATCATTCTCCTGTGCTTTCTATGTGATAGTGTACTTCCATTTCCCACTTGTGCCGGATACCTGACCAAATGGCAGTGACCTGCTTGCTGGTTGCAGCTTAAACCAAAATCCAGTTTCAAGGAGTCACTGGTAAACACCTCCCAGTAAGTTAGACTCCACACCTTTGGTCAGGTCTAGCCAAGATCTGGTACTTGTGGATGAGGAAGCCATATATCTAGGCCCCTCGCCTCCGATTCTTTTCTCAACCTGGGTCCACATCTTCCAATGCTTCTACAGAGGACCACCATAGCCCGTATATGACATAAAGTTTTCACTATGTTAGATGCCAAATGTAGGTTTTAGCAAAACACATTAGATGACCACTTTCATGAAGCCAATGGACAGATGCACTTTTCTATGCATGCCTTATGGTATCTTCAATGGCAGTGAAGGCTTCCAGCCTTGTATGGAGCATTTCTCTGAGGGTTTCTCCTGCAAAATCATTGTGGATCACATACTGGTCTGCGGTTCATTTATGGAGGTACATTACCAACATCTTCTTGGTCCTACACAGAATTAGGTCCCTCAACATGAAATTGAACCATGACAAATGCCTTATTTGTGTGATCAGAATCCCAACCTCAAGCACCAAGTTGTCAAGCCAGACCCTGCAAAAACTCAGATGATACAACTGATGTCCACACTTTTGACAAGCTGTCACTCCTGTTTTTCCTGGGCATGACCAACTATAATTCTAAATTTCTGTCTAAGGTGTTGAAAATGCACTTTTTGGTGCATGGCTTTTCTCAACAACTATTTACTGACAATGCAGTTTATGAGTGCAAAGTTTAAGGTGTTCATATGTCAGTGGGACATTACCCACAAGACCAGCAGCCCAACGTACCGACAGTCTAATGGCTTATGTATAGGACAGTTTATTCAGCAAAGCATCTGTTGGAAAATATTGTTCCAGAGATGGTTCTGATCTATTTTTTAGCACTTCTTAATTTTAGAAATACTCCCAGAGGTGGGCTCCCCTCATCTGCACAATGTTTGTTATTTAGGGACACTTTCATGGTGATTCCCATACCTAAGTGTAAATTCCAACCACAAGTGGAATGAGTAAAGTCTAGCTATCACAGATCCTCCTACTGTCTGAATCACTTGCAACCTGATCAACCAGTCCGTATGGAAACCTCAGATGGATTTGATGAGCTTGGTAAGGTTTATAGACTAGTCCATAGGCCTAATAGTTACAACATCAAGACCATTGATGCTTTATATGAGCGCAAAAGATGCCAGGTACTAAGGGCAACATTCAGAGGCGGTCGGAGGATGCAAGCGGTTGCTCAGAAACTGGGCGGCCGCTTGCATCCTGACCGCCCGCCTCTGTTTCGGTCGTTAGGCTGTGGGTTTACACCCACAGCTCTAATGACCGCTAGGGTGATGGTCGCGATGGTCAGAGACCATCGCGACCATCGGTGTTTACGACGAGACCGTAGGGTAGGGTTTCACTTGTCGTAAGCCCCGGAGAGCTTCTGGCTCTGTCAGAGCCGGAATCTCTCCACTGACATCACTAGTGATGTCAGTGGGGCCTCCCCCAAATGGTAGGCGTTCCCATGGGAATGCCTCCGTTTGGGCTGCCACCCCCCCGGCCCGCCTTCCAAATGGGGCGAGCTGTCAATAAACATCGACAGCTCGCCCCCTTTGGAAAGAGACCCGCTACGACCGGTGTTGTAGCGGGTCTCAATCATGCGCACGAAGGAGCTGGCTCCCTTGTGCGCATGCACACTTGACAAACATCGAGGCGGCCGTGCGGTCGTAGACCGTACGGCTGCCTCTGAATGAAGGCCTAAGTGTCCCTAAAGCTCTGCCCAGGTCCAATCCACCAGTCAATCATGAAATAGACCACACTTCTCCATGCAGGGACTCCATACCTAACACCCCTTCCATGGTCCCAGATAATCCACCACCTACTGTACACCTAGTGCAGATAATTCCCAAGACGAGTCTTCCCAATCCTTTATTATGAGATCTGGCAGGATTTCCAGGCCCAATCCCAAGTTCCAAGACTTTGACACTAAATGCTCACCTTTATATGTCATTTATCTGTTGGAATGTTTTACTGTAGTTTTCTTCTGGCAAACTGTTTCACACCCAACATTGTTACCCTGTCTCACAATCAGTTTATTACATTTTTTACACAAAAAATGGAGCATGTAGTTACTGAGACTTATGCCCCAGGCATTACCTGGCGGCCAGATGAGTCCGGAGTCGGTATTTGCCATGTTTTCTGCAGCTCCACATTCTGTCATTTATTAGTAATCCAGCATCATCTACAGTGAGTCCTTGGAAATGTGGGCTATGCATACTTGTGCGCTCTAACAATGATGACGGAGTTGAATCCAAGTATACACATAGGAGCTGTCTAATTGCAGAGATGCGCACAACTCTGCATGCTGGTGGATATACACATTTTTTTCTCCATGCCCACAATTTACTTGCATTCAAATGTGTATAAGCCCCCTTATGTGCCAATTATACATATAAGGCCTACAGATGTGTCCACAAACACCTACCCTTAAATCGTGCAAAATAGCCCTGTTTTTCCTTCTTTCTAACAGCATTGGGGCCCCTTCAAAATTTATTTTATGTGGATTATACTTTTTCAATGTGTTCATTTATGTGGATCAAACTTTTTTAATGTTTTTTTTTATGTGGATCTGGCTTTTTCAATGTATTTTATATGAGTCTGGCTTTTCAATGTATTTTATATGGATCTGGCCTTTTCAATATTAATATGGATCCTCTTTTTATTATATATGTAGAATCAATGAGGCTTTCTCTATATATTTCGTATGTACTCTGGTTTTCTGTTGGTGTGTGTGTAAAGTTACAGCAGTTTTCTCTCCAATAGACTTGTACGAGAGTTCTATATATTATATGTTACAGTGACATGCTATAATAACACCCAACCCCACAGCCCAAACATTAACCTTTTTTAAAATTGGTTTATGCACCACTTGATGCTCCGACCCTGCTGCTGCTCCACCCACATTGCCCGCAGCTCAAGCCCCAGGAGTTCCTGAACCTATTTTTCTAGAAAAATAGCACTATATATATATATGTATTGTATATATATATATATATATATATATATATATATACACAACACACACACACATTTATATCACTGACACTGACTTTCAGAATACAAATACGGTATATTTGCATATATTATGGACTAGTTGAGAGGCATCATTCACTTTCCTCACTATTAGTCATGTTCACTCTGTAATTTCGTTGGATTTTTGTGGAGAGTAGGAAAACTATACATTTCTGTAAACGTTATTGTATAAGCAATCAGAAAAACAATGTTTCCATTTGCTTTGATACATACATGGCCACCATCTTGGAATTTACAAAATGGCTGCTGGAAACAATGTTTTTGTCTATAACTCGGCTTCTAACTAACATAGAAATTTAATTTTCACAGCTGAACTACCATTTTCAGGGCCAAAGAATCAAATGGTACCAAAGTAGATAAAGTAGATTCAACCACAAACCAATTAGACTGATATTTTCTATTTTATTCAATGTTCTACAAGCGATCATACATGAACATTGCACTAAAGAAGTAACCATTAAGTATCGAACACTTTTCATGACAGAAATGGGTTTTATTTTGTATTATTATACTTATATATATAATAATAAATGTATATTTTGTATAATGTATAATTCATTTTGTAACCAATTTCAATGCAACAATTCAATGAGTCTTACATATTGTCGCCATCTTCGTCATCATCACTTCTATAGTTATTCTGTATGTCTTCATTATTCTGACACTCACTGCCGCACTGACAAAGGTTGGTGCAGGATAAGTTATTTGTTTTGCAAGAACATCTGGCAGAAGAACATTCTGTTTTGCATTTGCAGCTAACCATCTCAATGATGGCCTTTGGAGCTGGAAGGGCAACGGTCATGGTTGGTTTCAACTGGTCATCGGACTGCTTGTGGTAGTCATTCTGCAGTGGATCCAACTAAAGATCCTGCAGAGCAATGCTGGCCTGTCCCCACACACTGGCTTGGATATGGACTCTCAGGACATGCTGTCTCAGAACTTCAAGAATAGGAGGTAGCTTGTCACTTTCCGCCATATGCTTGCAGAAGAGATGCCATCTTAGTTCGGGGATTGTCTTGCTGTGGATGCCTTTGGAGGAGAAGGCTGCACAGATGAAGCTAGCCAGAGTGACCAACATAGTTTCAGTCACTTCTGTCTCTGCTGAAAGCATCTGCAGAGAACGTATTACATCTATACCTGCCTTGATGTAGAGTTGCAGCCAGGTTGCTTTGCCTATACGAGAGAACCTTCCAGTGGTGTCAGCGCCATTGAATGTATGGAATGCTGGCAAAGCCTTTGCTCTTTCTACCCTATGGCTCTCCATATTTGCTCTATCTCCATAACCCCAGAGACCATGGAAATGGATGCGTTCTTCAGCATGAGGTCATAGTTTGCTATGACTAACACTAGGACATCTGTGTCTGGGGAGAAGACAACCATCTGTGCATCTGGTGGGCTTCGCTGTGATGCCATGACAACCTGGTAGATCAACAGTATGTCTGCTTCTTCATGATTGTTATCCAAGAAAAGCAAGTCTTTGTTGCAACTGGTATGCCCTGATGAAGAGGTGATGACCAGTTTGTTCGATGTACTGTTGTACCGTAGAGTCTTTGCAGCAAGATTGTTGGTCAGGTCATCCTTTGTCTTTTCATGTGAAAGGAACCTGGACATTGGCATGTGTTTTATGTTTGTGCCATCTGTGACTTTATATTGGATTGGTGCTCTTCCTTGCCTTCTTTTATCCCTAGTAGCATCCTTCAGAGATTCTTCCTTGTATGTGTCAAACACAAGTATGATTTCATCATAATCTCGTGTGAGCGACATCAGCCTGTCGTTGAAGCATTCACTGAGATCTTTGACTGTCACTACGGTTGCAGGTTTGGAATGTAGTTGACCTGTCGGTTCGATTTGAATCCATGCATGATGTTCTGACTCACTGTGAGTGCTGCTCTTTCAACAGCTGTGGTCCTCCTTTGAGATTGTAGGCTCTCAGCAGGCCCTATCATGATCCAGCGGATCATGGTATACAGTTCAACTGGAACGTCATGGATGTCACTGGCAACCTGTATGGTGTTTGCATCCTCGGCTGCTTTGGTAAAGTTTGCAATGCTTTTCCTTATCACGTGTGCTGCTCTGTAGATAGTGTCCATGTTGTACTCTTCATTATCATGACTTTCCATTGCAGAATGAACCATGCTTTTCTCGTATGCCTCTGGGCAATAGAGAACAGCTGACATCCTTCGAAATTTTGGCAGACATGACTTCAGGTGTGGCAAGGTATTGAGGATGTTTTCTTTTAGCCAGTTTCTATTGAATGAAGGTACGTGATTGTCTAAGCCTTCTGTGCCAAGCATATTGACATATGTGGTTTCGATATTTTTCATAGGTAGGTATGCTTGGTTCTGTGTTTGGACATCAATGAGGTTGATCAGCTCGAGCAGACTTGCACGCTGTAACAAAGGTACTTTGCTGCCTGTTCTGCTTCCACTGGTGCTGGCATCTCCCTGTCCATGAAAAACATGCTTTGTCCAGCAGGTTTTGTGATAATGAACATCAATTGAATGTGCATCACCTGGTGCAATGCATGAGGTCAGTCTTGTTTTCAGTGTGTCATTATTGCCTCATTCAACAGCTTGTTTAAGAGAGTTCCCAGCATTGATTGTCCTCACCTGATACAGCTGCTCATCATCATCTTTCTGACAGAGGAAACATCGTTCCTTATTCAGTGGACTTCTGTGACCTAGTGAATGGTGTTGAAGAGCCGGATGTTGCTGGGCCTGCTTCATCCATTTCAGTGTTTCCTCTTTTCTGTCCTTATTTCTTGGCAGCGTGGAGGTTAGTAGCTAATGCATGTGCATGACGGTCTAGGGCACGTTGGATTTGGTCCTTGTTAATTGCATTGCATAGCAACAACGATGATAGACTGCTGGATGTGCACAGAGTGTGTTTACTGTACAGCTTTGCAGTCATCGGTGAACTTCAATGTCGTTGCCATCATGCACACTGGCCCTCTCTACTATTACGTCCAACACACGCTGGTAGGAGTCTATCCGTGGATGTAGTACCAACTGTTACTTGTCAGCACTAGTATACACTGCTTCCAGTTGATAAACTCCTGAGCTGGATATGTAACCCCTTCAGCAGCTTGTCGTTTGTCAGTCATATTTAAAGCCTACAACACAGAAAACAAAATAAAAAAAACATTACAATATAATATAATCCAACAACTGCTGTATACTACAATATGTAAACTACAATATAATAAAAGAACTGCTGTAACAATTGTCTCAACACATTTGCAACATCTGCAACTAGGAGCATTTGATTCTTTGGCCCTGAAAATGGTAGTTCAGCTGTAAAAATCAAATTTCTATGTTAGTTAGAAGCAGAGTTATAGACGAAAACATTGTTTCCAGCAGCCATTTTGTAAATTCCAAGATGGCGGCCATGTATGTTTCAAGGCAAATGGAAACATTGCTTTTCTGATTGCTTATACAATAACGTTTACAGAAATGTATAGTTTTCCTACTCTCCACAAAAATCCAACAACAGTTCAATTTCATACGTAGTGAACCTGACTCTATTATTCTCAGTGTATTGTCAGTGGAGAAATCCCCATTGCTAAGCTTAGCATCAAAGTATGTGCAAAAACGTAAGGTCCTACTCAAACGTCTATATGGAGATTGAGAAAATATAGCTATCTAGAAATTTCAATGAGTGACATTATTTTATTTTCAAGCTTAGTTAGTCTGGATTTAAGTCACTGCCTCTCAGAAGTTCATTCAGCTGAGCCTAGATTTTCCACCCCTGTCTCCAACAGTCTTGTCCATGGTTTGGCATTTCATAGTACTGCATGATCTTCATGAGCACATTGCGGAGGAGAGTGAGGAGATGGAAGATATGGCAGAAATCTGAAATACATTAATGGATTTAGCAAACCACAAGACGGAAGCTCATATCTGGAAGCAAGAATACAAGGTCATGTGGTACAGCTGCAGGTCAAGGAAGAGTGGATTATGGGACACCAAACACAATAAGAGAATTCAAATGTTCCTCTATTTAAAAATCCGGATCCATTTCATTTATTTGCAATGGACATTGGATTAACTGTGAAAAAATAACTTCACAGAAAAAGATCAGCCAAAAATGTAATAATAAAAAGGATAATATTAAATTGCGGGCACTGGGCTAGCCTGCAATAAAAGTCTAGACAAGTGTCTGGATACTGTAGCTATTCATTTATGTCTGAAATTACAATTGCTCCTGAATTACTATAGTATAGTACCTACATATACTGTATCTGAATGAATATGTGCAGACCTGTGTATTTCCAAGCTTATATATGGTACATGCCATTCTTACATATTAGTGCATGTATGACGGGTGTGGTATATTATTTAGGAATTCAAAACATAGACAATCATAATATAGACACCATTATGTCGACAGATACATTTTGTAGACAATCAAAATATTGACATGGAATATACAGTCAGGTGCATAAATATTGGGACATTGACAGAATTTTCATATTTTGGCTCTATTCACCACCACAATGGCTTTGCAATGAAACAAACAAGATGTGCTTTAACTGCAGACTTTCAGATTTAATTTGAGGGTAATTACATCCAAATCAGGTGAACGGTGTAGGAATTACAACAGTTTCTATATGTGCCTCCCACTTTTTAAGGGGCCAAAAGTAATGGGACAAACTAAACAATCCTAAATCTAACTTTCACTTTTTAATACATAGACCCCATAACATAGACATGGACATGGACACGGATATAATGTAGACAATTAATTTATAGACATGTTAAAATTATGGCATGGACAAAATGTTGGCAATCAAAAAGTCAGTGTGTGTGCAGGCGCAGTTCTCTTCCCTCAGTAGGAAACTTGTGGCACTCCGGCTGCTGTGGAACCACATGCCCTGCCACAGTTTTAGCATGCCCTAACAGCAAATCTGTGGCAGCACATGCTGGCATGTGTAGTTCCACAACAGATGGGACATGACTATCTGTATGTATGTCAGTGCCTTTGGGGTCTATTTGCTAAGCTGTGTTAGGAGATAAAGTGAACGGAGGTAAGGTACCAGCCAATCAGCTCCTAACTGCCATGTCATAGGCTGTGTTTGAAAAATGACAGTTAGGAGCTAATTGGCTGTACCTTACTTCCGTTCACTTTATCTCCTAACACAGCTTAGTAAATAGACCCCCTTATCTTTATAATGTGTGCCTGTGAAATATATATAAAATCGATAAAGGCCTATTTGTACTACTGTACTAAAGTACATTCTTTTCACCACAATTAAGCATTGATCATTTTTTTAAAAATCCATCCTAAGAAATAAGTGTATCCATAATTTATTTCTTTGATATTCTGTTTTATGTTAACATAATCCAGAAATGCCAACCACAACACAATTTAAGCTGTGCGCTAATTAAAAAGATAGAAAAATAGAAAAAATAGACCTGTAGTAGACCTACTAGACCTGTGTAGACCTACTAGACCTGTGTAGACCTACTAGAAAACAGACTATCCGGAGATCATCGTAATAGTGTATTATAATACAGAAATGGCATTTTACAGAACAGGTATCGCAGTAATACTAGATAAACAGGCTGCCACATACAAAGGCAATGACAGTAGGGTTACTAGTACTACCAATGGTATCTCCATACATGTGACTCACATTTTCACCAGCAACTAAGCCATTCTGACATCAATAAATTTACTCCATATTTCATAGGGCGGGGGGGCGGGAATCAATTAGCCACTGTAATTTACCACAAGCTAATTGAGCACCTGCCTGTGGCTAACTCAATAATAGCTGCAGCTGGGCTGAACGGGACGGCCAGCCCAGCTGTAGCTATTATGGAGGAGTTTTCTTATCGGAACCTCAGCAGGCTATGAAAAAAAATCCATAATAAATTGCCCGTTTTCGCAATCGCTGCAACGAAATGACATAGGTCCACGAACTTATCACGGATTCTGTGTTTTCATGTGATTAGAGATCATTTCTTGAACATAAAAAACAGGCTGTATTTGAATTGCCCTGTTGTATGCATGTGAAAAATGATCAGGACTAATTGAACCCATAGTGTTCATACATGCCTGCCTAATTATGGCTACATTTTAGTTAGTGGAAAAAATATGTATTACAGATAAATAACCTCCACACATTAGGATATTGATATAATAAAATATAGATATAAAGTGGTTGGTTTGGGAGATATAATTAATGTTAGTGTGTAAAGGGTGCCTCCTCCTAGCAGCTGGCTCTCTCAGCATTGCCTCAGATCTCCTGCTAGCCAGACAGTGAAAGTCTTTAATTTGCGCACAAAATATTGCAGTTTGTACGTACATGCAGAACTTTATTAGATTACGTATGTAGCACTTTCCATTCTGGTTTGCACAGATTAGGTGGAACATCGCTTATTGGTGAGAGATGGTCTGTTAGTTCAATTCATATTATGGGCCGTATTCAAAAAACGGACGTGTTTTTCACCAAAAAAAGACGAAAACTGCAAACAGACCAAAATAGAGAAAAAAAACTGGAGAAACGTTTTCTCCATCCCAAACCAGGAGAAGAAAAATGCAAAATACCTATTTTTGGCTAAAAATGTGGGGATTTCTTTCAGAACCCTTTGGACACCCCCCCCCCCCCCCCCTCTAATGATAAATTACCCACAAAAGTTTTCGTAAGTCGCGTACTTTGGCGAAAAACTACAGCGCAATTTTTGGGTGAAAAAAAAAACGTTGAAAATGGTTTTAACGTTTTGGGTCTGATTTTTCGGGGGCGGTATGGATGCGTCAAGTATTTTAAATATAGCACGCGGTCGCAGCAGGCAGTTTTTTAACGGTTTGTAAAACAGCGTTTTTACGACACGATAATATACTTGCATCCGTTTTAACGTATCCCCAATTTACATGGAAAAGTAATTTCCTGGAAAAAAATCCTCAATACGCAACTTCTGAAAAAATTTGGAGGTAATTTATCATTAGTGTCCAAAGATTTCTGAAAGAAATCCCCAAATTTTTTGCCAAAAATAGGGGTTTTGCATTGTTTTTCTCCTGGTCTGAGATGGAGAAAGCTTTTCTCTAGATTTTTTTATCCATTTTCGCCTGTTTGTAGTTTTTTTGGCTAAAATGTCCATTTTCACCGCTAATAGAATACGGCCCTAAAGTGGGAAACCTCTTTAATTATTAACTGGAACATTAATAAGCCTGAGTATAGGGGTTGAAGGCTTGCTTTTGCCTCTTAGCACCATCACAGTAAAACTATACTATTGCATGCTAGTTAACTTATTTCAATTTGTATCTCAATTCTAGTTTATTTATTAGCCATGGGAAGCAAAACACTTTCCCCTTGGTAATGATGATGACACATGTTGTTATCAGCATTTGCCTAATAGCTAACATTTAACTTGAAAGAATTGCCTATGTTTTCACTTTCAGCTTCTCACTTCCGATTTAAGGGTATATTTACTAAGAATCGTGTCTGGCCAAGACTGTATTCCCGTGCAAGTTTTCCCTTGTTAATTAAACTCAGAGATTTGCTAGGGCAAATATGCGTGTAAAACCACAATTCCACATTGAATAGATGGCAAAACACGCAAAGTCAGTGGACCATCGAACCAACATGCAAGTACTTTTCATATCCAGAAAAATAGCTCATGGATTTACTAAGAATCGTGTTTAAATATATGATTGAACACAAAGCAGAATAGAATAAATCAATAAAAGAACCTGTGAGTTGTGTGTTCTGCCGAGGTGCTTCTGTGTTTTAGGTGTAATAAAGGTTTAGAAATTAAGAAACAAAACGTTGTTGGGGTCCCCCCAAAAGCAAAACCAGCCCTGGACCTCTGAGAATGTTCTGGCAGAGGAAAATCAGGGGAAACAATGGCAACGTCTAATAAAAGAAGCTGAGTGGGCGGTGCTATGATGCGGCGAACCGTGATGTGCTTGCCACGGCCGCTTCCTGTTGGCTGCTGGTTCGAGAGCCATTATTGGCTTGTGATTCTTAATGTGAGTGGAATAGGACCCTGGTGCATAAACCTTTTCAAATAAAGATATATATGGAATAAATGGTAATTGGTAATATTCAGTAAGTAATGAAAATAAAAAATGTTGGAATAATACTTTCCTTTTCGTGATTGTAAATAGTTGCCCTTTTTCACACGTCCCTCAGGATGGAAGATATCCAAGGTATATATAAGGGATATACTGTATAGAAAAAATAGTTGACCCCAAAAGATACTAATCCTAAGGGGAAGCAATCGGGAAGCCGACTGCCTAAATACCGGCAGCCGGCTTCCCGACTGTCTTATCCCGGCATGGGTGAAATGCCGGGTGTCTAGATGTAGACGCCCGCATTTCCCCGACGCCGGGAGACCGGCGCCCGGCATCACGATCGTAGTGATGCCGGGCGCCGTGAGCCGACAGCCGCGGGGGGGAGGGTTAGGTTTAGGGCTCCCAGGCGGGACTTAGGGTTAGGCACCCCCCACGGAAGGGTTAAGGTTAGGCTAGGGGGAGGGAGGGTTAGGGTTAGGCACCCCCGGGGGGGACTTAGGGTTAGGCACCCCCCCGGGGAACTTAGGTTTAGGCAGCGGGGAAGGTGGTGGTTAGGGTTAGGCACTTAGAGGGGGGATTAGGGTTAGGCACTTGGGGGGGAAGTTAGGGTTAGGCACCCCTAAGAAGGGTTAGGGTTAGGGGGGTTAGGTTAGTAAATACTTACCTATCCACGATCGGGATTTCCAGCGATGTCGGGCTTCTGCTGCTACGCACTCTGATCCTGTCGGGCTGCCGCTGACGGGAATCGAACCGCCGGCCATGCGGCCCGCGGTATATCATACCCATTCCATCCTAAGTACTTTGTATACTATAAGCTAGTTAGTACATTATTCACAAATTAAGATGTAAAATTTTGGAAAAAGTACTCAAACACAAGAGTCATAGATCACTTCAGTTGTCTTGCCCCATATGGCACAAAAAGATATGTGTATGAAGACGCATCTGTATCTGGAGGTCACTGTGATGTTCTCTGTATTATATGGTGGTCACTGTGATGCTCTGTGGTGGGTTAGGTTATGTATAATAGGCATTTTCTTACCTTTGAGTCTTAAAACAGTGGATGCTCCTGCGAACGTCAAGTTCTTTTTCAAGGTGGCAAAAGAACTAGAGGTTAGAAATGCGTCGCAGGAGTGTGGTGGTTATCTCTGGTGTACCCCCTCTTGCAACAGTCAACATTGGGAAGCAAGCCTTCACCCTGGCTCAAATCCCGAGTCTCCTCCGATTAAAGTGGTGACTTACTTGCTTATTCCAGACTGCCTTATGGGATGTCAATCAAATGTTCTTTATGTGTGTTTAATATTTGTAATTGTGTCCAATAAATTGTTTTAATGTCTAAAATACTATACAGTGCTTTGCTGTATGCAATTCTTTCTTCCTTTGCATCATTTTGGTGAAAACCCCTAGAAGCATCATTGAGGAATAGAATATGATAAAGAGGAACTCTGTCATGTATCTTTTTATGTAAGCAAAAAAAAATATTTGTTTAAGTGTTTGGTGAAAGTAATCTTCTTTACCACAATTTCTGGTTGGTGTGAGATATTTTTGCTATCCATTATATAATTTCACATTCAACAAATAGAACAGCGTTTCAAAATTTCTATTTTGATCGAAGTTGAGTGATTATCTGCTACTGCGCATGCACAAAAAATTCACGTGTTCCACTGAGTATACACTATCGTATTCAGGATTGCTGGCATTAGGAACGGTGAGGCAAAAGCATGGGCATTCCTGTGTGGTGACTGGGAGGTGCCCTAAAGTGAAAGCTAAATACGTCTGTCTCAAGGGCATGTTATGGCAGTGTGGTGGGCGTGTCTATGCAACGGTCTGCGTTTTCAGATGCAGTGACACAGTCACAGAGCTCATGTTTATCCGGAGTTGAGAATCAAGCATTGCACCGGCTCTCGGCTGTTGCAAGTGTCGATGGTGAACGTGATAGAGCGCCGATGGTGTATTGTTTAGAACCAACGTTGTAATTACACCATCCTTGGGCTTTGAAAGTGGGCATCCCAGGGCTTGCACTGTCTGCACATAAGGGGAAGGCTGAAACTAGCATTTCAATATTTACCGGTATTGCAAAAAAATTGCTATCGCAGCTGCCATAGCGTCCACCTCTGTCTGCATCAGTCTCTAAATGAGAATTTCTCTGACGAACACTTCTAAACCGAATTATGTTACTTATTATTCTATTTCACAGATAACATTAGTTTTTGTTTCCATTTTATGATCCAAAAACACAGCAGATATGGCTTATTTACTAAGAGGAATGCACTATGTAAGGGGTATATTTACTCAAGTGAGAGATTATAGAAGTGGAGATGTTGCCCATAGCAACCAATCAGATTCTACTTAACATTTAACTAGCACCTTCTAGAACAGAGGTTCTCAAACGCGGTCCTCAGCACCCCATGCAGGTCACGTTTTCCAGGTCACCCAGCAGGTACACAGGTGTACTCAGTACTCACTGACACATTTTAAAACATCCCCAGGTGGATAGAATTATTTAACTTGTGATTCTGTGAGGAGACCTGGAAAACATGCACTGTTTGGGGTCCTGAGAACCTGTGTTCAACTAGAATCTGTTTGGTTGCTATGGGCAACATCTCCACTTTTAAAATCTCTCACTTTAGTAAATTTACCCCTAAGAGCTGTTGTATATTTGTTTAATAAATCACAACTACAGAACATTTTGCTCTGACCATATAGAGCAATTCCATTGTCAAATACTATTCTATTGTATCCATATAGTATATTTATGACAAGGAACATTAAAAATTAATAGTTGATTTTAGTATTTAACTTTGCATGATCAGCAATATGAGGTGTAATATGTGTTACTGACACCTTTATGAAATAACTGATATTTAGAGTCAGATGTAGTTTTTTAACAATTTAAGAATAATGAAATGTCTGGTAATGAACAAGTCGAGGTGAAACTCCAGAGACCCAAATGAAATGAGCTGCCTTACAGAGCAGGCTTTGTTGCTGCAGCATGCAGGATGTACCAGCTGCTTTCCTTATCTCACGCCTCCTGAATAAATTCAATACACTATTTGTAATTCCCATAAGTTGGGTTACTGTTTCTTTTCTTGCTCCCCTTCCATTTCTCCTGCATGTGATTAGATTAGAAATGAGTGCATAATATTATTCTTGAATATAGTGCGAAATGTTGCCTTATTAATTTTGAGGGTGATTGAAAGGGCAGACAGGCAGCTTTATGAGTAGGAAGAGGGGTTCATTAAGCAGACTGGTACATAATGCGGTCAGTATCCCGCACACGTCTATCCAATGGGCGTTGGTGGGGACGGGGGGTGGAAAACATGGGAAATGTAAACGGTTCTGTCTCTGACGAAATCCTTGTTTAATAGGAAAAACACAAACACATATTTGTATGGAAGTCTTTGTGGTGATGTGAGCTAAACACCTAATAGAATTCTCTGCATACCTTCGTTATACTATAGCTGGCTGCCCCAATTTCTGGCAATCACCCTACTAAGGCTACAAATTGACCAAAAGGTCAAGAAGAGGTTTCCCAGTTTTTTCTCCCATTTTGGCAATGTTTTCTTTCCTTGGGGGAATTCTACTAGGCACAATGTAATGCCAGGCATTGGCGTGATCGCTGCACACATATCTGGCAAGTTTTCCCTCACACCTCTAATTCCCATCTATAAGTACTGGTGACATAGGTACTGACATTTGAATTAGAGATCTAATGTTGCATACAGTACTCAGTTAATTAAATGAGGCCTTTGGCTCACACACATCCCCTTTATATGACAGTATAGATGATGATCAAGAGTATGTAAAGGTCTTGAAAAGCCATGACTCTACATAGCGAAACGCGTTAGTAGACTACAGTAGCTTACATTCATCCGCCACCATCTCCAGCTCAGCTGGAGCCATTTTCACTCCATCTCCATTTGGTAACCATACCATCTCCATCTCCAGCCTACTCGGACCGTGCTTCAGGGGACTCAATTACCACAAGGCATTGTCAGCATTGCTAAAGGGACCCCAATACATGGAACTGGTAACTATACCCCACATGCTGTATATAATTGATATCACAAGAACCAGGAGAATAATGTAACTATGGAATCTGGGCTCAATACCACTATATGCCGCTTAAAATTCAATGAACACTAGTGTAAACTGGGGTGTTACTGTTGCAGTTTTTTATGCAACTTTTATGTTTTATTGTGATTTTATTGTGAGCAATATATATTATATATATTTCTTTTAACTACTTTTCATTTATTAAACATCGATATACATTTTAATTTCACTATTATTCATTCTCAGTATTATTTTGAGAGCGCTGTATCTGTATCGCTGTTACATGTAGACTGACAATGGAGGGGAGCTTGAGTCGAGCAGGGTTTCATACAGCCAGGAGAGTAGCAAGGGTGGTTCCAGTGGAGCATGTGCTCCGGACGCCAAAATGGACAGAGGGCGCCATCCAGGGTTCCAGAATTCATGGGGCGCTGCACAGTGTGACGGCCACCTGTTAGTTTTATCTTGATTTGTTTGCTCTATATTCTAAATACAGTAAGTTATGAATCTGAGATCCGTTTCTACATTTCATGCTCCCTCAAGCTGCCCATATTACCTCCCCTCTGGCCTTCCCTCCTCTGTGATCATCTTCTGTCACATCCCCTTTCCTGTCAGATTAATTACATTCACTTCTCACCTCTTTAATTCCCTTCCCACTCTACCCTCTGATTAGCTCTTTGCCCCTGTTCACTCCTTTCTTATTGGTTTCTGTCACCACCCCTCTCCTCTCCTTTTTTTATTGGCTTCTGTCACTGGGCCTCTCTGATCGGCCCTTCGCCCTTCCCCTCTCCTTTCATTTTGGCCTCTATCATCTCCCCTCTCTGATCAACACTTTCCTCTCCCCTCTCCTGTTTGATTACTTCCCTCCTTCTCTTTTCATTCATTCATTGTGCTTCAATGGACTTAATAGTTACACATCTGAGGTAAAATCCTAAACTTCAATTATAAGGTATGAGTTTAAAAAAATTCACTGCTTTGCTATTTAAAGTAATGGTGGTGTTCCCAGGCATGACCACACAGTGTTATTTGAAAGGTCTTTTAAAAAATAATAGGAGACCTGAAATAATAATAATGGTGGTAGGCAGAACATGATTAGTAGTAGTCACATTAATATAGGTGCAATGTAAATTTGCAAAGTGGGAGGGAGCTTCCTATAGGTGTTCCCACTCCAGTGAAAGCTGCTCGGGGCCGTTATTGCAATCATAAGCTGTGCACCCTGTGGAATTTCACTCTAGCACATGTACTCTGTCAATTTAAGTTAAATGATCAGAATATATAATATAATTTCCTCTATTGACTAATAACAATGATTAAAAGGCAGATCCTAGGTGCTATAAATAAATAAAGCAGTGCCAAAGGAGCTACTCCTTAATGTCAGATCACCAAAGCATTCTATTCCCCCAACTGGACCTCTACGCCCAGCTCGATACTGCCACTGTTTGTTGTTTTTCTCTTCACTTCAGTATTCCCCCACAGGCTGGCCATACCCCACTGGCACAGTTCAGTATGGGGAGGCACTATGACATGCACTTTCTCCAGGCACCATGGTTCCACACTACTACAGTGCATACAGCTCACCAGTGGGTGAGCATATACTGCAAACAGGTAGCATTGCAGGATGCTGGAGCAGCGTTAAATACAGGTATTAACCGGGTTCTCTATAGGAGCTAAGTAGGAGATCTCCATCTCCCACCATGTCACTCTACACAGGAAAAAACAAGAAGGCTGTAGTCACATGTGCAGTAGCACATCAGTTTAGAGGTCAGACTTCCCTACATACTCTAGGTCCCAACATGTATGCACAAAGAGCAGACAGTGCTCTTAACGCACTTCTTCCTAACACACACCCTGGCTACAAGTTTCTCCATGTAACACACACATTTAATTTCCATTTTTCTGTAGCGACCTGTAAAATAAATTGGGTTAAATACATGAAAAGACATCAACACATTATATGACATCAACTTGACCTTCTCAGAAGATACTTTAGCAAAAGTTATTTTACTGATAGCAAAGTCTTAACAAAAGTCTCTCGACTCACGAACTTGGGACTGCTGCAGCTATCATGATTCTTGATGCTTTTCACACTTTTGGGGTCTATTTACTAAGCCTTGGATGGCGATAAAGTGAACGGAGATAAGGTACCAGCCAATCAGCAACTAACTGCCATAAATAGACCCCTGGGTTTTTAAATCTTGCAAAATCTATTTGTCTATCTTGGATTTCCATTTATACCAATCAGACTTTAGTTTTGGCTTCTTGATGCCTAGAGGCTTATTGACTGCAATGTTTGCAAACTCCTGAGCATATCTCCTAGAAGGCTTGCCGATATTTGAACTTGCAGAAGATCTTTTCTGTTGCTCTCCATATCAGCTTCCAACTTACAAGTTCTGCAGCATTGCTGTAGCAATCTCTTCATCATCCACTTGCACTCCAACAGACATTAGTTGCTGAGACAACATTTTGTCTATATAATTACTCATACTGCTGTATTCATTCAATTTCAAGTTATACAATTTATCCTCCTCATGAGACCTCCACCTTGATATGCTGCCTGCAGTGCTGTCCATATGTCTTTTGCTGATACTTTCCCATGTATTCTAGAATACATGTGTTGCTCTACACTGGAACATATGGTCCCAGTGGTCCTCTCTATATCATCTGAGCTTGAATATGATTCTACAGTGTTTTTATGCAGCTTCTGTGCACTGACTAGCTTCTGTGCTGACACACTTCACTGGAAACACTTTGTGCTGTCCTCATTCTGTGTTCTTATGCAGTTTGCATTGCACATGTGCCTAATATAGCATCTTCAGATGGCGTTAGCTGCAGGGGCCAAACTCATGCTTCGCATTCTGGAGCTTGGTAAATCTGACAGTTTACAACCCCTTGTAGAGGGAAAACAAAAAAAGAAAATTTTGAAAGGTGAGAATTATTGGTGCACTCCGGAGACTGTTTATGTAAGGCTGTAATAATTATAGTTAAAACTTAACTTTTATTGACTGTTTAAAATAAATAGCATAAAAGATAATTAAAATTTAATAGAATAGTGGTAAAGATTAGAAATAAAGTGATATAACATAAAATGAAAAGAATCTCTCTGTCTATTATTTGTATCTTGATGTCTTTAAATTGTGTGTCGTATAATTGAATTGAATGATATTTTCAAAACTAATACGATTTTTTACTATGTCAGTATAATGCTCTTTAATTCAGGTGGGGAGGACCAATTATTGTGGTCATATTCCCCTCAAGATAATACGCTGCTGTGTGCTGGGCTGCATTGGGAGACTGCTTGCGGCTGCTAAGAAGCAGCGACAGCAGTCTCCTATGCCTGTGGGGTGAGCAATCAAGCTGATCACGCCCCACACTGGTTATGCGCCGGGCTGAGGGGGCTCACTGCGCCTCCCTCGCCAGCGCACAGCACTGCTTCGTGGCACTGCAAAACTGTTTTTTTTTTTTTTACATAAGGGGCGTGGCCATGTATCCCTCAATTAGGTCACGCCCCTTTTTTCCAGAGCCTGGCGCGGCTCTTGGCTGGCCTGAGTATGGCTGTCCTCCTCTTACTGTAGCTTCGGAGACCTGAGACCAGTAACCACTTAATATCGCTGTTCCAGTATCTGCATATTTGCTGCAGTACAAGACACAGTCACCGGCTGGTGAGATACCTAACCCCGCTCTGCTACAACCTTTGCTTCATGTCTTGGACAAAATCAGTGTAACAGTGAGTACGTCTGTACACAATAAACTACACATTCTGGTTAAGTTTCACTGGACTGGTTGCCTCTATATATCCGCTGGTGTGTACACAACTCAGCTAGATAACCAAGTTGTACAAACATATCCAACAAAAATAAGTAGAAATTATATATTCTTATTAAACAATTTATATGAAAAAAAGGAACAAAAAAAATTTGTTTATTTTAATGGTAATGGAATTAAAAACAAGGGTCAAGTCAGCAGTATACTAGGACAGGGACATTTAAATGAATGGAGTGAAAAAAGTGTGTGTAACAGCAGGCTGTACTCAGCAGTGACATTTACAGATGTGCGAGTGTCCCACATTCCAATGCATCAATAATACACATCATATGCAGAGACAGAACATGGATCTGATCAGCAGGGTGAGGAACTTGTGTACACTGGGCATTATAAAAGTAAAAAGCAATTACGCTGCACCAGTTCAATAATGATCTTGTAAATGTTCCAGGTGGACAGTAAGTAGATCTGAATATTTTCAAAAGATAACTATTTTTTATATTTTGTTTGCTCGGCTGATATCAAATGACAAAAGATCAGTTTCCTCCCATCGCTTAATCCTACAGGGATTGTCTGCGGAAACATTTTATTTTGACTCTGGTAATGAATAAATTTATCACTGATTATGAATGAAACAACTAGTACACTTCCTCTAATGATGTTACAGACAGTAGATGTTTGTTTGGAACGCACTTCCAGCAGATGCCTTTGGAAATTAAACAGTAAAGGAATTTAAACATGCCTGGAACAAGCTCAGATCCATTCCTGGAAATTAGCCATTAGTAAGTGAAAAAGGAAGAATAGAGGCGCTGTTTGGTTTTGTGTATCTGCTGCCACCATTGCCAGAGATAGCTAGGAAAACGGATCCACAGATACCAGTACAGAAAGAGGGACCAATCAAATGCTATAATTTTCCTGGGCCATGTTAGAGAGGAAAGGCAATGACTGATTGGTTGCTATTGGTAACATCACCTTTTCAGCAATTACCTGTGGAATAATTTTCAAAATGTAGTAATTTTGTTGTATTTATTTTTAAAATCTTGTAATAATAATCTAGATTTATAACTGTAACTGACATATTTATTTCAAGGGATCTATGCAGCAAATTGTGAATGACCTACATAATTCTCAATATGGAAGCTGACAATAATTTTGCTGTTATACAAATAATGGTTCACACACAGAGAGCCTGATTCAGAAATGGATGCAATGGCGATTACGTACGCAGTTTGAGCGAATGTTTGCCATCGCGCATACGTATAAGCCGCACTGTGCATGCGCAGAGATCGCATTGCGATTACGGACAGGCAGAGGAATCCATCGCTAAGTGAGTGACAGGTTATCAGTGTTTGGGGGTGGTAAAAGGGGGGGGACAATAAAACGCAGGTGTGTCTGACCATATATACGCTGTTACATAGGCATGCCTAAATTAGCCCTTGCGATCTCCTACGCAGCATGAGAGCCCTCTGCAAGTCTGGAGAGCTGCCGACTCTGCGGCTGGTGAGACCTGCCGCAAGAGCAAGATGGCTGCTCGATGTGCATTGATGTGATCAATATGTACGCAGGTAGGCGACGTCGTACGCACGTGAGAAGGCAGCAGTGGGCGTCCTTATGCTCAGGTAAGCTTTGTAACTAGTAACATATTTTCGCAGTTGCGTTGTGTATGAAATCACAGCTGTGATCGCATTAGCGTCCATCTCTGAATTAGGCCCAGAATCCCTAGAACCTTACTACAAGCAGAAATCAGGCATGAAACCTATCCATTTAGATATTTTCTCATAAGGGCGGAGGCGTCTGTTAAGATTTCTCCTTTCTGTCACTAAATTTATTTCATAATCATGAGTGTAAGGTTCTGGAAACAAATAAATCAGAATAACAAATGTAGTTTAAGTACCTGGGACTTTTTCTTACTTATTTTATTGATTATATTTTTTCTTTCAGATACGGCTGCAGTTTTGTACTTTATTTGAAGCCACAATATGCCGTGTACCCTGGGAAATAAAAGATATCAGACAACTATCATTGTATTCTCTAATATCATCAATACCCAGCATCGGTGTTCCGCCAGAGGAAATTAGAGTCATAAAGACCAGGGAAATACTAACCGTGCTGTAGAAACGGGAGCTTACAATGACTCAATTTGCCACTTCTCTATTTCAAATTTCCTTGAAAAGGAATGAGACTTGCCCATATGGGTTTCCTGAAATGCAATGATTGTAAATAGTTTCATTTATTTCTAAAAAGAAACTGAAACACTTTTTTGTCAAACAGACCTTGGAGAATAGTTTTTTTTTTCTATAACATCTGTCTCCTACTGTTTATCTTCCTCAATCTCTAAAGTAAACTGTGTTTTTGTTGTTTGCACTAACTGCTCTTATTTGCAAAGACCTGTCTGTTTGATTTCCCCTCCAACAAGAGATGTTGTTAGACAGTAGAAATCTGTTTGCAGGATGTCTGACAAGTCTTTGGACCCAGGATAAGAGGCGGCAATATAGTAGTCATTGGTAGAAGCATACACAGCCCATGACAACGCTAGGTCCACTTACGGATTACACTAGGTTGTGGTCGTTTCATCCTAGTATCACCAGCTGACAGCAGTAGTAGAAGTTCCAAGTTTGCTTTTCGCTTCATAGCATAAGCATTCAAATTCCCATGGACGTCATTACATCTGAAGACACTTTATAGTGTTGAAAAAATGCCTCACCGGGGAATCTAGGGTCTCTTGACAATTCTGTTTAACATCTGTGAACACGAGCAGGCGAGAAATATTCCCAGTGCCCAGCTTAATTAGGATACACATTAAACATGTAAACTCTGATATATGTCAAAGAATTATCTCCAACTGATAAATATACTTCTATTTAGAGATGAGCAAAATAATTTGTCACATTGTGGATCTCCTCTCAAATTAATTATTATGTTTACTACAATGTTATTTTTATTGCTGTAACATGTGTACAATCAGAGAATACATATTAATATGAGACACAGTCCCGGTGTAGCACAGTGTCTTTTTGTGTTTTAGAGGCATATTTTAAAACTCGTTTCGTATGATAAATGGTGCTCCAGCCAATCAGCTCCCAACTGACATTTTTCAAACATATGACAGTTAAGAGTTGATTGGCTAGAGCACTATTATCATACACAACAAGTATTATCACTCGTTGCATATAATAAAATGTGTTTATAAATAAGGCCCAAATACGTTGCTGGTAATAAAATATCCTGTTAAATGGGGCCCATAGTGTTACACCATTCTATATGTTTGTTAATGTTATAGCATATGCTATAACATTAGGGGGAGGGGGGTGTGCATTACCTTAGGAGTGTGGTCATGCTTCTGGTTGAACTTCTAATGCTGAAAAGTGCTAGGCTGCCCCTCCACAACTATTAACGGGATGTAGTTATGAGACCAGCGGCCGCGATGCCGCCGGTTTCAATATCGACAGGGAAATCCCAACTAGGGACTTAAGATAGCAGTCAAAATACCTTAATCCTGACGCCGGAACTCCGAAGGAAGCCAGCACAAATGAGGTAAGTCTGGGGCGCCCTTAGCGTTAGCCGTGGGTGGGACGGTTAGGATTAGGAAGCGTAGCAGGGTTTGGGTTAGGTTTTCGGGGGGGAGGTTAGGGTTAGGCACCACTGGGGGGGTTAGGGTTAGGCACTAAGGGGGAGGGTTAGGTTTAGGCACTAAGGGGGAGGGTTAGGTTTAGACACTAACGGCAGGGTTAGGGTTCGGGTTGGGAAGGGTTAGGGTTAGGGGGGAAGGGGGGAGGGTTAGTATACTTACCCAACCCCTGTCGGGATACCAACCATTGGGATGCCACTGTTGGTATTCTGACAGGAGGCATCCCGACAGCTAGCATTACATACCCATTCCCTATTAACTACTGCTATACAGAACAGCATTAATGGTCATACCTTGGATGTCCTTAGCATATCAGAACAATGCAGTCCCAATCATAATAGTGGGACAGAGCCCTTAAATAGGGACTATCCCACCATAATCAGGCGGGACACTTAGGAGATACAGACATGTCCTCAAAATCCTAGCATCTGTACGCCATACAGCGTGAGACGCCCGGAGCTACTGAGCCACTCTGAGAGGTGTATCATACCATTTTTTTCATCTTATTTGCATGGCAGATTCAGTTAGACACCACTCACAGTGTAACAGAGATGTTGAGCTGTGACTTTAGCGGCACAGGAATTAGGTTTAGACACTTACAAATGGAACGGTGTGAGAAAAAGCCGCGGCCGCTGCATCGCAGCACTTCCTATACAGCGTCAGACCCATTTGCTCACAGATGTACAAATGTCACTCATCAAACTAATCCGTGTAATCTATAGTAATCGGTGGTAGTGCCAAAATGCCTGTATCGGACCCGTGAGACACAAAAAATTTGTAGATAATCCGCTCTCCTAATAGGTATAGCCTGAGATGGATGCAGTGTTCTGGCCACAGCTAAGTTGCAGGTTCAGGATAGAATAACCTATATAATATCCAAGGAGCTGACCACAATGAGGCATTCACCGTTTTTAATCACCAGTGGAGATCAGACTTGGAGATTTGTTCAACCTAGTCTCCTGTGAATCTACAATACAAGTCAAATATGCAATCTTGGTCTGGGGACACCCTTAACGCATTTCTTTCTTACTGAGAATTTCTTCAGAAGGAAGAATATAGCCTGCATCCATTGCAGGCTATACAAATTAGGAGCGCGGATCGTCTACATGTGAAGCAGCTCCTTAAACCGCAACCACAGCGGTGGGACACAACTCAGTGTTATAATACACGGCTCAACTGGCCTCGGCTACAGCAGCGTGAACTTCACACGAACCCCAGGCTGCAGTAACAACAGTGGGACCTGGCGTGCAGTTAACACCATACGGACCAGGTGAGTCCACGAATCTGATGTATCGGCTCCATAAACATGATCAGCTACAGTGGGTCCCAGGGGTGTTACACAAGCCAGTCCCCCTCTCACTGACATTGGCAGAATGGGGTAACATTGCGGCAACAGTACTGGTTGATCCTATTTATATGGAACTATATAAGGAGCCACTATTACCATTAAGACTTTGCCACTGACCTAGGTAGAGTGGGGTTATATTGTGGCAACAGTACTGGTTGATTCTGTTTATGTGGAACTACAGTATATAAGGAGCTGCTGTTACCATTGCGACATTGACAAAGCCAGGTATTTGAGTCCTAGGAATCACCGTGAATGGACACTGTGTTTGCTTATTGCAATGATACTATGTTTCATGCACATGCCACTTTGTGAAGCACTATAGAGGCTGGATTTGACAAGAAAAGCTGGTCTAAATCCACTCTATACTAGATGTTCTAGCTTATGGCCATTTTATATATGTGATCTTTGGAAGTTTTTCTCTGCATGCAGAATATATTATATATGGAATTTTAAGATTAGCACATTGACTTTATCATTCAAGTTATGCTTGTGTTATTATAATAAATATATTGTCATATATTCTTTACAAATGTTTTTGGTGCTACCATTGATTACTATATATTACCTCTAGGTTCTGGGTGTTGGTGGACCCCTGGGAGCGCTGCCAGCCTCCATTCAGCCTCTATTAGGAGGGCGCCCTCTCATTTTTATACATAATCACTGTAATCTAGCAGAGGAGTTTTGTCAGTTGTTTTATTTGTGTGAATAAGACTCACATTTAGTGCAAAATAGACGGGCGGCCGAGTCGCACCAGACCTGGAGTGCTGAGGGGGGCTGTTGGGCGTGACTGAAGACACAGTGTATGAGAATACATCTGTATGGTTTTATCAAACCTTGTAAAGAGAATTGGTGGGGAAGTTGCCCATAGCAACCTATAAGCTTCTAACTATCATTTTATAGTATGTACTAGATAAATGATAGCCAGATGCTGATTGGGTGCTATGAGTAAAGTCGCGTATCCACTTGCCGATTAAATAGAGCGATTAAATGATAATGACATTGTTATCGTGCAATCGTTCATTAATCGGGCACACATGGGGCATGAAACTGTTGAAGACGACCAGCAATGCGCGCTCCCGCTGGATGTGTTTGACATCAATCATCGCCTGAACATGCCGGTCAATCTGCCGATAACAACAGATTGGCCGATAACGACAGAATGACCATGATCGGGGATGAGGGAGGGTGCCTGCACTGAACGACATATCGTTCAGTGTAGGCACTACAGGAGAAGTGGAACGACTGTATGATTACAATGTTGTAATCGTACAGTCGTTCCAAGATCTGCAAGTGGATACACACCTTAACTTCTCCACTTGTCCTGTTTAGAAGGTTTGATACATGTTCCTCTAACCCTTATCAGATATGGCAGTCACCAATGTCTATAGTATGCAGCTGCACTTAAAATGTTGGCTCTTTTTTCGTTTTCCAAGTAGTAAAATACCCAGCTGCACCGAGTGTATGACTGTACGGTTCCATTAATCAGCCTATAAATCACAGTTGCCACTTTCACCTGGTAGTTTCCAAGAAAGAGGTTTCAAAGCAGAGTCATAGCTGAAACCAGCACATGCCCAAGACTTACATCATTCACTGAATTCCAGCACATGACTGATGAATTATTAGTTCCTGGAGACTTACACTGATAAGACTGAAAGCATCATTGTCCCACAGTCCATGCTAACACCCAAGGGAGCAATTGGCATTTAAACATATTTTTGTTGTTGTTGTTTTTTTTTTTTCTACTGACATCTGTTTTAGTGATCTATGTTTTGAGCTGAGCATATATGATCTGGTCACATACACACATGGCTGTTTACTAAGTATACATTGGAAACGTCTCAGTAACAAAATAAACAGAACAAATGGGTTCCTTCAACAAACATTTCAATTCCAATTGGACCCTTGGGTCACTAGTACCATAAGTCATTTCTTGACCATCTCTTTAGTATAATAGTATGGAAAAGAAAAGTTGTTTTAGTTATTCATGGTAATTTAATTTGGGACAACTATAATTGTCAATACACTTCCTATAAGTCAGCATTGACATGTTTCATAGACCACTTGAAGGCATCAAGGCTTCTGGACAGAAGAGGGAGATGTGTGATTGGTTAGCTGCAGCTAACGTCCAAGCACAGGCCACCCACCTAGGTACAGAAAGCCACATCAGAAGCAGTGACTGTTTGGGCGCTTGTGCACTATAAGCCTTATTCAGAGATGGGTGAAAATGCTATCACAGCTGTGATCTCTCATGAATCGCAATTGCGGAAACTTCGCCGTCCAGTGCTTTATGTGAACATATTTTTTGTGCTGACAGTTCTTTTAAATTGTCTATAATACAGGTGATCTCGCTTTTGCACTGCACGCCATAATTACATTTTGGCGTTATATATATATTTTTAGGTACCAGTATCCTCTTTGTTGGGAGCTGCATAGTACCTTCAGTGATATATATATAGCGAATGGGCCTATTTATCATAAGGATAAAAACCTAAATCCTCAGAAGAAGGATGTTTTTGCTGGAAATAAGGGTTAAGCCTCCAGCTGGCAAATAGCTTTGCATTGGGAAGCCTATTTAAGTATTTCTTATTTATATTGCCATCTCAGGATGGAGTTTATTATAGTAAAATTTTTATTTAAATAATAATATATTATTTTTTTATTTGAATCTCCATCTGAAAGCCCAAGTTGGGGATTCCAATGCAGTGTGAATCGGTAAAGGGGACCAGGACTGGCCAAGGAAAGCAGTAGGAGTGTCCACTGACCGCTGCCCACCAGTAACACCAGGGAGTATCTCTCAGCTGCCCCAGCAAACTGTTCTTTTTAAATTGCGGCAGTAACTGATTTTCTATCGACATGATAAGTGACCTTAGAAAATCCTCCTTATAGCTGCAAATAAACCCCTATAAGTGTGTGAATCAGTGAACCAGTAGTTGTGATTTGAAATTGGATAGACAACTGCTTGCCTTAGCTTTATCTACAAATAAAAGTTGCTAGTAATTTACAAAGCATTTATGGATGGACCTTTTTTCCAAATTTCTTAACACTAAACTGACACCACAGAATTAAATAATACATTTACATTTTGTGCCATCTATATGGTGAGAAAATGTCAGCTACGTGAACCAATTGCTACACTAAATTCTATTCCCTTCAACTATACATTTATTTATCAATGTTATAATTATTACAAATACATTTGTATTGTGCTATGCACCATATGTGCCCACCTCCATAATCTTGTAATGCTGTGACTCTTAATCTTAAATAATATTTTGCAGCACTATTCACTATTAATCAGTAATTGGCATTATTATTTTTATTATTTTTATTACTATTATTATCATTTATTTATATGGCGCCACAAGTGTTCCGCAGCGCCTTACAAAGTACATAAGCAAATTGTAGACAAGTGACTTACAGAACAATACAATACAGGACCAGGACATGGATAATATACATTGGTACATTAGTGACCATAACACTCAGATATGCAGCAGAGCATAAGCAACCAAGTGTTAGGTGCCCTAGTGGAGAGTAAGAAGTAGGTGAAACTAAAGTAGGGAGAAGCACAAGAGGGTAGAGGGCCCTGCTCGTAAGAGCTTACATTCTAAAGGGGAGGGGAAGACAAACAGGTGTGACACAGATGGGGAGGAAGGAGCATGTAGCAGGTAGTTAGGCATGTCATATTGCTGTGCTCACTACTCTATGCAATGGTTTGAGTGTGTGACAAGAAGTGAAGAGAACCATGTTCAATATGATAACTAGCTGTGAGTAAGTAACCTTTTGTACATATGGCCATATTAACTGCCATGTTAGCAATATAATGCTGCCTGGGCATGGTAATAATTTAGCAGTCTATAATTAAACATCCCAGTTTAACTAGAACAAAGGTATAATTTCTGCTGCTTTCATATTGACCAACCTTAACACTTAGCAACAAGTTTGTAGTTTGTTTGCTAAACTTCCTCTTTGTTCTTAAATGCTTCAATGTTGATGAATGAATGGTCTAGCTCATAGTTCAGATGTAGTTCTTGCCGTTCATGTGCCTTTACTATTACGAAATCATTTTTAAATGAATTGCAACAGTCAGCACAGTGAACAAATCAGACATACTACTGTAAAATACCCTACTACAAAGTCCACCAATCTAATCTGAAGAGGAGTATAACAGAATGTGGGTATCAATGTCCAAATCTGGTGGAATTAAGCCATCGTGAGGTATACGGAAAATATATGAATTACATGTTATTTCGATCACATATAAAGCATCCCCATATGAACAGTTTTAGTGAAGAACCTATTATAATAACCAATTAAGAAATGTTTTAAGATTTATGGTGCGCACACACGGTCAGATTTTTCTTCAGAGCTGAACGATAACGATTTAAAAAATCGTTCAATGGTTCATATCTGAAGGAAAATCTGACATATCTGACATGTTTGTCAGGTGAACGATGAACGATGCGCGTTCCCGCTTGTCAGATAACGATATCTGACATCTGATGTGTTTGCAGCCAGATTTGGACGATTCCATTGATAGTAGTTCAAATCGTTCATCAAATCGTTCAACCATTCATCTGGCACATCTGACAAATCTGACAGTGTGTATGCACCTTTAGTGAAGGGCTGATCATTTAAGAATTGTTTTAAGATTTCTGCAGTGAATGGCTCACGTTTCATGTCCCCGTCAATGGCTGCTTTAATTTTGGCTGCTGAGAATGCTATTGCCTCACAGTAGCCACACACTATAGGCATATTAATAATGAGTGTAGTGTGTGCAGTGCACACAGGCCCCTGGGTCCAGGGAGCCCCCCACCACACACCTCGCACCCAAAGTAAACTTATCATGTGCCGGGAAGTGGATCCCTCCTCCTCTGTGGCACCATCTTCCCACTGACATCTTGTGTAAGATGGCGCCGTGCAGTGAAAGCAAAGACATTGGCACTGTGCATGAGCCTTTATACTCTTGTGCCCATGTGCCATCTTCCTGAGTATCACTGGAAATAGGGCACCGCAGTGGTGGAGGGAGCACTTGCTGGCAAAAGGTAACATGTGGTGCTGGGGAGAGGGCCCGTGCTCAGAGGAGGGGGTCCAATGTACACAAGCCACCCCGGACATTAATAAACCCATGCCACACACACTTACCCACCAGCAATTACAATTGTCATTCCACTACCCTTTATAGAGTATTCCCCACATAATGATTGTAACCCAATAAAAGCAGAAAGTGCAATGTACAATGCTACATAACTCAACTAGTATATACTTACACCATATCAATATAACAGATCTGCATTTATTTATACATATAGAAAGAATAATAATTCTTCATAAAATTAATAAGGGGTTAGCACTAGGAAAACTGCTGAATAACAATTGATTTTAAGGCTTTTTACATAGTGTACAGAACACTGTACTTATATGTAATCCAAAGCCTATTTGGTTCCTCTAATATGTAAGTCTCCCACAGAATAGGTAAGTGTCCTAATGGATATTGGCTAAAGGATCACAGTCAATTCCAATCAGAGGCAGCGTAAAATGTGTGAAATGTATCCAACGCAATTGTAAATATGGACAGTTTAACCGCCAGCAGCGGGACTCTAGCTCAGCATCAGATAAGCAAGTCAATATAATACATTATGCCTATTTCTCAAGGCAATTCCAAAGGAGACGAGGAATTGCAGAGACTGTATGCCGACCAAAGCTTCACTGTTAGGGCAGATGAGACGTTTTAAGCAGACCGTCACGTGTGCAGATTATTTATTAACAGTTATTTATATAGTGCATAAATATTCTGCAGCACTTTACAGTGAATATTCTAGTCATTCACATTAGTCCCTGCAGATGGCATAAAGTATTCCTTTCTCTGCTCCAGATTAGGTGGTTTTATTAGATGATAAGGGGTTCTGTACATTTCTTTGATACATATACTATCAGGTCTATACCGTCCCATATTTATTTATTTATTTTCTTTCATTGTAAATTCATTTGAACAGGGCCATTGTAATGTTATGTCATATAATTCCACTGAATTTAGAGCACTGCATAATTTGTCAGTACTTTATACTAATAATAATAATAATAATAATAATAATAATAATAATACAACAGAGAGCATTCTGCTGAAAGATATACAATACAAAGTGCATTCTGTTGACCTCTATAAGATACAAAGGACATCCTATTGGCCTTCTTAGCAATACAGAGATAATCCTGGTGTCCAATTTACAATACATAGGGCACCAATACAATGAAAAGCACATTCTAAATAATCGTCTCCCAGAAATTGTTTAACTTCTAGTATATGATTCTCCATTTTATGTCATGCCTACGAGTAACAAATTGAGAAAAAAATAAATGTGGAAAAACCATTAAACAGAACAGTGGAAAATAAAATAGATAATTAATCTATATGCTCAGTTTATTGTTCTGGCACTTCTTTAGTGAGTACTTTGAAGCTGGGTGAGCAAATGCTTTTAAACATGTGGCTGCCATCCTGTGACATTCTGCACAGGTAAACACTTAACATTGGCAATAAATGCTTGAAATTTCTACATTAATAAAGGAGCATGTAAAAGTACCATTAGAGAGTAAATCAACAGCACAGTTTATATCTCGAGGGTCTGTTTAAACATGATACGTAACTGTCCTTTAATTTTGTGTTTTGTTAGCAATAATACTGCCATGTCCTGTGGATTAGTGTTTCACTGAATGTATTGCCGCTGTCCAAAAAGTGTAATTTCCTATTAATTAAGTTTTGGACTGGCTGACAGGGGCACAGAGCAGCGGAGGAACTAGAGAGTGGTGGGCCCAGGTGCAAGAATATGCTTTGGACCCCCTATGCAGTCCCCCCAGTAGTGGTCCCCCTATGCAGTGCCCCACAGTAGTGGTCCCCCTATGCTGTGCCCCACAGTAGTGGTCCATATACAGTGCCCCCAGTAGTGGTCCCCCTATGCAGTGCCCCCAGTAGTGCTCCTTATACAGTGCCCCAGAAGTGGTCTCCCCTACGCAGTGCCCCCAGTAGTAGTCCCCCTGTGCATTTCCCCCAGTAGTAGTCCCCCCTATGCAGTGCCCCCGGTAGTAGTCCCCCCTATGCTGTGCTCCTAGTAGTAGTCTCCCCTATGCATTGCCTCCAGTAGTAGTCCCCCCTATGCAGTGCCCCCAGTAGTAGTCCCCCCTATGCATTGCACCCAGTAGTAGTCCCCCTTATATAGTGCCCCAGTAGCGGCCACCTCCTCTATACATTGCCCCCAGTAGCGGCCCCCCATAGAGTGCCCCTAGTAGTGACCACCCCCCCTATACAGTGCCCCCAGTAGCGCCCGCCCCCATGCAGTGCCAGTGTCAGTTCCCTTTACACACACACACAAAAAAAATACACAACTTACCTGAATCCCCGCTCCTGCCGTGACCGTCGCTGTCCGCTCTTCCCGGTCCACTCTGTACTGCGGGGGGAGCCGGAAGGCGGAGCTCATGAGTGAGCTCCAGCCGACTCCCTCTGTGGACTCAGCAGCCAATTAGAGTCTTTCTGACTCTCATTGGCTGCTATAACAAAGTTGGCGGCGGTGTGTTTGTTACTGTGTAGTGCAGACTGCTCTCACTGTGGTCTGTACTACACTTAAACACTGTGGGGTCCGGGGGACATTGGCGGCGGGTGCAGCGGCTATGGGCCCCTGCACCACAGCAGACCCCGGTGGAAACCGCCGCTAGTTCCGCCACTGGCACAGAGTAAATACCCGGTAGGCCCCACTGCCTGAGGGTCAGTTAGCTGGTAGTGCATGATCATGGATGAACATGGGGGCTTAGGGTCTCATTCACTACCGTACGCAACTGCGAATACGCACGCAATTGGCCGATTGTTGTGTTCTGCGCATGCGTATGCATTGCAGTGCGTGAACTAGCTATTGAGCTCGGAACTGCGATCACAGAGGCAATACAGACCCATTGCAAAGTGATTGACCGGAAGTGCTGTTTGTGGGTGGTGACGAGGGGTGGTCTGCGAAAAGCAGGCATTCCAGTGCGTTCACACGCCATTGCAGGGGCGTGCATAAATTATCCACTGCAATGCTATATGCAGTCTGAGATCTCATACCGTGCGTGGTTGCTAGCAATTTCTGAGTAAGGTCAGAGCTTGTGCAAGTGTGTGTGAGGCTGCGATGGTTTCGCTATTCTGATAAGTATTACGGATGTGTGCAATGTTATGTGGGCATCCTTATGTAGTGCTGAGTTTGCATTGCGATCACAATGGATTAGCATACTATCGCAGCTGAACTGCATGCATACATACATAATATTGTGATCCATAATGAATCAGGCCATTAGGGCCTGATTCATACCCAGTCGCAAGCGCTGAGTGCTCTCAACTGGGTCGATGGTGGCCCACAGCGCGGGCGCACGACGGAGCCAGCTCCATCGAGCGCATGCGCGAGACCCGCTCCTGGTCTCGCACCAAAGGGGGCGAGCTGTTGATGTTGAGTGACAGCTCGCCCCCTTTGGTGGGCGGGCCAGTGGGGGTGGCTGCCCAAACGGAGGCATTCCCATGAGAACGCCTGCCTGCCTGCTCTGTTAGAGCCGAAATCTCTCTGGGGCTTGCGGCCACGAGACCCTACCACAAGGGTCTCATCTTGGCCGCTCGCAATAGCTGTGGTTGGTCACCCACAGCTATGCGAGCGGCCTAGAGGCCGCTCCAAAAATACAAAAGCCCGGCCCTGATTCAGAGCGAGCGCTCTGTCAGAGCGACTGGGTCTGAATCAGGCCCTTAGTTCATTACTATGGGAACTACACCAACATTCACCCTCTTGCCAATCAAACTTATCAGGCCAGACACACCCCTGTCCTCTCTAATGTTTGGCCAAGACTCTGTGGTGGCTGGTCACACCTCCACTGGAGACTGGCCACGCCTTTTAAGCATTGGCCCCTGCATTCCCTGGTGGGCCCTTCATTCCCCTGTCTGACATGCTTATATACAATCTATTCTAAGAGGCAAGAAAAGTACTTTGCATTCTTGCTGCTCTTTACAGGTTAGCAATATTTTATTTGTGTATATCTGAAATCATGTTGTGATTAGTAAATATCATAAATTGATGCGCAGCTCTGCGAACTCTCCCCTAATACCAGACCAGCAGTCACACTTACACAATGCCCCCAGTAGTGGTGCCCCATATGTAGTGCCCACAGTAGTGGTGTCCCTTATGCAGTGCCCCCTATGCAATGTCCCCAGTAGTAATGCCCCCTAATAGTGCCCCCAGTGGTAGTGATAATGCCCCCTATAGTATTTCCCCCAGAAGTACTGCCCCTTATAGTAGTGCCCCTTATAGTAGTGACCCCAGTAGTAATGCCCTCAGTAGAAATGCCCCCATTAGTAGTGCCCCCAGTAGCAATGCCCCCAGTGGTAATGCCCCTATTAGTAGTGCCCCTAGTAGTAATGCCTTCAGTAGTAATGCCCCCTGTACTAGTGCCATCAATAGTAATGCTCCCTGTAGTAGTGCCCCCATTAGTAATTCCTTCTATAGTAGTGCCCCCTAATAGCACCCCCAGTGGTAGTGGTAATGTCCCCTATAGTATTGCCCCCAGAAGTATTGCCCCCTATAGTATTGCCCCCAGTAGTAGTCCACCTGTGGTAATGCCCCCTTTAGTAGTAATGCCCCCCACAGTAGTGCCCCCAGTGGTGGTAGTGTCCCCAGTAGTAATGTCCCCTATATTAGTGTCACCAGTAGTAATGCCCCCTATATTAGCCAGTGGTAGTGGTAATGCCCCCTATAGTATTGCCCCCAGAAGTAATGCCCCCTATAGTATTGCCCACAGTAGTAGTTCACCTATGGTAATGCCTTCTATAGTAGGACTGCCCTCCACAGTAGTACCCCCCTTGTAGTGCCCCCTAGTAGTGCCCACAGTGGTAGTAGTGCCCCCAATAGTAATGCGCCCAGTGCCTTTTACACAATAAAAAAAAAACAGCATACTTACCTTAAGCCCCGCTCCACATCATGACGTCTCTCCCATAGTGCAATAGTGCCACTGTGGTAGCCAGAAGCCGGAGTTAAGGAGCGAGCTCAAGCCTTCGGGCTCCTGTTGTGGGGAAGGAGTCGGGCGCCCGTTGGTAACACAATCTCAGCGCCCGGCAAATGAAGGGGATGAGTAGCATTTTGGTGTCACCCATTTGGAGGGTTACACCTGGCGCAGCCGCACCCACCGCACCCCCCTTGTGATGCCACTGCTATCACTAAGTATTACCCCCACATAAGTGACGTTTGGATTTGGTCAGAACAGGCGTGAGAGGCTGAAGAGGAGACTTGGGAGGCGTGGATAAAACTGGGTGGCTTGAGCCAGGATTTCCTCATGGATGATGTGAGGAGTTATATGAACTGTAGAGGATGATGGGCCCGAATGCTAGGACAGTAATGTAAATGTCTTTATTGAACAGCAGGTTGGAATGGGAACTGGATATATGATACTGAAGAGATGTGCAGAATGGGATTGGGACCAATGATGCTGGATTGAGATATCAGCTAAGACCGATGGAGGCAGATAGAAACAAGTCACTGAAATAAAACCAGACTGGGGTGTTAGATGGAATGGAGACTTGTAACCAGACTGGAGTGTTAGATGGAATGGAGACTTGTAAGCAGACTGGAATCACACAACTGGAACCGATCAGATACAGCAGGCCTGGCCAACCTGTGGCTCTCCAGCTGTTGTGAAACTACAAGTCCCATCATTCCCTGCTACTATTTCAGCATTTCCTAACAGCAACACTGTTGCAAGGCATGCTGGAACTTGTAGTTTCTCAACAGCTGGAGAGCAACAGGATGGCCTGGCCTGAGACAGAGTACCTGGGAGCTCAGCAAAGAGCTGTAACTTCAGCAGAAGCAACATTGTACAAGCAACAGAGGCCAGTCAGGAAATGGAATTTACAGGGGAGGATCCCCTGGAATTGAATGCTGGGATCAGCTGGTCTGGGAGCAGCGCTCTCAGTGGAGGAAGAGCGTCAGGTGACAGAGTCCAACTTGGCTGCGCCCTTACTGTGGTTTAGGAGGGAACTCTGGCTTGCAGCTTGTGTGCCATCATGTTGGGAAGACAAGGAGCTGTGGAGAGCCATCTCCATGCTCAGTGACAGGATACTGAGCGGATGGGGCAGGAGCAACACCGACAGACCTCAGCACCAGTCGGGAACAATGTGCTGCATGAGCAGACCTCACCGCTAGCCTGGACAGGCACTGGAGAGGTAAAAAAGTGTTTTTTAAGGGCCGGAGTGTGACAATAATAAAAGTGTGAGTTTGTTGGGATCCTTTGGCTTGCTTTTGCAATAGGACCCTGAATGCTTTAAGTGGCTTCGAATCTAAACTGAAATGCAGGGTAACGGTCTCTGAACAGGTGCATGTCCTGTTTATATTGAATAGACATGGCAGGGTGATTTCCAATAATAATAAAGCATAACTTATTTCACATGCATTAAACATATTGAGATATGGAGTAAGCTACTGCACAGTCTCCATGATGCTCTTTTAAGAAGACATCAATCCCTAACCAAGATGGCCACTGTTATCGACGTATCTCATATAGCTCTGAGAGACCCTGCATTATATGCCTGCTATCATCACTGATATAAGCACCGCTACCCACATAGTGTCACCGGGTGGTGACTTGTATGCTTCCAATTTATTTGCGACTGTAGAAGATGGTTGACTGGATCTTGTAGTTCTGCTTAGCATGAAATGTAGTTAGGGGAAGGCTGGGCCTTGTAGTGTCACAAATAGCAGGAACTGGCAGTCTCATATCTCCTGTCTCTGACAGATTAGCTTTCGTGACACACTCAGGCTCTTTCTCAGTCCAAGTCACATCTTCTGAATATCTCCCCTCTCTCTAGCAATCTGGGAGATCTCTGTCCATGCCCATTTGCCTCCTCTACCCAGCAGCCTCTCTCAGTCTCTGCCTCTCCTAACTTCTGACAGGAGACTCACTTGCTCCTCCCAGCTAAATGCAGGCCAAATCTCGCATGCGCAGTCTCAGCTCCAGCTGCCATGTTTTTAAAGCTCCCGAGGGGCACCATTTTGTTTTGTCCATTGACTACGGCCAAGTAGACGAGTCCTGATGACGATGGGAATAACATAAACTTTCTTTAATTTAATTTAATTTCAATGGAAACATCTAAAGATGCACCAGGCTGTAGTACAGTGTCTACAGACGCTGAAAGTGGGGCCTCAGTCCTTGCACAATCATACTGTATGCCCGGATGTACACCAGGGAAGGGCTTTGTAGCGCTATTTAATTAAAGTCGGAGACAGGCGACCATTAAAAGATGCAACCACTTCTGATTCAGCCCCATAATCTAACTGTACATTATTTTATGTGATTAGTCCTCTTGGGGTTAATCACTGATGGAAGAAAAACCTTCATGTGTCCTCTATTACAATTAGCATTTCCTGCCCATAATCACTTAAGATCTGCTGATAGAGGGATCGATTGCTCGTCTCATTAAAAAGTGGAAGAGATTTAAAAGTTTACACGGAACAATTCATTTGCAGCATTATGCAACTGAAGATTCTTGGATTACATTGCAACTAAAAATCACTCGTATAGCAGAGCAGAAACAATACATTACCAAAATGAGTGATCTTCACCTTGATTCCTATTAATCTCTTCAGATGGAACAAATAAAAGTCCCCAGTATAGCCTAGCACTTACAGTACATAGGTGCTTGTCCTTGTCCCATGTTCATAAAAAAAAAACAAAGCACAGTACAAATGAACCAAGGGTCTGATTCATTACGGATCGCTATTGGGATCGCAGCTGCAATTACGCATGCAGGTCAACTTAAAAAATATGCTAATGTTTGCAATCGCAATGCCGTCGCAGTTTAACATAAGGATGCCCACATCCCTTACTCACATCCATAATACCTAGCAAAATAGCGAAACCATCGGTAACATCGAGTACCATCTTAGCCTCACGCACAGTTGCACAAGGTCTGACCTTACTCAGAAATTGCTAACCTCATCGCACGCAGTGATAGCACAACCTGCGTATGGCATTGCAGTGTCTAATTTATGCACGCCCCTGTAACGGCGTCCAAAAGTACTGGCACACCTACATTTCTCCGACCACTCCCCCATCACCACTCCCAAATGCTCACTTCCCGTCAATAACTATGCGATGGGTCTTTGTAGGGTAGTGTATAAATCCCATTCTGTTTCTGTACCTGGAAGTGATGTGCAGTGAGGGCGGAAGTGTGGTTCGCTCTCCATGCTTCGCTCTCCACGCTTCAAGCTCGGTGGCTCACTACGCTCACTACAAAATTATATTCCCCCTCTATGCCCACGGAGATGGTAGGGAATGACACTGGACAGTAACTGATGACATCATGGTACAGAAACGGAAGGGGATCTATCCACTACTGTCTGTGTAGTCACTGCGATCGCATGCGCAGAACGCAACAATCGGCGGTCTGCGTGCATAATAGCAGTTGCGATCGGTAATGAAGTCAGTAACACAAATTGTCTGGTTACTGGTTTATAAGGATGAGCTACCTGGAGGAATATATCTACCACTTGTGTCTGTCAAGTGATAATTGATCCAGGGTAACGTTCTGTAGAGCTATAGATAGGTTAGTGAACTACTGAACTAACAGTGTGGGATAAGGTACAAGGCTTCTCTGCAATAGAGGAATAGCAGTTCTGGGTAATGTTCTGGTGATATCTCATGAAGTATGTTCAGTTCACCAAATGACTCCAATTCTCATTAACATAAAGGAAACTGATGAGAAGGAACTGGCACATGGGGAAGCAATCGGGAAGCCGACTGCCTACATACCGGCAGCCGGCTTCCCGACTGGTGAAATGCCGGGCGTCTAGATTTACGGCGCCCGGGCATCACGATCGTAGTGATGCCGGGCGCCGCAAGTGGACAGCCGCGGGGGGGGAGGGTTAGGTTTAGGGCTCCCGGGGGGACTTAGGGTTAGGCACCCCCCCGGGAGGATTAGGGTTAGGCTAGGGGGAGGGAGGGTTAGGGTTAGGCACCCCCGGGGGGGACTTAGGGTTTGGCACCCCCCCGGGGGACTTAGGTTTAGGCAGCGGGGAAGGGGGTGGTTAGGGTTAGGCACTTAGAGGGGGGATTAGGGTTAGGCACTTGGGGGGGAAGTTAGGGTTAGGCACCCCTAAGGAGGGTTAGGGTTAGGGGGGTTAGGTTAGGTGATACTTACCTATCCACGATCGGGATTTCCAGCGCTGTCGGGCTTCTGCTGCTACGCACTCTGCTCCTGTCGGGCAACCGCTGACGGGAATCATACCCATTCCGGCACATGCCATGCTTCCAAAGCACATAAATATAACACAAAGAATAAACTGAGGTAGAGGAACTGGCACATGCCATGCTTCAAAAGCACATAGATATAACACAAAGAGAAATCTGATGAGAAGGAACTGGCACATGCCATGCTTCCAAAGCACATAAATATAACACAAAGAAAAACTGAGGTTGAGGAACTGGCACATGCCATGCCTCCAAAGCACATAAATATAACACAAAGAGAAATCTGAGGTACAGGAACTGGCACATGCCATGCTTCCAAAGCACATAGATATAACACAAAGATAAATCTGATGAGAAGGAACTGGCACATGCCATGCTTCCAAAGCACATACATATAACACAAAGAAAAACTGAGGTAGAGGAACTGGCACATGCCATGCTTCCAAAGCACATAAATATAGCACAAAGAAAAACTGAGGTAGAGGAACTGGCACATGCCATGCTTCCAAAGCACATAAATATAACACAAAGAAAAACTGAGGTAGAGGAACTGGCACATGCCATGCTTCCAAAGCACATAAATATAGCACAAAGAGAAACTGAGGTAGAGGAACTGGCACATGCCATGCTTCCAAAGCACATAAATATAACACAAAGAGAAACTGAGGTAGAGGAACTGGCACATGCCATGCTTCCAAAGCACATAAATATAACACAAAGAAAAAACTGAGGTAGAGGAACTGGCACATGCCATGCTTCCAAAGCACATAAATATAACACAAAGAGAAATCTGAGGTAGAGGAACTGGCACATGCCATGCTTCCAAAGCACATAGATATAACACAAAGAGAAACTGAGGTAGAGGAACTGGCACATGCCATGCTTCCAAAGCACATAAATATAGCACAAAGAGAAATCTGAGGTACAGGAACTGGCACATGCCATGCTTCCAAAGCACATAGATATAACACAAAGAGAAATCTGATGAGAAGGAACTGGCACATGCCATGCTTCCAAAGCACATACATATAACACAAAGAAAAACTGAGGTAGAGGAACTGGCACATGCCATGCTTCCAAAGCACATAAATATAACACAAAGAGAAACTGAGGTAGAGGAACTGGCACATGCCATGCTTCCAAAGCACATAAATATAACACAAAGAGAAAACTGAGATTGAGGAACTGGCACATGCCATGCTTCCAAAGCACATAAATATAACACAAAGAAAAACTGAGGTAGAGGAACTGGCACATGCCATGCTTCCAAAGCACACAGATATAACACAAAGAGAAACTGAGGTTGAGGATCTGGCACATGCCATGCTTCCAAAGCACATAAATATAACACAAAGAGAAAACTGATGAGAAGGAACTGGCACATGCCATGCTTCCAAAGCACATAAATATAACACAAAGAGAAATCTGATGAGAAGGAACTGGCACATGCCATGCTTCCAAAGCACATACATATAACACAAAGAAAAAACTGAGGTTGAGGAACTGGCACATGCCATGCTTCCAAAGCACACACATATAACACAAAGAAAAAACTGAGGTTGAGGAACTGGCACATGCCATGCTTCCAAAGCACATACATATAACACAAAGAAAAAACTGAGGTTGAGGAACTGGCACATGCCATGCTTCCAAAGAACATAAATATAACACAAAGAGAAAACTGATGAGAAGGAACTGGCACATGCCATGCTTCCAAAGCACATAGATATAACACAAAGAGAAATCTGATGAGAAGGAACTGGCACATGCCATGCTTCCAAAGCACATAAATATAAGACAAAGAAAAACTGAGGTAGAGGAACTGGCACATGCCATGCTTCCAAAGCACATAAATATAGCTCAAAGAGAAATCTGATGAGAAGGAACTGGCACATGCCATGCTTCCAAAGCACATAAATATAGCACAAAGAAAAACTGAGGTAGAGGAACTGGCACATGCCATGCTTCCAAAGCACATAAATATAACACAAAGAAAAACTGAGGTAGAGGAACTGGCACATGCCATGCTTCCAAAGCACATAAATATAGCTCAAAGAGAAATCTGATGAGAAGGAACTGGCACATGCCATGCTTCCAAAGCACATAAATATAGCACAAAGAAAAACTGAGGTAGAGGAACTGGCACATGCCATGCTTCCAAAGCACATAAATATAACACAAAGAAAAACTGAGGTAGAGGAACTGGCACATGCCATGCTTCCAAAGCACATAAATATAACACAAAGAAAAACTGAGGTAGAGGAACTGGCACATGCCATGCTTCCAAAGCACATAAATATAACACAAAGAGAAACTGAGGTAGAGGAACTGGCACATGCCATGCTTCCAAAGCACATAAATATAGCACAAAGAAAAACTGAGGTAGAGGAACTGGCACATGCCATGCTTCCAAAGCACATAAATATAACACAAAGAGAAACTGAGGTAGAGGAACTGGCACATGCCATGCTTCCAAAGCACATAAATATAGCACAAAGAAAAACTGAGGTAGAGGAACTGGCACATGCCATGCTTCCAAAGCACATAAATATAACACAAAGAAAAATGAGGTAGAGGAACTGGCACATGCCATGCTTCCAAAGCACATAAATATAACACAAAGAGAAATCTGATGAGAAGGAACTGGCACATGCCATGCTTCCAAAGCACATAAATATAACACAAAGAAAAACTGAGGTAGAGGAACTGGCACATGCCATGCTTCCAAAGCACATAAATATAACACAAAGAAAAATGAGGTAGAGGAACTGGCACATGCCATGCTTCCAAAGCACATAAATATAACACAAAGAGAAATCTGATGAGAAGGAACTGGCACATGCCATGCTTCCAAAGCACATAAATATAACACAAAGAAAAACTGAGGTAGAGGAACTGGCACATGCCATGCTTCCAAAGCACATAAATATAACACAAAGAGAAATTTGATGAGAAGGAACTGGCACATGCCATGCTTCCAAAGCACATAAATATAACACAAAGAGAAACTGAGGTAGAGGAACTGGCACATGCCATGCTTCCAAAGCACATAAATATAGCACAAAGAAAAACTGAGGTAGAGGAACTGGCACATGCCATGCTTCCAAAGCACATAAATATAACACAAAGAGAAACTGAGGTAGAGGAACTGGCACATGCCATGCTTCCAAAGCACATAAATATAGCACAAAGAAAAACTGAGGTAGAGGAACTGGCACATGCCATGCTTCCAAAGCACATAAATATAACACAAAGAAAAATGAGGTAGAGGAACTGGCACATGCCATGCTTCCAAAGCACATAAATATAACACAAAGAGAAATCTGATGAGAAGGAACTGGCACATGCCATGCTTCCAAAGCACATAAATATAACACAAAGAGAAACTGAGGTAGAGGAACTGGCACATGCCATGCTTCCAAAGCACATAAATATAGCACAAAGAAAAACTGAGGTAGAGGAACTGGCACATGCCATGCTTCCAAAGCACATAAATATAACACAAAGAGAAACTGAGGTAGAGGAACTGGCACATGCCATGCTTCCAAAGCACATAAATATAGCACAAAGAAAAACCGAGGTAGAGGAACTGGCACATGCCATGCTTCCAAAGCACATAAATATAACACAAAGAAAAATGAGGTAGAGGAACTGGCACATGCCATGCTTCCAAAGCACATAAATATAACACAAAGAGAAATCTGATGAGAAGGAACTGGCACATGCCATGCTTCCAAAGCACATAAATATAACACAAAGAAAAACTGAGGTAGAGGAACTCAGTTTTTAAGATATAAGATCTATTTAAGATCTATGCTCACTTTGCTTTGTGGATTACCCCCTTACCACACCTTACTAAAGTAAGCTTTCGTGTAAGCATTTGTGTATGAAATTCTGATAACGTGCGGGGCGCTGGCAGCGGGACTTGGCTCACCCCCAAAGAAAAGCACCTCTTGGATTGGGACCTTCACCATATTACATCCTATACCCACTTCCTGGGTGTGAAAAAACGATGGCCCTCATTCAGAGCCGTTCGCTATTTGCGGTCGTTCGTTCAAAAACAAGGGGTGGCTATTCAAATGATCCGTTCGCAAATTGCAGTCTGTTCACACCTCTAAGTCTGAACGAGCGAGCAAAACATACGCTCGTTTATTTGTTAAAAACGCCCCCTGGCCGCTCGCACCATACGTCATGTCCGCTATTTATTAGATTAATCGAGTACATCGACCAGCGTATGAACTGCTCGCTATTCTTGTGGTTGGTGTTTGCTACCACAAATTTGCGAGCAGTTCTGGCTATAAAATAACCCAGTGATGTGGTCAATGACGCTGCTGTATTAATTATGCACACCCATAATACGCCCGTTTTGACCTTTAAGCACGCCTGCGTTCGGATCTCCACTCCCCATTTTCAAGCACCTTCCCCTGTTACCACCCACATACGCCTCATTCTGTTACTCAAAATAGCAGGCACTCGCTATATAGCGTACAAACGATTTTTGGCCGCACTGACTGGTTCACGCATGCGTACTTAAAACCGTACGCATGCGCTGATGTGCAAACATCGCTCGGAACGAGCGTACTGCCGCTAACGAGCGGCTCTGAATGAGGGCCTATGTGTGAATACTTTTTCACCTAAAATGTCCTCTTTTGATGTTTTTCTCTTACATATGGACTAATTTATTGAAAACATCTGGAGTCTGAAATATCTTTTTGGAACAACTCTTAGCGCGGATTTGTAAGATCAATTGTGTTTGCAATTTTGTATTTATGAGTCGGTGACTTGTTTTGATCTTGTCTGCTGCTCACAGAGGCAGCGCCAAAGGTTGTGAATCTTTTTGTATTTATATTGCATCAGGTAAGTAGTCTGTCAACGATTTTGACGCCTATCTTTAGTCCCATGTCGGGATATCCTAACTACATCCCGTATACATCCCGTGTTTCTGTGCAGATGCAGCACTGTCAGTAGAAGTATATCACTCCAAATACAGGGCTTGGTTATCTTTATTTGTACACTTCTAATATACAGTAAAAATCAGTTGTTGGTCCAAGCACTGGCATATTTGTGAAAGCTGAGGTCCAAAGCTGCATTTGTGTGTGGCATACATTACGTTTGCTTGGCCATGATAATGTCATTTGTAGAGGAGATCACCTTTGTCCTTGTTAGCGGCCAGATCTTGGTATATCGGTTTGTTCCTTCTGAATAGTGATGTATTTACAATTATGCTCCAGAATCTTTAAAACAAGATTTTGCTTGCAGATTGGCCATTAACAAGAGCTACAGTACAAAGAATGAATATAGGGCCTGATTCAGTAGTGAACGCATGTATGCTAATGCCTCCCATTGCTATTAGAGACGCCCATTGCTGCCTTCTCATACCCGTACTACCTCGCGCTCCTGCGTATACATTGGTGCCATCGACGCACACCGGCCCGTCACGTACACTTACACCAGCTCTGACCGGCCGCAAAAAATGCAAGTCTCGTTGCACGCAGTGAGTACTCATGCTGTGTATGCAATCGCAGTGAATCCTTTATGCACGCCCAGGAAACGGCATTCAAACGGACAGACACACCTGCTTTTTTCTAGGCACTCACCTGTCACCACCCCCAAATGCTCACAGCCTGTCATTCACTCTGCGATGGATTTCTCAGTGCGTCAGTAATCGCAGTGCAATCGCTGTGCACAAGTGGTGCGATCCATCCGTATGCACAGTGTTTAACAATCGATCTGCGTACTGTATGTAATTGCGTACTCTGCTGAATCAGGCCCTGAGTTTTCAAATTGTAATATCTATAACTTATTTACTATGGCCCTGATTCAGACCCACTCGCGAGCGGCTGTCCGCTCGCAAGTAGGTCGATGTTCTGCACTGAGCATGCGCACGACGGAGGGAGCTCCGTCATGCGCATGCGCCAGATGCGACAAGCGAAGGAAAGTCCTTCGCTCGTTGTGTCTGATCAAAGGGGGCGTGCTGTCGATGTTGATTGACAGCACGCCCCCTTTGGTGGGCGTGCCGGGGGCGTGCCTCCCTGACGGGGGCGTTCCCATGGGAACGCCTCCCGTCAGAAGCCGGCCCACTGACATCACTAGTGATGTCAGTGGGAGTGATTTTGGCTCTGATAGAGCCAAAATCACTCCGGGGCTTGCGGTTGAAAACCTCAACCGCAGGCTCCAGCTCGCAGTTTCGATGGTCGCGATGGTCACGACCATCGCGGCCATCAAACAGCACGCTCGTATAGGCTGTGGGTGGTGACCCACAGCTATACGAGCGTCCAGGAGGACGCTCCATTTTTATGGAGGGCGGCCCTCATTCAGAGCGTGCGCTCTGCTCAGAGCGTGCGCTCTGCTCAGAGCGTACGGCTCTGAATGAGGGCCAATGTTGCTTAGCAACTGCTCCAAAAAATCAGATTGGATTTGCCATTATCCACGTCTTTCCCACTACTAATTTTGCTCTGTCTAGCTACACAGTATGGAACAGAAGTATAATTTTTTTGCACACAAACCACATTATTTAAAATTTGACTACATTTTACAACAATATACAACTGTGATGTTCCTTACTTCCCAGGCATTATATACTAGTTAAATGTTGTTCAGAGAAGTGTTACTTTGGGAGAAAACAGGAAGCGTCACATTAGAGAGGAGAGATGGTCAACGTTTGATAGTGACCAGTGATTGGCTGAGACTTTTTGCACTTTTGCACGCCTTCCACATTAGAGTCACAAGGGTATGCAGTATATACTAAAGTGCAGGTTTGTGGGGTGTTGCCCACCAGGGGCGGACTGGGCTTGGGGGCAGGGTGCCATCTGCCCCCTGGGCCGGCACAATTTAAGGCCAGCCGGGTCGCCAGCTGACTGCAGCCATATGCTGCATACACATGACGGGCCGGCATAAGTGGCTGTAACCTCATCATCAAGGGGGAGGACTGGAAAGGAGAGCCACGCCTGCAGCTCCGCCTCCCCTCCTGGATCTTCCGACTCAGTTCTGCATACTCCTGTTAGCAGCAGCCTGCCCGGGGCTTCCGAGGCCCCGCCCCCAAACCACAGGGACTGCCTCCCGCGAGCCGTGACCCCCTCTCCTGTCATTTTCAGCCAATTTTTATTTTATTGTAATTGCTGCTAGGCAACTGCTACTACTGGCAGCCGGCAACATAGCAGGAGCAAAAAAAGCCTGCCAGGAGGCTGAGCTCTGCTGGAAGCTTCCCGGGCATGGCTGCTTGTTGTGATGAGTTTGGACTGGAAGACCAGCAGTCACCGGCATTGGGTAAGGAAGTTTTTTTTTTTTGTTGGTTTTTTTTAGATAGTGCTGCTAAGGGGGGATGTTTGTAAATGCTGCTGGTGTTAGTAAGGGGGGAGGGGGGAGGCTGTAACTGGTGTTGTTAAAGGGGTGAGTGTGTAACTGGTGCTGTGTTGTAGGGGAGGGGGGAGTGTGTAACTGGTGCTGGGGTGTTGGTAAATGGGGGAGTGTGTAACTGGTGCTGGGGTGTTGGTAAGTGGGGGAGTCTGTAACTGGTGTTGGTAAGGGGGGGAGTGTGTAACTGGTGCTGGGGTGTTGGGGAGGGGGGAGTGTGTAACTGGTGCTGGGGTGTTGGGGAGGGGAGAGTGTGTAACTGGTGTTGGGGTGTTGGGGAGGGGAGAGTGTGTAACTGGTGCTGGGGTGTTGGTAAGTGGGGGAGTCTGTAACTGGTGTTGGTAAGGGGGGGAGTGTGTAACTGGTGCTGGGGTGTTGGGGAGGGGGGAGTGTGTAACTGATGCTGTGGTGTTGGGGAGGGGGGGTGTGTTACTGGTGCAGTGGTGTTGGGGAGGGGGGAGTGTGTAACTGATGCTGTGGTGTCGGGAAGGGGAGAGTGTGTTACTTGTGCTGGGGTGTTGTTAAGTTGGGGGGGAGTTTGTAACTGGTGCTGGGGTGTTGGTGAGGGGGGAGTGTGTAACTGGTGTTGGGATGTTGGTAAATGGGGGAGTGTGTAACTGGTGCTGGGATGTTGGTAAGTGGAGGAGTGTGTAACTGGTGCTGTGGTGTTGGGGAGGGGGGAGTGTGTAACTGGTGTTGGGGTATTGGTTAGTGGAGGAGTGTGTAACTTGTGCTGGGGTGTTGCGTCGGGGGGAGGGTGGAGTGTGTAACTGCTGCTGGGGTGTTGGTAATTGGGGAGGGGGGAGTATGTAACTGGTGCAGGGGTGTTGGTAAGGGGGAGGGGGAGTGCGCAATTGGTGCTGTGGTTTTGGTGAGGGGGACATGTGTAACTGGTGCTGGGGTGTTGGTAAGGGGGAGGGGGGAGTGTGTAACTGGTGCTGGGGTGTTGGTAAGGGGGAGAGTGGAGTGTGTAACTGGTGCTGTGGTGTCAAGGGGGGAGTGTGTAACTGGTGCTGTGGTGTTAAGGGGGGAAGTGTGTTACTTGTGCTGGGGTGTTGGTAAGGTTGGGAGTTTGTAACTGGTGCTGTGGTGTCAAGGGTGGGAGTGTGTAACTGGTGCTGGGGTGTTGGGGAGGGGGGAGTGTGTAACTGGTGCTGGGGTGTTGGTAAATGGGGGAGTGTGTAACTGGTGCTGGGGTGTTGGGGAGGGGAGAGTGTGTAACTGGTGCTGGGGTGTTGGTAAGTGGGGGAGTCTGTAACTGGTGTTGGTAAGGGGGGGGAGTGTGTAACTGGTGCTGGGGTGTTGGGGAGGGGGAGTGTGTAACTGATGCTGTGGTGTTGGGGAGGGGGGGTGTTACTGGTGCTGTGGTGTTGGGGAGGGGAGAGTGTGTTACTTGTGCTGGGGTGTTGTTAAGTTGGGGGGGAGTTTGTAACTGGTGCTGGGGTGTTGGTGAGGGGGGAAGGGGAGTGTGTAACTGGTGCTGGGGTGTTGGTAAGTGGTGGAGTCTGTAACTGGTGTTGGTAAGGGGGAGTGTGTAACTGGTGCTGGGGTGTTGGGGAGGGGGGAGTGTGTAACTGATGCTGTGGTGTTGGGGAGGGGAGAGTGTGTTACTTGTGCTGGGGTGTTGTTAAATTGGGGGGAGTTTGTAACTGGTGCTGGGGTGTTGGTGAGGGGGGAAGGGGAGTGTGTAACTGGTGCTGTGGTGTTGGGGAGGGGGGAGTGTGTAAATGGTGTTGGGGTGTTGGTAAGTGGAGGAGTGTGTATCTGGTGCTGTGGTGTTAGTAAGGGGGGAGTGTGTAACTGGTGTTGGGGACGAAGCAATGTGTAACATGCTGGGGTGTTTGTAAGTTGGGGGGAGTATGTAACTGGTGCTGGGGTGTTGGTAAGGGGGTAGGGGGGAGTGTGTAACTGGTGCTGGGTTGTTGGGGAGGGGGGAGTGTGTAACTTGTGCTGGGGTGTTGGGTCGGGGGGAGGGTGGAGTGTGTAACTGCTGCTGGGGTGTTGGTAATTGGGGAGGGGGTAGTATGTAACTGCTGCTGGGGTTTTGGTAAGGGGGAGTGCGCAATTGGTGCTGTTGTTTTGGTGAGGGGGACATGTGTAACTGGTGCTGGGGTGTTGGTAAGGGGGAGGGGGAGTGTGTAACTGGTGCTGGGGTGTTGGTAAGGTTGGGAGTGTGTAACTGGTGCTGTGGTGTCAAGGGGGGGAGTGTGTAACTGGTGCTGTGGTGTTAAGGGGGGGAGTGTGTTACTGGTGCTGGGGTGTTGTTAAGGTTGGGAGTGTGTAACTGGTGCTGTGGTGTCAAGGGGCGGGAGTGTGTAACTGGTGCTGTGGTGTCAAGGGGTGGAGTGTGTTACTGGTGCTGGGGTGTTGGTAAGTGGGGGAGTCTGTAACTGGTGTTGGTAAGGGGGGGAGTGTGTAACTGGTGCTGGGGTGTTGGGGAGGTGAGAGTGTGTAACTGGTGCTGGGGTGTTGGTAAGGGGGGGGAGTGTGTAACTGGTGCTGGGGTGTTGGGGAGGGGGGAGTGTGTAACTTGTGCTGGGTTGTTGGTAAATGGGGGAGTGTGTAACTGGTGCTGGGGTGTTGGGGAGGGGAGAGTGTGTAACTGGTGCTGGGGTGTTGGTAAGTGGGGGAGTCTGTAACTGGTGTTGGTAAGGGGGGGGAGTGTGTAACTGGTGCTGGGGTGTTGGGGAGGGGGGAGTGTGTAACTGATGCTGTGGTCTTGGGGAGGGGGGGTTTTACTGGTGCTGTGGTGTTGGGGAGGGGGGAGTGTGTAACTGATGCTGTGGTGTTGGGGAGGGGAGAGTGTGTTACTTGTGCTGGGGTGTTGTTAAGTTGGGGGGGAGTTTGTAACTGGTGCTGGGGTGTTGGTGAGGGGGGTGGGGGAGTGTGTAACTGGTGCTGTGGTGTTGGGGAGGGGGGAGTGTGTAACTGGTGTTGGGGAGGAGGCAATGTGTAACATGCTGGGGTGTTTGTAAGTTGGGGGAGTATGTAACTGTTGCTGGGGTGTTGTTAAGGGGGTAGGGGGGAGTGTGTAACTGGTGCTGGGTTGTTGGGGAGGGGGGAGTGTGTAACTTGTGCTGGGGTGTTGGGTCGGGGGGAGGGTGGAGTGTGTAACTGCTGCTGGGGTGTTGGTAATTGGGGAGGGGGTAGTATGTAACTGCTGCTGGGGTTTTGGTAAGGGGGAGTGCGCAATTGGTGCTGTTGTTTTGGTGAGGGGGACATGTGTAACTGGTGCTGGGGTGTTGGTAAGGTTGGGAGTGTGTAACTGGTGCTGTGGTGTCAAGGGGGGGAGTGTGTAACTGGTGCTGTGGTGTTAAGGGGGGGAGTGTGTTACTGGTGCTGGGGTGTTGGTAAGGTTGGGAGTGTGTAACTGGTGCTGTGGTGTCAAGGGGCGGGAGTGTGTAACTGGTGCTGTGGTGTCAAGGGGTGGAGTGTGTTACTGGTGCTGGGGTGTTGGTAAGTGGGGGAGTGTGTAACTGGTGTTGGTAAGGGGGGGAGTGTGTAACTGGTGCTGGAGTGTTGGGGAGGTGAGAGTGTGTAACTGGTGCTGGGGTGTTGGTAAGGGGGGGGAGTGTGTAACTGGTGCTGGGGTGTTGGGGAGGGGGGAGTGTGTAACTGGTGCTGGGTTGTTGGTAAATGGGGGAGTGTGTAACTGGTGCTGGGGTGTTGGGGAGGGGAGAGTGTGTAACTGGTGCTGGGGTGTTGGTAAGTGGGGGAGTCTGTAACTGGTGTTGGTAAGGGGGGGAGTGTGTAACTGGTGCTGGGGTGTTGGGGAGGGGCGAGTGTGTAACTGATGCTGTGGTCTTGGGGAGGGGGGGTTTTACTGGTGCTGTGGTGTTGGGGAGGGGGGAGTGTGTAACTGATGCTGTGGTGTTGGGGAGGGGAGAGTGTGTTACTTGTGCTGGGGTGTTGTTAAGTTGGGGGGGAGTTTGTAACTGGTGCTGGGGTGTTGGTGAGGGGGGTGGGGGAGTGTGTAACTTGTGCTGTGGTGTTGGGGAGGGGGGAGTGTGTAACTGGTGTTGGGGAGGAGGCAATGTGTAACATGCTGGGGTGTTTGTAAGTTGGGGGAGTATGTAACTGTTGCTGGGGTGTTGTTAAGGGGGTAGGGGGGAGTGTGTAACTGGTGCTGGGTTGTTGGGGAGGGGGGAGTGTGTAACTTGTGCTGGGGTGTTGGGTCGGGGGGAGGGTGGAGTGTGTAACTGCTGCTGGGGTGTTGGTAATTGGGGAGGGGGAGTATGTAACTGGTACTGGGGTGTTGGTAAGGGGGAGGGGGAGTGCGCAATTGGTGCTGTGGTTTTGGTGAGGGGGACATGTGTAACTGGTGCTGGGGTGTTGGTAAGGGGGAGGGGGGAGTGTGTAACTGGTGCTGGGGTGTTGGTAAGGTTGGGAGTGTGTAACTGGTGCTGTGGTGTCAAGGGGGGAGTGTGTAACTGGTGCTGTGGTGTTAAGGGGGGGAGTGTGTTACTGGTGCTGGGGTGTTGGTAAGGGGGGGGAGTGTGTAACTGGTGCTGTGGTGTTAAGGGAGTGGGGAGTGTGTAACTGGTGCCTCTTTCCTTCCTTCATATCTATGCCTCTACCCCCCTTCTAATCTATGTCCTTTTCCCCTTTTCCCCTGTGTGCCTCTTTGTATTTGTGCTTCTGCCCCTTCACCCAGTGGCTGCTGGCTGCCGATCAGAAGAGACATGACTGACGGAGGACCAACCACCTTCAACACCAGATGACTGAACATAAGGATGCCAGGTAAGCACGAATTCCAGCCATTAAGCCATGTGTATTTGTGATATTTATTTGTTGTGTGCATATGTGTCTATGCGAATGTGATGGGTATGTGTGCCTCTGTGATGTGTACATGTGGTGTGTTGTGGTATATGATAGTGTGGATGTGTGATGTGTGTGCGGTGCAGTGTGATGTGGTGTATGTATGATGTGGTATTTGTATGTCTAGTGTGTATGATACATGTCTGTGATGTGTGGTGTAGGGTTACGGTCAGAATGCCGGCACATGGGATGCCAGCGCTTAGGATACTGGCGCCGGATCCCGGCGTCTGTCAGAATCCCAGCACCGGCATCCCGACCACAGGCATCCCAAAGGTTATGGTTAGGGACTAGAGGTGGTTAGGCTTATGCACTATAGGGTGAGCATTAGGTTTAGGGTGCGGGAAGGGGAGGGGGAGGTTAGGTTTAGGAACTAGGGGTGAGGTTAGGTTTAGGCACTGGGGAGGGAGGGTTAGAGTTAGGGTAGGAAGAGGGGAAAGGTTGAGTCACTGCTCATGGGCTGATGCTGTGTGCTTGCACCCCAGGCTAATATTCACCAGCCAGCCCCTGTTGCCCATAGCAACCAATCAGATTCTATTTATCATTTCTCTAGCACCTTCTAGAAGATAATAGCTAGAGTCTGATTGGTTGCTATGGGCAACATCTCCACTTCTGAAAACCCGCCATTTATTAAATATACCCCACAGTGGGAAAAAAATCATAACGGTCACAAAAAGCATCCAAGTCATAATGCTACTCACATGCAATGCAGAAAAATAGGAACGACTACGTGTTAAGAAATGTCTTATTCTGTTTGTCATGAACTTGTGTGGGAAGCTGACTTGGACAAGAGACTTCACGACGAAGACTGGATGAAGTCAGAGAAAATGCAGCAATCAGTTAGATCTGTGTTAGGATAAAGGAGAACACTTAAACACTCTGCAGTATACAGTTTAATTTGTTCTAGCAAGACTTGCCAAGATACACCCAGGCTCCTATGACTGATGTTGATGAGTCTGCCCTTCACCAGGATCGTTCCATCATATTTGGTGGAGGTGTCCTATACTTTTGGGTTTCTGGCATGAAGTGCCCAGTATTCTTAAAACCTCCAGGTCAGTATTCCGATGAGCCCCAAGTTCTTTCTTCTACCCCTAGGAGTCCAACAGCCACTCAAACACAAAATAAATGAATCAGCAATACTGTATAAACTTAGCTGCCATCTGCCAGCTGTATACTTCCCAAAATATGGACTTCTTAATTCAGGACCAAGTGTGCGCCAAAAAGAGGGCGTGGCTTCGGGAGAGGGGGCTTGACCTCACAGCACATCCCCTGTTTTTGCCACTCTTGGTGCGTGCCCAGTGCTCACCAAAAGGCTGAACTTCCCCAGGCTCTCCTCCCCTCACACGACATCTATTCAGTATTCACCAGCTGCTCTGCTGTGCAACCTTCCCCCGCCCACATGGCACTGTGGCCAGCAGGTAGAACAGTGTCCGAAAAGTGGGACTGTCCCACTGAAATCGGGTAGGTTTGAAGGTATGCAGCTGGCATCTAAGTAGAACCCGTCAAACCCACCCACGCTGCAGTCATTAATTGACAGCATATGACTAACATGCTGAAAAATCCTTCCAAATCCTTAGGAATCTACTACACGCACATTGTGGAGACCGGATAGCCTTACACAATTATTATATAGATGTTTGACCACCAATAAATAAAGTGTAAAAAAAAAAAGTGCCTTGTCCTGTGCTTTTTTTTATTTTCAAATATATGTGTAATAAAATAATAAAGTAATATTGGCCCTGTAATAGAAATAATACATTTATATTGGCTCCTTATTAAAAAAAAAATTATTTATATTGGCTGATTAATAAATGATCAATGTTCCCATAACTACAAAGTCAATGTTGTCTCTCTAAATAATCCTCATATATTTTTTGTCCCAATATGACGTACAGTTTGCACAGCTGTGTAAAAGCTAGAATGGGGTTTTCAGAACTGGTGCTTTGAAAACAATAAGGCTTGATGTATGGTTTTTGCCTTTAGTAAATTGTACAGGTTACAAACCGTACATCAAACTGCCAAAAAACATACCTTAATAAATCTCCCCCAAAATGTCACTTGAAAGCCCAACTTACTGCCCTTTTAAGATTACCCTCTACATTAAATTGTACTTTTTTCTATAGATCAGTAGCGACAATGAGGGAACATTAGCACTGACTTTAGTAGAAGTGTCACTTTTGAAAACTTAAAAAAAAAATCATTCAGAAATGCGCCTTTCCACAAATGTCCAGCTGTACATGCATAATGTGCTCAAGTATAAGAGGAAAAGAAATGCCCACTAAATGTAAAGACCCCCTTCCTATTTAAATAATATTTATAATAAGTTACATATGTACCACAAGTTTTGAGGGGTGATTTGCTCATACATTTTTATTGTTGTTAAAGTTACCACTAGTTTTATCGTCTAGGTGAAATTTTAATGAAACAGCCGTCTCTGGCTGAATACCGTAAATATTTGGGTATAAGAGATGAGCAGCAGGCAGCACACACATCACTGCTAGAAAATTTGAGATTATGTTTCCAGTGAAGGTATTTCTGGTGTCTACTGCTGCATGAGGACGCGTTTCGCATTACCATGCAGCAATGGACCAGCTGTATTGATGCAAATTGCTTTGCCTGCTCTCGTCCCCTTTCATTGCTCCTGCCATCTGGGAGAGAATTGCAGACTTTCTCTGTCCAGAAGAAGAGTCCCCTAAATTCTGTATTATAAAAGAATTTAGCTTTACATTTACTTAGGCTCAAAGAAACAGTTTTTATTGTTCTGTCCTCTCTATACATGGGATGTAGTCAGGAAGCCGGGACTGTGAAATCCCTGCAAGGGACTAATGATAGGCGTCTAAATACCGACGCCTATCATCAGCCCCACGCCGAAATCTTGACCCCCGGCATACCGAACGCAGGTAAGCCGGGGGTCGGGAGCACTTAACCGCAGGGGGCGTAGGGTTAGGATTAGGGACTCCCGGGGGTACTTAGGGTTATGCACCCCCCTGGGAGGCTTAGATTTAGGCTAAAGGAAGGGTAGGTTAGGGTCAGGCACCACTGGGGGGGAGGTTAGGTACAGACACCCCCCCGGGAGGGTTAGGTTCAGGGCGTGGGTAGGGTGGGTTAGGTTTAGGCACCCCTGGGAGAAGGTTAGGGTTAGGCACTAGTTAGGCACCCCTAAGGGAAGGTTAGGGTTAGGGAGGGGAAAAGGGGAGGGTTAGGGATGTTACTTACCTTAGTCGGGATCTTCAGCTGCCAGCCTTCCAGCATCAATAATTCATACTGATTCCCTATACATTTCCCTTTGGCCTAAGCATAAGTGGTAGACAGGATAAACACTTCTAATTTTCAACAAATCCAATCTAGATGTGAAAATCTGAAGAATGGCATTTATTGTAGTAACACAAGAATATGGGAAAACTGTAACAATTAAAGAAACATACAATGAGTACATTATGAGCTTCATGAATTACAAGCATAAACATACTGAACTGTAGATAATCTAATGATGGAAGATTTAGGTCAGAGTCCTTACCATTGATGCTGTTCTGAGGGGAGGATATATAGCACCTGTTTGCAGGACCATGAGGAAATCTAAGATAAAGATCTTCTATCCTCTACCCAGGGTGCATTGGGAAACTTACTACTGGGACCTGAAAGGTACTAGGCTGGCCTCTAGGCGGAGTTTACACAGAAATAAATGCATATAACAACAATTATACTGAAGGGATTACATCTATTTTCTATTTATTTTACATGACGTAACTCTGTAAAATATATATATGATTATTTAAAAAAAAAAAAAAAAAAACAGAGACTACGACCATTTCATATAGCATGGAATCTCTTTATTTCCTTTTGTACATTAGTGTAGTAAATGTTGACACGTATTGTATGTCAATTATCACTGACATTTATTTTTTTAATTTAGTGTGAACCTTGGAACTTGCAACAAGCTAAATTATTTATCAATATTTATCAATATTTGTCTTAAAATAGTATAACAGTAAATAGATCTAAAAAGCAACACATTTAGAAATATACAATATGTCATCTACCAGCTGGAGAGAAATGATTAGACGTTCTAGTTCCCTAATAGTTAGGGGCTGCCCGGAAGCCTTTGAAGAGTGATATATGACTTTACATCAAGTGAACCTGTAAATGGATCTGCAAAGGGCACATCTGACTTGACTTTCCAGCTACTCCTGCAGATGGCAGATATGGCCGACTTGCTGTACTGCAACTTACAAGCCCTTGACTTTTATCTGGAGTCACTAAACTCTGATGTAGAGCTACTTCCTGATGGATGACTTCTAGTTTCCCAGCCCCCAAGGTGGCATCACACAGAGAGCTCTACATGATGAACTGAGTTCAAAGGCTGCTTATTCTGCCATGTCTTTATATGGGGAGGGAGATGGCAACATTTTGTTTGGAGGATAAAAACAACTAAGGGGATACATGAAAACTTGACATTTCTGAGAATCTAACCTCTTTCCTTAATCCATTTTCTTAAATTAAATGGCCCATTCGGTGCCATCATAGCAGGATTTATACCAATGTCATAGTTGTACATCCTGCTGTTACTCCTTGTTGTAGTATTTAACAGCTTAGAATGAAAATCCATTTGCCCCATGTAAAATGTGAGTTGCATATAAATTATGGCACTTCGCATTTGTACAACTTGTGTATATATTTGGAATTGCACTTGCGATTGTGCTTGGAGAGGCACATCGTAGGCATCAACTTTAACGTTCTGTGTTTTTGAATTAGATGTATCTTGAAGCTATGGGCCCGATTCAGAGTTGTGCGGAACTGAGAGATTATCAGTTAACTGTGTATGGATCTAAGTAGCTATGTGCATGCATCTAAATCACTATGTGCATGCATCTAAGTCGCTATGTGCATGCATCTAAGTCGCTATGTGCATGCATCTAAGTCGCTATATGCATGAATTTAAGTCGCTATGTGCATGCATCTAAGTCGCTATATGCATTAAGCTAAGTCGCTATATGCATGCATCTAAGTTGCTATATGCATGAATTTAAGTCGCTATGTGCATGCATCTAAGTCGCTATGTGCATGCATTTAAGTCACTATGTGCATGCATCTAAGTCGCTATGTGCATGCATCTAAGTTGCTATGTGCATGCATCAAGGTACATTAGCGTAGTCACTCGCAGCGTGTATTTATTAGCAGTGTGGATGACAGTCAGGGAGTGTTTGGGGAAGGTTACGGGGAGTGAAGGCAAAGAATGCAGGCGTGTCGCATCCATTTTGGGGGCCGTGTCACATCCTACGACTGCAATCCCGTACAAAAGGAATATGGCTCTGGCATCTCAATTCCTACACCCATTCTGCGGAACCATGGACTCACTCAGGACTGCAACTGAATGATCTGTGAGCGGTGCTGTGTCTTTGTACACAGATGCTGCAACAGTTTCCTCAGATGCTTGGACTTGCAAAGCCGCATGTGGACATCTCTTGGCACCTGCGACATTTGCATATGTTCGCAATGCAGATGTGTACAACGGTGCAGCAGTGGCAGCAATAGCGTAGAACTCTGAATCAGGCTCTGAAAAAACATATATTAATATATATGTGTAACTTAAGATACAGCCACAGTATCAAAATGGCTTCTCCACTCTTTGCAGACTAATGGGCTCAGGGCTTGATTCAGGGATGTAGGCTAATGCAATAGCAGCTGTAAAAATATGCTAATGTTTCCAAAGCTTACCCAAGCATAGGGTCGCCCACTGCTGCCTTCTCATATCTGTCCGACATCACGCACCAGTGTAAACATCGGTAACATTGACGCAGATCAGGCAGCCATGCTGCAAGTCTGACCTTTCTCAAACACAGCATCTCTCCTGACGTACAGAGAGCTCTTATAAGGCGACATAGATTGCAGTGGCTAATTTATACACGCCCATGAAACGACGATTAAATGGTCAGACACGCCTACATTTGCCTAGCCATCCCCCTGTTACCGTCCCCAAACACTGACTACCTGACACTCACTTTGCAATTGAATCCTCTGTGCGAGCATAATTCAAAACAACCACTGCGTGTGCGCAATTCGGCTTACGCGCATGTGCAATGGCAAACAATTGCTTGATTTGCGTAAATATCGGCATTGCGTACATCTCTGAATCAGGCCCTCAGTCTCTTGCTTCAATTGAAACTCAGTCAGCATATAGATCATGCTGTCTGCATATATACTGTACTTCTAACTCTCTGGCAGACATATACTACCTGATATTGCAGCTAACTTTAGGGACGTCTCCCTTGCTCAGGTTAACTCACACAGCCTCCACGGCCCCTGCTACAGCTCTCAGTGCTACTACGCTGGTGTTTCTGCTGTTGTGTCCCCCAGCACTCTGTCAGCAGGTATTCAGGTATTCTGGCAAGTGTTGTTGCTTGTCCAGTCCTCACTCACAGACCTGTGGCACCTCACGCTGCTCTCCAGCTCCACTCATTGGCATTTGCCTGGCTCAACTGCGCATGTCCAACAACTAAGATCCTTCTCTATTATCATCATGTTTCTTCTTACAGCTCCACCATGTGGTAGCCAATATCCATAGACTTCCATTGAAGCCAGGTGTATCACAAAAATATGTAGTGCAAAGCATGATGTACTAATAATAATAATGTTATTTATATAGCACTTTTCTCCTAGAGGACTCAAAGTGCTTTACATTTGCCTTTACAGCACAAAATACAAAACAAGCTTAACAATGGACATTAGTGAAATGCTTGGGTGAATAGGTGAGTTTAGAGTCTATTTTTGAAGGATACTAGAGTGGAGGCCTATCGAACTGTGCGGGGAATCGAGTTCCATAGAGTCAAAGCTACAAAGCTGAAAGCTCAATACCCTGATGAATTCCAGAAATTCTAGGTACTGTTAATAGTCCTTCGTCAACGGGTTGCAGTAATCAACTGGGACAGTAAGGAATCAGAAGCTGCTTCAGGTACCTTGGGCCCTGGTTATGTAGGGCTTTGAAACTCAGGAAGCCAATCTTAAAAACAATTTGCCATCTGACAGGCAGCCAGTGAAGGGATTAGAGAATGGGTAGCCTGGCAGCTGTATTTTGTACCATCTGCAAGCGGTGTAATTCTTTTGCTGGGAGACCAAGGTAGAGGGCATTGCAGTAGTCTAGGCGTGATGATATAAATGCATGTATGACTTTAGGCAGATCTTCTGAGGGAATTAAGTGCATGATTCTGGCTATGTTACTCAGAAGAAAGAATGAGAATGATTGTGGCTGATACCTTATGTTTAAGTGTCAGATGCCACCATCCAGGACAACACCAATATTCTGCACATGTTCAGTGTTTTGTAGTTCTGAGCCCCCAAACGTTATAGTCCTGTTGGTTGGCTGTGCTGAATGTGTGAATGTGTGTACATACAGTTCAAGGCCCTAAAGCTGGCCACACATCTAAAGATTATCTGTCCAACCAGCCAACTAGTTGATTGGTTGGAATGAAAATCTGGTAAGGAATACAATCAGCAATTTGCTCCCAAACGCTGGAAAATGGACCAAAACTGTTGTTTGAACAAATAGTTTAGATCAAACATTTAACAAACTTGTCTGAACGACCATTTTCATCTGTTTTCTGGTATTTAGGAGCAAATTGCTGATCATCATTTACTCCCATTCCTTACCAGATTTTCATTCCAACCAATCAACAAGTTGGCTGGTTGGATGTAAGTTGGTCTAGTGTGTGGCCAGCTTAAGTCATCCTACTTCAGCTGCACTATATGGCACCTCCAATCAGCTATTAACTAATCAGTTATTATCAGGCTCATGGTTATAGATGGTTATTATCAGGACTCACTGTTATAGACATTTTTATCAGGACTCACGGTTACAGACAAACTTAATTGCCAGTTGGTTAACAAAACCGAGGCCCATGAAAAATGAACACGTCCATAAAACTGCAATGTAGTTGTTTTCATTGAACAAGCTATTGTAACCAGGGCCGGATTTACCGCTATGCAAACTAGGTGGCTGCCTAGGGCCCGGCGGGTCCCAAGGGGCCCGTAGCTGGGTCCCCTGGTAATCCGGCCCTGGTGAGAGCGTGCAGTGCTGCACTGAGTTTTGAGCGCACCAGCCCCCTGCCGCAGATCGGATCCTATCCCGGGATCCGCAACCATCCCAGAAGCAGCCGCTGTCTTCCGTCCTTCACAGTCCCCGCCGGTGCCGCAGAGCAGTGCTGAGTTGCCGGGCCGGCGGGGGGCCAATCATATAGTAAGTTGCAGCTTGCAGCTTCCAGTAACTGGTTGGCACGCAGGCTGCAGTGAAGAACAGGACGTGACTTGGTATGGAGGGGCGAGCGCCGGGCACACAGCCGCATATAGAAGAGTCGGTGGAAGTTGTTTCATGCCGCGATGTAGCTGTGGGCGGCTGTGGCTAAGCCAGTGTGTCATACAGTATAACAGTCTGTCAGCATCATAATAGTAAGAGACTGTATTGAACAGCTTTCTTTCTTTGTCACCAAATAATATGTCATTAATCAAAGGCATTGGGTCCTATAGCTTTGAATGTATGTATATATATATATATATGTATACATGTACATGTGTGTGTGTGTATATATATATATATATATGTATATGTGTATATATATATATATATATATTATATTTATCTATATATAAGCAGGTGAAAGTAACGGTGACACTCTGAGGGCCTGATTCTGCAAGGATCGTAATTGTAAAGCTGCATGCAGGCAGATTTGCAATTGCGATCCTTGTATATATGGTAATGCACAGGAGGCATGATGCCCCCTGTACATTACTTATCCCAGCTGCGTTGTCCAACGTAGCATCGGATAAGCTGCGTGACATCGGCCGGCTGTGGTGACCCATTGGGTCCCGCAGTCAGCAGCTGCCGTTTAGAAGAAGAGCAAGTCAGCCAACGGAGATCCTGGCTTCTTCCCTCCTTCGCAACGGCGGAAAAACGCTTCCATTTTGTGAAACGGAGGGAATCGCCGCCCCCTCCCCGCCCACAAATGGCAGCAGACTGTTAAACACTGACAGTCTTCTGCCAGTCTGCGAGCGAGATAGCAGGACCCATTCCGCACACTCGCTGAATGGGTCCTGCGTCTGCGCAGATTCCCAAACATCGGGAATCTGCGTTCAGCAGTTTACTATTGTGCACTGCTGAATCAGCCAACGTTTCAGGACACTCAGGTCCTTTTGTCAAGGCAACATATATATATATATATATATATATATATACATACACACACATATGCATATACTATGTGAGAGGAGGCTACCAGAGCAAAGTCAGCCACTACACAGTGTTAGTGACGAACAACATATGTGTTCTCTCTATCTATGGGCGGGATGTACTAAGCAACACATCTGCAATGTGGTACATCCCGCCTCTCTTTGGGTACATACCACAGTTGATTATCACAGTATGTACCTAGAAATTTGACTTACATCGTAAAGGGCCGCTCAACTGCGGTGGACATTTTCTTCAGGGTGCTGTACAGCGTCATGAATTAGGAATGAAAGTATAGTGCTATGGATTTTTTGAGGGAGGTGGACCCCAAAACCGGTATCTTACCTAGGGCCCCATGAGGTCTAAATCCGGCTTTGATTGTAACATTCACAGATACACATATGTCAGATAAAACTAAATAGATAAATGAATGACAAGTGTAGGTAATGAAGCTGTGTGCGAGCGGTGCCGTTACCCTGAGCACAGTGCCCTGTGGATGGCACTGTCCCTGCCCCACGGCAACTGCACATGGCTTGCAGTTTGCCTGGAACGGTTCCCTGCAACCACTAGCGATACTGCAAAGTCACCTGGAGCATCCAAGGGATGCTGCGTACAGGCATTCTCCAGCCCATGGAGTTGCTCAAAGTGTTCTTGGATGCTCAGGGAAGTGCTCTACTTACCGTAGCCCGTGGCCCTGTCTTCTAGGCAGGACGTCAATATGTTACATGTCCAGGGGGCGAGGCTGGCACAGGGCAGCATAGAGCCCTGTTATGGCACTGGCAAACATGATGCTTATAAGTCTGTTGAAGGATACAGCTCAGAGCTCATATGGAGAAGTACCTTGGAGAAAAGAGGACTAAAGCTAATGACAGAACATACATACTGACATTGCTGAGTTCATAATAGTACGTTTTGTTTAGATGTAACTTTACATTTGGATCCATGTACATAATAGATATATATAAAATGTTGCACTATATGGTCCGTACTCAGAGTCCATCTTAAATGCAATTTAAGACTTTTTTCAGTCTCTAATTACTATTGTTTGCACTGCGCATAAACGATTCTCCGGAATCTGGGTCTTTTCTTGCCTCAAGTCTGACTTGACAGTTTCTGGGACTAGAGGGCTGAGGCCGGTGCAGGAATGGGTGTGGAGTTGCAGGAAGTGAATGTCCAGGAGTGGGTACACAGTCTCAATAAAAGTACAGTAAGGGCGAGGTGTGGACGGGTATACCAATTGGCGCAGTGTAGGGGTGTATTCCACTTGAGACTAACATGAAAAGTCTCATACCCAGCCTTCTGAAGGCGTCTGACTTGCGTAAGTATAAAGTTGATAATGATGACTGCAGAGCAACTAATAACGACTGTGACCTATTGGTCATTTTTGTAATAAATATTATAATAATAAGCAAATTTACACTGCAAGGAACCCTTGTTTTACAGAAATAAACACTGAATCATGCACAATACAGAAAAGAGAATGAGTCATCTATATTCATAAGTGTTGAAATGGAAAACGAAATAAATAAAATGTTATGATGAGAAGATTTAGGAGGCGCACAATAGTGAAGTAAGGTGACTAGATAGGGTGTTATACAAGCACAGAGCTAGTGAGCAATAGCCACACCCCACTGAGGAAGACTGATTGGACAAAACGCATCTGGAAGTAGCTGACGAGGACCTGAACAAGCTGACGTCACAGATCCAGGAAGGAGTGTGGGTGGACATCAGGGATGTCGGTTCGGTGTTAGCAATCGGATATTTCTACCTCCTATGCTTATATTGTGATATAGCAATGTATCCAACTACTATACTTATATTGTGATATAGCAATGTTTCACACATGCTTTATGTGCATGGTTGTAATTTTTCTGTAGTAAAGTATCTGAGTTTTAACTTACTTCACTATTGTGCACCTCCTATATTTTCTCATCTATACAGAGTTTTACCCTTTGGGAAAAGGGGACACCTGGGAGTGCAGCACCACACATATTTCATGCATGGATATTATCTGAACTGTCTTTTAAAGGCACATAGATTGCACTAATAAGGATTAGCCTTTATCTTGTTTAAATAAAATGTTATATTTGTGTCTGCTTTGTAGAGCCAGTCAGATGCTGCAAGCCGCTTGGGTACTTCAGTTACACAGCTGGGCCATTAACTTCAGTATATTTCCATGAGTCCAGCAGTTTCTATACTGTCCATAAAGCCTCCCGTCACAATCCAGTCTCACCTTAAGTAGTTTTTGATTGTTACTAGTACTCTTCCAGTAATCCTTATAATATACACAATGTTACATAAAGGATTTATAAAAGTTTGTGAACTTTTTAGAACAACCTGAATTTCAGCCAAATGATATATTTTTCATTCATTTATTGATCAAAATAATCCAACATTAAGTTTCTCTGTTGGGACTGGGAGGAGGGGAGTGGTGCAGGGGCATCGGAACAATTTTATATTGCCCCCCCAATTTAAAAAATCATTTCAACGTCCCTGTGGACAGATATCCTGACATTCTCCAGTCGAATTTGATGATACAGTACAATCTAATTTATAGTTCCATCAATGATGGCATGCCATCCTGTTCCTGTGGCAGCAAACAGCACCAAACCATGATACTGCCACCACTAAAACTCTCAGTTGGGATGGGGTTCTTAGGTTGTTTTTTTTGTTTTTTTTTTATTTACTAATTTAAGCTATAACGTTTATTAGACTCACCCATTGAAAGGATATTTTCCTATAGTTATCCAAAAATCTTTAAACTGGCAGAAATGTTCTTCTTGGAGAGTAGCGGCTTGATCCTTTTTATCAACCCACGCACATTATTCTTGTTATGTCTTTGCCTAATGGTGGACTCATTAACACCAACATTACCAGTGAAAGGCCGGCCTGAAGATACTGTGACTACCCTGGGGTACTAGGAGATCTAAGCCTTGCTTTTGGAGTGTATTTTGTTGGATGGCCTTTCCTGAGAAGAGAAACAATGACATTTGTACATTTACATACTACATATTTGCCTGACAGAAGGCCAAAGTCTTTATAAATTGTTTTGTAACCTTTTCCAGTCTAAAGAGCATTGACAACTGTTTTTCTGATGTCACACTACATATCTCCCCATTCTGACAAAGCAGAAATAGATAGATCAAAAAGGAGCATTACAGTGATCTCTGTACAATACAGGAAGCATACTAATGACCAATATACTATACAGAGAGCATCCCAGTGAAATAGAACAAGTAGTGTGATATATTTAACAATTGCTTGAGCTCTAAATGCACCATGGTCCTTCCTCCTATGCTATCGTGTTCTAAGGATGGCGAAAGTAGAGGCAGTCCACAGGGAAAACAATTCTTATTATTAACATCAAGCCTTTTATCCTTCACTGATTATATTTAATAATTATTTGTTTCCTTTTCCTTCTTTTCTTTTTTTAACTTTTCACATTTTTTTTTTACTGAAACTGCCACAGCAAGCCCAAATCCAGACTTCCAGTACAATACCCATGTGTGACCCTGCAATACTGGATTACACTTGCACAAATGCACCCTGCACTGAGGCTGAGGCTTTTGCAATTGGATCAAGGGACTGTGGCTGCTAGAACACGGCAGTTGCTTTACATATTTCTGTATATCTTTAATGGTCATCTTTTCCCTGTCCTGTCATTAGATCTTGGTTATAGCATTACATGTGGGGAGGAGAATAGGGAGATTTTAGAGTCATAATTTGTTCTCCCCAAAATAGCACGCCCATACCCTCTTTCCTTTCCTCCCTTTTCTCCAAGCAGCAAATCATTCTACCAACCACCCTGACTCCCTTCCACAGCCCCCGGTTCTCATGAAAGTTTGTATTTGGTGCAGATGGCACCCTACCCCTTGGCCCAGCCAGCCTCTGAGACACTTCTGACTGTAATTATATCCTTAACTGCACTTATAATTCTAGAGATTCATAAACTTTTTCCAACACAGAAATGTAATGTTGGATCATTTTGATTAATACATGAATGAAATATTGCTTCCTTTTGGTGTTGTTTGCTTTAACGAGCTCACTTTATCTATTTTGATGTTTTACATTGAGCTCGAAATACATTTAATGTCACATTTATGCAGTAATTTAGAAAATTCTAAAGAGTTCACAAATTTTCTTTCACCACAGTAAATTAACAGCCCTATTAATCTAGGGACACAAATCCAGCATTACGTCAAAGGTACGGCTCGGCTACCCTTGTTGAGTGTTCTGGTAATGCCATCGCATAATGGATTTACCAGAAGAAATGCTGAAAAAAAAATCAGTTTTGGTTAAATAATATTTGCCAGATATATTTGTATTACAATAAACAAAATAATGTTTTGCAATTAATGTAAAAACATTATAGATAAAATGATCACTGTATTATATATATCGGTGAGTACGTGTGGTTGCTTGTACGTTCTTTTTTATATACTTTAACTTTTTCTGTGTAACTAACGTTACAACGTTACTGAAACCCCAAAAGCGGCATGTCAGCTCATGAATGCGCAGAATAACAGAGGCTGACATGTGAAGCGATTTGTTTCTTTTACCACATCGGATCAGTATCAACTGGATCAACTGACCAACGATACGATCAGCATCACAAAGACCCTGAGACATATATATATATATATATATATATATATATATATATATATATATGTAGAGTCAGTACATAAACCCTGGATGTTATTAGCATCCTGAAAGCAAATCCGTGTGTGCAAAAAGTGTTTTCATCTGTGAAATGACTGATTGTCTCGGCATGTTCTAGTGGAAACAGTTTTGCCTTTTTATTTTACATTTTAATGGTGCAAAAATGGACCAACCTTGTGATTATATATGCCCTATTACCTAAATGGTGCAATGCCATAAGGAACACATAAAGCTCATCTAAGCAAAAAGCCAGTGAAGCAACTTTGGTACTTTGTAGTTATTTAGCACAATGCTGTAGCAACCTAGCTAATAACTGCATGACTGATGCGGATGTACATTACTATTTTATAGCATAATAAACACACATACACATACATACATACATACATACATAATGGGAAACGACACCTTGGTATTAAAATGCAGCAGATCAAGCTAAGATATAAAGCTTGCCTCCTATTTGAAATAAAATCAGATCCTACTTGCAGTGTTGAGTCCATCAGATCTGGATTGGGTGTAGATTGAACGTCCTGTACAAATATCTCCACCATGGGTGTAACTACAATCTCATGGTTATGTGACATTGTAGTTAATGAATAAAACTGAAAGCAAACCAGCCTTGTTAAGTATCCTATAAATTTGAGGATGTTCTGGTCTGTTCAACTTCTTATAATATTTTATTCATAAATGCTTATATGTTCCACTTTCATGATGTGGACTTAATTATTTATCATTCTACATCTATTCATTATACTCTATTTATATCAGTAGCTACGCTCTCTCTGGTCATCCAAATGCCTACAGTATGCTTATTATCTTCCCTTAACCGCCTCCTACGTCCAAACTTCTCCTGCGCTGCACCAACGCTGTCTCACCCCTGAGCATCTCTCAGGGTCCAGGACATTGCTTAATTCTGTAAATAGCCTGGAATTATACATCTTAGTTCATTAGCTAAACCTATCTACGTGCACTTCCATTCCTGATGTAGATGGAAGTTAGTCACAGTTAGAAGCAATTGCCTGGGTACCATAGATAGGACACACCCAGGAATACATAGGCCAACTTGGCTAATATTGTGAATTTCACTTCAGTACTATTGTATAGTTCCTGTACATGCCTGGGTAATGGTTTATCCAGTAAGGAAAATGTTTAATGGTCAGGAGACAAAGGGTCGGAGTCAGAGGTTGATGCAGATGCAGCTGCTGGTGCGTCTTTTTGCAGACCTGCAGTGGTGATAATATGCATATGCTAGTTTCAGCCTTTCCCTTGTGTAAGCCCTGACACACCCACTTTCAGTGCCCATGCACACCGCAGCGCCGCCGGTGATTCTGAACAATCTAGCGTCGCATGTACAATGGAAAAGTGCACCATTGACACCAGCCCCATGCTAGGTTTGGGTTGGCCGTCTGAACACGACCTCTAAATCTGCGGCTCTGCGTCTGAGAATGCAGCTTTCACTGAAACACCCACGACACCCCCATAACACCCCCATGGAATGGCTTTTTTTTGCATTCACATTAGGTCACCTCCCAGTCACCACCCAGGAACGCCCATGGTTTTGCCTCGCCATTTATAATGCCAGTGGCCCCGTATGCAACAGCATTTATGCGTACACATGCGCCATAGAGGTTTACAGAATATTTTGTGAATGGGCCAGTGGCATATAATCCCTCAACTGCGAGAACATTGGCTTTGCACCTCTGAGTCAGGCCCAAAATCATTAGTGGGAAAGGTCGGCAGGCTGGTATAGGTGCATTAGGAAGGAATGCTAAGAGGCAGCAGAATTCAGTATTGTGTAAGGCAGAATCAGTACCTGGGGCAGAAAGGAAATCAAGGACAAGTCACATAGTAGTGAATGGCTGAATGCAGCAGGAAGAGCTGCAGCCAGATGACTTGGAAGGTGTAAAATAATCTGGCAAAGGAGGAAGTGATAGGGGGCCTGATTCAGAGATGGACGCTAATGCGATCGCAGCTGCAATTTCATATGCAACGCAGCTGCGAAAATATGCTAATGGTTCCAAAGTGCATCCGAGCATAAGGACGCCCACTGCTGCCTTCTTACCTGCATTCAATGGCACTTACCTGCGTAAATATCAGTAATATCGATGCACACCGAGCGGCCATCTTGCCCTTGCGGTATGTCTGACCAGCCGCAGACTCTCACGTAGAGAGCTCTCATGCTGCGATTGCAATCGCAGTGGCTAATTTATGCACACCCATAAAACAGCATTGAAACGTACAGAGACACCTGCTTTTCTGACCACCCCCTGTTAACACCCCCAAACGCTGACAACCTGTCAATCACTGTGTGATGTATTCCTATGTGCGTTCGTAATCGCAATGTGTTCGCAGCGCATGGGCAGTGCGGCTTTTACACATTAACTAACATGATTTTTTACATTGTTTAATAAAATGATGTCAGAAATAATGTTAGTAAATGTATGATTTAAGCTGCGTATCCACTACCCGATAACATAGAGCAATTGCACGATTACGACATCATAATCGTGCAATCGTTCAGTAATCGTGCACACATCGGGGATGTAAATGTCGGGAACGACATCAATCATCGCCCAAACATGCAGGTAAATCTGCCGATAATGTCAGGTTGAGCATGTTAGGGGATGATTGATGTGCCTACACTGAATGACTGAACGTTCACTATAGGCACAGCACCAAACTGTGAGACGACTGCATGATTACAATGTCATATTCGTGCAGTCGTTTCTATGTCTGTTGGTGGATGTGCCCCATTAGACCCTGAAATAAAAGATTGACTTAAAATTAACCAAACATCGACCAAAATGGACCTTTAGTAAATATACCCTCTGAGCTCAAATACTGACAATGGAAAAGAAATGCAGCCAAAAAGGTACTAGTGTTAATGTATTCACTTATTATGAGGACGGATAGGACATCACCCGGACATTTAATGCTGATCAGTCTTCTCACTGCTTGGTAGTCAGGTTTTGCATACAGCTTATCAAATTGGTAGGTCGTTGGGCTTGAGGCTGGAGATAACCCAGTGATACACTTTAGTACTAATGACAAAGTTAGAGGTGAGCAAATACCCTCTATAACTCTAGGGCACTGAGGGGGAAATATATCAAACCTTCTAGAGGGCCAGGGGAGAAGTTGCCCAAAGCAAGCAATCTAGTACAAGCTATAAAATTAACGATACTGGATCAGAACCTCTATATACCCCTGCCTATAACTTCTAATATCCTACCTATAAACCTCTACGGATGACGCTAATTTGCGTAAGCAGTCATACAGTAAATAAAGACTTAAGACCTGGAATCTGTGGTTCCAAAGCACAAGTATTATTCAGGTAAAAGTACAGTCAGTTACACGCTATTGATCCAGACACAATTTGGCGCAAAGGAATTATACAGACCCAAGTACAGTATACATACGCAGCGCTTCCGGATCAGATGTTAGGCATCAGCAAGAAACCCCTCGTCTATCAGCATTCAGCACGAAGACTAACTACCCAGCGTTTGAGCACACATATTTATACCCCCCAGGAATAGACAAAACAATAGAGATGTTTGTTGCTGATGTCATTGGTTCCCAAGGGGGATACATCTGTTACAGAGCATTTAACAGGCTGATTCAAATAGACACAACCCAGCCTCCAACAACTGAGGGTCCCTAGATTCCCGCCACATGCAACATCCTAACAGTTGTTCATATTATATACATTTTGTTGCTTGAAGTCTCTGCGGTCCATAATTCGAGAATGCATGATGCGATCTCCACACCGATAATACCGGAATTCTGCTGAAAGAGTACGCATCAGTACAAAACCAAACACGGCTTACTTAGCATGTATAAAACCTTAGTCACCAAATAATCTCTATTTCACAGCATTTATACTAAGCGAACAAACTTAAATCTTATACCTTAAAGCTTATGGAACCTTATATGTGAATGTGTAATGTGTGAGTATACAGGGTTTGATATAAAGACGCTAGTTAACTGGGGACAGATGCGTGCGCATTTAGCTACTAAACAGCGTTTTCATATAGGATATTATGCATTCACTAATATGCGACTAGTTAACAGCGTAATTGTGCGTATTAATGTGTATATGAGAAACGGTGAAAGATGCAATCACATGATGCTATTAGTAATATCGCCATATGTACTTAAATGTGAGTTTATCCAAAATGGCGCTTGGGCGGCCATTCACAAAATGGCGTCTTGCGATTTCATTTCCAAGATGGCGTCTTGCGGCCAGTCGCAAGATGGCGTCGCTGCGATTCAATTTTAAACTGTTCTTGTCTCAGCCAATTATCCAGCTTCGACAGTCCACCCTTTGATAGCAAACAACATGCTATCACAATCTACTCTTTGAATTTAATTTAGGCTTACATTTACATATTATTTAGTGTTATTGTGGGATGGCACAAGGTGGTTCTTAATCCATCAATAATGTGTCTCTGGGTGGGGACATAAAACTACTATTACACGCACACCGCGGATCTTGAAAGATCATGTGAAAAGTGTGGGAATGCACCAGTCTTATAAAAGCAGTCTTGAAGGGGAATTGAGACTTTACATTATCTGAGGTGTTCTAAAAATAACATTTCAATAATACATTCTATGCATGTCTAAATATAATACATCAAATGATGGTATTTCCTAGTTCAGGGTTGTAATGCAGTTCTATATTTACCTTGGTATTCATATTGTCATTTCTGACCACCATCATAGTTTTGTTCTTGCATTTTACTCTATTTTTACATTTTCCACACTTCAACACAATAGGAACACACCGGATGCATATGCCAACTATTATGATGACAATTAGTATAAGGATCAAGAATTTGCCTATGCTGGCGAACACTTCCTAGACCCATTCCCCTAGACCTGAGAACCATTTTACTGGGTTCAGCCATAAAACCCATCCTTCTATCTTTTCTCCTACTTCAGCCACTGAAGCGTTATGGTTCTTACGAAACTCCCATTTTAGCTGCAGAATTTCATCCATCTTCCGGTCTATCACCTCCTTGGGGTCGCTGGTATCATTGGTGACATAGGTGCAACATTTTACTCCAAACTGGGTGGCTAACGTTATGCAATACCCTCCAGTAACAGCAGTTAAATAAATCAACACTAGCCTGTGTTGCACCAGTTCTTACTTGTACGCTTGCAATTCTCTACCTGTATTTCTGAATGTGTCATCGTACATCTCGGTGATATTATCTATCAATTTAGCAAGTTCCTGAATATATCTAAAATTTTATGTACCCTGAGCAATCCTGGTGGGATCCAATGCGACTAAAACTTGAAAGCCAGTTGTCTCACTGATTAACTGAGTGGCTTTATGCACTTCACCAGGTATCATATTTCTTTTGCCTCTGTGTTCATATTGCGTGTAAAGATATGGTGATGGTGTGTTCTTATGTATACCAAGCATTTCAACATGTGTGAGGGTCATAACTTCTGGAAGTATTCTTCCCAAATAACATAACAATTACAATACTAAGATTGGTCAGACACTCCCCTGATTTGGTTTAGCACTCCTCCTCCTGACTCCACTCCATCAGCACTGCCATCAGCTCACATTTCCTTTATCGGTCCCCCATCACAGAAACTGGGTATCCCCAAACAGATCATCACGACATAAACTCTGGAAGAAAGAACTAGGATGACCACAGCAGACTACTCCATTGCTGGAAGCACTGATCTACACATTTCTTTAGCTCAAGTATCTCACCGTCACTTTTTTAATCCTTCCGGCACAAGCTCGCAATCGACAGGTCCACGTTATCGGCCTTGTCTCCAACTTGTATCTCCACCGGTTGGTTAACCTCCCTATAGTGAGTGGAATGGACCCACGTATCTTCCTCGGCCACCCTTTGAAGATGTGGTATCATCAGATACGGACCTCTCCACTGATCAGTCAAACAACCTGAGCTAAAAAAAATTGGATCATAACAAATTCTCCAGGTTTGACATCATGACAGTTTGCATTAGACATGTTAGTTAATAACACTTTCAATTTCAGTTATTCTCACTCATCTTCGCGAGACCCTGCACAGTAACATCATTATCATATTTTCACATGAGGCTGCCCGTTTGAACAGTATCTAAAAAGGGAGGGCAAATAAAGGAAAAGACAGTCTGGGATAATCTTAGTGTTATTATCCATCACCTCACACATGTTCTTAGAAACGTCACCTGTAAAATAAGTCCCCCTATCATTTTTAATAATTCTAGTGATATAGTATCTGCATACAGGTTCCTGCAATTAAATCTTGTTATTAATAGCTACTGCTCTAAATAATGCCTGGGCCACTGGGTTGGATAGTATTCCGAGTATTCGACCTTAGCCTGGCATAGCTGCCGTTTATCCTTAGCAACCTTGCGTCCTGTGAGTGGGAGATAAAGCACAACAGTTTAATATCATTTAAACATGACCTAAAATACAACAATAAATCGTCCACATTTTACATTAGAACAGATCCATTGATAGGTTGAAAAGATAGTAAACAGTCATATAAGGCCTGGGAGAAGATACTGGGGTTGCCTATGAACCCATGGGAAACTTGTGTTCCTGTGTGGTGTTCTCCACTTTGCAGTTCTTACTTATGTGTCCCACTTGGTGACAGTTAAAACATATTTTTGAATGGGGTGGTTGAAAGTATTGTTGTGGGAGTTGAGCAAGAGGAAAAGATGGTGGGTAGGGGTAAGATATGAAGGATAAGGGTATTGTGGGAGGTATGAAGTTTGTGGGTAGTATGAGGCCTGTGGTTGTGTATGATAGGTGGGGTAAGGATGTGTTTGCTGTGGTGTGGGATTGGTGAGGACGTGTAACTGTTCAGGTGTAGGTGTGGGTGTGGGTGCAGGTGTGTTGGTTGGCTGTGATGCTATTGTCATTCCTTCCAAAGCTTGGATACTGACAGCCATTAGTTTTTCGCTCTGGGTCTCTCTCTTCTTTGTGATATTTGTATCATGTTCTATGGCAGATTCTATGAGTGTATCTATTGTGACTCCCCTCCAGCCAGGTTGTGAGGTCTGAACCTGAGTCTTTAAGTCGTCTTTCAGACCATCCATTAGTACCGTGACTATCATTCCCCCGTGGTGAGTGCTATCTTTAATATCTTCTATCCCAGTGTACTGGGTGATAGCCTGCAGAGCCCGGTCGCAATAATCTTCTGCAGTTTCACTCTCCTTGTGCTTAATGGTGAAAATTTTATTCCAGTTAACTACTACTGGAAAATATATACCCAATTGAGTTACAATGCGGGAAATGTTACCTTGGTTTACTTGGTCTGTTAAGGGAACGTCACCATCCAATACACAATCCGTGATAAATTTTGTCACGTCGGTATTGCGTGGCAGACAGGCCCTTAACACCACATGCCAATCTTTATTAGTGGGCTCATGTGAACTACCCAAATTTCTCAAAAATCTTTGACATTTGGCTAGTTCCTTTTTGGGATCAGGGAAATCATTTATGATGGAATTTAGTTCTGCTCTTGTCCAAGGACAATGCATTACCACTTCCCTCGTGGGCACTATACCGCTTGCATCTGCATTTCCATTCGGAACGGTTAATGTCCGAATGGGATGCAGACCGGTAGCGCTGTTACCTTTGACCTGGTTACCTGGCTGGGGGTTTAATCTGCTGCTGCTACATATGATATGAACAACTTCCTCTATGGGTGCAGAGGGTGTTGTTAACACTTCCCTTGCTGTTACCGATGGAGATGGCAGCACCACTAATGAGTGTGGTGATGAAGCATCTATCATTTGTACAGCATGGGAAATGGCAGACATTACAATAGGCAAATCATCCACATCATAAACATTTTCTTTATGGTTGCTTAAGAGAGGGTACAAATTGCTTGTTACATTTTTATGAGTATTTTTGGTAACTGTACTTGCACCTCCATCCACATAAGGTGGGGGAGGTGAGCGTGAACTGCTGGCAAAACTCTCCACAATGCCACCTTGCTGCACGTGCGCGCCATTTTGCAGCTCGTCCGTAATGCAATTTAGCGTCGCAGATGTATTCTCTGGCAATGTGCTTGCGACGCTAGTTTGTATCGCTTGCACATTTTTAAGCCACACATCCCCTTCATGCTGCCACAATTTTAAACATTCATAATATTTAACCTTTTTCTCTCGGGAGCGCATAAATCTGATGTGATCCCGGACATTATCTAACACATCTTTATCAAAACTACCAATTCTGGGAAACGGTCTAACACTGTTCATCGTCATTTTAAACCATACATCACAATACCTTATCGCATAAGTACCGTACTTAGTATGCATAATACGATGAGCCGATCCAATTGGCGCTTTCATTAGCAGCACATCATTGTCTAACATCTCTACTGTTTGCATGGCTCCCATTCTGAGACAACTCCTATGCTTTTCAATAAAGACAATCAAGATACTTTCACTTACCTGTTGACGATTTAAGTCGGCGGTGCCCACACACCTGGATATGATTTGAAAAAGGCAACTTCCACACCCGGATAAGATTTAGTAAGGCAACTTCCACACCTATGGAAGTTTGTATGTCGGCTACTTCATCGCACCTCTCTACAACAAAGACAACATGTACACCTGCTACTGTGTATAGAACGGTAAAGCTACTTACCAAGCGGCTAGGCTAACCCTTGCACCTAGCCCTTAAGGATCATACGATACCCTTAACTTTGTTCAACAAATACTCACTGTTACACACTTTTTTTTTCCTGCGCAGAAAAATACACGTTAACCCAGATATTGATAACAATTGAAAAATGTAAACCTCAACGGCTTTATTTAAACACGTGGCAGCACAACCGGAAGTATGTATACGCTATTGTGCGACCAGTCGCATACACAATAATGCGACTACCACACAACCGTATGACAACCTTTAGCTGCATACACAAAAGTGCGTCTTTGCTGTGCGAAAACCTGCGACTCAGCCGCGTACTCAATACTGCGGCACCCCTTTAAACATTAGGTTCTATCAACAGAGGAAAACAAACTTTTTCCTCTCTTGTCCCTGGATTCTAGTCAGCTTCCTTGGCTCACATGGAAATGGATAGCAATCTTTCAGCACAAAGCGGTTGCAGGTAAACCCTGCATGTGACCACTCCACCCTTTTCTGAGATATCGATAGCCGTATGTACCGTGTGAGTAGGTAAGTGACTTCACTATGAGCCCCCAACTAACGATACTGGATCAGAACCTCTATATACCCCTGCCTATACCTTCTAATATCCTGCCTATACCTTCTAAGGATGACACTAATTTGAGTACGCAGTCATACAGTAAATAAAGTCCTGGAATCTGTGGTTCCAAAGCACAAGTATTATTCAGGTAAAAGTACAGTCAGTTACACGCTATTGATCCAGAGACAATTTGGCGCAAAGGAATTATACAGACCCAATTACAGTATACATACGCAGCGCTTCCGGACCAGATGTTAGTTATCAGCAAGAAACCCCTCGTCTATCAGCATTCAGCATGAAGACTAACTACCCAGCATTTGAGCACACATATTTATACCCCCCAGGAATAGACAAAACAATAGAGAAGTTTGTTGCTAATACCATTGGTTCCCAAGGGGGATACATCTGTTACAGAGCATTTAACAGGCTGATTCAAATAGACACAACCCAGCCTCCAACAACTGAGGGTCCCTAGATTCCCGCCACATGCAACATCCTAACAGTTGTTCATATTATATACATTTTGTTGCTTGAAGTCTCTGCGGTCCATAAGTCGAGAATGCATGATGCGATCTCCACACCGATAATACCGGAATTCTGCTGAAAGAGTACGCATCAGTACAAAACCAAACACGGCTTACTTAGCATGTATAAAACCTTAGTCACCAAATAATCTCTATTTCACATCATTTATACTAAGTGAACAAACTTAAATCTTATACCTTAAAGCTTATGGAACCTTATATGTGAATGTGTAATGTGTGAGTATACAGGGTTTGATATAAAGATGCTAGTTAACTGGGGACAGATGCGTGCGCATTTAGCTACTAAACAGCGTTTTCATATAGAATCTTATGCATTCGCTAATATGCGACTAGTTAACAGCGCAATTGTGCGTATTAATGTGTATATGAGAAACGGTGAAAGATGCAATCACATGATGCTATTAGTAATATCGCCTTATGTACTTAAATGTGAGTTTATCTAAAATGGTGCTTGGGCAGCCATTTGCAAAATGGCATCTTGCGATTTCATTTCCAAGATGGCGTCTTGCGGCCAGTCGCAAGATGGCTTCGCCGCGATTCAATTTTAAACTGTTCTTGTCTCAGCCAATTATCCAGCATCGACAAAATGATGGTTGCTCTGGGCAACTTCCCCATTTGTCCACTTTAGAAAGTAAACTTCTAAAGTATTTTTTTGTAAAGTTCTACCTGTGCAATGTTCTGCTTTTGAAATACACTGGGAAGTGACTGAGAAGTTGGTATAGTGAGGATGGCGGAGCTTGGCAGATTGTTCTATCAGTTGCATGTTCTGCAGTAAGATGGAAACTTGAAGTTGTGTTTGTAGCTGGTGGGTTGGTAGAGTGGCTGACAATGTAACCAGGAAGCAAGGCTTAGGTAAGGAAAATGGAACGGAGCAGTGTGGGAGCAGGAAATAATAAGGCAGAACGGGTCCTGCGTGAGTGCACGCAGCCCCTGCTAGGCCTCTGATTGATTGACAGGCAGAGGCATTTACGGGGCAGGGACGTTTTCCGGGGGTGGTAGGCCAGGCTCTGCGTCCACGGATGCACAACTCAGCTTACTCAGCTGGCCGGAGCCGTCCACCATCGCGATCATCAGACACCTCCTGCTGCATTTGCATATTTGCAAGGGTGTAATTGCAAAGCTGCTTGAATGCGGCTTTACAATTCCGTCCTCTGCTGAATCAGCCCCTATGTCTTTAGGTTTCGTTGTTATTCTAACTGATTTTTCGTTTTAATTTGTGGTTTGGTTATTTTGCTTCACTTCATTTTTTTGTTATGTTATTCTTTATCCTTTCAGTCTGCTGTGACTTTGAGACCATAATATTCAGTATAGAAATAAATAATTATTAAACTGTTATTTTCTATAATATATTGGTTTTACTATATATATTTCATGCTACTGTATGCTTCCATCTTTATTGTATTATGACTAAGGGGCAGAGCCGGAATTACACCTCACGGGGCCCTAGGCAAGACATTGTTTAGGGGACCCCTCCTTCAAACAATCCTGTGCATATATTACAGTAGGTGTCACTGGAGCAAGACGCACACATCATATTATATACATGCATCAAAATATATATATATATATATATATATATACAGTTTTATTTCTCCAAAGGAAACCTGTCCGATCTGTTGAAAGGAATAGGCGGCACTCTTGAATCCTGACGAAAAGGTCTTAGGACCTAGAAACATTGACTATGTATTTAATCCATCGGTGATCAATACACCTTTTTTTGGAGACAAAAGAATGCCGCCTATTCTTTTCCACTCGGGGAGGGCCAGGTTTTCCTTATCTTGTTCCAGTGACACCTACTGTACTATATGCACAGTTACTACAGTTTTCCTAGATCACATTGTATATATATATATATATATATATATAGATTATATATATATATATATATTAGGGGTGAGCGGGTTCGGATTTCTGAAATCCGAACCCCCCCGAGCCCCCCCGATCCGAGTCCGATCCGAGTCAGGCTCGACTTTTCCCGCCTGACTCGGATCTGACATCGAGGCAAAACGTCATCATCCCGCCTTCCGAGTCTCGCGGGTTTTGGATCCTATATAAGGTACCCGCGTCGGCGCCATTTTCTCACTCGGCTGTGGACAGTGAAGAGGGAGGGTGGGAGTTAGTGCTGTGTAGTGTAGTGTAGTGTAGTGCTGCTGTTGTCCACTACTTCAAAGTCCATAGGGGCTGGCTGTGTTGTGCTGTGCTGCTGTTGTTAATAGGGGCTGTGTCCACTACTTCAAAGTCCATAGGGGCTGGCTGGACTGTGTTGTGCAGTCAGTTCTCCATAGGGGCTGTGTCCACTCCAAAGTCCTGTGCAGTGTCCCAGTCCTAAAGGGGTGCTGTAGTGTTGTCCAGGGGGTGCTCTGTCCATCAGGGGTGCTCCCCCCAAGTGCTAAAAAAATAATATATTTTCTGTGTTTGTGAATTGTGTGCGCAGTAGCCGCACGTGCATCAACAAAGTAGTGCCAAGCGTGCGCCTGTGTCATAAGTAAAGGGCCGGCTGGCTTGACCGTTAAAGGGTGCTGTAACCCCCGAAAGTACACTCCAGTCCAAACCAAAAAAAAATTATTTTCTGTGTTTGTGAATTGTGTGCGCAGTAGCCGCACGTGCATCAACAAAGTAGTGCCAAACGTGCGCCTGTGTCATAAGTAAAGGGCCGGCTGGCTTGACCGTTAAGGGTGCTGTAACCCCCGAAAGTACACTCCAGTCCAAACCCAAAAAAAATTTATTTTCTGTGTTTGTGAATTGTGTGCGCAGTAGCCGCACGTGCATCAACAAAGTAGTGCCAAGCGTGCGCCTGTGTCATAAGTAAAGGGCCGGCTGGCTTGACCGTTAAGGGTGCTGTAACCCCCGAAAGTACACTCCAGTCCAAACCAAAAAAAAAATTATTTTCTGTGTTTGTGAATTGTGTGCGCAGTAGCCGCACGTGCATCAACAAAGTAGTGCCAAGCGTGCGCCTGTGTCATAAGTAAAGGGCCGGCTGGCTTGACCGTTAAGGGTGCTGTAACCCCCGAAAGTACACTCCAGTCCAAACCTAAAAAAAAATTATTTTCTGTGTTTGTGAATTGAGTGCGCAGTAGCCGCACGTGCATCAACAAAGTAGTGCCAAGCGTGCGCCTGTGTCATAAGTAAAGGGCCAGCTGGCTTGACCGTTAAAGGGTGCTGTAACCCCCGAAAGTACACTCCAGTCCAAACCAAAAAAAAATTATTTTCTGTGTTTGTGAATTGTGTGCGCAGTAGCCGCACGTGCATCAACAAAGTAGTGCCAAGCGTGCGCCTGTGTCATAAGTAAAGGGCCGGCTGGCTTGACCGTTAAGGGTGCTGTAACCCCTGAAAGTACACTCCAGTCCAAACCTAAAAAAAAATTATTTTCTGTGTTTGTGAATTGTGTGCGCAGTAGCCGCACGTGCATCAACAAAGTAGTGCCAAGCGTGCGCCTGTGTCATAAGTAAAGGGCCGGCTGGCTTGACCGTTAAGGGTGCTGTAACCCCCGAATGTACACTCCAGTCCAAACCAAAAAAAAAATTATTTTCTGTGTTTGTGAATTGTGTGCGCAGTAGCCGCACGTGCATCAACAAAGTAGTGCCAAGCGTGCGCCTGTGTCATAAGTAAAGGGCCGGCTGGCTTGACCGTTAAGGGTGCTGTAACCCCCGAAAGTACACTCCAGTCCAAACCTAAAAAAAAATTATTTTCTGTGTTTGTGAATTGTGTGCGCAGTAGCCGCACGTGCATCAACAAAGTAGTGCCAAGCGTGCGCCTGTGTCATAAGTAAAGGGCCGGCTGGCTTGACCGTTAAAGGGTGCTGTAACCTCCGAAAGTACACTCCAGTCCAAACCAAAAAAAAATTATTTTCTGTGTTTGTGAATTGTGTGCGCAGTAGCCGCACGTGCATCAACAAAGTAGTGCCAAGCGTGCGCCTGTGTCATAAGTAAAGGGCCGGCTGGCTTGACCGTTAAGGGTGCTGTAACCCCCGAAAGTACACTCCAGTCCAAACCTAAAAAAAAATTATTTTCTGTGTTTGTGAATTGTGTGCGCAGTAGCCGCACGTGCATCAACAAAGTAGTGCCAAGAGTGCGCCTGTGTCATAAGTAAAGGGCCGGCTGGCTTGACCGTTAAAGGGTGCTGTAACCCCCGAAAGTACACTCCAGTCCAAACCAAAAAAAAATTATTTTCTGTGTTTGTGAATTGTGTGCGCAGTAGCCGCACGTGCATCAACAAAGTAGTGCCAAGCGTGCGCCTGTGTCATAAGTAAAGGGCCGGCTGGCTTGACCGTTAAAGGGTGCTGTAACCCCCGAAAGTACACTCCAGTCCAAACCAAAAAAAAATTATTTTCTGTGTTTGTGAATTGTGTGCGCAGTAGCCGCACGTGCATCAACAAAGTAGTGCCAAGCGTGCGCCTGTGTCATAAGTAAAGGGCCGGCTGGCTTGACCGTTAAAGGGTGCTGTAACCCCCGAAAGTACACTCCAGTCCAAACCAAAAAAAAATTATTTTCTGTGTTTGTGAATTGTGTGCGCAGTAGCCGCACGTGCATCAACAAAGTAGTGCCAAGCGTGCGCCTGTGTCATAAGTAAAGGGCCGGCTGGCTTGACCGTTAAAGGGTGCTGTAACCCCCGAAAGTACACTCCAGTCCAAACCAAAAAAAAAATTATTTTCTGTGTTTGTGAATTGTGTGCGCAGTAGCCGCACGTGCATCAACAAAGTAGTGCCAAGCGTGCGCCTGTGTCATAAGTAAAGGGCCGGCTGGCTTGACCGTTAAGGGTGCTGTAACCCCCGAAAGTACACTCCAGTCCAAACCTAAAAAAAAATTATTTTCTGTGTTTGTGAATTGTGTGCGCAGTAGCCGCACGTGCATCAACAAAGTAGTGCCAAGCGTGCGCCTGTGTCATAAGTAAAGGGCCGGCTGGCTTGACCGTTAAAGGGTGCTGTAACCCCCGAAAGTACACTCCAGTCCAAACCAAAAAAAAATTATTTTCTGTGTTTGTGAATTGTGTGCGCAGTAGCCGCACGTGCATCAACAAAGTAGTGCCAAGCGTGCGCCTGTGTCATAAGTAAAGGGCCGGCTGGCTTGACCGTTAAAGGGTGCTGTAACCCCCGAAAGTACACTCCAGTCCAAACCAAAAAAAAATTATTTTCTGTGTTTGTGAATTGTGTGCGCAGTAGCCGCACGTGCATCAACAAAGTAGTGCCAAGAGTGCGCCTGTGTCATAAGTAAAGGGCCAGCTGGCTTGACCGTTAAAGGGTGCTGTAACCCACAAAGTACACTCCAGTCCAAACCAAAAAAAAAATTATTTTCTGTGTTTAGCCGCACGTATATATCAAATCGATATAACATAAATGGAGGACCAAACTTTCTCCGATAAAAATAAAATAGAGAAAGATCAAGAACCACTTCCTCCTAGTGCTGAAGCTGCTGCCACTAGTCATGACATAGACGATAACATGCCATCAACGTCGTCTGCCAAGGCCGATGCCCAATGTCATAGTAGAGGGCACATACAATCCCAAATGGCAAAGTTCAGGAAAATGACCTTGAAAAAGACATTTAAATCAGCTGAAGAGAAACGTAAACTTGCCAATATGCCATTTACGACACGGAGTGGCAAGGAACGGCTAAGGTCGATCCCTAGTATGTTCATGACTAGTGGTTCAGCTTCACATGACGATGGAAGCACTCCTCCCACTAAAAAAATCAAAAGAGTTAAGCTGGCAAAAGCACAGCGAAGAACTGTGCTTTCTAAGAAGATATCACAAATCCCCAAGGAGAGTCCAAGTGTGGTGGTGGTTGCGATGCCTGACCTTCCCAGCACTGGACGGGAAGAGGTGGCTCTTTCCACCATTTGCACGCCCCCTGCAAGTGCTGAAAGGAGCACCCACAGTCCACTTGCTGATATGCAAATTGAAGATGTCACTGTTGAAGTACAACAGGATGAGGATACTGGTGTAGCTGGCGCTGAGGAGGAAGTTGGCGAGGAGGATTCTGATGGTGATGTGGTTTGTTTAAATCAGGCTCCGGGGGAGACAGTTGTTGTCCGTGGGATGAAAAAGCCCATCACGGTCATGCCTGGGCAGAAGACCAAACATTCCACCTCTTTGGTCTGGCAATATTTCTATCCAAATCCGGACAACAACTGTCTTGCCATATGTACCATATGTAAAGGTGAAATAAGTAGGGGTAGGGACGTCAACCACCTAGGAACATCCTCCCTTATACGGCACCTGCAGCGCGTTCATAAAAAGTTACTGTCAAGTTCAGAAACTTTGGCTCAGACCGTAAGCAGTCCAGGGACACCTAAATCCCGTTGTCCTGTTGTATCCAAGCGCCTGCAAACCACACCGTCAACTCCCTCCTCGTCAATTTCCTCCTTAGTCAGGATCGGAAGTAGTCCTGCAGGCCATATCACTGGCATGACTGACTCTCCTATCCGGGATTCCTCCGGAGGATCCTGCATTGCTACGCCTACTGCTGCCGCTGCTGCTGTTGCTGCTGCTGCTGGGAGTCGTTCATCATCCCAGAGAGGAAGTAGGAACACCACTACTTTTACTAAACAATTGACCCTCCAACAGTCCTTAGCGAGGAGGATGAAGTACGACAGCAGTCATCCTGAAGCAAAACGTATAACTGAGGCCTTGACTGCTATGTTGGTGTTAGACGTGCGTCCGGTATCCGCCATTAGTGCAGTGGGATTTAGACAATTGATGGAGGTAGTGTGTCCCCGGTTCCAAATCCCGTCTAGATTCCACTTCACTAGGCAGGCGATACCGAGACTGTACAGAAACGTCAGAAAAAGTGTCCTCAGTGTCCTGAAAAATGCCGTTGTACACAATGTCCACTTAACCACGGACATGTGGACAAGTGGAACAGGGCAGACTAAGGACTATATGACTGTGACAGCCCACTGGGTAGATGTATCACCTTACGCAGCAACAGCAGCAGCGTCACCAGTAGCAGCATCTCAGAAACGCCAGCTCGTTACAAGGCAGGCTACGCTGTGTATCACCGGTTTCAGTAAGAGGCACACCGCCGACAACCTCTTAGAGAAACTGAGGGAAATCATCGCCCAGTGGCTTACCCCACTTAGACTCTCCTGGGGATTTGTGATATCTGACAACGCCACCAATATTGTGCGGGCATTACATCTGGGCAAATTCCAGCACGTCCCATGTTTTGCTCACACAATAAACTTGGTGGTGCAGAATTTTCTGAAAAGCGACAGGGGCGTGCAGGAGACGCTTTGGGTGGCCCGAAAAATTTCTGGCCACTTTCGCCATTCAGCGACTGCGTGCCGAAGACTGGAGCGCCAGCAAACACTCTTGAACCTGCCCCGCCATCACCTGAAGCAAGAGGTTGTGACGCGGTGGAACTCAACCCTCTATATGCTTCAGAGGATGGAGGAGCAGCAAAAGGCCATACAAGCCTATACATCCACCTATGACATAGGCAAAGGAGGGGGTATGCACCTGACTCAAGCGCAGTGGAGAATGATTTCCGTGTTGTGCAAGGTTCTTCAGCCCTTCGAACTTGCCACACGTGAAGTCAGTTCAGACACTGCCAGCTTGAGTCAGGTCATTCCCCTCATCAGGCTTTTGCAGAAGCAGCTGGAGAAAGTGAAGGAGGAGCTAAGACGGAGCGATTCCGCTCGGCATGTGGGACTTGTGGATGAAGCCCTTCATTCGCTTTGCCAGGATTCCAGGGTGGTCAATCTGTTGAAATCAGACCACTACATTTTGGCCACCGTGCTCGATCCTAGGTTTAAAGCCTATGTGGTGTCTCTCTTTCCGGCCGACACAAGCCTGCAGAGGTGCAAAGACCTGCTGGTGAACACACTGTCAGCTGAAGCGGAACGTGACACGTCAACGGCTCCTTCATTTTCTCCCGCAACTGGGGCTGCCAGGAAAAAACTTAGGTATCCTAAGCAACCCGCTGGCGGTGATGCAGGGCAGGCAGGACCAAGTTTGGACATCTGGTCCGGACTGAAGGACCTGGCAACAATTTCTGACATGTCTACTGTCACTGCATATGATACTGTCACCATTGACAGAATGGTGGAGGATTACATCGGTGACAGCATCCAAGTAGGCATGTCAGACAGTCCATACCTGTACTGGCAGGAAAAAGAGGCAATTTGGAGGCCCCTGTACAAACTGGCTCTATTTTACCTGAGTTGCCCCCCCTCCAGTGTGTACTCCGAAAGAGTGTTTAGTGCAGCCGGGAACCTTGTCAGCGAAAGGCGTAGGAGGTTGCTTCCACAGAATGTGGAGAAGATGATGTTCATCAAAATGAATTATCAGCTCTTCCAGGGAGACCAGCCTCCAGAACGTACAGAGGGACCTGTGGTGGTGGATTCAAGTGGGGACGAGTTAATACTTTGTGAGGATGAGGATGTACACACTGAAGAGGGTGAGGAATCGGTGGATGAGGAGGATGAGGATGACATCTTGCCTCCGTAGAGCCAGTTTGTGCAGGGACACATTAATTGCCAGCTTGTTTTGTGGGGGCCCAAACGAACCAATCATTTCAGCCACAGTTGTGTGGCAGACCCTGGCGCTGAAATGATTGATTTGTTAAAGTGTGCATGTCCTGTTTATACAACATAAGGGTGGGTGGGAGGGCCCAAGGACAATTCCATCTTGCACCTCTTTTTTTCTTTGCATTATGTACAGTTTGGGGCCTAGTTTTTCTAACTGCCATCCTGTCTGCCACTGCAGTGTCACTCCTAGATGGGTCACGTGTTTGTGCCGCCCACTCGTGTCGCTTAGCATAGTCATCCAGCTACCTCGGTGCAACCTTTTGGACATAAAAACACTATTGTGAGGTGTTCAGAATAGACTGGAAATGAGTGGAAATTAAGGTTATTGAGGTTAATAATAGCATAGGAGCAGAAAAACCTACAAATTCTGTGATTTTAGCTGTTTTTATGCTTTTTTTCAAAAAAATACAGATCCAAAACACAAAACCCAGAACCCAAAACACGGAAGGGTGGTTTTGGCAAAACCAATCCAGATCCAAAACACGAAGAAAGATCCAGATCCAAAACCAAAACACAAAACACGAAAAGTGGCCGGTGCACACCCCTAATATATATATATATTGTATATATTGTATATACCATCCTGTAACAAATATATAAATGAAAGGAGTGTGCATGTGTGTGTATACATACATACAGAGGACCTGATTCAGACCCACTCGTAAGCGTCCGCACGCTCGCTCTGAGCGATGGTTGCACAACTGCGCATGCGTACGGTTCGCAATGCGCATGCACAAACCAGTCTTTGTGGTCGGAAATCGTGCGCTCGTAAAACACAGAGGGGCTGCTATTTTGAGTGACAGAATGTGCAGTTTGTGGGTGGTAACAGGGGAAGGTGCTTGAAAACAGGGGAGTGGTTGTGCGAACGCAGGCGTGCCCAACGGTTAAAAGGGCGTTTAATGGTAGTGCATAATTAGTAAGGGAGTGTCATCAATTATGTCACTTGGTTGTCTTTTAGCCTGAACTGCTCGTAGTGATTGCGGGAAGTAATTCCTACCTCAAGCGCTGTGAGCAGTTCAGATGCCGTTCGATGTTCCCGATTAATCTAATAAAAACAGGAGATGATGTGATTTGTGAAATGGCAAAGAGGCGTCTTGAAAATATAGCGAGCACATTTAGCGGACGCTCGCACAGACATAGACATAGAGGCGTCCTCACACCGCAAAGAGAGAGTGCTCAATTTAAATATCCGGCCCCTTTTTTAGAGCGAGCAGCCGCAAATAGCGTCCGGGTCTCAATCAGGCCCAGAGTGTGATAGGCGAGACGGGATGATAGAGGGTCAAATGAACAGAGGAAGATCGGAGGAAATATAGTGTGACTGTAGGAAAGGGGGATGAACCCAGGGAGACGAGAGAAGGTGAGGGAACAGAAAATAAGATAAAAACACCTTCACAATAGGTAGTAATATATAATCTAGTGACATTGTAAAAACTGTGCATAAATCCAGTAGGTGTCACCAGGTCAAGTCTTGACCTAGTGACACCTACTGGATATATGCAGTTTTACAATGTCACTAGATGAGAAAAAAAAATAAAAATAAATAATAATAAAAAAAACATATATATATTTATATTTGCTCCCATTGAGATATACATTTTCATAGGCCCTACCTGTCTGGCCTTGCTGGGTGCTGCTGGTGGGCGGTGGCGGTCCTGGAAGGCTGGCAGAGTGGCTGCGGTGGGGCCCGGCTAGATGGGTAATGGACGGATTATCAGCTGCGAGGGACAGGACGGCGGACGGGCCGCGCACCCGGTGAGTCTCTGTCTCTGTGCAAGTGTGCACCCAGTGAGTCTCTGTCTCTGTGCAAGTGTGCACCCGGCTTCTCTCAGCAAGCAGTCGCAGGCAGGCTGCAGGGCCGCGTACTATCTCTCTCTCCTTGACAGAGAGACAGTCGCGCGGGACTCTCTGGGAGAGGAGGAGGCGGGACCGCGTGACGTCATGACATCATGCGGTACTCGCGCAGTGCTATCGAGTGATTTCTAAGGGCAAAGGGGCAGGTCCCACCGGGCCTTAGGCGAGCGCCTAGGATGCCTAGCGGGAAATCCGGCCCTGCTAAGGGGCCTTTTCATCAACATTAAAATAATGTTTTTAAGGACATTTTCCTTAATTACCATTATTTTAGCATTCATGAAGAGACTTAACACAGTAGATATCACTGATATCTTCTGGTTAAGTCCCCCTGCGTTAATTTCCACACTCCCCGTACATTAGTATGGGGACATGGAAATTATGGTATTCATCAAATTCTGAAAATTATGTATTTTCGGAATTTGATGGAGTTACCATGCACCACTGTGAGGTGGCGAATAGCAGGTGACCCTTACCTGTGTCAGCGTGTGCAGGTCCCCCGGCGTCTTCCTCCAGCACTTTGGTCCCTCCTCTGGCTCCGGTGGCTGCTCTGACACGTGTTTTCCCAGCAGAACACAATACAGTTTAGAAAAAAAAACGAATTTAAAAAAAAAAAATTCTAAACTGTACTGTGGTCTGCTGGGAGAACACGTGTCAGAGCAGACACCGGAGCCGGAGGTGCTGCAGCGGGCAGGTAAGTGCGGAACAGGGGTGAGGTATGGAGAAGGTATCACCCGGTGCGGTCCGCACCCCGCTAGTGACGCCACTGGTTGGTACTGTTTTGTGTTTAGAAACGTAATGTTTCTGGAACCAGTGTGTTTGACTTCAGAATAGATCATATCAGATCTGAGATTATTGCAAAAATAAACATTCATACCTACTGCAACTCCTTTCCGTTCCATTTACCTTTACACTGTGGGCCTGATTCACAGATGGACGGATTTGCAGAACCTTACACAAGTGGCTGTATAATTCTGCTAATCTCAGACTTGCAGCGGCATTGCATACATTTGCAGATGGACGACCACCAAAAGATGCTGCCATGGCGCATTGCGTTACATGTCTGCGTCCATATCTGATTCAGGCCCTAAGTGTCAACATTTCCGCCTTATTAAAGATCTTTTCAAGACACCTTCGAGTCATCAAAACTACAAGAAGAATGAATTCCACCCCCCACCAGGCCCAGTAAATTTATGCCTCCAGGTAACTAGATCAGTTCCGCCTGGTTCCAATCATCCATCCCAATAAGTGCACAAACTATAACCAGACATAACAGCAGCCTATTGCACAAAACCTTCCAAAATGTGGCTTTCATATGGCGGTGGAAGAAACTAGAGGACTGGGAATTAGCTGACAGAAATTCTATTATATATATATATATATATATATATATATGTATATAGATATTGACCACTACCTAAACGGAAGTGAAATCCAGCTAGCACACCGTTTGAAAAAAGAATACTTTTTAATATCCCATAGCAGGGTGAAAAGCCATCACATAACACTGAAAGAATAAAGTGGTACTTAGCATCAGGTATCGATATGCATAGGGGGAGCCATACTCTGAACCCCGACAATCAGAAGCCCCAATGGCTGTTTCGGATCCTCCTTCCTCAGGGGACTGCTGTAAAATGCCCTTACCAACTAACAGCAAATATACCCAAAAATCATTAGCAAAATAGACAACACATGAGCACTGAGACTCACCAAATAACCGCGTCACCTGGCACACAAGGAACCCGCTCCCAACAGACACAAAGTCCGGACACAGCAGCCGCTCATCGCCATGCTGGACGCCGGCGGGCGGAACCAATGTGTCCGCGACCAAGTTCAAGGGAAGACAACAAGGTTCCTAGTAACCGGAAGTGACACGGAGCCACTATTCTAAAGAAAATCAATAAAATACAGATCAAACATACATTATTATCAAACAAAACAAATGGTGATTGAAGCTGGGTCTTCTATCCGGCGCTAATACTCGTGTATATATTTAAAGAATATCAAGGCTTACTAGAACATATCGTCATAAATTACTGGTCTGTAGCCATGGCAACCATTTTAAATGGATAAACAAAGTAGTTGCTAAGTAACAACATATACTGGCACCCATGATGCAGACATATGCACCATAATGACCCAGCCACAATCACTCAAAATAAAAAATAAAAAACAGACAAGTGCATATAATAATAACAAACAAACAGATATGTATACCATGGATAACAGTAGAGAACATATGTGAGCTAAAAGGTTAGGACTACAATAAGATAACTGAGGTTATAATGGTCGCAAGAGATGACCATAACCGGATCATAGATTGCACTCAAGTCTTACAAAAATGGAGTGAGTATAAACTCCTCATTCAGTCCACGGGGCACCATGGTTCTAAGCTTGTGAATCCACGTACACTCCAGTTGGAGTAGCAAATTATGTCTGTCCCCTCCTCTCCTAATCGGAGGTACGTGGTCAATGGGCATGAAGACAAAATCATTAATGTTGTGTCCTAGCAATTTGAAGTGTCTGGCAACTGGCAGTGTACTCGCTTCAACACCAAAGTTAGCCTTTTTGATTGATGACCTATGCATAGCAATACGCTCTTTGAGCATTCTAATAGTCTTACCGACATAGAGCTTTTTGCATGGGCTCATAATTATGTATATAACATACCGCATGTCACAACTCATTCTGTGAAACATTATCCCATCAATTGGGTGCGTAAATGTCTTGCCAGTCTGCATAAATTTGCAGTTAACGCAGCCAACACATTTAAATGCCCCACTTTGTAGATGCAGCCAGTTGTAGGCTTGACTGCCCCACGGGCTAATGTCCGAGCGACTGATCCGCTCTTTAAGGTTGGGACTTCTTCTATAACAAAAGAGGGGTGGTTTAGCACAGAATTCCCTCAGGATTGGATCGGTTTGGACTATATGCCAGTGTTTAAGGATGGCTTTTCTTAAAACCCCTGATGTAATGGAATAAGTGCTAGCAACCGTCAATTTAGCGTCTCCATCAATCCTTGGAGTTGACTTAAGCAGGTCATCTCTGTTCAGTCCCAGACACCTCTTAATTGCATCCTTGACTTCTCTTGGTTCGTAACCTCTCTCCAGGAATTTTTGACCCATATGTTCCAATGCCAAAGGTAGCTTAGTCCTGTCAGAGGTAATCCTCACTACTCTGACTAACTGGGAATATGGCAAACCCCTTTTCAGAGGTTGTGGGTGGAAACTTGTTGCAAGCAATAAAATATTCTTGTCGGTAGGATTCCTGATGATTTCAGTACTAAAACCTCCCTGTCCTAACTTGACACACACATCAAGGAACTCGATTTGCTCAGTACTATGAGTACACGTAAACCTGATTGATCCAGGCAATTCATTTAAACTCTCTACAAAAGCTCCAACCGAAGCCACCCCTCCAGTCCAAAGCAAAAAAAGGTTGTCTATGTATCTTGCATAGAAATGTATAAAACGTGAATATTGAGAGTCTGACAGGATGTAAGTACTTTCATAAATGTGCATGTAGAGGTTCGTGTAAGAGTGGGCCATATTCGACCCCATTGCAGTCCCTTTTAACTGCAGGTAAAATGCATTATTAAACATGAAGTAATTTTTATATAAAATAGACTCCATCAAGGATAGTAGAAATTCAACCGGTGGACCTGTATACTTTGGACTGGCTGAGATGGCATTGCGTACAGCTTTTAAACCCTTCTCATGTTCAATATTTGTGTACAAACTGGTCACGTCAAGCGTGACCAGAAGACAATCAGTCGTAGGTAGACCAATGGATGACAATTTAACAAGAAAATCAGTGGTATCACGGATATAATGCGGCATATCCTGTACCACTGATTGCAAGTAATAATCCACAAATTGGGACACACTCTGGCTAAGGGAACCCTTAGACGATATAATCGGCCTGCCAGGCGGCGCAGTCAGTGACTTATGAATTTTAGGCAAGATATACAACAGGGGAACCCTCGGGTAAACCTGCGTCAAAAACTTAGCAGTATGCTCATCAATCCATAAATTAGATAATCCTAACTGGATTAACGCATCAATCTCCCTTTTGAACTGATCAGTGGGGTCATAGGTCAGCCTACAGTAGCAGGTGCAGTCAGACAATTGTCTATTCACCTCACCAATATAGGCATCACGATCCATAATGACGATCGCCCCGCCCTTATCGGCGGGACGTACGACAATTTGGGAATTGTCGCGTAGACTAGTTATGGCGGTGTTCTCTAATCTAGTCAAATTTGAGTGGGTACGATTGGTTCTTCGAATAGCAGGTAATGCATCTAATTTCACTAAACGAATGAAAGTTTCAATAGATGCGTTTTGGGTTGGGGAATCAAACGTACTCTTAACCTTGAAGGGACTGGGATTTAGGTCCATCTTGTCTTTTTTAGCAAAGAAGTCCTTCAGCCTAAGTTGTCTATGCAGGCTATATAATTCGGTTTCACAATTAAACAATTTCACAATTGTCAGGGTTCAGAGCATGGCTCCCCATATTCATATCGATACCTGATGCTAAGTACCACTTTATTTTTTCAGTGTTATGTGATGGCTTTTCACCCTGCTATGGGATATTATTTTCAAACGGTGTGCTGGCTGGATTCCACTTCCGTTTAGGTAGTGGTCAATATCTGTCACGTTTTTTCTGCCTTGCACCCACATGGCATTCTAACTGATGTTTTGTGTGCGGTTCATTTTCATTGATACATATCCTATGAATAATGGGACTTGGAATTGCACCACGGATTTAATTGATTATCATTGGACATGAACACTTAATTTTTTCTGTTTGGATACTAATCTCTTCATATTGCTGGATTTGCTGCTACTGTTTTATTTTACCATGGATAAGGAATGTGGAGACATTACAGGCACTAAACGCTTTTTGGAAAAAGAGGTTTCTAAAATCTTGTTTGCTGACACCACTGAACTTGTGTTTGATACAGATAGTCCAAGTGAAATTAATGCTGATTTACTAAAATTACGCAAGAGATTGATTGAACTTGAGCTGCACGGGCTAACATTATCTCAATACCACAAAGATGGCTTGATCCCAAGGGGGTTCAGCAGGGGCGTAACTAGAACTTTTTGGACCCCATAGCAACATTTTTAAGGGCCCCCCCCTAACTTAGGTCTTACACAATAACCACAGTAGTTCCCCTAAAACATTAAATGCCCACTGTAATGGTGCCCCTTATGCAATGCCCACTGTAATGGTGCCCCTTACACAGTGCCCCCAGTAGTGAGCCCCCTGTAGTTGCCCCCAGTAATGAGCCCCCTGTAATGCCCCCAGTAGTGAGCCCCCTGTAATGCCCCCAGTAGAGAGCCCCTTGTAATTGCCCCCAGTAGTGAGCCCCCTGTAATGCCCCCAATAGTGAGCCCTTGTAGCTGCCCCCAGTAGTGAGCCCTGTGTAGCTGCCCCCAGTAGTGAGCCCCCTGTAGTGATCCCCTGTAGCTGCCCCCAGTAGTGACCTCCTGTAGCTGCCCCCAGTAGTGAGCCCCCAGTAGTGACCCCCTGTAGCTGCCCCAAGTAGTGAGATCCCAGTAACTGCCCCAGTAGTGAGCCCCCTGTAGTGACCCTCTGTAGTGACCCCCAGTAGTTGCCCCCAGTAGTGAGCCCCCTGTAATGCCCCCAGTAGTGAGCCCCTGTAGCTGCCCCCAGTAGTGAGCCCCCAGTAGCGACCCCCTGTAGCTGCCCCCAGTAGTGAGACCCCAGTAGTGACCCCCTGTAGCTTCCCCCAATAGTGAGCCCCCTGTAGTAAGCCCCCTGTAATGCCCCCAGTAGTGAGCCCTCTGTAATGCCCCCAGTAGTGCGATCCCAGTAACTTCCCCCCACGCGCGCGGGCGCGTGCGCACACACAAAACAAACAAAAAAAAACTTACCTTATCCCCGCTCCTGTGAAGCCGCCGACCACCCCGGCGTCCGCTCCTCGGCACTATGTGAGTGACGTCATGACGTCACTCCCATAGTGCATTGCGGGACCCGGAACACGGAGTGATCTCCGTCCTCCGGCTGCCGCCGGGGGTTTGAGTAGGAGCCAGGCGTCCGCTGGTAACACAATCTCAGCGGGCGCCCGGCATATGGAAAGTGCAGGGGGTGCGATCGCTGGGCCGGCAGGCCCCTTAAGCCGCCGGGCCCCTTAGCAACTGCACCCCCTGCACCCTCCATAGTTACGCCACTGGGGTTCAGGATTCGTAACCAACCCACTTTGGGTAGGAATAACAAAGATTTTTGCAGGCAGTGGTGCTTAATACTAAATCAATGTAGCCTAGACTTGATGGTGTTGGTGGTACAGCAAGTTAATATTGATATTGATATTGTTAAGAAAGAAATTGCTTGTTGTGAGGCTGGAGGTTTGGATATTTTAAAAACTGACAACAGCGTTGATTGGTTGACCAAATTGGATGAGGCTGTGCATGAATTTAAAACCAATTTACTCTCTTTCAAAAAAGTAAATATCGTAGGGTTAAGGAGGACTATAAAGAATTGAGAGTGTACCCTTGGATGAACAATCAGTCTGCCAGACGTCCTTGGAGGCCAGTTCTTGGGGCTAGGAGAAGGGGTGAGATCCAGTTCACCGATATTGAATCTCACACCTCACAGAGCGACTCGGATCAGTCATTGAGTGGTAGATCCTCTTTTTTAGGGGAGAAAATCCATACACGCAGCAAGGGGCCAAGAAACCCTGCAGGAGAGGAGGTGTCAAACACAGGAAAGTTAGCCAGGAAAAAGGGCAGAGGGACAAGGAGGTAGCCATTGTGAATTTGTCTATATATATGCCGACTACGGCCGAAATGTCAGTTCTGTCTAGAGGTCTGTCATTTGTACAGACCTTCAAACAGAACAGGTTTAATTGTGAAACCGAATTATATAGCCTGCATAGACAACTTAGGCTGAAGGACTTCTTTGCTAAAAAAGACAAGATGGACCTAAATCCCAGTCCCTTCAAGGTTAAGAGTATGTTTGATCCCCCAACCCAACCTGATGCTAAGTACCACTTTATTTTTTCAGTGTTATGTGATGGCTTTTCACCCTGCTATGGGATATTAAAAAGTATTCTTTTTTCAAACGGTGTGCTGGCTGGATTCCACTTCCGTTTAGGTAGGGGTCAATATCTGTCACGTTTTTTCTGCCTTGCACCCACATGGCATTCTAACTGACGTTTTGTGTGCGGTTCGTTTTCATTGATATATATATATATATATATATATATACAGTATATATATATATATAAAGGAAAGGGGAAACTTGTTAAGACTGGATAGTGTTGTCTGTGACAAAAGCACAGAGACCAAACTGGTCATTTAACACAGTTTATATTATGCAAGTATCATTGTAGGTATATACTGTATGGCAACAAAAGCTCTAGGAATAGAAAGAGGACGACGTGGGGAAATGGAAAAGGAATTTATGGGCCTGATTCAGAGGTCCACACAGTGTTGATGCTACACGCCCTATTGATGCCGCACGTAGTGTTGATGCCGGATGCACTATTGATGCCATTCGTAGTGTTGATGCCGCACATACTATTGATGTCAGATGCACTATTGATGCCACACGCAATGTTGATGCCACACATACTATTGATGCCGGATGCACTATGGATGCCACACGCAATGTTGATGCCGCACATACTATTGATTCCGGATGCAATATTGATGCCACACGCAATGTTGATGCCGCACATACTATTGATGCCACACACACTATTGATGCTACACGCAATGTTGATGCCGCACATACTATTGATGCCGGATGCACTAGTGATGCCACACGCAATGTTGATGCCACACATACTATTGATGCCACACGTACTATTGATGCCACACGCAATGTTGATGCCACACATACTATTGATGCCGGATGCACTATTGATGCCACACGCACTATTGATGCCGCACGTAGTGTTGATGTTTTCAGTCCGTGCATTTTTCCCAATGGTTATCGTCAAAAGACGCAGAACGAATTTAGACACAGAGAAGCAATTTCAGTAGTCGTTGCTGAGTGGTAACAGGGGGTGGCTAGCCAGAAACGGGCGTTTGTCATCTTTTGCCGCGGTTGCACTGACATCGGTGGCTATGTTCAGATGGAGATTTTGCGCCTCCTTAGAGCTGGTACAGTGTCTGATGGTGCAACTGATATGCGACCGAAGGTGCATCTTAATCTGTACAGAGGCAGAAGAGTGCTGCAGCTGGTGGACGTCTCTGTATGAAATCCATCGGCCGCAGTATTAGCATAAAGATGCAGTCGTGCTGCGCCAAAAGGCTGTTGCAATAGTGTTCCACTTCTGAATCAGGCCCTATGGACCTTTCAGTGATGTGCGCTATTCTAGTGTTTACGCAGTTGAGTGATAATCTGCACATATGTCTAAGTCACACAGCGCACGCAGGTACATTATCGTAGACGCTTGCAGCAACTTTTTACTCACAGTGTGATTGACAGTCAGGGAGCATTTGTGGGAGGTAACGGAAAGTGGCAACAAAGAATGCAGGTGTGCGACGACTATTTTCTGGATCTGTCACAGATTGCGTCTGCGAACCCGTATACAGTCAAAGTGGTGGCATCTCAGTTCCAGCGCCTATTCTGCATAGCTGTAGGGTTATTAAGAACTGAGATCCATGCTGCACCTTTGGTCGGCAGATGCTTGGATTTGCAGAGCCGCAGATGGGCGTTTCAATACAAAATTTGCATATTTTCGCACAGTAGCTTTGTACTGGATCGCAGCTGCCATGGCAATAGCATACAACTCTGAATCAGACCCTACAGATGTGTCCTCTTGTGTCTTTGTGCAGCAAACGTGAGCATGTATCGCGCCATGCGACTTGCTGCACACGCGTGTGCCATGGTACACCAGGCATACCTGGTCGCAGGCACGCCACTTGAGCCATATGTGGTGCAATTTGCTGCACAAGTGGCAAAGTTATAAGAGGACACATCTGTATATATGGAGGTAAAAAAAATACAGTAAGTAGTGTTAAAACTTGGAGAGATCACCCTGAATGAGTACTGGGAAGTATGAAGATCTGTATATTGGGAACACACATAGATTTATAAAGATACAAAATTCAAACCTAAACTGTCAAAAGATAAAACTGGTGATATTTTATTTGTCCAATGTAAAATGAGCTGGGGAGATTGGTTGGAAGAGATGAAGAGAACCCTGACCTCTTACATCCATTCTTGTTCTCATAAGAGGGAAATCTGAATAATGTGTTGTGTAGTACCTACCCATGTACACTACTAGCTGCTACTTGCTGTTACCTCAGGACACACATTGTAAAGGCATTACAGGCCTGATTCAGAGGGGGACGCTAATGCAGCCGTGGCTGTTTTTTTTTTTTCCGCAGTGCGACTGTGACTTTATGCTAATACCGCAGCCAATGGGATTTGTACTGAGATGCCCACTTTCTGCTTCGCTAATCCGTTGCTGTGCTCAACGATAGGCACCATCGGTCGCATCATAGGACTTTGCACCAGCCCTAAGGAGGCGCAGAATGTCCATCTGAACATGGCTGCCAAAATCAGTACAGTCCCCTGACAGTAACCAACGGGTCACAGGCGCAGTGACTCAAAAGTATGCGCAGAGTAAAACTATTGGCTGCTTGCGTCTTGACACTCCACCCACCTTTGATTCAGGCCATAAATCTGGTAATAGCTATTTCTGATATTTATGGAATCCTTCATATCAGGGTCTGCACCACATGACTGGTATAAAGTTGTTCTGGTACCAATATATAAGATTGGACCGAACTCTGAGCCAGTAAATTATACACTAGTAAATCTGACATCAGTTACAGGTAAAATATTTAAAGCTATGCTATTCAGAGCACCAGGGTCATGAGTTAAATTTTTGGTCATGGCACATCGGTGTGGAGTTTGTATTTCTCCCTATATCTGCGATAAGGCCCTAGATGTTTTGGATTTTTCAAAAGTATTTGATACCGTTCCGCTTCATAGATATATATGGAGAGAATGCCTGGGAAAAAAGAAGTAAAAAATGGCTAAATATCAGAAAACAGGGTTATTATCAATGAAATATTCAAACTGCTGTATCACTGGGATCAGTATTGGGCTACACTTACAGTAGCCTATCCCAGTCCGGCTCCAGTTTCTCGCAATACCGGTCCCAGCATGTATATTGTGTTTTTCAATACCAGTCCTAGCACGATTCCAGTACTATGCTTAGCTGGTCCCAGCCCGGCTCCAGTGTTCGATCACAGCCTGGTTACAGTGTCTCGCAATACCGGTCCCAGCCCAGTTCCAGTGCTACTCTTAGCCAGTCCCAGCCCGGTTCCAGTGTCACACATTACCAGTCCCAGTCTGGTTCCTGTGATTCATCTAGCCGGTCCCAACCAAACGCTAGAAGACCCTTAGTCGATCCAGTTTGTTCTTCGCAAGTTCTCCAATTTCCCTGCTCTGCTACAGTCAAGCGGTCAGATTCAGCCTAAGAATATTCAGGTATAAGGCCTGATTCATTAGGGATTGCTATTGCTAAACCGTATGCAGATTGACGATTGTTGCGTACTACGCATGCATTGCAGTGTGCGAAGGCACCATGGCAATCACATTGCGATCGTGGAGACCACGCAGGGCCATCACAGAGTGATTGACAGGCAGTGAGTGTTTGGGGGGTGGTGATGGGGGGGTGATCGGAGAAACGCAAGTGTGTCTGACCGTTTGAATGCCGTTGCAATTGCATTGAGTACTCACTGCGTTCAATGAAGTTAGCAATTTCTAAGTAAGGTCAAGGCTGCTGTAATTGTGTGCAAGGGGCCGATGGTACTCGATGTTACTGATGATTATGAGGTTTGCAGGGTATTACGGATGTGAGATAGCGGTAGTGGGAGGCAGTGGGCGTCTCTATGCTGGCAGTGCTACGGTATTGCGATAGCATTCATTAACATATTTTCGCAGCTGACCTGTATACGATTACAGAGCTGCAATCGCAATAGAGATCCTTAATGAATCAAGAAAATAGTCTGCTAATCTCTCGTATTTCAGTCCATGCGCAGAAACTTCATCAAGCCCCCGAGCTTCCTGCACTCAACTCCTAATCCAACTCCAGCCCCTGATCTCAGCCTGGGAACACAAATTAATCCCACTTTGCATTGACCAAATTAATTCGGCAAGTGGTCATGGCCAAGGAGTAGAATCCGTGCAAAGTCAGGAGAATTCACAGAGACAGGTAATACAATTCCTTCAAGAAGTATCTGTGTGTTTGGACAGCATTCAGTCGACACTTGCGGATTCCAGGCCTTCATCCAGCCAGAGCAGACATCAGTGTTGCCAGCGGTCTTACCTGCAGTATCAACCTCTCATTTACAATTGGCAAGTACTAGCAAGTTAGATGGGAATCCCAAATTAAGCCATAGTTTCCTAAACCAGTGTGAAATCCATTTCAAGCTGCAACCCACAAATTCTCCTACAGCCAGACCTTGTGTGGCATATATTATTTCTTTGCTGTCTAGATTTCAACTCTTTGGGAGAGATCAAATCATCTATATCCTCTTACTCAGATTTCATCTTCGCATTCTGAAAGCCTGGAAGAACAACTTCCGCTTCTGTTGACATTCTACTCTTACGTCAAGGATCAAAAACTGTTGGTCAGTATGTGGCTCAGTGCCAAACCTTGGCTTCTGAGTTACAGTGGAACATGGAGGCCTTGGTAGCAGCCTTTTGGAGTGGTCGATCTGAAAGAATCAAGGACGACTTGGCTACTCACGATCCTCCCTCCAAACTTGAATATTTACTTTCCCTCTAGAGAGTATTTACACTAACGGGAAGTCACCTTGGAAAAGAGCATAGGTGATAATTTCAGACCTTGTCCTGAACCTCGACCTCACTTGTGTTCACCCTCTGGCGAAGAACCCATGCAGATAAATCAGTCTTGGTTAACTCCAGAAGAACGCCAGTGATGTCGTCAAGAAAACTTGTGTCCCTACTGCGCAGCTTCCAGTCATCTGTTGAAGTCCTATCATCTTCTTTCGGGAAACACTCACTCCTAACCTTTGGAGAAGGTTAGGAGTAGCAGTCAATTCTCCACGAAAGTCTGACTTTACTCATGTGACTTCGGAACTCACTCAGAGAACCTCAGCTCACTCTGCTCTTCTGGATTCCGGAGCTACCAGGAATTTTATAACCCCTGACCTCTTTCAGAAACTTCAACTTCTTACAGAGCCACTGTCTCGATCCATTGTTCTTACTACAGTGGACTGCAGCCACATCCCTGATTGTGTAATCACTCATCAGACCCTTCCTTTAAAGATGTGAGTGGGAGTTCTACATTCGAAACAACTGTTATTCCTGGTCATTCCTAAGGCTTCACACAAGATAATTCTAAGTCTACCATTGTTAGAGACATTCCCCCCAGTTAGATTGGTCAACCCCACAGATCATTTCATGGGGGTCCTTCTGCTTCAAATCTTGTCTTCAACATGTGATTCCACTTTGAACCACCGTTGATCTTAAGCCGGAGCTTTTTTCTATGGTGTATAAAGAGAATGGGGCTGTCTCATTGATCTGATTGATCTGATTCCATAGAAAGCTCCACCCAAGGGTCAAACTTACATTATGTCTCTTCTGGACACCCAAGCTATGACTAATTACATTAAAGAAAACTTGGAAAGGGGGTTTATCTGACCATCATCCTCTCCTGCAGAAGCAGGATTTTTCTTTGTAAAGATAAAGGACAGAGGTCTCTATCCCTGCATGGATCATAGAGGCCTGAACAGTTAAGAACCAGTATCCTCTTCTGTTGATTACTGAATTGATCAGGTTAACAATCCTCATGAAACTTGTCTAAGAGGAGCTTACAATCTGATACGGATAAGAGCAGGAGATGAATGGAAAACTGCTTTCAGCACTCATTACAGGTATTTAGTAATTTCCTTAAGTTTGTGCAATGCCCCAGCTGTGTTCCAAAATTTTGTGAACAAAATTTTCCAAAATTTACTTTACAAGTACATGATCATATACTTGGAGACGATGATAGGCCAAATCCTTGGAAAAGATTAAGATGTCATCCAAGTTTAGGAAGTTCTCCATTGTGTTTGTTCTAACTAAGTTAGAAAAATGTGTTTTTGAGGTTCCTTCTATTCCCTTCCTGGGTTACATTATATTCAGGTTTGGTCTTCAAATACAGCCTGAAAAACTCCAGGTAGTTTGGTCAGTACCAACATCCTTGAAAGTGGTTCAAAGATCTCTTGGTTTTTGCAAACTACTGCCGCAGGTTTTTTGTTTCTCCACTCCGGTCGCTCCAATCATAACCCTCACTCACAAAGGTTCAGATCCAATGCAATGGTCAGAGGAGGCTCACTCTGCCTTTCAGCTTCTCAAGCAAGCTTTTGTCTTAACCCCTGTATTAAAATAGCCAGATGTTTCTCAACCATTCATTCTTGAAGTGGATACTTCTATGGTGGGTGTTGGAGCGGTCTTGTCTCAGCACTCGGATGATGGGAAGCTACATCCTTGCAGGTTCTTCTCCCATAAATTTCTGACGGCAGAGAGGAAATATTCCATTGGTGATCAGGAACGTCTCGCTATCAAGCTGGTTTTCGAGGGATGGAGGTACTTACTTGAGGGGACAAACTATCCAATTTCAATCTTCACAGATCACAAGAATTTGCTGTATTTGAAAAAGGCCCAATGCCTCAACTCAAGACAATCTCTATATTCAACTTCAAGATTTCATATCGTCCTGGGTCTCAGAATACTAAGGAAGATGCTCTATCTCATTCTATTGCTCCAGACAAGGAACTAGCACCTCAGGAAAGTCACCCTTTCATCAATGCTGTATCTTTTGCAGCAGTGACTGTGAATCCGGTTCCACCTCCTGGGAAAATCTTCTATCCTTCTCCTCTTCTAAATAAGTTACCGTTGTGGGTTCATGCTTCCAAATTTACAGGACACTGGAGCACTGAAAACTAGCATTTTCCAACGATCAACTGGTGGCCCAATTTAAAGGTTAAAGTACAATATTTTGTTTCTTCTTGTATCAAATTAACTCAGAACAAGGTTCCTCGTTAAGCTCCTGCTGGACAATTGCAGCCACTATCTTTGCTTCATTGTCACATATTTCAGTGTAATCAAATTTATTGCTTACTGCTATTAATATTAAATACACCAGCTGGTTTTTATATAAACACACTCCTAACATCTTCTGTAAGTGGTTTTGGGACTTCCTTTTCTTTACTCCAGATTTGGATGCATAAGCTCAGTGAACTTACAGCCGGGATCTGAGGAGTCAACATTGAGATGAGAGACGTGAATAAACAACTCTCACCATCAGAGGAAGGATGTGGTAAACATAATGGGGTAAATGTAATAGGTTACAAATTTGTTAAAAATACGAGTTTAGCGCTAAACTTGTATTTTTTACTCATTCGCAAATGTAATAAACTTGCTATAGTAAAACTCGCATTTTTCAGGCTTTACTATAACTCGCAAAAAAACATCTCACATTCAGCTGTTTTCCCATTCTCTAGAAAACATATTGCTGCCAGATAACTTGCAAAAACAATAGACCAGCTTCAGGATAGCGAGTTTATCCTGAGCAGGACAGAGTAACAGAAATATACACATATTGATGAGATACGTGCATGTTTCTGTGTGTACATATAAAAACACTTTTAAAAATGAAAAAAAAAACATGCACCCCCTCCCCAGAAACATAACCAGCCCCGGGCTCTGTAAATAAAAAAAATACAGGGATCAAAATGCATAGGGGGTCCCTGTATCTTAAGTACCAGCACAGGGCTTTTCTGAGTCAGTCCTGGTTGTGGAAAAATGGGACAAACTGAGTAGACGTCCTCTGTAATTTCCATAACCAGCACCAGACTTTTTCTAGCGGGGAGCTAACGCCACAGCCATGGAAACCCTTTCACCGGGTTCTGTGGCCAAAGCATTACCCCTGACCACTAGTCAGCCCAGGCCAGGATTCCCTGGGGAGGTGGGTACCTCCCCCCCAATAAAGGAGTCCCCCGCTCCAGGGCACCCCAGGCCTCTGCTGATAGCCCGGGGCTATCCCCAGCACCCCTGGCCATTGGGTGCCGGGTTGATAGTGTAGTGTTGTGTAAAAATTAGCCGTTAAATTATTGTCTTTAGCTGTGGTACTGTAGCTGTGCGGTCAGTCTGTCTCCTCCATAGGCTTCAATGGTGTGAAATCTCCGTTGAAGTTTATAGTGGCAATTGCGACATTGTATCCAATTATGCAACCACAAGGCGAACGTTGTGGTTACATCACAACTGACCACACACAGCCAATCAGTGAGCTGCTCCGACGGAGATGCCTGCTGATTGACTGGCGGCTCCTACCGACCGAGAGGGCAGGAACATCGCATAGGAGAGGTGAGTATGGATTTTTTATTATAGGTACCCCTATGGAATTTTACTGGACAAGGGGACATGATGTCATCAGGTATAGTAGGTGAGTATGTGTGATAGTGAGTGTGAGTGCATGTATGTTATAATAAACTTTTACTGACACGGTGTGTGTTGTTTAAAGTATTTCTTTGGCTGTGGGACTACAGGTACCAACAGGCCCATTATGCCCCGCATGCTGGTACTTGTGATTCTCTGAGTACCAGCATGCAGGAGAGGCTTGCTGGGACCTGTAGTTTCACAGCAAAAGTCAATATTAACACTTCTATTTTACACAACACATTTACACTATTAATCCGGTACCCAACTGCCAGGGGTGCTGGGGATAGCACCGGGCTATCAGCCTAGGCCTGAGGTGCCTTGGAGAGGGGGACCCCTATATTGGGGGTCCCCACCACCCCAGGGATCCCCAGCCTGTGCTGACTAGCGGTCAGGGATAATGCTTTGGCCACAGAACCCGGTGAAAGGGTTTCCATGGCTGTGGCATTACCTCCCCGCTAGAAAAAAGTCCGGTGCTGGTTATGGAAATTACAGGGGATGTCTACTCAGTTTGTCCCATTTTTCCACAACCGGGACTGGCTCAGAAAAGCCCTGTGCTGCTACTGAATATACAGAGGCCCCCTACGCATTTTGATCCCTGTATTTTTAGAACCAGCACAGGCTGTACAGAGCCCGAGGCTGGTTATGCTTCTGGGGAGGGGGTGCACGTCTGTTTTTTTAACACACAGAAGCCTTCAGGGATCACACTGATCTGTGATGGCTTCTGTATAACTCGCACCTTGTAATGCTAGTCGCATTAAAAGGTATTAGTTTACGTAGGGAAATACTCGCATAGATTCGCATAGTATTGTAGCCTCAAACTGAAAAGTTCACAGACTATTACATTTGTGACTCCCGGCAGCAACTCACACCTTCAATAAATGCGAGAAGGTGTGAACTGGATTTTTACTTTAAATTGCGACCTATTACATTTACCCCTATATGTTTTTTTCATGACCATGATGATCTAATTATTGAATTTTTTGGAGATAGAATGTATGCACTATCTACTAACTATTTTTAAATAAGAGACTTTTATGGTGTTTTTGTCTTTTTTTAAGAATATTTTGCTGCTACATATAAACAGCAATTGAAGTATTTGTCTTGATAGTATGAGGTGAACACCATCTATGCTGCTGGAACTATATTTCTGTCTCTGATACAAAGTTGCTATCAAAACACAGCCGCAGTGGAGACATTGTTTCTTTATTAGCAAGCATCTACAGAATCTGTTAGATTGTTACAATACAATTGCTGTTGGAACAAAATTTTGGCTCCACTATAAAAAAAAGTAACTATTTAGTCAGAATCGCAGTGGGAGTAGTTTTCTGTGTTGCTTTGAAACTGCTGAAAGCTGTGACAGATTGCGTGCTGTTTAAATTAGCCAAATTGCTGTAAATTAGGGTGCCTTTTTAAAGGTTATAAATTGCATATTATTCTAAGTTTGAAAGTTTTCTAATTGTTGATTATGGAAATACAGGATGTGCTGATAAAATATGACAGATTCAAATTATATTTAATATATTTCTATTAGCTGGTGTATTTTATGTTTTAAGGTAGAATTATTTTCTTTTTCTGTAAACACGGTCTGTCAGCGCTTTCTAGTTCTGATTTCTTCATATTTCAATCGATTTCGTAACTGACTTACCTACATCCAGTGGTTTGAACACTATTTGGGTCATTGTTGACAGCCGCTTTTGGAAAATGACCCATTTTGTACCTTTTGTTGGTCTACCATCAGCATCCAAGCTGGCACATCTTTTCATATTAGACATTTTCAGACTTCATGGTCTTTCGTAGCAAGATTGTGGAGAGTCCTGTGCTCCTATCTCCAATTAAAATTGAAGGTTTCCTCTCCTTCAATGGCCAAACTGAGAAGGTAAATCAGGATCTTGAAACCTTCCTACGCCTGTGCCTGTACATATCTTCCTCACAAGACTGACTTGCTAACATGGGCAGAATTTGCTTATAACAATTCCTACCATACCTCCTCCAACACTACTCCATGTCTAACAGTCTGTGGCTTCCATCCACATGTACCTGAGTTTCAACCTTTACTTCCAGCCAATATTCCTGCAGTAGGATCCACACTTCAGCAATTTATGAAGACCTGGAGAAAAGTTCATGCTTCTCTTAAGAAGGCTTCCATTAGGCACAAGGCTTCTGCTGACTGCAGTTCCCAGTCTCAAACTTGGGGACCATGGCCTTCATTCAGAGGCGGTCGCAAGAAGTGACCGCTCGCTCTGAATGAGGGCGGCCACTTGCTTTTTCTAGTGCGGCCTCATGGTCACTAGCTAAGCTGTGGGAAACCATCCACAGCTTAGCGACCGACCAGGTTGATGGTCGCAATGGTCAAGACCATCGCGACCATCGGGGCTTGCGACGAGACCCTAAGGTTGGGTCTCGGTAACCGCAAGCCCCAGGGAGCTTCCTGCTCTGATTGAGATTACGTTTATTAATTAATTAATTATTATTTATGTTTCCAATTGTAAAGCACAACGGAATATGCTGCGCTATATAAGAAACTGTTAATAAAATAAAAAATGACCTCCTTTCCTGTGGATACCCAACTCCTTTCATATATCCTTGCTCAGACCATTGATCTTGAATCATTTACAGTCAACTCCTCCTAAGACTCCGATAGTTCAGACTCAAAAGGAATGGAGTTTGAGAGGATTCTGGACTCCTGTTGTCGCTATGGTCGTCTCTGGTATCTCATTGACTAGAAAGGCTATGGACCTGAAGAAAGGGACTGGATCAACTCACCAAATGTGCATGCTCCCCGTTTGGGTCAAGCTATCCATTCCAAGTACCCACACAATCACAAAAAGTGTCCTGGGGCCACTCTTAAAAGGGGGGTAATGTCACAGCTACAGTTCAGTCGGCCCAGTGCTTACCTCTCTAGTGTTGGTCAAGCTTCTGGCGGTGGTCTCCTTGTCTCCGCTGCCCACCAACTGGCGATGACCAGTCTGTATCTGCCTTCCTCTGTTGCCTGCACTCGCATGTCATAGGATAATGTGTCCCAAAAAGCGGTCAGAAGTCAGTTAATATAGTAACTTTATAGCAAACAATAGTTCCACCCAGGAATAAGTATCAGTACCTGCTTGTTTCTTTACAAAGTATCCAACACATTATCCTTCAAAGTTACAGAAGATATTATGTTTACAAGCTTTTTGAATTCTAATAGCCTATTTATCGAAGTTGTAGTATATTATTTGCATCAATGTACTATTTTAATGTTCTATGAAATATTGTTGTTTATAATTTAATGCTCATTTAATTCACTTATTAAATAGAGACTATTTGTTGTACTACTATATGTCAGCGCTGTTTTGAATTTTTTTTCTTTGTGTTTCATTGTGGGGTTGCAATTTACCCCTTTTTTCATATACTGCTGCAGGCTAATTGTGATTAGAGGTGCGGTCTTTTTTTTCAGAGCTGAGGTCTTGTGGTCTGCTGCTTCTAAACTTTTTTGCCTCTTTTCCTCCCCTTTTCACTCGGCAGTCACACTCTTGACATCCTGTTTTCCCACCACTGTGGCATCTCAGATTTCACCATATTCAACTTTGCTCTCTCTGATCATCACTTCGGCTCCCTCACCTTCATTCCCCCCCCTCCCTTTCTTTTCCAAAATTAGTCAGTTGGTGCAACCTTGATGCTCTGGATCCTAACACTTTCTTGGACCTTATTCATTCTTTTCTCTATCTACTACCTTTCTTGCCTGACAAGGTTGCTTCCCTCTATATATCCACCTTAACTTCTGGCCTGGACTCCATTGCCTTGGCGGCTATCTGATGGTCACACTCCAATCTTGGAACTGTAGACAGATGCCACAGAAAAGCATTCGTAAAATCCTGCTCACTCTGATTTCCTTCACTTCAAATTCATGTTCTCCTCTTACTGCTGTGATCTTCTGTTTCCATTTTGTCATCCTCTCTTTCCTCCTTACTCATCAACCTCATTCCCTACCATCTCCTCCCTTCCCTTTCTCTATATGCATTCTCTCACCTCACATTCATTTTTAACCTCTCTATCCCAACTGGCACTATCCACTGCACCTTTAAACATGCACTTAATATGAAAAAAACCCCTCACTATATCCTGACACCCTGTCTAACTACAGCCCCATCTCTCTCCTTTCATTAATCTATAAACTCGTCAACCAACACCAGTAGACCTTTCTTTCCTTCCAGTTTCCTGTTTATGCACTTCAGTCTGACTTTATGCTCTCTTCATTCCATTGAAATTGCACTTACCAATGGCTTTCTAACTGCTAAATCTAAGGGTCAGATTTCCAACTCACCTACCTTGACCTGTAGGCAGCATTTGACACTGTTGATCACTCTCTACTTTTTCAAGCCCTCCACTCCCTTGGGACTCCATGGCACTGACCTCTCATGGCTGTCCTACCTTTCTAATTGTTCCTTCCCCATCTCTACCCTCGACTTTACCTGCCCTTATCTTCCTCTTCCCCTAGGCTCTGTCCCTGGTGCCCTTCTCTTCTTTATACACCTCCTCATTGGTTATATTTTCCCCGTTGGTCTACAAAACCAACTTTATGATCATGATACACAAACTTATTTCTCTTCTCCTGAGGTCTCTTCATCCACCCTGTCTCATCTCGAATTTCTCATCCACCCTTCATGTATGTACCAGCTACCCCACCCCACCCCCACATTCATGCTATTTCCAAATTATTAATCTTTGCAATATCACGGGGAACAGTCTGTCCACATCCTGGAGGCTATAAAATTTCTTATTCAAAGCCCTTGTCATCTCCTAAATGGAATATTGCAACCTCCTTCTCTCTGGTCTTTCTCTTACCTCTTTCAAATCTGTCCTCAATACCGCTGCTCAACTTGTCTGTATAGTCACTCTGATTTGAAATCTACTTTCCTAGCTACACGTATTCTACAGAAACCAGTTTAAGCTCCACCCCCTCAGTTTCAAAGCTCTCAATCATTCCTTCCCCTCTTACATATCTGACATCTTAATCCACAATCCCACTAGCGCTCTGTGCTCTTCCTCTAATTGTTGCTTTGCATCAGCGCTGAATATATCCTTACACTCCAGAATTCAACACTTCTTCTGTGTGCTCCCCACCTCTGGTACTCACTCCCTGCCCTATCAGAGTGACTTCCAGCTTACATGGATTAAAAAGGGCACTGAAAATACTCCTTTACATGAAAGTCTACCAGGTCTCCCCCACTTCTAACTCATACCCTTTGTCCTCCCTCTTCATCTCTTCTCAGTTCACTGCCCAATTTCTCCTCCACTCTTGTAGACTAAGCTCTCACTAGCAGGGCCCTCCAACCTCTTGGTTCTCCCCCTGCACTATCACATGATCTACAGTGTGCTTCAGTTCACGTCTGCATCTCTAATCAGCTCTGTGCGCCCTTCCAGACCACCAGGTCACTGAGTGCTACTGTTTACAATGGTCACTCACTTAGTTGTATAATTATCTCACTATTTTATTCCCCCCATGTACAGTCTGTTTAAAGCTTTGTATATTGAATTGTTTGTTTATACCAATGTAAATTTTCAGTGCTAGAGATGCTGGTAGTGATATATAAATAAAAGACAATAATAAAGTGTGGATTTTGCTATGTATATCTTTGTGAGTTCATGCACAAGTGTTGACTGGAGTTGCCACTGGACTTAAATTCAACAACTGAAGTATACTTTGTTTTGCTTAATCCTGGTAAGTGCATTGTATTTGGTAACTTAGTGGGATTGGAATGGTCTCATAGCATCAGAAACCAATCCCATTTATGTAGTTCACATGAACCAGGGCAAATATAGGAAGACTGCAGTATTTTTGCCCCGGTGTCCTAAGTCACCCTTATGTCCCACATGGTCCCAGGTTTTATACTGGTTGTAGTAGTAAAGGCTCTTCCTGTAAATCCTCTTTAAAGGAATACCCAGTCATACATCGGTTGGTTAGGTCAGTTTGGCAGCAAATTAGATTGCAAGAGCTTCATGATGCTTCACTAACAGATTCCTGGGTCTTTAGACTTGTTAGAGAGACTTGGTCTTGCTGAACATGATGACAGTTAACGATGCAAGAGAATATGTGTCAAAAGGTGTAAAAGCGGAGAAGGATGGTTTACTACAATGGTGGTGATAGGAAAATGTGTTACAAGCGAGGGGCATGGCTCACACCCACTACAGCCTCTGGTGAACAGCCTCAAAGTGCACATTTTTGCCCCCCAGCATAATCACATTTTTCTCTCTCTTTTGAATGTTGTCAGTAGCAAAGATTATCAGTTACTTTATATCAATTAGTAACAGAGTATAACTGGCTCCAAATGTGTTAACAGGACAGTATTTGTATAACATACAGAGTGTGACTTTGGGGGTTAATATAAGTTTTAATCTGTGTGGCAAAGGAAGATTTAGTCAAGGCATTGCTAAGGATGATATGGGCAGCAGCACGGCATCAGCCTATTGTGTAAATGGGGGATTTGCCAGCAACATGAGGAAGGACAATGGAAGGAGTCTGCAGCCTGAAATTCAGCAGGGGAGGAGTAAAGGAATAGCAGGGAGATGATTGACAGCTGGTGTGAGACAAAGAAATAGCTGTATACTGGAACATGCGGGACTGCATACAGCTAGATAGGCAATAGAGCCAGTCTGCTTGCCAGATAGGTGAAATGCCAACAGGATTGATTATTACTTATGCCCGGCACTGGTGAGATAGGCAGTCTGTAGCCATAGCTGTGTCTGCTTCTGCATGCTAATTGCGCAGCTGATTTTATTCTTAGTGAGATGCCCACATGAAAAGTGCAAATCTATCTCAGTGCATATTTAGGCACTTTATCGTTGCACCATCGGAAGCATGCACCAGCTATCTGGACATAGCGTTATTGCGTCATTAGACCCAGCTGTTGTCAGCGGTACGCCCACATCTGGCTCACCACCCCATTACCTCCCGTCCAAATTTGTTTTGCGTCTCCCTGCTGTAACCATCATGACGCACACGCATCACGGCTCAGGCGCATTCACAGACTAAAAACATTGGCCAACTGCATGTGGCATTGACACTATGCCCACCCCAGAATCATGGCCACAGACTCATCAGAATTTGATTCCACTACAAAAGATGTCTAAGTCCAATGTGAATAATCTGCAAAACAATGGTCCTGATTCAGAGCCACTCGTAAGCGGCAGCTCGTTCGCTCCGAGCGATGTTTGCCCAACTGCGCATGCGTACGGATCGTTATACGCATGCGCGTACCAGTCAGTGCGGCCGAAATTCATGTGCTCGCAAAATAGCGAATGCCTGCTAATTTGAGTGACAGGATGAGGCGTATGCGGGTGGTAACAGGGGAAGGTGCTTGAAAACGGGGAGTGGAGATCCGATCGCAGGCGTGCTTAAAGGTCAAAATGGGCGTTTTATGGGTGTACATATTTAAAACAGCAGCGTCATTGACCACGTCACTGGGTTTTTTTTTTAGCCAGAACTGCTCGCAAAATTGTGGTAGCAAAAAGCAACCACAAGAATAGCGAGCAGCTCATACCCTGTTCGATGTACTCGATTAATCTAATAAATAGCGGACATGAAGTAGGATGCGAGCGACCAGGGGGCGTAGTTTCCCAAAAAACGACCGCAAGTTTTGTTCGCTCGTTCAGACATAGAGGCGTGAACAGACCGCAAACAGCGAACGGTTCATTTGAATATCCACCACTATTTTCAGGACGAGCGAGCGCTAATTGCGTGCGGCTCTGAATCAGGCCCCATATTCTCCCTCTGTCATTGCCAAATATACCCTACAGTACTTCTGCAACAGGTCTTTACATATTGTTCATGTTGTTACTTTAAAATACTACAGTACTTAAGGGAGGATGTAAAAAAAAAAGTCAACAAGCATTATACATTTATTTTATATTTTTCTGGAAAAGTTTGAATCCATGTTAAAAAGAATCATACATTTACACTAATGTTAGAAAAATATCTAAGCATTTAAAAAACTGCAAAAATAATGAGATCACTGTAACCCTGCATCCTACAGCCTGTGTCTGGGAGAAGTGGTCCATTTGTAGAAACGTTACACATATATCACAAAATTATTTCCCCAGATCTGTTTGTTTAAGCAGGAGTGGATTAGGGGCTTAGCTAAATGTCACTGAAAAGGTCATCAGGATCTGGAGTGTTTTTTGATGTTGGTAAAGGCGTTTTCTCTGATGAAAGACCCTTGCCGGTTGTCTCTGAAGGGGCTGCTTTACTTCTGCAAGAATAAAAAAAAAAGACAATTTGTTACATTTTGTTCTTAATACATTTTGTATCATCAACTAATAGGACAGACCATTGTGAACGATATTTACAGCAAATAAGCATTTAAATAAGTTAAAATATGTGTCAAGTTTTTGTGGTTGCATTATATATAATACACATATGAAGAAGAGATCCAACAGGTGTAGAACCTGGAACCGTTCCTGCTGTCATGTGAGTATTTTCCTGGAGTTCCTTATTGTGGTGACACCAGCAACGGAGAGTGTGAGCTTGCTTCAGACTCAGTAGCCGTAAACTGCTACACTTTATAAAATATTATATATATATATATATATATATATATATATATATATATATATATAGGCATATGTCTCCACTAGGGAAGGCCATTGATAGTTAACATTGGTGGCGGAGATCTGATGGTTCTTCATCATTGATGGGGGCACAGAGCTTTGCCCTGCCCTATTGCCACTGTGCCAATAAGGACTGTACCTGAATGGCCAACCATGCCCCTCAGGAGTGATAGCCATCGATGGTGGAAATCATCAATGGCTCTCTATCAATGATTTCATGCCAATGACATTAAACACTGCTGGCACCATCAATGGTTAACCCAGAAGTTCCCAAACGCGGTCCTCAAATCACCCCAACACTTTAGGTTTTAGAGATATCCATGGTTGACCACAGGTGACCTCAGCCAATTCAATTTAACCACCTGTGCTCAAACATGGAACTGAACTGTTGGGGAGCCTTGAGGACCGCGTGTGAGAACCTCTGGGTTAACCATTTGATGGTCATCGCTAATCTCCGCAAGGGAATGAGGAAATGGGTTAGAATATACATTCTTTGTGGGATAGTAACTTTACTGAGAACAAAATACTTCATAAATTGCATTACACAAAACATACACCAGTGTCTGTAATTAAAGATTAATGACAAACCCCCCACTGTACTTTAGGACCAAATTGCCAACTTGTAAACCTTGACAAATCACTTTGATACAATTTAGAGTCTGATTCTGTGTCGGGCTCAATGCTGATATTTGCACATATATCAATGTTTTTCAACTGAGCCAGTGTCTAAGTAACTAATATGTCACACAGCACATGCGCCCCAGAGTTGCAGTAGTGATTGAGATGCAGTGTCTCGGAAATGTACTGGAGATGCACTGTCTTACTGGCATGTTATGGGAGTGTCGCAGGCATGTCACCTAACTCGGGCGCTTATTCGCTTACATTAGAGGCCACACTCTGACGGACAATCTGCAGCCAGCATGGGACAGGTGCTACAATATTTTCGATGGTGTGTCCGATGGTAGCAACCACGGTCCTCGAGGAACACTAACAGTCCAGGTTTTAAGGATAGCCATACTTGAGCTCAAGTGATTTAATTAGTAGCTCAGTTATTTTGATTTAACTCTCTGTGTTAAGCATGGATAACACTAAAACCAGGACTGTTGGTGAGCCTAGAGGACCAAGGTTGGGAATCACTGATCTAAAGACACACCAAGAGAGACTGTTTCGTCTAAAGATGCACAAAGTGGGCTTCCCAGTCCCTGCACACTCAGATGCACACTTGCAGGGCTGTAATTAGAGGTGCAGGGTTCTGTGGGCAGCACTGTCGCTGCCCCACTGTCCCTTCATCAGGCTAGAGGGTACCTGGAATGGCACCTTGCAGCCAGAATCACTGCTGCGGTGCCACCTTTGGACGCTCCAGACACGGATACGGCAGCCTATACTACCCCCCAGAGCATCCTGAGGATGCTGTTCTCCCAGGCTCTGGTGGCCCAACCACCTGCGGCATGACATCATATGCCCGAGGGGCGTGACTGGCACCGGACACCGTAACTGGGTGTTGCACACTATTGTACACAAGGGGAAGGGCTATTACTAGTATTAGCATAAAGTCTCACACGTAACTACAGCAAAAGACGCTACAGCGGTCGCAGCAGCCTCTTAGAGTGTTACACCACTGGTCAAGAAATTGTCTGATAAAGTTTATGTCAAAGTTGTGCTGAATATTAAAAAAATAAAACCATTAAACAATATATCCATAATTAATAAACTACTGGAAATTGAGGAATGAAACTTAGCATGAAATACTATAACATAAATGCTAAAAAAGTCAGACCTGGACGAGGCAGACTCAGTTAGCTAGCGGCACTCTGGGCAGATACTAATAGATTAAATGAAAATGATAAATCACAGAGCACTTAAAAGCTCAAATAGGTTTTGGCACTTGTATGCTTCTAATCTGCTTTTAATCTACTCCTTGGCCAATTTGGAACTCGTTTCTGGAAGTGAACTGAAATCTATCTCTTGGAGACAAGCAGCTTACCAAAACATGCAGAAAATCTGGCTGCTGTAAGTAGATGTTTAGACATATATCCCTAAATAAAAATACTGGCCGTTTCTTACCAGTCAGCCTCTCCACAGTGCAGAATAATTAGACCAAATTAAAAAAAAAAAAAAAACAGAAACATGTTATTTAGGCTTTGCAGCCTATCATTAAAGGCTTGATGCATTAAACCCACATCAATTTTATTTAATTTGCTGAGGGTTGCAGGATCTTCCCGTAATATGGTCAACAGCTTCTGATGATAGTATTATGTGAGAAGTCAGAAGTTAAAGAGTCACAAGTGCAGCAAGGGTATTCCAACACACTTTCACAAGGCAGGATGATGCAGCTAAGGTGTGTAGTCAGGAAGCCGGTAGTCGAAATGCTGACCACCGGCTTCCTGACTGTGAAATCCCGGCATGGGACTAAAGATAGGCATCTAAATACCGACGCCTATCATCAGCCTCACGCTGAAATCCCGACGCCCGGCATACCGAACTTAGGTAAGCCGGGCGTCGGAACCTGTTAGCCGTGGGGGAGGGGGTTTAGTTTAAGGAACTCCCGGGGGGATTTAGGGTGAGGCACCCCCCCGGGAGGGTTAGGATAAGGCTAGTGAAATGGGAGGTTAGGGTCAGGCACCCCCAGGGGGAGGTTAGGGTTAGGCACCCCCCCGAGAGGGTTAGGTTTAGGGTGCGGAGAGGGGGGGTATGTTTAGGCACCCCTGGGGGAAGGTTATGGTTACGCACTAGGGGGTAGGTTAGGGTTAGGCACCCCTAAGGGAGGGTTAGGGGGGGGGAGGGGGGAGAGGGGAGGGTTAGGATACTTACCAGGCGCTGTCGGGATCTTCATCTGCCGGACTTCCGGCATCGGTATTTCATCCGCCGGGCTTAGGTAGCTCAGTGGGCAGCACATGCAACACCAGTGGCATATCTATGATGGGTATAGGATCTGCGATGCTCACAGGACACTGCACCATACTTGCCTACTCTCCCAGAATATCCAGGAGCATCCCAAATCTCAGGTGGCTCTACCGGATGCCCAGAAGAGAAGTCAAATCTCCCAGAGCACAGCCCATGGCAGTCCAGTGCCTGCCCTTTTCCCAAGTGAACTGGGGGGTCCAGGCAATCAATGCTGCGATTTGAGCTGAATTTTATCATGGCCCCACCCCCTCTTTACAATGATAACTGCAGCACTGTATAGTAAGGGCAAGGCCAGGTAAAATATGGCTTGACTAGTCGTGGGCACAATTTACCAGTTTGTGGGTTTTATGCTCAGAATCCTGACAGGGGCTCGGTAAGTATATTGACCCTTCCCCCCTTCACCTCCTAACCCTTCCTCTCTGCATCCTAACCCTAACCCCCCTCGCTGCCTAACCCTAATCCTCCCTCCTTGGTGCTTAAACCTAACCCTCCCCCTTAGTTCCTAACCCTAACCGCCCCCCCGGGGGTGGTGCCTATATTATTATTATCATCATTTATTTATATGGCGCCACAAGTATTCTGCAGCACCTTACAATGTACATAAACAAAAAATTGACCAGTGACTTACAGTACAATACAATGCAGGACAAGGACATGGGTAATATACATTGCTACATTAGCTACCATAACACCCACATAAGCAGCAGAGCATAAGCAACCAAGTGTTAGGTGCCCTAGTAGGGAGTAAGAATTAGATGAAAGTAATGTAACGAGCAGCACAAAAGGGTAGAGGGCCCTGCTTGTAAGAGTTTACATTCTAAAAGGGAGGGGCAGACAAACAGGTGTGACACAGATGGGGTAGACGAGGAGAAAGGAACATGTAGCAGCAGGTTAGGATGAGAGCTGGAAGGCATTAATTCAGTAGTGTGTCTTGAGAGCCCATTTGAATAATTGTAGAGAGGTGGAGAGTCTGATGGGCAGAGGGAGAGAGTTCCAAAGGTGGGGAGCAGCACGGGCAAAATCTTGGAGGCAGGAGTCGAGGAAGTTATCAGTTGGCATGAAAAGCAGCGTACATTTGTTGAACGAAGAGGGCGGACAGGAGAGTGAAGGGAGATGAGATCAGAAATGTAAATGGGAGATGAAAGGATGAGGTCTTTGTAAGCGAGCGGGAGAACCTTGAATTGGGTTCTGAAAGGGAAGGGGAGCCAGTGGAGGGCTTGTAGGAGAGGGGAGACAGATTTAGAGCATTTGGAGAGGAAGATAAGCCATGCAGCAGCATTGAGGACAGACTGGAGAGGAGAAAGATGGGATTTGAGGAGGCCAGATAGGAGGTTACAGTAATCCAATCTGGAGATGACCAGTGAGTGTATGAGGGTTTTTAGTAGCATCCTGGGTGAGATAGGGTCTGATTTTGGAAATAGTTTTGAGATGGAAACTACAGGACTGCGAGAGGTTCTGGATATGTGTTTTGAAGGAGAGGAATGAGTCAAGGATAACTCTAAGACAGACTAAACCTAACCCCCCCCAGTGCCCGCATCCCAGCCCTCCCGCCCTACAGCCTAACCCTACCACCCCCCCGTACTTACATTGGCATTGGCATCTCAAGTGGTGTTGGGGTTTCGGCACCGTTATTCTGGCTGCAGGTCTGGATTTCCGGCTTCGGGATTTTGCCTGCCGGCATCCCGACTGCCTCCCCAATCTAACAAGGTAGCCTAATTTTTTTAGTGAGATACACAACCCATTATGATGCCCAGAATACTAAGAGGATTACATTCTAATGGGTAAACGTACCGTCCAGATGAGAATGAATAAAGCATCTACTACGGCTGGTGGGGGGGACACTGCCAAAGTATAATCTCCCTATTTACAGGAGGACAACTACTGTACCAATAGGTCAAGTGTGTGTTTAAAAATTATTTAAAAAAAAGTAAAAATTGCACTAATGTAAAAAGGTGAAAACAAATAAACAACTACTATAGGGGCATATTTATTAAGCACATCTTGCAGAAAATCTTTTAAAAATGTCAGTTTAACTGTATTCATTAACATATACCCCTGATGTATTCAGAGAGCACCACAGCTGTGATATCTGCTGCAATCCCTCTGTTGTCACTAGTCAGAGCAGTCATCGGGTTTCGCTAGCCATGAGAGTTCTGCTGGGTCCAAACCCAGAAGAAAGGTAAGCAATCACTTTTTAGACTTCACAGGGATAGACTCCTATTGGAGCCAGTGTCCCTAAAATACTTTCTTAAAACATAGCACGGAAAAATAAATTCATATTACTTATTTGGGGCTTGATAAATATGCCCCCTGGAATGCTACAAGTACAGTGGCAGTTCATAGAGCATGGTTTGACATCATCAAAGTAGATAATTATGTTCTTATTTATCAGCAATTCACCTACTACTAGTTGAATAAAATAATATATGTGGATTTCCCTGTAACATACTAAACACCACAAATACCACAATACACATTTAAATGCTGGCAATGGTAGCCCATCTCGCACCCATCGCCCAGCGAGCCGAATCTCCTTATTTGCACAAAAGTGCGCACTACCCTATAAGGTGGCAAAAACATTTGTGCAAGATCCCGCTGCCATAAAGCGCAGATTCAGCCATGCGAATGGATTCCCTTACTGTAAATAAACATATGCAGGCCTGTCCTGGATTATAGGGACAGATAACAGAAGATGTAAATATGTAGGGGAATTAGGCTGTAGCATTATTCTGCCTTTAGTTTACATCACGGCTGACTCTGAAGACCTGTGTATTTTAAAACATAAATTAAAGCCCTTAATTTAAGTTTGTTGGAAATCTTTAATTACAGTATCACCTGAACAGATATGGCTGGTGATGATATTCATGTAGTAACAATTATTATTTTCAGTTCTCATACTCAGATTTAGGAGATGAAACACTCTCACATTTGTAAGGTCAGGAGACAGCATGAGCATATACAAATATAATTAAAAAGACTTCACAGTTACATAAAGTAATTCAGGTACTATAATTAACAATATTTCTATTTTAATTGCTGGAAGTGTCCAGATGATGACATATGTCTCACTGGTGTCCAATATATTAATTACTGTCTGTGGTGGTAGGTACCAGGAGGTGTAACATATCATATGGATGATGGGCGTTATACTGTACACCTGATCACGACGTAAGTCAGGTGGCAAAGAGACAATAGAGTCTGAAGTTATAGCTACCCAAGTTTCTTTGAAATGCGCTTTAGGTAACGTTGGCTGCCTTAGTAAATCTAGACACAGCAAAGCAGCAGAGCAGACTTTACTACTAATAGATATGTATAACTGAAAGCTGAAAATAAGCCTGAAGGTGTTTAAACCCAATGAGAAGAAGTGACCATTCTGTGTGAAGTAATTGATACATAAGTTTGAGGTTTTGGGTGACTGGTGGCATTAGGGACTATTTCTGCTGGGGGAGGCTTTTGGGGTGGGTATTAGAGTTGTCATCAGGCCTCTTTGTTACTGAATTCTTCCCCCATCCTTAGTTAGTTTAGATTTGGTTTGGTGTATGGGTGCATTTGTCTGCTATTTGGGACGGCAGTTGTTAGTTACTATATTTTTATTAGTTTTGGGTGTGCCCTCCTTTAGTTTGTCTGTGTTGATGATGGCTACATGGTTTAGCAACACCACCCTACCGGGTGGGTTCACCATAAATTGCTCTAAAAAAGGTTTGTTCCACAGTGAATGGATGTGAATAAGTTGTTCTGAAGTTTGTTTAATTAGATGTTCTTTGCTTCAACTTCATACTTATATCTTGGTAAGGTAAATGGTTTATTTTAAACTGAACAAGTAGGTAATAGTGAGTCATTGGCTGTTTATCGCGTTTCTAGCAAATATGTTCTAGCTGTACGATTTGGATCATTTTCCTGCTGGAATGTAAATATTTTCCTAAGTACTAAGTTTCGCGCAGACTGCAGGATCTATTCCTCCAACATTTGCCTATATCTCGCTCTGTCCATTTTTCCCACTAGTTTACTTAGTTCCCATGTACCTGAGGATACATTCAGGTAGGATAAGTATTAAACAAAAGACTTTCGGTGTTTTTTTTTTCGTATTTATATTACAGAATAGTGGTATGGAGGTAAAAATGATTCTAAGATATAAGAAAATATAATGAGAAACATGCCAAAAGCAGGAGGTGGTAACTATTTATAGCCCTGTATTTCACTACAGGAATGAAGGTGAAAAAACCTTAGAATGGAATTTTGTGGTCTTGAGTACAATGTTTGACAAATTTGACTTCAATGGTTGTATTATAGTTTTGACAAGTGAAGCAAGCAAAGGTCAGATAGCCCTAAGGAAACGTACAGCTGGAAAAGGAAGGTCAATCCACCAACAGGGCTTTTTAAGACACTGCTCAGTAATAACTATGTGAATGACCATTTACACCTCATTATTGGAGTGCTGCTGGTCCTTGTTATTATGTATGCAGATAAGCTGTGATTACAGTACCAGTTACATTAGTTTGTGACTAATAATAATATGTAATCATTGCTTTCTAAAAAAAATATAATAATTTAGTGAAGAGATTGGAAAGCACTAGGAAACTAATATACCAACTAAACGCTTTGTTAATAACTATAATAACATAATTTTCTCTTACAGGACTTAATAGAGCTACTGTATTAGTACATTAATGTTGCCCAAACAATTCTGATCAGACTTGCCACAATCTGTGCGTCTGTTCCATGTTACAGGGTAAATCCCAAAAATGGGAAATGTGGAGCATAAAACGTTAGTAAAATGTTCTCAGCTATACAAATCCAGTCCAGTCCAGGTTTTGCAGTGTGCTGGGGTTCCCAACCAAACAATCCGCACCACCTGTGAGCTGGTCTTAAGGCTTTGCTGGAAGCAGAGCACAGTGCTCCTGGTGCCGGATAAGCTGGCCAGGCGATAGGCTGGGACTTGTGGTTAGCATTAGGGTGGCAGGACCTGGAAGCTCCACAGATTTTGTGCATGCTGTCTGTAAGCCAGAATGACAAACCTGGTTCTGTTACTGCTTCATCTTGTATGATGTTTGTGACCTGCGGTAATACCAAACTTGATGCTTGTTGTGCAGTGGCTGCTAGGCTGAAGTGAAAAAACTGCTGGACATGATTCTTCCCGCCTTGTGAAATTTGGTGGCCCGTATGAGGAGCACACTTGCCGGACACAGTCTGCTCGGTGAGGACCTGCCAACGAATACAGCACCAGAGACCCAGAGGAGCTGTGACGGTGATCACCCTGCAAACTAAATTTGCGACCACCTACAAATATTTCCTCATGACATAACATATTTACCCCTTATTCACATTATGCCACACAGTAGAGCCCCTTCTACACATTATGCCACACAATAGTACCCCTTATACAAATTACATTATGCCAAACAGTAGTGCCCCCTATTCACCATATGCCACACAGTAGTGCCCCTTATACAGGGGTGTATCTATAATGGGTACAGGGTGTTCAGTGCTCATGGGCCCCTGGGTCCAGGTGGCTCCACACAGCACAACCCTGCATCCTCACTTTATAATACTTACCTTTCCGATGTCCCACAAGGTGCTACACAAAACGCTTGGAAAATGGCTGTCACGGCCATTTTCCCGGTGCTCTGTGCATGTGCAATAGGTCACAGACTACTGCCTGGAGTCTACTGAGGCTGTAAATGCGCGGTGGCCACCAGAGAGAGGAGGGGGCCCCGGACGGGGAGTGAACATGGGCCTGATCCTCTCTTAATATGCCCCTGCCCAGTATGCAACACAGTAAAGCCCCTTATACACATTATGCCACACAGTAGAGCCCCTTACACACATTATGCCACACAGTAGAGACCCATATCCAGATAATGTCACACAGTAGAGCACCTTATATACATTATGCCACACAGTAGAGACCCTTATACACATTAAGGGGTCTATTTACTAAGCAGTGTTAGGAGACAGAGTGAAAAGTGATAAGGTGCCAGCCAATCAGCTCCCAACTGTCATTTTTCAAACACAGCCTGTGAGATGGGAGTTAGGAGCTGATTGGCTGGCACCTTATCACTTTTCACTCTGTCTCCTAACACGGCTTAGTAAATAGACTCCTATGCCACATAGTAGAGCCCTTAGAGACATTATGCCAAACAGTAGTAACCCTTATACCACAGTAGTATCCCTTAAACAGATTATGCACACAGTATTACCCCTTAATCACATTATGCCACACAGTAGTACACCTTATACACATTATGCCACACAGTAGTACCCATACTCAATGGCCCAAATGTAATAGGGTACGAGTTTAGAAAATGTGAGAGTTTAGCTGCAAACTCTCACACTATTACATTGGTCAAGTTTTATCTTCAAAATGGGAAAACATTTGGGTGAGAGTTTTTTGAGTCTAAAAAACATGCGAGTTTGCATGTTCTCGGACTCTTACATTGAACGAGTTTAAAAAGTGTGAGAAAACTCTCACATTTTTTATACTCTCACCCTATTACATTTGGCCCATTATGTCACAAAGTAGAGCCCCTTATTCACCTTATGCCACTCAGTAATACTCCTTATACATATTATGCCACATAGAGCACCTTATTCACATTACGCTGCCTCCATACTGAAGGCTCCGCTCGGCGGCGTCTTACATCAGATGCCGCAAGCGGATGGAGCTATGATGTTTCTAATTGGCTGCTTCTAATTGGCTGCTGGTTTGTAAGTACCTGCTTGCCCCGACGCTTATTAAAATAGTGATCAAGGCAGCAGCTGGTGTCAGGCCAGGATGGTGCCTCTCCAGCCCGGCGCCAGCCCTGCATGCACACACACACACACATACATAAAGTCAGTTACATACCATGGGCTGAGAGGAGACTGGCTGCGACTGTGTGAGGACTCAGGAAGCTGCTATATCTAAACATGCACAACAACTATCCCTGGACATTTTGTTGATCAGAGCTCTCTGTAGCTGCAGCTCCACAATTGCAGTCTTTGCTGAAACAGAGACACAGCTATCTCCATCTCTAAAAAAAATTTTTCAGTCCATTAGGGGGGTTTCTAGGTGCTGGGAGGGATGGGCCATCAGGGGGGTTCTGAGAGGCATGGCACAGATGGGACAGCTTATGGCATATATATATAAGTCACAAACATATAAAATTACTCTGCCATTATTCTGATTCATACCTCATCTTGGTGGACCTGCCTTCTATCAGGCCATGGGTGACACCCCCTTGCTCTATATCAAAGGTCATTTTTTAAATTATTATAATCGGTGATCGTAATCCTGAGTTGGAAATGACAGAACAGGTATTGTGGAGGTGCAAGTACTGCCCATCATACCTGCAATATAGTTTTCCCCAGGCATATCAATAATTTTTAAATTTTTGACAGCAATTATTAATGCTACCGATTTGCAGTTGCTGTTTTTCTGCATAGGGAACTTTACAATACTGTCCTTATGGCTTCAAATTCTGCTGATGCTTAAAATGCATCTACAAAGTAAATAAAACAATCTACTGCAGCTTGAAAACATGTTATGTTGAATAAAACAAAATGTATGTATCCCTTTGTGACTACAGCTGTATGTACCGAAAATTATAGCTGAAATTAGACCCTTTAGTAAGACTGCCTAAGCATTCATTGTCACACCCAAGCAGTTCCCCTGAAAATATTGTTACGTTCAACATGTTTTTTGCAAGCTTGCCAAGGAGAATGTACTGAAGAGCTGGGAACTGTCCTTAGTGTCACATCAAAAAAGTGTTTTTGCATTAAACAGCTATTTTTGTGGTAATGGTAGCGATTGCTTGTCACTGCATAGTGTTCATGTCACAGTATTAAATACCATTATTCCTAAGTACTTGCCAAGTGAGAGCAAAGCGTGAGCAAAGCAAACCCACAACAAGCAAACCCATAACAAAACAATTCTGTGTTCGAGATGTATATGCATTTCATGCAAATTGGGGAGTTTTCCCATAATTTCAGTTGAGGATAACTTGTCCCTGGCTCAGAGAAGGATGTTTGGCTTCAAGGCAGCCCCCCAAAAAATAATCTAGAACAGAACTATAAAAATAGAAGTTGAAATAAAAAGTAGAAAAATTTAAACTTACCTGCTCTACGCCAATTCGGTGCAGGGCCCCTCTTATTGGCTGATCTACTGTAGATTCCACCAATTAGAGGACCCAGATGAGGCTAGTTTGCGATAGTAAAGTCTACCATGAGCTATTGATGCAGCTTTGCAATCATAGACACCATAGTGTTATTAATTCCTTGGGGTACAGATGTGGTTTGATGTGCACTGCATCCACGTTACATCTTTTAGACAGGATGACGGCAAAGTCAGCAGCAAATCAGACGTCTGCTAATATTGAGCAATATACTAAACAGAAGGTGTTAACATCTCTTTAATTTGATGACATGCATGATATGGATTACATGTCACATTTAGACAAACAGAAATACGTATATTATTAGAGTATAAAAACAAACCACCCTGAAAACATTTATAGCTGCTAAATAAAACCATTGATGAGCTTGTGAGAACTTCTGAAGTCAGAATTAGCTGTGATTGATTGATAAAGTATGTGATCATGGGTACGTGTCAGAGGCGTAAATGGCATATGTGAATTTGACAAATGAGGCAGAAATGTTTAGTCTCAAGAACATTTTCTTGTTTAAAAAAAAAAAAGGAATAAAAAGGAGAAATAGAACAGCTTCATGGATATCTGCCAAGCACTAGCAACAGAGTGAGTGACATAATATATTCCTTATACTCACTCATAGGAACAGGATACGTGACACTCACTCTGCAAAACCACCTGGACGCTGGGTGGCAGCGGATATATAATGCATAGCAACCAATCCTACATACAATTGGTAAATTATAACAACACTATCTTATTCTGGCTCTCCGTGTGCCAATTATGATTTTATGGTCAGTAAAATGAAAATCAAATTTGGCCAATTGTTTGTAAGTAACAACATATTTACTGAATGGAAAGTATGAGTTGTCTCTCAGCGTATTCTCTAACATAGGCTACAGAGGGAACATGTGTCTGTACATGCTTACAGAGAAAGGGCCTAATGTTACATCTGCACTAGAAGCGTTATTAGGCCAGAGCAGATGTCAATCACAATCCAACTACCACTGTACACATTGAAAACAGATGCCACTAATGTAAAATATCCCAGAGTGTTATATAGATGAATATATAATTACACATCAGATTTTTCTATTAGAAAACAGGAGAAATGATTTAAGGTCCATCTGTTTGTTTGTAATTTTTTGGGAGCTGTTTGAGAATTACTTTAAAAATGGTCATTCTCCAAAAAATACAGAGAGGGTTTTTTTAATCTAATGGAAACACAGAATCATAGGAGGAAAGCTCTCCAGTCTGTGTCATGAAGCAACTCACTGATGAATCAGCTACAGAGGAAGATAGCATGAACCTCTATTATCTAGTGTGATGCAAGATTCTGCTTGATGATTACACCCCATAGCATGTCATGACATCAGCTCTTGCGTCTGAGCTGTCTGCAGTAAAGGACAATGTAAACTGAAATACTAATGATGACATAGTTCAGAGATTAATCTTATTTACTAAGTAATACAGAAGCAGTCCCCGTTACAGCAGTATTGTAGTTTGCTGCTAAAGTTTTGGGTGAGATTCATTAAAATACTACACAATACAAAAATATATTTGGCTACAGTGCAGTGTTACCATGGCTTAACCTTACTGGGATTCTCTGCTACAATCCCCTTTCTTACAAAAGTTAGCCAATACCCTCCCCTACAACATTCCCATACACATACATGGAAAATTATAGAAGAGGAGGAGCAATGAAAACAATGCTGTCTGTTTGATCCTTTCGATCGGATTACAGCAGCAACTCGACTGGGCATGGACTCCACAAGCTCTCTGATAGTGTACACCATGGGTCCTGATTTATGGACCACAATTCCCTAATATTCGCCATTGGTGGAACCCTGCCATTGGTGGAACCCTGCCATTGATAGAACATTTAACAGCATCCCACATGTGTTCAATTGGGTTCAAATTTAGCAAACAAGGGGGCCAACTCATGATGCCAAGCTCAGAGGAATGCTCCTTCAGCCATAGTCTGGTGGCTACGGACCTGTGTGGTAAGTGCATTGTTCTGCTGAAAGAGCCCACTCCCATCTGAGTGAACAGTCCTCCACAAGCATATTCATCCATCTGCCCAAAACAGTTGGAATGACTCCTCAGACCAGGCTACACATTTCCGGTCACCTTGCATCCAAAAGGCGGTGTTCACAAGTCCAGGCAATGCACAGAGCCTTGTGCCATGGGTTTAACAATGGGACCCAAATAGGTCATCGGCTCCTATACCTCACAGAAGAAACAGAATGTTGCACTTTCTGAGGGCTGATGTAACGCGTGACCCCAACATTGGTTGTTGATATTATCTGTGGCAATGTCACACGCTGGTGAGATGTTACAATGCATGCCAGACGTCGCTGCCCATAATCGTCCACAGTTTTTCGTTGTCCGAGCGATGTCTCACCCTGGATGTCTTCAGTGTTATATAATCGTGATACACCCTTGAAAAAGTTGTACGTGATTGACCCATTTCTCTTGCACCTACTACCAAGTCTCATTTAAGGTCAATTAAATCGTGATATGCTGCTATATCCAATGCAAATTATATGGCAATGGATTGCAGAGATATCTGCCTATATATAGCACTTGAAATGCGGAAGAAACCATTTGATGCAGGTGTGTGGTGTCATGTACTGAGAATGGAAGTGGCTGTTTCAGTGTTCCTGGCACGAGTGTTATATTTTAACATTGCCCTTTACCTCTAGACTGTAGTTCCCTTTCTACCCTTTATCTTATGTGTGACCTCCAGCTTCAACCTCATATGTATTGCTTTTGTTTTTGTGTGTGTGATTGCTACTTTTGTTTTCTGTAAAGGGCCTACTCATTTTTAGGGGCTTGATATGACCGCCTAACATTCAGCAACTTCTGAAAACTTTGCTCCTGAGAATCAACGCCATCTTCAGATGGCATTGATTCCCGGTTTCCCATACCTTCCAATGGGAAGGTTGATCAGGGATTGTAAAGAGGGATCCAAGTAGATCCCTCCGCCGCCTCTGAACAGCGTATCCTTTTACTGTGCACAGTCGGCTGGCTCCGGAGGGGTAAGTAACATCGCTACTGTACTTCTGTGGCAGTGTTACTGATTGTGTGGATAGCTGCTTTTTCAGAGCGGCTCGCCCCGACCCGGAGCAATAAATATATTGCTCTGGTACTTAAGTATCCGCTGATGCAACTGGCGGTGAGTTGGATACTTAATTATTCGGGCCGTTCCCTTAGGCACAATATTGCTCATAATATATACAGCACAAACCATACCTCAGCTACTCCCCCATGCAGTAACATGACACAGAATCATCTCTAGCTGGATGACAAATGTTATCTCCAACTTTCCTCATTAAAAAAACAAATAAAATACATAATTACAACAAATAACTAAATATGCTAAAACAAAATGTGCTAAACACAACAAATTCAAATTCTCATATGTTTTACATTATTTCTCAAAATACTTCACATCAATTAAAAGGAATAATACAAACTCGTAACCTAAGTTGATCATAGAAATCATTGATACCTTCTAATATCCTTATGTAGAGCCTGATTCAGAGATGTATGCTGTACGCAAAAATATGCAAATATCGCAGACGCCGGGAGATGTATTTAGATGCCAATCTGCGGCTTTGCACATCCAAGCATCTGCGTGCAAAGACGCAGTATAGGTCACAGATTATTCGATTATCGCAGTTCTGAGTAATCCTATGGCTACGCAGAATGTTCACAGGAACGAAGACGCTGGAGACCTTTTTATTGCATAAGGGATCGCAGCCGCAGGCCGTGTCACGCCCCAAAATTGGTCGCCACACACCTGCGTTTTTACCGCCACTCTCCATTACCTCCCACAAACACTCCCTGACTAGCAATCACACTGCGAGTTACTATGGTAATGTACCTGGGCACATGCGCGTACATCCCGTAATCAGGCTTTAGCAGTAAAAGCATTAAACAATATATACTGATTTCAGGAATTGTAAAGCTATCTGTTCATCAAAATACAAAGTGTATTACATGGTCTATAGAATATAAAATAATGTAGTCCACTTTCCCTCCACAGTATTTTATAATATGTAGTTCGCTGTACAAAATCATTAAATATATATGGTCAAATCAGAAGTTTGTTAACAACTGATAAAAACATCTTCAGACATTACGTATCCAGGAACATCTGTGCGAATGGGGAAACGTACTTAAGCCAAATAAAATGGATTTCAATATTCAAGTTGTGGACAACATTTTTCATATGGCCTCTCCTTGATGGCTGTTCTGACTTGGTTAAGTGAAATGTAAGCGGACATCACTTCAGCAGTTAAGTGTTCTTTTCTGTTGTAGACTTGGGAAAAATTAAACCAATGAATCTTTAATTGATTTGTTTTCTTTGTAAGCTTGAATAACAACTGTGTTAATATAATCAGGTCACATGTACTTTTACTTCTCGTGAAACAAATACATTGCAAGAAGCTGTATGGGAAATTAATAGGTAACTAATACTCTGATGACAGAAACACTTTAAAATGAAACTTAAAGTTGCTTTTTTAAAAAAAAATTTGAAGAAAAAAATTCAGCAGAATCGAATTACCATGAGAATACATAATGGTGTAAGGTATCAGTGCAAAATCCCAGCCCACGTGTGCTAGGGAGGGAATGTTGCTGACCCACTTAGTACAACTGGCATCGGCGCAGATCACTGGTCTTAGCAGCCTATGGCAAAGCAGGGTCATGCTTTTGTATGAGTTTATTTAATTGGCTTGGGCTGTAGGCCAAAAACTCTTTGTTTCCGGTCTTACCACGTTCCCTTCCCTTTGAGCAAGTTGGTTTGGTGGCTTAGGGGTAAATTTACTAAAGTGAGAGTTTTTAGTAGTGAGTTTTAGAAGAGATGTTGCCCATAGCAACCAATCTGATTCTACTTAACATTTAACTAGCACCTTCTAGAAGTAATAGCTAGAATCTGATTGAGTGATTGCTATGGGCAACATCTCTTCTAAAACTCACTACTAAAAACTCTCACTTTAGTAAATTTACCCTTTAGTGTTGGCTATTTTGCGACAGGAAAGAACGCCAGGTCACCAGTCCGGGTGCAATTATTTAGCTTAGGTGCGCTCCCTTCTTTGACTGGTAGTTGGCTGTACCATCCTAACGGGGGCGTGTCATCACCCAAAAGGGTGGATAGTCAAGTTGGAAGGTGAGTGGGTACCTTTATTGTTTATAAGGGTTTTATAGTTGTGTGTGCACCTTGGGCGGTATCTGCCAGCAAATAACGATGTTGGTTGTGATTGGGCTTTGTAGATGAGGCTGATTTTAGAAGTCCTTTCTTTGCCACTATATTTCCCTTTAATAAATATATATTTCATTTTTATTAATGGCTAACAGTTTTTTTTGGCAACTGTACATCTCAGTGTCTTTGGAAAAACTGACCAGAGGTGGTGAGTTGAAGACGTGATCTAATAACCAGATCTGCGCATGTGTGGACAACTGTAAGCCGATTTCTGGCCATAGCATAAAACATTACTTCATCTACATATGTACATGGACTGCAACACACTAAAATATAGATAAAAATATGCCATAGCCCACAGGACTGTGGTCTGCCATTGTTCTGGGACCAAAGTGTCAGAGTAACAATGTTTCCAAAAAGATGTGGTATGAGCACCCTGCCTAGGGATCGACTGTAGAGGTTTTTCACCATGTTCCTTTCTGCCTAAATTTCTCTCTGCCTGCCACTGATGCTCATCTAATAAACTAAATACAGAGGGATCATTATGGGGAGCGTGGTGGTAGAATATATCGATTTGGTAAAATAATTCTGGTTACAAATTTTTTTGTGCAGGGATGCAACCCTCATACATAGACAACAGAAACTGATGGTATCGATAAAACCATTCCCAGCAAAGCAATTGTGTAATATTTTGGCACCATATAAAGGGTAATCATAAAAATAATCTAGAATGCTTTATACAAAACATGCTAAAAGTACCCAGTTCCACTTCCTAGGGATATGGATACAAATTGTTTACTTTGCAAAACGCAAAGAGGTACGGTTAGCAAGAGGACAACAAATAATAGTATATAAATTATAGTAAATTATATAAACACTATTAAATCCTGTATTCAAAGTTTGCCAACTGTGAACCCAGAGATCTAAGCTTGCGAAGTAACATTCAATTAATTCTAGGTTTGGGATTTTATTGCTGCTGTCTCTCCATAATAAAATTAATTTCCAGTCATCAGAGCAGAACAAATACAGTACATATGTATTATTATGCCCATACCGCTTAGCCTACCCAGCTGTTAATACTTTTCTCTCTTTTGAACCGTGCTTCACGTCTGAGACTTATAACAGAACACAGCCGTGTTGCCACACTTTATGGTGATACTGAAGTAACATCCCCATAAACACGCAGAATAGCAAATAGGAAGCACATGATCCAGAATCAATCTTCCTATTTATTACCTTGTGCTTCATATTTTTATTTTATTACAGAGTTCTTGTGAATTACTTTTATTGTCATTTATACTGTGGTTGTTATTTCCCCAGTGTGCTATCATGGTCCAGTAGTAGAGACATCAGCAATTGAACATAAAACATTTTTTTATTTTATTTAAAGTGAATAATCAAGTACATAGTGAAATGCCTAGACTCTTGCATGTGCAGTACATTTCCAACTAGTTCATAAACAGAAAAATACTGCATATATCATATAGCTCGCCCCGAAGTTTGAGGTTGTGACATGTCATAACCAAGTAAAAATGCGCATTTTGTTGCATCTTATACTTACGCTTTGAGAGATGGAATAGGGGAGGAAAGTGACAGCCAGCCCATAGAGTGTGAGCAGGGCCCTCTTACCTCTTTATTCCTCTGTTATTATTACCCAGTCTTGTTTTATTACTGTTTTGTTCCCAATTGTAAAACGCAGTATAATATGCTGGCACTATATAAGTAACTCTTAATAGTAATATTTAAAGTGTAGGCTGAGTACAGTAGTCGAATGTTCATGTAACTGTTACTGGACATATTACTATTATTACCAGTTATTTATATAGCGCACACATATTCTGCAGCGCTTTACAGAGAGAATATTCGGCCATTCACATCAGTCCCTGCCCCAGTGGAGCTTACAATCTATATTGCCTACCACATGCTCACACATATACACACTAGGGTTAATTTGTGTTGGGACCCAATTAACCTACCAGTATATTTTTGGAGTGTGGGAGGAAACCGGAGTACCCGGAGGAAACCTATGCAAACACAGGGAGAATATACAAATTCCACACAGTTAGGGCCGGAGTGGGAATCGAACCCATGACCTCAGTGCTGTGAGGAAGTAATGCTAACCATTACACCATCTGTGCTGCCCTACACACATATATACCTGTTAGGAGACGATGCAGTCAATATCACAGTAAAGGGGATGCTGGCACTGAGAATACCGGTGCCGGCATCCCAACACCTGTCAGAAGCCCGGCGCCGGCATCCCGAAGGTAAGTAGAGGGGTTAGGTGGGAGTTAGGGTTAGGCACTAGGGGGAGGGGGGGAGGGTTAAGTTTAGGGTGCAGGGAGGGGGGTTAGGTTTAGGTACTGAGGGTGAGTATAGGATTAGGCACTGGGGAGGGAGGGGTAGGAGTAGGAGAAGGGTTAGGATATCTACCGACAGGTGTCGGTATCCTAACCCTGTCGGGATGCTGGCACTGGGATTTTGACTGCCGGGATCCTGTACCCAACCCTGTTAGGAGACATATTTCTTGTGAGCGCTGGATCGGCAGCAATTTGTCAACTTTTACTTATGTTAACTTTGGCAGTATATAGCCTATATGCTACAATGGTGTTAGATAAAAGGACCAAGCTCCAGAATGCGAGGCACTCTGGAGCTTGGCAAATTCACAATTTTAACACCCCCATAGAAACCTATGGGGGCTGCTTTTGCAATCAAAAATGGTGGATCACAGCAGATACAGTATCTCCGTACATACATTTAGAGGATCCTTACAAATTTCTTGGTATCCGCAGATATTTTTGATAAATATGTCCCTAAGAGTGCAAATACATCCAAATCTATATATTATAATTATGGAGATTGATTTGTTTAATAGAGAATGCAAACTCTAAATTGTAATAAAAAAACATTATTCCATCATTAATTGAAATATGCCACGTGTGGTGTAATCTTTAAACCAATTCTCTTTTCTCGAGTGGAGCAAAGGTCAAGTCAGTGTTGACACTGAAGCTAGACAAACCTGGCACTAGTCCTTTAAAACACACTAGATCTGGCTCCTGACGATTAACTCAGGCTCCTAAAAAGGTCACACCCTCTGACTTGGCAGGAATTTAAAAAATAACTGAGGGTACTCTTTAGAGAGGAAGAGGAGGATTTACGTGTTATAGTACATTTTAATGTAAGTATAAAAAAAAAGGAAATGATTAAAAAAAAGAAAACTATGAAAAGTACTTGTCTATTCAGATGAAGCAGGCTTTAGACAAACCTGTTCCATATCCACTTAGTAACTCCAGCTTGGCACAATATGGTGTATTTCCTTCACGCCATCATATGCCAGGACACCTCATTTGCTGGAAATACCATGTAACATCTGTACTTTAATCTGGGAGATTGGATTTCATTGCTACCGTATGTCCTATCTTCAAATATCATTCTATGTGGATTGGAGGAATTTTGCTAAAACAGCAAATTGATTTCATTAGGACATTGTGTATCCCAGTAGAGAAAGCTAAAATAATATTAATAATAATAATAAGAAGAAGCAACTTTCCCTCTGCTATTGCAGGGATATTCGGTTGTGGCCCTCAAAAGCTATATTTTTCCTGAAAAGCTCCACTGACACTCACTGAATGATCCCGAAAGGAAGCAGAGGCTTATGGGAAAGTGAGTGAAGCTACAGCATGAAGTGTGCAAGGTTGAATGGATTTAGGGTGTTTTGTGTGAGATGGGGAGCACCTAGCACACAGAGGACATTGATTATATTATCATTTGTGTCTTGGTGAATGTTAGTAAGTATGGGCCCAGTTATAATAGAAATATAGACCTCAACATGCTAATGCGATGAGATCACGGTTTAATTTTAACCAAATCCCGCTGGAGCTCGCATGCTCTCCCGGATATTACAGTAGGTAAAACAATGCTTATTTTTAATCGAATTAACCACATGCCTAAAGAAATCGGACCTTTAACTAGGCTTCTCCGTCACCGCCCCGCTGACTAAGCAGAACAGTTACTTGAAGGTTCACATGTCTTAGATGAGTAACATGTTAATTATTACCATCCTGAGGAGACACAGGAATATTGTATCTCTCATATGCCAGAGTTGGCAGACACCTTCCTACAGGGGTGGAACTAGGCATTTAAAGGCCCCATAGCAAAAGTATGTAAGGGCCCCTATGTACCACCCAATGGTGAAAAATGTATACAACACATGTATCTTTGACAAGAAATATGGGCCCCCCTAAGCTCTGGGCCCCACAGCCTCTGCACCCCTTGCACCTATGGTAGTTACGCCCATGCCTGCCAACATTTAGGTTTTATATTCCATTCAGGTAATATTGAATTCTGCAACTCTCCTCCCCGCTAACAAAATGAGAATTATGAATAAAATACATTGTGTGCATTTTATTGCTTTACATTCTTTCTGAAAACCAGATGGTTACTTTATGTCTCTGATGACCTTAGCACAATGCATTCTATCTTCCTACATATTTACTCCATCCCTGCAGGTGGAGAGGAAAAGGTTTCTTTTTTTTTTTTCTTTCTAGTCTATATACTTATATGGTTGTCAGCTTTATGTTTGCAGCGGTGTTGGCACACATTATTATATAATACTCCCTGGTATTAAACATATTGCTTGCTATATTATTTATACGACGTATGCTAGACAAGTTTTATCTATGTACATGAGCAGGCTAGGGAAGCTGTGTCTGTCTGTCTGTACTCTCTCCCAACACAGCCACACTGAGAATCAACTCTGACTCGTCCCCATAGTGAAGCCTTCATTGTGGCCTGATTTATTGTGAGAGGACTTTCATACATGATTGTGCAATTTCTAGAAAAGTAATTCTGCAGTTATGATTTATAGGCGAGTACTCATACATGCTAATGTGTAGGGAGCAAACGTGTAGGGGTGGCTACAAACTATCAACATTTCTTTTTTTAATGCCACTGGTTTTTCAATCTGATTACTTGATTGCGATGATTGACACCTTCCCTTGCTCCTGTTCAGATGGTATTAACTGATTTTTCACCAATGTTATCCGATTACAGTCTCAGCGGTGGTGCTTTATTACACACGCACAAGTTAGATTTATCACCTGGGCATGCGCACCACTGATCTACTAATGGCTCAAACCATCTAATAGTTTGCATACGATGGATAGATACCATGGTTTGCAATGAAATGATGGTTAAAAATTTTCAGCCAGTCAAGGACGCCCGTCAGATGGCCATCACCCTATAGCAGTGTGGAGAAGGAGGATAGTTACAAATGAAAGACAGAGAGCGAGAGCCCCACAAATGCTGTCTCTGGCCTGTCTGCCAGCTCTCACAGAACCAATTGTGGATTTGTTTGGCAAAATAAGAAGTGGGCATGTTATTATGGACTGATTGGCCTATGGGCTCCATCGCTGCTGTAGGGGTAAGCTAAGCATATATTTTTAAGGTTTCTTTTGTTTTATTGGCAACGCAAAGTAACCTGAAAGTAGCACTGCTATCAGTCTGTGTGCAAACAAGGTGACAAAAACATGTATGGAAAAAAACAAATCCAAAAAATATTTGTCAACCACAATATTATGGGGAAAATTAGGCATTTTAATGAGGGGGTGTACCAAATGTGACCATTTTTTTGCTTCCATTAAAAAAAAATAAGTTGTTCTCTGCATAAGTGGCCACAAAAAGGCTGTAACGAGGGGTGTACAACATACTTGCCTAACCTCCTGGAATGGGTGGGAGGCTTCCAAAAATCGTGTGGTGCTCTGGACCACCCAGAAAAGTATGCAAGTCTTTTGGAGGCTGGAGCCACCCAGCCGCGGCCGCCCACTTCCCAGGGGGAGGAGTACTGTGATGATTCCATCGCATTGTAATGCCCCCCGACCTTCCCATCTCTGCTGAACCATGCCCCTTGCAGTTCCAAATGCTGTCCCCCAAAGGTCAGCAAGTATGGTGGGCAACTGATGCTGCCAACCAGGAGCTAAGAGCTGCTCCGATGACACCCTTTTCCAGCTTGTGGGGTGCCTGGAGAGGCTTGGCACTACACAGAAAGGCACAGGGTATGTCCTTAGAACGTGTCCAATCCCCATCTTCCTGCTCCCTCTTGCTTGCTCTTTGATGTAATGTGTTTCTGGGGTAGAGGTGCCGTCCCCAGGCACATATGCTCCCTGCTACAGAACTGGTCCCAATAAATCATTTTTGGTATACATTAATTAATGTGATTAAGCTTAAAAAATTGCTATGACCTTTTGAAGATATATCACAATAAGCCAATCTATTTTAAATCTAAAATAAGTAATTATGTATAAAAACAGATCGACCTGTAGCACCTACAGAACATGAAAGTAAACACATATAATTATCATTAATATTTCATACATTAATAGCATAGTACTATAGCGGGAAATATATTATGTGACAACTATTACAGACAATAAAAACTGAATGAAATGTTCTGGTAAAAAAAAAAAAAAATATTGCTGTTATTTTCATTAGTTGCTGAAATATATCCATCATTAGAAGGATGACATCAAAATGTAAAGATTCATTCTGGCTGTTCATTTGTAATTTATATCATACCTCTAGCTACAGGTTGTTAAATGGCTTAGCATTTTATTGCAAATGAATGCATTTACACTATTATGTCTTGCAAAATAACAGTTACACAAGCAACTTTGAAAGCTAATATACATTTTGAAAATCCCTTAAGATACATTTAACAAGATTTTACACATGGCACACTCCAGGAAATATAATGGGAACCATTACATAATCCTACAGAGCAAACGCATGGTAGCACATATACATTAAAAGTAATGAGCTTCCAAGAACCTTGCACACTGTAAGTGCCTCCTATCATTACATTCAGCTTCACCCATCATTTTTATTACTGAACCCATCTCTGGAGTTGATAAAGCAGCAATGCTTGTTCCAATGCGGACAACCATTTCATTATGGCATGGGCTAACAAAGACAAATATACATTAAGAAACACATTTGTGTTTTAATATGATTACACTGATCAACACTCATTTTATTGCCAATCATATTAGAGCGACTTTGGGATAACTTTGTGGCGCTGATTCAGAATATGACATTGGTTTAGCTAGTATGGCTCGAATTTTGAGATACATTGACACACAAAATACAATAGACAACTGTCAGCTGACTGCTGGCTGGGTAGCCGATCACTCATATATAAGGAGGGGGAATATTCTAGAATGATCGCAGATTGAACACATAGAATATTCTTGTGTCTCACCTTCTAGAATGTTCCGATAGATTCCCATATGCCCGCGCTATGGCTAAGTTCACTATTACTTGAGGCTATCCATTATCTGGAGAACTGGAGCCAATTAAAAAAAAAATACTTTAATTTTTGAATTCAGCAACCCCAAAAATATGAGATATGGTAAGAACTTACCTTTGTTATCTCTATTTCTACGAAGTCCATAGGGTTCCACAGGATAGCTTGGGGTATAGGTGTGACGTCAGTCATCGGGCACCATAGAGTTAAGCTTTCAGCCTCCCAGGATGCACTAGGGTCCCCCTCCTATACCCCGCCCCCGAGCCAAGGCACCTCAGTTAGTTACCAAGCCATAGGCCAGAGGAGGAGAAGGAAGAGAGAGAAAGAAGATCTGGATACACACAGGAATCACACTCTCACCAGAGGGAGACGGGAAAACCGGTGACCAGACCAAAGCCCATCTGCAGCACAGGTGCGACAGGGCGGGAGTCCTGTGGAACCCTATGGACTTCGTACAAATAGAGATAACAAAGGTAAGTTCTTACCATATCTCATATTTTCTACTTCAGGGTCCATAGGGTATCCACAGGATACCTTGGGGATGTCCCAAAACAGTATCCTTTAAGGGTGGGGACGCTCCTGTGCTGAAAGGAGAATCCGCCGCCCGAAGGAAGCATCCTGAGAGGCGAAGGTGTCAAACCTGTAATACCTCACGAAGGTATGGACAGAGGACCACATAGCAGCCTTGCAGATCTGGACTGCAGAGGCACCACGTCGAGCTGCCCACAAAGGACCCACAGACCTAGTGGAATGAGCCTTCAAAGAAGGAGGAACCGGCAGACCTTCATGAAGATAAGCTTCAGAAATAGCCATACGGATCCAGGCTGCCAAAGTTTGCTTTGAAGCAGGCCAACCCTTTTTATGGAAGCCATAGAGGACAAACAAGGCGTCCGACTTCCTAAACGAAGAAGTGTGGTCAACATAAGTCCTTAAGGCCCGCACAACATCCAAAGTGGCCTCACCCACTGAAAGACCAGGTGAGTTAAAGGCCGGAACAACTATTTCCTCGTTAACATGAAACTGGGAAACAACTTTGGGAAGAAATTCAGGCAGAGTGCGGAGCACTGCCCTGTTCCCATGAAAAATCAAGAAAGGGGGTCTAAATCAGCCCCTAAATCAGAAACACGTCTGGCCGAAGCTATGGCCAGAAGGAAAACAGTCTTAGCTGTTAGCCATTTAAGATCCACTGAGCCCAGTGATTCAAACGGCGGTCCCTGGAGAGCCCTCAGGACCACAGCCAAATCCCAAGGCACCACAGGTGGAACAAAGGGCGGCTGAATGCGGAGAACACCTTGCATAAAGGTGCGCACATCCGGGATTGTAGCAATCCTACGGTGAAACCAGACAGACAGGGCCGAAACCTGTACCTTCAAAGAAGCAAGGCAAAGCCCATGGTCTAGTCCCGCTTGTAGGAAGGCGAGTATCCAAGACAGACGAAACTCCTGCGGTGCATAAGCTCTCAGTCGACACCACTGGAAGAACGTATGCCACACGCGATGGTATATCCTCGCGGAAGACGGTTTCCGAGCTCGTAACATGGTACGCACTACAGAGCTGGAAAACCACATGGACCTCAACATGGCTGTCTCAACAGGGACCATTCCCCCGGATGAACGTCCTGGCGACTTAGAAAGTCCGCCTCCCAATTTAGCACTCCCGGGATGAAGACAGCTGATATGGCCGGAAGATTGCGCTCCGCCCATACCAGGATCTGAGACACCTCTACGAGAGCCGCCTGACTTCGGATTCCTCCTTGCCTGTTTATGTAGGCCACGGTGGTAGCGTTGTCCGACTGGACCTGCACCGGGTGACCCTGAAGAACCCGATGTGCCTGCTGGAGAGCATTGAAAACCGCACGGAGTTCCAAGATATTTATTGGAAGCTCCGCTTCTGTCGGCGTCCACCTGCCCTGGAACAAGTGTGGACCCGAAACTGCTCCCCAGCCCCGAAGACTGGCGTCCGTTGTCAACAGGACCCAATTTGGTACCCAGAACGGATGTCCCTTGCTGAGATGGGTCGTCTGCAACCACCAGGCAAGGGACAGGCGAACCTCTGGGGTGAGCACTATCGTCTGGGACTTTAGAGACTGAGGCAGCCTGTTCCACTTGGACAGGATCAGGTGCTGCAGAGGTCTGGAGTGAAACTGGGCATATTCCACCATGTCGAACACCGACACCATGGAACTCAGTAACCTCATCGCCGAGTGTAGAGACACCCGGCGGCTGTGCAGACAACTGCGCACCCTCGACTGTAAAGCAGAGATCTTTTCCCCCGTCACAAAGATTCTTTGCTGTCCCGAGTCCAATAAGGCTCCGAGGTGCAGAATTCGCCGAGACGGGATTAGAGTGGACTTCTGCCAGTTGATTAACCAGCCGTGCCATTGCAGTAGCGCAATGGTCAGGTCCAAGAGGCGTAGAAGGAGCTCTGGAGATCCTGCCACTAATAACAGGTCGTCCAAGTACGTCAACATGCGGACTCCCTGCAGCCGCAGAGACACCGTCATGACCGCCGTCACCTTGGTGAACACACGCGGTGCTGTCGCCAGGCCAAAAGGTAACACCCGAAACTGAAAGTGGTCGCTGCGGATTGCAAACCTGAGGAACTGTTGATGGCGCAAATGAATAGGGACATGCAGGTAAGCGTCCTGTATGTCCAATGACACCATGTAGTCCCCAGGTTCCAGCGCCAGAATGATGGACCGTAGGGTTTCCATCTGAAACTTCGGCACCCGCAAAGACTTGTTGAGAGCTTTGAGGTTGAGAATCGGACGATACGACCCATTGGGTTTCTGCACCAAAAAAAGATTTGAATAGAAACCCTGGCCCCTCTGGGAGAATGGAACAGGCACTATAACTCCAGCCTGGAGCATAGTGTGCAAGACCTTCCGCAGCTCCGTGGCCTTGTTCCGGTCTGATGGAAGACCCATGGTGAAGAATCGAGCCGGGGGTCTGTGCCGGAGAGGGCGTACCCATGGGAGACCACCTCGAGAAGCCAAGTGTTTGTCGTGGTGACCGGCCAACACCGGGCGAACTGCAGCAGGCGGCCTCCCACTTTGGGATCCCCCAACGGGAGGTCCGGACCGTCAGGCCGCAGGCTTGTCATCAGGCTTAGGGGCCGGACATCTGGTACTCCATGCCTGCTTCCGGGGCTTGGCCGATTTCTTGGGACCAGCCTGTCAGGGAAAAGACTGTGGTTTGGGCCTGCCCTGGGCCCTATAAGACCGAAAGGACGATGGTCCTGAACCAGAAGGAACCGCGGCCGACGGGAGACATGCCGATTTGGCTGCCGCCAGCGTGGCCACAATCTTGTCCAGATCTGGACCGAAGAGAACTTCTCCGTTAAAGGGCAACGCCTCCAAACCCTTTTTGGAGTCAGCGTCCGCCTTCCAGGATCGCAACCACAAGGTGCGACGAGCAGCCACTGCAGCTGAAGAAATTCGAGACACCAGTGTACTAATGTCTAAGGCCGCCTCGTTGATATAAGTGGCCGAATCACGGAGATTACCAATCAACTCCGTTTGTTCGGCCGGACAGTCAGAATCAAAGGACGCCTCCAATGAATCCGCCCAGCGCTCCATCGCTCTGGCAACCCAGCAAATGGCCATAGCCGGCCGCGCTGCCCCCCCCCCGCAAGGGAATAAGCGGACTTCAGGCAGATCTCCACCTTGCGGTCCGTAGCATCCTTAAGGGAGGACATGGATGGCATCGGTAATGTGGCACTACGGACAAGACGTGTCACATGAGAATCCACCTGTGGAGGCGATTCCCACTTAGCAAAATAATTATCCGCGAACGGATAAGCCACTGCCAGGCGCCTCTGCGGCTGGTATTGCTTGCCAGGCTGTTTCCACGCCTCCTCTAAATGGTCCATTAACTGACCCGAAAGAGGAAAGACTGTGGCGTCACCCTTCACATCTTTAAAAAAGGCATACTTGGATTTAGCAGCTGGGGGAACTTCGTCCTCAATCACCAAGGCTGTGCGTACTGCCCGAATAAGTCCAGGAATATATACCTTGGACCTAGCGTCAGCGTCCTTAGTATGGAGAGGTTCCTGATCGTAAGGATCCAGAATCTCCCCATCATCAGACGTCCCTTCGTCATCCTCATAAGGAGCTGACAGAGACGCCACCGGCCGTTTATGTGGCCGCATCACAGTCTCCCCCTGCAACACATCCGACAAGTGCTGTACAGAACTCGTCAGGGAGTTAACCAACGCCGGCTCCTGAGAAACCGGGAGAGGGGAAATAGGGAGATTGCGGTGTACCACCAATTGTCTTGGGAAACCCTGCATGGGTGACGACACCACTGACTGCTGGGACAAACCCATCTGTGTAAACGCGGGCAGCGGAGCTAACTGGCCCACTAAGGTTGTAAGCGCCTGAGCGAAACAAGCCCAGGGTGGCTCCTGTACCGGTGCTGTAACCGTAATAGGCCGCGCCATTGACAAACACTGCCGGCAGAGGTCCTCCGCGCTACCCTCCCCCTCCGCTAAAGGTACTTTACACGTAGTACACTGAAGCCGGAGAGGAAAATCACTTTCAGACATGATGGTACTAAGTATGTGACCCCTCTCACCAATTGAATTTTAAAGAGGTGAGAGACCACCCTGCAGCACTGCACCGCAAGGGCTTAGCAGAAAGAACAGGGACAGTAATAAAGCTGACAGTCAGAATAGAAGATACAGGCAGCAGCGCTAGCACAGTCACATACAATGCAAAGAAAATCAATTCCTGCACTAAGCAGCGCTGATCACTCAACTACGCAGACACAGGGTCTGGTAGGACACAGCGCTGCATACACAGACCTGACCACAGCGGAGGAGAGGTATGCGGGGGGACCCAGACCAAGATGCTTCCTTCCAGGCTTCCAGCAGCGTTCACCATGCGTTCAGGAAGATGGCCGCCGAGGAGCAGAGAGGAGGCTGGCCTGGGGGAGGAGCGCTGCCACAGGGCCAGTCGGTAGAGTGCAGAGAGGGCTGTGTGCAGCGGGGGAGGCGCCAGCTGTGAGACAGGGAAGGCGCGCTCCCCTGGCATGCATTTAACCCCTGGGACACCGCAGCGCTACCGCTCTGCTACGGTCCGCTGTCCCAGGGGGGTAGTGGAAGCGCAGGTTCTTACCTGGCTCCACGCTGCAGCCAGTCCCCAGGGAGCCCCCTGCCTGGGGACTCTGGACCATGTAACAGCGGGGACCCACCGCGGGACCCCGCTGCTTACCTTGCTGTCCCCCTTGAATCCGGCCATGGTCCGGAACATCTGGGGTCACCGCTAGCTGTGACCCCAGATGCTCAACAGCATCCCCGGATCAGTACCGGCGTTCTGGTACCGGCGGGGGTGTAGGGAAGACAGCATGGACGTCAGTACTGACTGTCCATGCTGTACATCCAGATGTGCAGCCACAGCTGCATGCAGGAAAGCTTCAGGGGCTCTTCTTAGCCCCCACTCCAACAGGTGCACCCGACTCCGGCCGGGCACCAAACTAAACTGAGGTGCCTTGGCTCGGGGGCGGGGTACAGGAGGGGGACCCTAGTGCATCCTGGGAGGCTGAAAGCTTAACTCTATGGTGCCCGATGACTGACGTCACACCTATACCCCAAGGTATCCTGTGGATACCCTATGGACCCTGAAGTAGAAATACCCTATATTCATTCAAATATCTTACTGGCTGTGTTTTTTTTTATCTTAAAATGTTTTTGTTTTCATAACAATTATACAGATATAATATATGAACAAAGTGCAATGCTCAAGTATGTAGCAGAAGCAATATGAATAAGAAATTAGGCTATATAAACTTAAACATTAAACATGGTTTTACATATTTTTTTTGCTAAACTTTACCTATTGTTATTTTTTCCTAGACAATTTCTTTATATCATAAATAACTTGCATTGTGGGACATATTAGACATGTAGAAAAATGTAATAAAGTTGGTTAAAGTGCAATGCACATATGTTGTGTAGTAGAGGGTAGTGCATTATTGGACATTCTGAGACACTCCAGAACTTTAGAGAGTTCTCCTGGATGAGTAGCCAATCCTAAGGCTCGATATGTGAATTCCCTCACTGTGGCCTTGTCCCATTGCACAATGCCGTAATTGTGGCATTAGAAGTTTGCAGGGCCCCTGGGCTTCCCTTCTGGCATCTGCTGAGGGTCTGGGCTAAAAACTCAGCAAGTATAGTTTCATGATAGCAAAACTCACCCAAAAAAATGCAATCACATTATGTGCACTCTAATAATTTAGGATTTCATGTCAAAAACACCAAATGTCAGGTTCCATCTGGAGATAGTGCGTGTTCACTCAGAGGCCTCATTTATCAATGAGTTTTATCATACGCAACAAGTGTTAAAACTCGTTTCATATGATAAATGGTGCTCAAGCCAATCAGATCCCAACTGTCATTTTTCAAACATATGACGGTAAAGAGCTGATTGGCTGGGGTACCATCATCATAGTTTTATCACACGTTGATAAATAGGCCCCATAATGTTTAAAAATAAGATCCTTTGGCTGAGGGTATACTGGTGAATAATGGTAACATCACCTTAGTAGTACCCACTTGTAGAAATAACATGTTACTGAAATATTACAGAAATTACTCTGTAGAGTAAAGGGATTTCTGAAACCACTGAAGATTTCTTCCTATCTTCCCCTTCTGTGTCACGCCTGTCTGTCTGCCCCTCCCCTTAGAATGTAAGCTCTCACGAGCAGGGACTTCTTCCCTCATGTGCTTCTCTTTGCATTTTCTTCTACTCTCTACTTCCCATTAGGGCACCTAACACGGGACCGCCAACTCCCGGGAGCTTATTGTGAGTGCTTTAATCACTATTTCAGCTATGTATATAAGTTGTGTCCTTGTCCTGCACTGTAATGTACTGTAAGTTACTTGTTTCTTGTTCACCTATTAGTTCTATGTACTATGTAAGGCTGTGCGGAACACTTGTGGCGCCATATAAATAAAGGATAATAATAATAATAATTTACAGTATAACCAAATTATATCAACCAAATTGAGAATAATCCTTTCTTACATAGAAATATTGTCCTTTCAGCTTACACGTCTAAGGATTTTGCTTTCCTTAAGCGGTTTTCTGGCAAACTTGATTAATGTCCTAAAAACTTAAATAGTAATGGTTCTTTGAGGACTCCTTGTAATTTGCTTTAACACATAGAATTCATCTGCCAATTGGCTGGTTCTATGGTGCCACTACGTAGTGACACCTGGGTGCGAATCTTTGTCTGTTTTCAGCTATTGTCTGCTGTCTGCCATGAGATTGTCCTTTGACCCTTCCTCTGCTGAGACATAAATTCTGACCCTTCCTGACCAATTATTCTTTATTCTTCTGACTACTGCTCTGGCTTTCTTTTGTCTCTAATCTGATGATGGCTGTCTTGTTACAACATTGGATTTACTCTGGCTGCTGCATTCTGTGGTTATGCAGCTAAATCCTGGATTGAAAAGTGCTGCTTTAGACAGAATGGTCACCTGGGATAAAATCTACAATAAATACTATTGGGCATATCCAATTGCGGGCGGGATATTTAAAAAACTGAAGAAATCACAGCGTCTTTTTTCTCGCACCTCCAGAGCAAATCATTAATTTTAGGAAAAATCAGTGGAACTTGCTCTGGTACAGTGGCGGCACCCCCCCTGAGGACTAATTAAGCTACTGGAAGTTTCCAATTACCCACCTTCCGAAGCGGTGTCTTCTGCATCCAGCGTCAGAAGCCGGCTCTTCTGCAGCAGGGTGAGAATGTGAGTGTGTGTGAGTGTTTGTAAGTGTGCATGAGTGTGTGTGCATGAGTGTATGTGAGTGACCCCTTGTGTGTGTGATCCCCCCACCCCACCCGCCGTGTATACCCCCATAATGGGACCTGGGAAAACTACATCTCCTAGCAGCCTCCAGCACTTCCCACAGCAACCCCCTATCCAATGACAAGATGGAGGGGAGCCACGGAGACCTTCGAACATTTAAGTATCTTTTTTTTTTATGACCACTTTTTTTTTATGGGATACCGCGGGTATATCGGAAGCTCGTGTATCCGCTGTAATCCAAAATTGGACGTTTTACCTAGCTAAACCTCGCACCCAATGGTTATACCGCTATGTGTAAATATTAAGAAAATGTATCTAAATTAAAAATAAGAGAACTTTATGCTGGTGTTTGGGATGTACTATTCAAGAGGAAAGCAAAAGAAACATAGGTTTCCAGTTTTTAAGTTTTCAAATCTCTTTAACAACTTATAGGCGGGATGTATTAGGCAATCGCATTTTAGATGCGGTACATCCCACCACTTATCGGGTACATACCAGCATTAATAATGACACAGGGAATGCTGGGAGGGATACCTCTCAGTGCAAAATGTCCAAGCTCCGGAAAGTAATGCATTCTGAAGCTTGGTACATATGGGAAATGCCGGCAAAACTCAGAAAACTACTGAATTAATTTTGATCGGGTTTCACCGAAATGTTTCTTGAGATCCTCCAAGTAATATAGGCTATGAATCATCTCGCTATCATGTTATTTGGCTACACACACACAGCTTCCTGTTCGTTTTGGTGGTGGATATCACAATAGTTAGGAGAAAATCTTCACTTGGTCATGACAGTGATGCAGGATCCCCAGCTTCCACCCAAGTGGAGCTGGGTGCAGGAGTTATACTTTATGGCTTGTGACTGACAGGCTCCAGAGGACCTCAGTGCAGGAGAGGACTGAAGGAGAGGGAGGAGTGGCCATCATGGCTCTAAGCAGGCTGACTGACTGATCTCACTGACAACCAGGTGAGAGAGTCCCCATCCACATAATACTTTCATCGTTGATTCAGTATAATTTAATAAAATTAGTAATCACTCGGCATCAATAAATAAAATTATAATAATTAAAATAAAATTAATAACCACACTAATATATATACATATATAACTCCAGTGACATTTTGCTTGTAATAATATGATTTAGTATATTTTATGCATGGTGATTAACATTATGAAAAAATACCCTTATGCAAGGATTCGGTAGGGGAGGTGACATTTACTATGACTATAGTACAGTATGTTGACATCACAATACAGGCACTGGGATCCCAACATGGATGTAATGCTACTTATAGCATTGTAATCGTGCGGGTGTTATATCAGTATACATACCAGCAAGCAGCATGTTTATAACACCCGTATGTTTAGAATGCTGTACGTAGCATCACATCCGGCATTGTCAGGTCAACATATTCACTGTGGACATTGTGTGAACCTCATGACCTCGTTCCCTTATGCAAGAGTCCCAATCATGCTGAATAATAAATGCCATACCTGCATATACAATGTTTGTATGCTACCGTAATCACACACTGAAAAAAACAACAACCCAGTTTTGTGACACGGATAATTTTATACAGAGTGGGTGATCATGGAAAGCCTGGGTTTAATATCAGAATGTTACGGCTGACTGGAAGCATACAATATTTCAGATTACAGGACTTCTTTTTATTTCTAGGTGTTAATTCCCATCTAAAGAGACTAAATTAAACACACCAGTAGTTAGATTTAATCTTTTAAATCATATTGGTAATACAATCATGTCTTCAACTGATGAAAGATGCCATCTGTTACTCTTCAATACGCATTGCGAAAATTAGGTCTTTTGGGATTTGCCACCATTCCTTCTGATTTTTAAGACATCCTCAAGGTCAAACCTCATGTCATCTATAATGTTATTTGTTCTCCTTTAAATACTCGTTTATGACAACCATGTGAGGCAAAATGGTTGTGTCTGAGAAGTGTTAGCAAGAGAAAAAATAAGTTCAATGGTTTCTTTTAAAGTATCGTTTAAGTTCAGATGTTAAATACTTCAAATGATACCTCAAGAGCTGCATAACAATTTATTGCAAGGGAACAAGTTTTTACAAGAATATAAAGGAATTTGCCACTTCTATTTTCCTTAGTTTACTACTTTACATAAAATATATGATGTGATTTTATGAATTTATAATATTTTCAAATTTATTGCAGAAATATTAACAGTGGCTATGTGAATAATATCGGCAAAATAACACAAAATGTCAAAATTACTAGATGTTTATTTTTACTTTTTCTGCTTAATTTGTGTAACTCTAGAGCCTAACTGCCCTACCAACACAATACAAAGCACATTCTAAGAACCTATATACAATACAGAGAGAGCATTCTAATGACCATTATGCAATATAGAGAGCATTCTAGTAACCCATACACAACACAGAAAACTTTATAAGGAACAATATAATATATACAGAGCATAATATTGACATGGTCTGAATATCAATTATATTTTAGCCAAAACCTAACCCAAATTGGAGCATTACTCTAACACAAAATGAAGACTAGCCTTAAATCATACTCTCTCTCGAAATGGACAGCGGGCTCCCAAAAATCGGTCTTTTGGCCAGAGTTACCTGCCCGCAGGAGGCAGCCAGATTGTCGGCATGTATACGATAATTTTGTTTGTCGACATTCTTGATGTTGCCATTCACAATGTCGACATTCTGACAATTTCAAAAGTGTCAGTATCATCATGGTGAATGGTCACATTCTGAACATGTCGACAACCTTGATATCAACATTCAGACCATTTTGACATTATGGTGTCGACATGCTGACTACATTGATAATATTCAACCCAGATAGGATTTTGGTAACTGCAGATCATCTAGGAGTTGACACCGAGACAAACATAAGCCTGTTGGTGCAGAGTATCTTGCATGTTATTGCTCTGCACATGATCTGGAACTGTACACACACAAGTATGGCATTTGATTGCATCTACACATACTGTATATTTGAATAGGTAACACAGGTTTAAGAGGATGTTCTCATGTAGGCAATGTCAATGCACCTGAAGGCTATGCAGATTTGGCAGATTTTAGTCTGGTGTAGAGAAACTGCAAGTGCGCATTGATGATGATGGAGATTAGCTGCAAACAAAGAGAACACATAGGGGACACGTGTGTCGTAACTCTGTATACCCGGAAATATATGTATTATTTTCTTTCCGGGCATGTAGCACGGGAGAATAGATGCTCAATTTCTGTTCAACCCTACACTCTAATATCCCTAAAACTCAGCCCCCAATCTGTGGTGACTTTAAGTCACTTTAGATCTCTGGTGGCAATATCCAATACAGACCCCAGATCTCTGCAGGCTACAGAATACATCTGACAGTGACAAGAAACAAACTCCAGACTGCAATACCCTTTCAGGATAAATGCTTGGAAATGTCATACTTAGTATTCATCCCAAATACTCTGATGGAACGCAGCAGCAATTCACTGGTCAGAGAGTAGATACAGTAGCTCCCTATCCTATAGTGCACTATGGTGAATGGGCAATGCTATACAGCAATCATAGTGCTTGGAGCTACATGACAGCTTCGCAGTGGTGGGTGCAATCAATGAAAACCTCTCTCTTAATTAGACAACATTTGGGAGACTAAAGGAGCAAATTGTGAGAGAGTCAAATGCAGGAGACTCCATATAATTCCATTTCTTGAGTTACATGGTAGGAAGCTGAAGAGGTGAAAGCAGGTGAGGCCATCACGTCCATATTACTCATAGTAGCCAATATGCAGATTCTTCTTATGGGAGTCACCAAATATGTGAGCACTACTGTGCGGCTAATAGGGTACAAGTTTCCTAAGCCTCATATATTATTTTTTTTGTTTATCAAGAAAATCCACACGGTGATAGGCTTCTGGTGGCAAACAAAGAAAAACATATATCAAAATCTCTTCCCAAAAGTCCATCAGTCCAGGCAATATAAGAGCCTGAATTCACAGAAATAAACATTCCACATTATAGATTTTCAGTAGTGAAGACTAAAACTTTTCTTGGAAAACTGGCACATGAGGGACACATAACATTTATTATAAAGGACATTATCATTATGTGAACAGAGAAACTACAACATGTTTTTATTACATTAAAACCTAGAATTCATAAGGGTAGGGCATAACGTATTACTTTTAAAGCAAACTTGTCAAGAGCCTGATATACACTAGTGGCCAAAATAGCGGACACATTTTGATATTTGAATGTTTATCAACTTCGAATGCTTATAAAAACTATTACACTTCATGCAGTGCAATGATTCATGTATCAAATGAAAGGAAATTTAATGCTGAATTCAACACAATAAAAAGAGGTCAAATATTTGCATTACAAGGGAAGTTATGCCGTGAAAACAACACTTAGGGTGAAAATCCCTGTGTACTTATGATGTTACTGTCCTATCAGTATTTTGTTGGGTATCCTTTATTTTTCAAGATTGCAGCACAGCAACGTGATCCAGGATTGTGGCGTTACGTGAAAATGGTTTTTCGTATGCAGCAATTGCGAGAGAAATTGGTGGGAATGTGACAACATCAGGAGTACGAAAGTTTTGTTTACGCTATCAGGTAACACACTCTATACAAAACAAAGAAGGAAAAGGCCAGAAAAAGTGCACAACAGCTGTTGATGATAGGAGAATAAAACGAATTTGCAACTGGTGTGTTTGTCAGTGCAAGAACGGAACGGAGAAGACTAACGGAGGTTGGCCTAAAAGGTAGGATTCCCCGAAAAAAGCCATTGCTGAATAAAAAGCAGCAGCAGAAACGAATACAGTGGGCAAAAGAACACATTGCATGGACAGAATGTCAGTGGAAACAAGTGATATGGAGTGACGAAACTAAGATATCGATATTTGGTAGTGATGGGAGAAAATGTGTGAGACATCGCATTTGGGAAGAGGTACATTCAGATTTTATTCAAGCGACAACAAAGAATCTTACAAGTGTTATGATCTGGGCATGTATGACAGCAGATGCTGTAGGCCGCCTTTATGTCATAGATGGCACACTGAACAGCAGAAAGTACATTGACACCATCCTACAACCAAAACTTCTACCTTCTATAAGGAATCTTTTTCCAGATAATGCCCCATTTTTTTCCAGCAGGATTCAGCTCCCTGGAACACTGCATGGATATGCAAACAGTGGTTCATGGAGAATGACATGCAGGTGCTGGGATGGCCAGGAAACAGCCCAGACCTGAACCCCATAGAACATTTGTGGTTCCGTTTGAAAAAACTGGTACATTTAAGGCGTCCATCCAATAAAAGACAATTAATTGAGGCTGTAATTGTCTCATGGCACCACATAATAAAGAAGGAAGAGCCCCAAACACTGGTTGGCTCAATGCCACGTCGCTGTGCTGCTGTCTTGAAAAAAAAGGATACCCAACGAAATACTGATAGGACAGTAACATCATAAGTACACAGGGATTTTCACCCTAAGTGTTGATTTCACTGCATAACCTCCCTTGCAATTCAAATATTTGACCTCTGTTTATTGTGTTGAATTCAGCATTAAATTTCCTTTTGATATATGAATCATTGCACTGCGTGAAGTGTAACAGTTTTTATAAGCATTCGAAGTTAAAAAACATTCAAATTTCAAAAAGTGTCCACAATTTTGGCCACCACTGTATATTGTATATTTTAAACATTAAGATAAGGCTTAGCAATAATGTTTGCTTTTTTTACAAAGTACTAGGAGACTCCTGCAAAATATTAAGATACAGTATTAAGTAGAGATGGGCAGAGCTCAGGGCTTCCAGTTCCAGCCCCCTTCTCTCATTCTAATTACTCCACAGAACCCGCCTGTCCACTTACATACTTGGCATGCTGTTTTGCAGGCGGTCTGTCTGGCTCAATGGAAAGTGGAAAAAATTAACCTTGGTTGCTCCTCCACACGTCATGCAGCAAGTAAAATGCTACAAACTGTACTCAGTGGCATCACTAGAAGGGTGCAGACCGCGCCTGATGTCACCCTCCGAGGAGGCGCACCAAAATGATGGCTCATCCTCAGTGACCAGGAACAGGGCACTGCACTGTGATGTTCCGGTCACTGAGGTAGGGGCTGGCAGTGCGGGGAGAGTCTCTGGGGGCAGCTCGGGCACCTCCAAGAGTGCTGTTCACACCCCAGAGTGATGAAACAGAGGTGTGCTGGGAGACCACACCCCTTTTCAGTGAGGCCACACTCCCTTTTGGTGTGAACGTGCCTTCGGAGCACTCAGAGGGTCTATTTGGCACACTGGGTGTCACCAACACCAGTGACGCCACTGACTGTACTTAAGATGGTACCTCGTTCCTAGAAGAATATGTAACATTTTGGATGCAAACTCCCTTGTGCTGCAGACAGGAGACAGTTAAAATAGAGAGAGTTGAAGTAGTAACCAATCATCTTCTGTCATTTTACAGGCTGAGTTTGAAAAAATGACAGTTAGGAGCTGATTGGTCAGTCATTTATTTCTCTGGAATTCATCTCTCTCCAAGTGTTGATAAATCTTCCCCAGAATTTGGTATGTACACAACATGGAACATATCTAAAACACTGATCAAATTCACCAGCTAAATTCACTGTCATCTGCTCCCTGTGACTAAATTACTACATAACTTCTCCAACGGTAAACTTTGGGCTATGAACTAACTGAGGGTTCCAGGGGCAAACACAGGATTTTTAGGGAGGGTTTCCATATATCCCGGTCAGCCCCAGCCCCAAACAACCAGCCCCAGACAGCCCCTGTTCCAGCCAGACAGTACCCTGCCCAAGCCAGGCAGTACCCTGCCCCAGTCAGACAGCCCCTGCAGGGGCAAACGCAGGATTTTTAGGGGGGGTTTCCATATATCCCGGTCAGCCCCAGCCCCAAACAACCAGCCCCAGACAGCCCCTGTTCCAGCCAGACAGTACCCTGCCCAAGCCAGACAGTACCCTGCCCCAGTCAGACAGCCCCTGCACCAGATAGCCACCCCAGCCAGCCTGTCCCAGCCAGCTATCCCCAGCCAGGCAGCACCTGCACCGGATACAGTTGCCACCCCAGCCAGTATGCCTCAGCCATCCCCAGATAGCCATCCCCTGCCCAACACAGCCAGCCCAAGCCCGATAGCCAGCCTACCCCCAGACAGCCAGCCCAAACCCCACACTTACCTGATGCTTGTGCTTTGCATAGCGGGCGCGGGGATCGGCAGCGGCAGCGTCGGAGCGAGTGGGCCCTCTCTGTCTGGGCCTCCAGTTAGTCCCTGATGGCCTCCGTCCAGGCCCTGGTGATCACTGCGCGCTGCCCGGCAACTGCAGGTTCAGCTGTCCGCGCTTCCGCATCAGGGAATATGAAAACCACCTGATTCAGAAGCGCTGACAGCTTACCAGGCAGCGGCTGGGCAGCTCCAAGGGTGGCCCACTGATAGTGCAGAGACAGAGACAAGGTTGTCTCTGTCTCTGAAAAAAACAATTGGTTTGGTCAGGGGGGGTTTCTGGGTACTCAGAACCCCCCCCTGCGTGCGCTATTGGGTTCGGGCTTGGAGGCTGGGTCATTCAAAGCCCTCTTCACATCACTCTTCTCTGGCCTCATTCACTCTGCAGTACAGCTCTCCCTAGTTCTGATCTATAATGGCCCTTACAGCTGAATAACCTTTATCAATGACTCTACTATATGCTAAGTTACTGTTTCTCTTTATCTATGGACAAAGATGTACATTGCTCCCTCCTCTATATCAATGCAAAACCTCAAAGTTTAAATGTAATAGTACACAAATGTCTTTTTATGAAGTTTATTAAAAGCAAACATGTACACATGTAATAATCAAACTATAGAAACACTTGCGTCAGCCACTACTTTCTATGCAAATACTAGTTTTCTAATGAGTGTAAGCATGTTTGTGATATAATGTTCTACAAAAATACAAATTTGCCTTCTTATTAACATTCCTTTGGTTGACACCTTAAACACAACATAATTTAAGTTAGGGACAATTCAGGCAACATTGTAATTACTTCCTAAGTACGGGAATTTCACTCTGTTTTCTCGGGGCCAATTGGATAATTCCCAAAACACATGTTACTACATGTCACAAACACACACAAAACAAATCTCACTTTCATCTGGTGTTTGTTAGTAATGAAAACATGTAATTAAGTTCATTTTCTGTAGATGATATCCATTACTTACCTATTCCGTGGGAAAATTCTCATTGTTTATTGAAATATACATCAAACTATTATGTACCTTAGTTCTTTAAATGATTTAATGAAATAAAAAAAAAGTGAAAAAAAAGATGGTCATTACATTTTATGACACAAACTGATCAACTGCAACCGAAAACATTTGCACTATATGAAGTGTTCAGAGCAGAAACAGCAGGTAACAGAATTTGATGATGCATACTGTAAAAGTAAAGTCAAATCTTGTACCTGATTATATGATGCCCATGTATATTTACCTTGGTCACTGTTGAAAATGTGTTAATGGTCAGATAAAATCAAAGCTAGGTACACACTGTAAGATTATCTGACAGGTTGGAACGAAAATCTGGTAATGTATAGGAGCAAATAGCAATTGACCATTAGTTCTCTAACACTGGAAAACCATCAAAAATGGTTGTTTAGATGGGATGTAGACAGTTTTGCCGGCGGATAGGATGCCGGCTGTTGAAATTCTGGCATCAGAATCCCGACCCGGGACTAAATATAGGAGTCTAAATCCCTACGACAGTTCAGACACAGACGAAAGAATCCCAACAGCTGGCATCCCAAATGTAAGTATAACGTGGCTAAGGTATCTCTGCTTATTGTATGCACAATTGTTAATGATCCAGTGTGATGATCATAGCCAGTGGTGTATCTATAGTGGGTGCAGGGTGTGCGGTGCACACTAGCCCCTTGGTTCAGGGGGGCCTACGTCCCACTCCCTAAATCCATTCTATATATTTACCAAGTGTGGAGGCTGCAGCCACCTCAGAAGAAACCTCCATGCATGCACAATAGATAAATCACTGCTAAAAGAGGTGCCGATGCCAATTTTAAAGAGGTGCAATATGCTCATGCACGGTTTACTCTGTCACAGTGTCAAAGTGTACCACGTGCATGATAAGACACACTGATTGTAGAACAGCTAAATCTGTAATAAGCAGGTGCCCATCATATCAACTCCAATCTCCATTTACCTACAGTACCACACTTCATGAGATAGACTGGCTATTCGAGAAACCATCTGGGTAACAGAAGAATTGGGCTTTGGTCAAATATTAAACCAGTAAAATACATGTAGGTTTTGTTGAACAAGTTGGCCCAAACATGTGTGAGGCTACTGTGAGAAGGTTAATCTCTACTAATATCTTTCTGGATTTCAATCATTACTTGTAGTCAGCTGTTGACTGCTATTGTACATTCAATGGATGATTGCATGGGTTGGGTACTGGATGCTGGTGCTCAGAATCCCCACATCGGCATCCCGACAGGGTTAGGATACAGACACTTGTCAGTCAGTGTCCTAAACCCTCCCCCTACCCTAGCCCTCTCTCCCTGGTGCCTGAACCTAACTTACCCCCCTAGTGCCTAACCCTTCATCTAACCGCAGTACTTTCCTTCGGGATGCCTGCGCAAAGATTCTGACAGGTGTCGGGATTCTGACTGTCAGGATATTGACCAGATCCCTGATTGTGTTGATGGAACCCCATGTAATACAGACTGTATGCCTGAGTGTTCACTGCTCATATCTGTCCAAAGGAACTACATACAGTAATTGTGGTTAAACTGGACCCAAGTCTGCATGTTTGATTATTTAGCGAAACAGTTGGACTTCAGTGTGTGTAACCTTTGTGTGTGTCTCTTATGTTATTGCACAATACACATGTTTGCACTGTATCTGTTTTTCCGAAGAGAAAGCTCTGTTGTACTGTGTTAAAAGCAATAAAATAAATATATGGAAAATCATTTAATGGTCATCTAAAGCCGCTTTTAATGCAGATGCAGTAAATTACATTTTAAAAAGCATACGGCAAATTATAGACTTCACATGAGGGCAGTTATATAAGAGTTAGAATTTCTGTAAGAACAGAAAATCACGGAGATACATATACTTGCCGACTTTGTAGTTCTCCCCTCTGAGAGAAGCCTGGATTGGACATTCAACTGAGTACTGATGGGGGTGGAATTGGGCACCTCTTATCATTAAGCCCCTCCCTCTCGCTGTAAAATGCTGCAAGGGAGTTAGGCCAAAATGACTCGATTCACATAGAACCATGCAATATTGACTCCAACTCCTCCTCTTGGACTGGCAATTTGTGGCATAATGCTACGCATTTCACTAGGAAGTGGTCAGGATGAAGGAGGACCACCCACTCTTCTGGGGATCGGGGGACTCCCCTGACAATCAAGAGTTTCCCGGACAACTTGGGAGAGTAGGCAAGTAAGTTAACCATGAGTAGAAAAGGGCAGGTTACAGAAAATGCTTTGTAAACTATAGTGTTAGCAACACTATCACCTCCTGGGCCTAGTGAACAGTGCTCAAGGTGAGGTCTTAGCAGTGATCTATAATGTGCAATATAACTTTCCCCTTTCTGTAACTATTACATTCTTCTATAACCAAGTTCTAGGGCAGAGGATCCCAACCACGGTCCTCAAGGCACAGTAACAGTCCAGGTTTTAGGGATAGCCATACTTGAGCACAGGTGACTTAATTAGTACCTCAATTATTTTGATTTAACCACCTGTGCTAAAGCGTGGATATCACTAAAACCAGGACTATTACTGTGCCTTGACGACTGAAGTTGGGAATCACTGTTCTAGGGGCTTCTCCTGTTGCTTGTTTACAATCATATCATATGAAACTATAATTCAAAGGTTCTTTCCACTGTTGTTGTTGATAATACTCCACCATTCATTCTGTATTCTGAGTTTAGAGTTTTAATACTTTCAAATGTAAATAAAAGGGCATTTTGTATTAATTCCCAATGCATTTTTTTTACTTCTTCGATGTATAAACCCTGTTACAGCCTGTGCTTGCATAACAAAAAGCAAAAACAAAAGCATATATTAGATACTAATATCCTGTGGCTCCAAAAATGTAGAGGCTACAAATGGTGCACTGGTAAATGATCCTACACTAAGCAGACTATTAAATGCACTAAATGGCGAAAACAATGAGGAAATTGTCTCTTGTGTAAGACATTTTAATTGCTAAGCTGAGAGATATAAAGAATTAACGTGCATCTCTTTCTTCTCTCTCTGTTATTAAAAAAAATATTGTTGTTTGCCTTTTTTATTTTGAGTGAAAATGAATGCCCACAATATCTCTATGGTTGATTGAATAAGGTTTGTGCATTCTAAGGGCTCAATCTCAATTGTCTGTGATGATCTCGCGACAACAGCTGAACTTGACGGCAGCCCGAACTTGCACAAAAGTGCTCGCAGCCCCATAGGGCTACGAGATTTGGTGCGGTTGCAAGCGTTTTAACGCCGTGGCAACGGCAACTCACACTCTCAAACAATTGGATTGACACCCATTATGGGAATAGACATTTGTCTCTAATATTCTGCCATGTCCCTTGCGTCCTAGTCCTGTACATACTCCGTTATACTATGACAAAGTGTCCATGCTTGAGAAGGTAAACACTGGAACCAGTAACACTTCCTTAACCATTTCATCCTGTTAGCTCTTACATCAATTGCAGACCTCACCTTTGTACTTGAGGGTTTTCAGACCAAGCCATGACTAAAAAGATTACATGGTCTTCAGAAAGCTCCCTGACTAGTAAGCTGTAAATTACTTTCATGTAATGAGGTCAAGCTAAAGCCGTTTTCATATGTGTTAAAATAACAGCTGATCAACACTGAATGTTAGTCCAATGTTGCACAATCAACCTTAAACCGTATTTCTCCTACTAGACATGAAAGTCAAGCAAACATAGAAAGGAGATATTTATTTACTAAAGGGCAAATCACACAATGCAGTGTGGATATGGTTGTAAGTAGTCTATGTAGTCATTAGAACACCAGTAGTTTTTATACCTTCTTTAACAGAGATCAATAGATTTAGAACAACTGAAATACATGAATGCTTAGTAAATAAGGATTGCTGTCCCGTAGTTCTGGCACTATTCTAACTCATTCCTGTTGTTTGAGTAATATTTCCTATCTGGAAACAGAATGTTTATTCATCCTTTTAGCTGGAAAGCTGAGCTTTATGTCTCCTAATGTCCTTTTCTTCAAGTTATTGTGGAAGTAAAAATTACTTGGATTCAATTTTACGTTCTACGATAATGTTTAATAATTATTGTTTTTACATAATTATTTTAGTTCCGCTACAGATATAGAACAGTAATATATGGGGCAACTTCTCAGCCACTCAATACTGGCTGAATGACTTTTCCTTGCCAACAGGGAGAAGCCATTCATCCTGATTGAGTACCTGCGTTGGCACATTAATAATAACTCAGGACCAGTAACTCTCCAAGACAGGAAAGTAACATCATTTTGCTTACTGAGGTCAAAACTATTAGGTTAGAGGTAGCAACTGAAATGCAAGATTTCCTTTTATAATGGCATGTTTATTTTATTTTTCTTTGGACATACCTCACTTTGTCAAAGAGTAGAAGTCCCCAAATTCTTAATACCCTAACACTGTCCCTCAAAAGATTATTTTCATCTAGAGCCTAATTCAGAGATTTACGTAAATTCGATACTTACGGAAGTCTCTGATGTTTACAGATTTGTGCATGAGTCGCATTGAGCATGTACAGATCTATTTCTGTAATATCATTCATGGTGCCAAAAGCCACAGCATGGCTGACATGCTGCTAGCGTCTGGAGGCGACTTGGTGCATTATAGAAAATAATGGCGTGTCGGCATGGTTTTCTGGGCATGACGAAGACAGTAACTGCATCCTTGGAAGCAGCTTCACTGGCCCCGACAGCGTGATTTTGCCAGATATCCTGAGTAACCTGAGTGTTATTCAAAACATCTGATCATCACGCCTGAAGACGGAGAATTGGATCAGCCAAGCCACCAGTGGGCATCTTGTTACCTAAGAAGCATCCTGCGGCTTTTGCATATTTTAGCACTGCTGCTGCGTGCAAAGTTGCAGCAACAGTTGTTCATCTAATTAAAGTTAAGTTCAATATCATGCAAGTACAGTATGGCTTTGGGTGTCATCAAGGTGGATGACAGGCAGGGCCAAAGACCATGTCCTGGTTTTTTAATTGAGAAATCTGCCAGAAATGTTTATGGCTGTGGTTTTGTATCAATCAGCTAAACTGTTAAATATATTAATACTAAATAGGGTTTCCAATATCAGGATCCCTATCAAATTTTGGTCCTGGGATTATAAACCTCTGGGTATTATGATAATTTGTACAGAGGCGGACTGGGCTGGGGGGGCAGTAGGGCATGTGCTCCCCGAGCATGAACTGCATTTGTCGTTGTAAGCCGGCATAGGGACAGACATTCCTGTGGTATTTCATGTGGTTACAGGCCACCCATGTGCGCTCCATGCCCATCACTCACACTGAGGCACACAGCACTGGCCCAATGAAAGTCCCTCCTACTGCCAAATAGATTCCCATTTGTTTTATAGGATAAATGGAGGAGCTTCGTGAGGGTCTGTTATTGGCTCCACCCCCAGGAATTGCAAATAGCGATTAATACAATCAGCCTCTCGCCGCCAAAGTCCACTTCGTCTGGTGCTTACACCAGGGCTTGCTACCTTGGACCAGCCTGCTCAGCAACCCCCATCTACTGTCTAATTTAGGGGTGGGCAATAAGCGCCCCCCAGCTGTTGTAGAACTACACATCCCAGCATGCCCTGCCAGTTTCGTCCCCAAGCTGTTGTAGGACTATACATCCCAGCATGCCCTGCCACAGTTTTGCTATTTGGCCTTGCTTAAACTGTTGCAAGGCATGCTGAGAAGTGTAGTTCAACAACAGCTGGAGGGCACTTATTGCCCAGCCCTGGTCTAATTGCACCGTCCTGACTGACTGCTGAGTTGCTGTACTATTGCTGCAGTGCAGACTTTAACATTTTGCCTTCGATAACCATCTAGAGATTGGAATTTCTAATACTGAACAACACTGGAAATATATCTATAAATCCTCATAAAACTATCCTGAATCAATGATGGTGAGATAAGTTTGGTATTTGTTGCAGTGGGCCTGTCAGACCATTACATTCCAACAAAGCTACTTAACAATAGGGCCCTTTTCAGGCAAGGTGCACTTATACATACATACGTACTAAATATTCAGCAGGGATATTTGGAAAGCATACTGTAGTCTGTATTTTGTTCACAAAAATAAGTAACCATTAATATGATTTAATTTGCTGTGAATGAATAAACATGTTAAACTATTAAAATATGTATGGTTTCATAGAGCGAGCTTGATTGAAAAGCAAGGTCTTTAAATGGAGAAGGTGATAGTTCGTCCTCTGGGTCTTGATAATGTGGCCAGACTCTATATCAGGTAAATGATCACACATGAAAACATATACTGTAAAACATCCTGCTGCAGACAGTTATCTTTATGTATAATTCATGTTTCAAAGAGCAATCACAAGTGCTTTATTTCAGCAAAATAATAAATATAATTTAAAAAACAATCTTTGCCATTTGATTTCAAATGTGTTGTATTCTCCTTTAATGTTTTCACTTAGCTCCATCTGTCATTTGCTCAGGATAAGTTATGACTCTCTCTCTAGTACAGTTATTTATGAAAATTATGTAATTATTTAAGTTTTGCTACTTAAATAAAGCATTTGATAATAAAAAGAAATCCCCTCAGCTGCACTTACACTGAACCTATTTACAAGAAGTTTATATACTTAATTAAACTCCTACTTATAACTTTGCAGCTTCATATAAAACTACATCAGGAAATAAAGCTGTTCTACAAACTGTATATATCACATAAAAACAATTAGCTTTTTAGCTGACCTAATGCATGTGACTATGTATTATAAATAGTGAGCCTGCATGTACTGTTATATTTATTATCATTTATTTATATGGCGCCACAAATGTTCCGCAGCGCCTTACAAAGTACATAAACAAATTGTAGACAAGTGACTTACAGAACAATACAATACAGGACCAAGACATGGATTATATATATATATTGCTACATTAGTGACCATAACACCCAGATAAGCAACAGAGCATAAGCAACCAAGTGTTAGGTGCCCTAGTGGGGTGGAGGTAAGAAGTAGATACTGTTAAATGATCATTTAATTTCTGTCCAAATCTTTACACGTAAAACGTGAAAGTAAAAATTCAGTTTCACATAATGAACGCACGCGCTCTAATAAATCAATTAAACTCATTGATACATTTTATGTACAAACTTCATTTGATACAGTGTAGTTTATTCAAGAATTGGGGTTCTGGTTGGCAACTACCTTCCATGGCTGTCATTTTTTTTTTTTTTATATAAACCCATATATTACTCCAAGAAAGAAAAAGAATCCAAAGGACAGAGGCACACCTAGGGTAATATCCAATTGCCCAGCCCCCCCCCCTCCACATACTCAATTCACAACATTATTTCTAGTCACTGATTTGCAATATAGGCATTATAGTGAACAGCATAAAAAACAAGGACCAATCTATAATAATAATTATTTTATTTATATAGCACTTTTCTCCCATAGGACTCAGTCGCTTTACAGACATCAGAAAACATGGTACATTGTACAAGGATTTGGTGTTGCAAAAAATAGAAAACCACACTGAGATAACTAAAATCAACCGAAACCTAGATCGCACAATAAGCATATTGCAGGGTTGGTGCAGACATTTTGGGAAATAACTACCATGGGTTATATATTCCACCCACAAAGGTACCAAATGAGGCAGCCATTTTGGGTGCACTACGTAGGATTACCCTGGGTGGAATAGCTTACGTCTAGAAGAAATGACACAAAATGGATGTGGTTGCAGCATCCTGATGCTAGCAGTAGGGTCCCACCATAATAGTCAGGTCCATCTATTTTTCATCCCATCCATTAGTGTACCAGGTGAGGCAGCCATGGTGGGCGCACTACGAAGGTTACACTGTGGGAGATAAGCCATATAAGGACCCAAGGAATATATGGGAAAACTGACACATGTGTGGCAGTATGATATACCCTTTGTGAATTGATCCACATGAAGTACATACTGCCCATGGAGGATGCACTTTAGTGGATGTATAGCACACCAGTATATCATACAGTGGAGGTATAGCACACCAGTATAGCATACAGTGGAGGTATAGCACACCAGTATAGCATACAGTGGAGGTATAGCACACCAGTATAGCATACAGTGGAGGTATAGCACACCAGTATAGCATACAGTGGAGGTATAGCACACCAGTATAGCATACAGTGGAGGTATAGCACACCAGTATATCATACAGTGGAGGTATAGCATACAGTGGAGGTATAGCACACCAGTATAGCATACAGTGGAGGTATAGCACACATGTATAGCATACAGTGGGGTGGAAGTACATTTACAAAACAGGGAATAGTAAATACAGCAAACAGTGCTGCAGTTGGGGCATGAGATTTATGGGTGACTGAAATATGAAATGCACTGAATGAATAGAGCCACGTGTTTGTTCATCCCGCCCAAGAATGAACCATCTGAGGCAGCCATCTGGGGCGCACTGTGTAGATTACATCTGGCAGGGTGTGCAAGTAGCGGAAGTATAACATCCAGGTGGAGAAAAAATAAAAAGAATAAATGGTGACCGCATTTTAAGTTAAAACCTGGTTAAACTTAATCAGAAATGAAAAAATGATAGAGTGATCTGCAAAAAGCCACAGAGTCTCCTTCACTCGAGTGTGTGGTCTTGTCGCATCCAGCAGTTTGTGGAGTTTGATTTGGCTGCAGCATGAGACAGCAGCCGGACCCAGTCTCAGGGGACTGTAAATCTAGTATTCTTCCGACAGCCAGTGAGCAGTGTAATTAATTTCCAATCAACGGCAGGAGCCCTTTCATCATAGCAGGTAGCATGGGAGATGAGCAGATAGCGAGGTACAGGCAGGGGTGAAGCTAGGCTTTCTGTCACGAGAGGAAAGGCTTGGTGCGCCCCTCCCTTCTAGATAGTAGTCACCCCTGGCTAGCTTAGGTACAGCTGTCAACATTGTAAAGACTGAAATATAAGTAGGGTGAGGGAAAACTCAATATTTAGTCCCGTTAGATTAAGATGTCAGGGCCTGCTGCATTTTTCTATGGTTCTGGGGTGTCAATACTTTACAATGGAGCATACAGGCTCCAGTGTCTCCAGACTGAATGGCTTAGTATTGCTTCCTGCACTACACAATCTCACCCATCACAGAGCATTACAGTGACCATAATACTATACAGAGAGCATCACAGTGATGACCATATAATACAGAGACCATCAGTGTCCGTCATATAATGCAGAGAGTGTCGCAGTGACTGCCAGATAATTCAGAGTGTCTCAAAGACCTCCAATGTAATGCAGAGAGCATTGCAGTGACCTCCATGTAATACAGAGAGCATTGCAGTGGCCGCCAGATAATACAGAGAGAGTTGCACAGACTGTCATATAATGCAAAACATCACAGCCACTGTCATATAATGAGGAGACAATAAGAGCCCAACATATAAAGCAGAGACCATCAGTGCATTTCATATAATACAAAGAGCATCGCAGTGATCTCAATATAATGCAGAGAGCATTGCAGTGACCACCATATAATGCAGAGCACATAACAGTGACCACCATATAATGCAGAGCACATAACAGTGACCACCATATAATGCAGAGCACATAACAAGGACCACCAGATAATGCAGAGAGCATCGCAGTGACCGCCATATAATGCAGAGCAGTGCAGTGACCGCCATATAATGCAGAGAGTGTCCAGTGCCGCCATATAATGCAGAGACCATCAGTGACTGCTATATAATGCAATATAAAATATAATATATAATAAAGAATGCATTGCAGTGACCACCATATAGGGCCAGTCCCAGACCAAGTAGAGTCGTGGGCAAAAAGTCCATTTGCTCCTCTCTCCTTAAAATAAATCTATACAGTTTTTTGTGTGTACTGAATAAAAATACACCTTACTTACAGTATATGTGGTTTCTCTGCAACAGGGAACCACTGAAATAATTGATCCTCCCTGGGCAGGAATTATCTTCAGTCAGTATTCACTATTCATGTAGGAAATCCCATGGTCTGGAGGATGCCTGTTTGTGTAGGAATATAACTGATGTCATCCTCATACAACAGAGGTTCAACCAGACTTGTACCACCTGTCACCTCCTGCCCCTGTGTACCCACCAGCCTCCTGTGTCCCCCGGTCTTTCCAGCCTCGTTCCCTCTGTCACCTCCTGCCCTGTGTCTTTCCAGCCGCATGCCCTTGGCATCACTCAAGCCTTGTGACCCATGTCACTGCTGCATCTGGCTCCCTGTGTCTTCTCCAACCCCCTATCCCATGTCACTCCGCCCTTTGTCACCTCATGCTACTGTGTTGTTTCTGCAACATGCCCCATATCACTCCAGCCTCCTTCCCCGTGTTACTTCTCATACTCTCTATATCACTCCAGCCTCATGCCCCGTGTCAACTCCTGCCCCCTGTATCATTCCAGTCACATGTCCCCAGTGTCACTCCAGCCTCAGCTCACAGTGTCCCACCCAGCCTTTTACCATGTGTCACTCCAGCCTTGTGGTCTCTGTCACCTACTGCCTTGTGTCTTTCCAACCACATGCCCCATGTCACCCCAGCCTCCTGCTTCCTGTGTCTCCTTAGGCCTCCTACAGAGTGTCACTCCAGTTCTGCAAAGTCACTCCGTGTACCTCCAGCTCATGTGATCATCCAGTTCAGCCCCTTTGTCACTCCAGTTCCCCAATATCACTCCATCTCCCCACTGTGTCAGAGTCCAGTTCTCCCATCCATGCCAATTATACCCATTATAGTACCTACCAATTCTCACACTGGCTGCATTCTCCCTGTCTGACTCTGTAAGGTCACACTCATGCTGGAAGAAAGGGACAGTCTGCAGACTACTTGCCATTGTATAGTAAAAGTGTATTTAACAGTGTTTCAATACACTCTGAAAGTGGCAAATAGTTTGCAGACTGCCTCTTGATCTCAGCATGAGCTCTGGCAGGCAGTAGAGATTAGATTACATTGCAGAGAGCTGACAGGAAGCTGCCGAGCTGTCATCCACCTCAGCGGCTCATGATACAACACCAGGCAGGCCTGAGGTACGGGACCGGCCCAGGGGACAACTGGCACCCTAACCCCCGGCCCTAGTTTTAGCTCTAGTGTTTCTGTGACCTTAGGAAAAAAAATGTGATTGAAACTTAAGTTATTTGTAATTTTCTGCTGGTGAAAATTATTTGAAGCACTAGGTCATTAACAAACATTTAGTTGGATGTGTGGGCAGAATAGATTTAATTTTATAGAGTTGTATTAATTTATATGATATTATTTTCATTTTGATAAGATGGTCAAATCTGATTTATTTAAACAATGTTTACATTAATATATTACATTATACCTCATTTAAACATTTTTTTACATACGGTATTAAATTTAGACACATTGCAGTTTTCTAATTCAGAAACGGACGGTAATGAAAAGACAAATACTCTCACAGATCGCAGTTGCGCAGATATGCTAATGCTTTCCAAAACACATACGAGTATAGGGACGCCCACTGCTACCTTCTCATATCTGTACAACAATGTGCAACAGATTGCCATTGCGTCCCTCTCTGAGTCAGGCCCAGAGTCTCTAAGGTCTCGGGCTCTCAGCCCAGGCAGTATCCCTGCTCCTCGTCTCTGACAGGAAGAGGAGGAGTAAAGGGAAATATACAGGAAGCTAGGGTGATCGATTCATTCACTTGTAAACAACAAGTGAACGCAAGAGCACATCAGCGGCAGCGCTGGCACTGGCAGACAGCCCGGGCATGGTAGGCAGACACTGCGGCTGCAGTGAGTGAGGAGACCCGCGTGCAATACTGCTGGGTGCACACTGTCTCAGTGACTAACAGAGATGGCTGCGGCTGGTTAGACCAGTGCTGCGGCCCCCGCTAGAACATCATCACAGTCATGAGCCATAGCACAAGCAGGCACATTTATTGGTGTCGTTCGGCACCAGGAGGTTGTTGCCTAATGGTGGCGCCGGCCCTGATCCCAGCCATAAGTATTTTGGCACTTGTAGTTCCATAACTACCAGCACACACAAGCAGTTAATGGCTGGATTTGCAGGGACTAATGGGGGTAAATGTAATGAGCACTAATTTGGCAGATATTTGGGGATCAAGGAATTTAAAGGGGTGATATTACAAAATGCAAAACCAGACTGATTTTTTTTCTTTGAAATAAAAAAAAAAGCCCCTTTAAATCCTGCTGCAAAAATCTGCGATTTTAACATTTCTCCCCATGGTGTCAAATACTAAAATAAAATAAATCCTTGTGATTTGCAGCTACTACAAAACACAGAACAAAACCAGATATTTTTCCTTATTTTTTGTAGAAATTCTTTTTATAGGGTCTACAGTACGTTGATTTAGTAAAACAAAGATATGATTATGATAAAAACATAATATTAATAAAATGTTTGTATGACTGTGTGGTAAAATGGATAAAACAGACGTAAATGTTTAGTAACTTTAAAGAAACGTGCATTATGGAAAGTGTTATCATACATACATCATTGTTAACTCAGGCTGATGAAAACAATTGACATTTTTATCTTTGTGGGGTATCTGAAAACGACCTCTTTGAAAAACAATCCCAGGTATATGGTTTCAGTCTACCTAAAGCTTTGATGGTACATTATCTGAAATTTGGTGTAACAAGAATCATCTGTTAAATTGCTGTAGATCCTGGTCACATGGTCTCTGTCCTATAATGTGCTTATGTTCATGTTACCTTATGTCCTCAGGCATGGATATAATAATATCAGGAGAGGGTTATAATTTAAAGCACTAGGTGCACCGTCTTAACTATATTTCATGGTTATATCTCGTCTTCCATCGTAAATAACTGCATTTCACATTACATTTCCTGCTGTTACAGCTTGCAATGTTTTTTTTATTTTTAATTTTACAGCTTTTCTGAAAACATATAATATATAATCCTTTATTAACAACATTTGTATACTGAGAAGTTCCCAAAAATGTCTTTATCTGTAATTATGTTGGATGCACCAGAATAGGCTTCGATTTCACATACATACATAAATGGTTTTAATTCCAGCTGCAATTTGTACACAGGAAGAATTGACATTCATAGACAATAAATGCAAACCACATGCTGCATATGTGCACCAAAGGTGCTCATAACCACTAGCATGTTTAAGTGCATTTCTGACACTAGAAAACACTGGCCCTCATTCAGAGGCGGTCGCAAGAAGTGAGCGCTCTCTCTGAATGAGGGCGGCCGCTTGAGTTTTCAAGTATGGCCTCCTGGTCGCTAACTAAGCTGTAGGTTACCACCCACAGCTTTAGCGACCGACCAAGTTGATGGTCAAGACCATCGCGATCATCGGGGCTTGCGACGAGACCCTAAGGTTGGGTCTTGGCAACCGCAAGCCCCAAGGAGTTCCTTAAGGAACTCCTCCGTTTGTGAAACCACTCCCCCACCACGCCTACAAAACGGGTTGAGCTGTCGATCAACATTGACAGCCGCCTCTTTTATAGTGAGCTCCGGAGCAAGAGAATTTCTCTCTCACTCTGGGGCTTGCGCACACGCAGTGCGGCCGCTGCGCGTGCGCAGGCCCTAAACATTGACCCAGTTGCGAGCGCTCAGCGCTTGCAACCGGGTCTGAATGAGGTCCACTGTTTATAGCATTGCCATACCCATTGGTGTTGGTTCCAATGGTTTGGTATTTTGTAAACTCATTGGGCAGTATACAGTAAGCACTAACACAAGTAAAGACTGTGATTTGTTGAATCATTTGGCACATGCAAAAGTTTTCACACCTGTAAATCCAGTACAAATTACATAAGATGAGATCTGGACTTGGTTTTGCAAACCACCCTCAAGTGTTTTGGTTTTGGATCTGGATTTTTTAAATAAAAAATAGATAAAGAGTATTAAAAACAGCTAAAACTTCAGATAAATATATATAAATATATTGTCTGCTGTATCACAGCTTTATACAAATGTGTCACAATATTTGGAAGTGCCCAAGAGGGAAACACAACACTTTTGTAACCACTCATATTTTGGATTTCTAACAGAACTCTGCAAACTTCCTAATTATAATAATCATATAATTTACTTTATACATCTATATATCCAGTGATGTAGCAGGGAGCAGAGGCACAAGTAGGAGACATGACCATGTGGAGGAGGATTCTGCAGTCTGATGAGCTCAAAATTGAACCCATCTAGCAATTCTGGCAAATGCCATAAGGGCCGAAGGCCTGATGGGCCGGTTCAGCCATATGAAGCAGTTCCACCTACTTGCACTCTGCTTGGCTATAATGTTTAGATGCCACACCCTTTCCCCATGCACATGGAAAGGATACTGGTGCCAAATTTTTGGCCCAGTTTGCCCCTGGTGGCAGCCTCATGCTATGGGGATGGTTCTCTGTGACAGGGACTGCAAGGCTGATAAAAATAGAAGAGAAAATGGATAGCGAAAAGCACAGACTAATCCTGGAGGAAAACATGCTGCACTCTACAAGAGTGCTTGGACCTGGAAGATGATTTATCTTCCAACATAATAAGGGCCCAAAGTATATAGCAACAGGTTAGTGTCTTGAAGTGGCCTAGACAAAGCCCAGATTTAAAACTAATTAAGCATCTGTGGCCACATTTAAAAATTGCTGTCCACCAACCATCACCTGATTTAGAAGTGTCTTTGTTTTCACTGGAGACTGTAGGTTTGTGTAAATCCAGAACTCTATGAAAGTAACGTCACTGATACTGGTGGAAGAGGTCAGAGTTCAGACCAACAGTTATTTAATACCAATGTGATGACAATTTTTATCAGCAGTCGATTTTATTAATTTATACATTTTATAAATCACGTACTCTGGTATCCCTTATTATAGAGTAAATCAGTCTATACTTTAGCTCTGAATTGGAAATGTGAAGTTACAAATACAGGGAAAAACGGAATTGTGCAGACAGGCGAAGCAAAAGAGAAACTGGAAGACTAAATTATAACAGTATCAGGACTTTGCACCTCTAGCGGATTCCGTTTGTACAAAATATCTATGTATCTTCTCTCATCTCTGCATGATGGAACTATAGCTATAGGTAAAAAGAAGTAATGAATATAGAATTTAAAAAAATGTACTTGATCAAACTTGAGTCAGAATTGAAGGTAGCAGTAATGTGGATGGCTTCATATAGAATGATCATATACCAAAAATGAGCATAATCAAATATAATAGGTGTAATTGTGGCAACAATATTTAAAATAATATATAAAGAATGCACGGCACCCAAGAAAGTAAAATGAGATTCAAGAAATTCATCAGTCAAGAGTTATAGTGGAATATGGGAGAAAAACAGTTCAGAACAGAAAGAACCGGAGACGACAAGAATAAACTCCTTGTCTTGCATCAATATTTATTAGTTTTCCCCCAAAAAAATAATACAAACAAAATCATATTATTTTAAACAGGTTCTGGAAGAAATCCAGGAGCCTTGTGCTGTTCTTCATGTCTGATTTGGTCTATCACTGGGCTGCGAGACGCTGCAGAGATACTGCAAATGATGCTGATAACAATACAGAGTTATGTTTCTGTGAGAGGGTGATTAACCACACATAAATAAGGCAGGCTCACCTGGGTGTTTATGTCTTCCCAATACCTGAAAAGAGTTTCACGTAAGTCAACCTAAGTCTGTCGGCATCTCACTGAGAACAATCACTGTTTGACCAGTGTTATATGCCTTACGGCCACAGCTGTTTAAACAGAGACATACCATTTAGCTGTGATTTAGATACAGTAAGATTTGCGGTCTGGAGAGGAAAACTGCTTCAAAGGTTAGGGATTTTATGAACAATAAAACAAAAATCTCTGTACCTACTGGTGTGCACAGAGTAGCATGTCTATAGTCAGTAAATAGAGATTGCATCCAGAAGCCTGTGTGCTTAAAAATCCAGATTTACAGTAGGAACCTCTTACTAGTTACTGTGGAGAGGCAGTAGCACATATAATATGAGATAACAATGAATAGCCTTAAATATAATTGCAACAAGCTGGATGTACAGTATATCTGTATATTTTCCACCTTCATTTGAAGGATCAGATTAACTGATCATACAATACAAACATTATGAACTATGCACCCTTTAAATACATTATGGGCGTGAATCCGAGTCGCATACAATGCCGATGTTCACGGAGATTAGCGATTTTCTGCAACTGCGTGTGCGCAAAACACCTGAAAACTCTTACGGCGCTTGCGTTACATGATGTGTACATACTGAGGAGCTGTCGCAATTTAGACGCACAGTATCAGAAATGTATCAGAAATGTGCTGGGCGTTCCTGGGGCAGTGACTGTTCAGATGTACAGAGATGGACGGTGTCTTATTGGTGTGTTATGGGAGTGCCGCAGGCATGTCACTGATAGTGTTTGCGTACACAAAGGCTTAAATCGCTCACATTGGAGGCCAAGCTCAGACGGAGAATCTGCACCTACCATAAGTTTCAATTGTGCGACCGATGGTGGCATCTAAAGACCATAAAATGGTATTACCACATCTAAAGACGCTCGTACACCAGGGGAAGGGCTGATACTAGCATTAGCTTATAGTCGCAGACGCGGCTATGGCAAAAGATGCTAAAGTGGTCACAGCAGCGTGCCCCTATGAGTCCATTTTACAATAATGTTTCAGGCATTGATCATTAGTAATGGCTCAGGATATGCATTGGCTAGATATTTGTATTTTAGATCTATACACCCTTTGTCTATGTAGCAGGGCTGAGTGTACCAGTGTGGTCACTCACCCTGCTACTAGGCATCCTCACCCTCCACGCCTGGATGGTGGGGGTGCCTTGGGGCAGCGGGAGCCCCGGGCATCAGAGTGGGGTGGGATCCGGAGAGATCCCAGCCCCGTTTGAGCGTGTGGCGGGGCCCATCCGCAAGCTGGCCGGCGGGTCAGGATCGGTCGTGATCCCACCCCCCATCCGGCGCAGCGGGCGTGGAGGTAGCGGCGGATTGCCGCCGCTACTCCACGGGCATGATGGCAAGTCTGAATCCTGGTGGATTCAGACTCAGCCAATCAGCACGTGCCCCTTTGAATGTGGCGCCGACTGTGAACCAATCAGGGCTCACAGATTGGCAGCCAGCAGGGGATGGCCATGGCGAGCCAATCGTAGCTCGCCGCGTCATCACCCCGCCCCCTGGCGTCGGCTTGAATTAGCTGGCGCGAGGAGAGGACGGGAAGTGCGACGGCCGGGACGGAGCGGTGAAGAGCTCCCGAAGATACTAGAAGGAAGACGACGGAAGTCCCGCCGGGCGGCGGCCATCGAAAAAGAGCTCCCCCAGGCTGCCGCCCGCCGGGCGAAGAGCTGCAGACCGGCGCCCACCAGGAGTGAAGACGGAGAAGGCACCGGAGGCCCCGGGACTGGTAAGTCTCTCACACCTCCCTAGACCACCAGGGTTCAGCGCTAGGCCGTGCCCCATTGTAGTTCGGCGCTAGGCTGTGGGTCATTGTAACTCGGCGCTAGGCCGTGCCCCATTGTAGTTCGGCGCTAGGACGTGGGTCATTGTAATTCGGCGCTAGGCCGTGGGTCATTGTAATTTGGCAGTAGGCCGTGTCTCATGGTAATTTGGCGCTAGGCCGTGTGTCATTGTAGTTCGGCGCTAGGCCGTGGGTCATTGTAATTCGGCGGTAGGCCGTGTCTCATGGTAGTTCGGCGCTAGGCCATGGGTCATTGTAATTCGGCGGTAGGCCGTGTCTCATGGTAATTCGGCGCTAGGCCGTGTGTCATTGTAGTTCAGCGCTAGGCCGTGGGTCATTGTAATTCGGCGGTAGGCCGTGTCTCATGGTAATTCGGTGCTAGGCCGTGGGTCATTGTAATTCGGCGGTAGGCCGTGTCTCATGGTAAGTCGGCGCTAGGCCGTGTCGCATGGTAATTCGGCGCTAGGCCGTGTCGCATGGTAATTCGGCGCTAGGCCGTGGGGTATGTTAATTCGGCACCAGGCCGTGGTCACTGTGAGTCTGTGTTAGGCCATAGGAGTTGTTGCTGTCAGCGTTAGCCCGTGATCTTTGTAGTTCAGCGCTAGGCCTTGGACAAGGGACAGTCAGGCTAGGCCACAGGTACGCAAGGGCAGAAGGCCCTAGAAGCATCGTGAAAATTGGTCAGGCGGTCAGGCCCCCATCAAAGGTAGACCGGGCTGGGACCAGGACGTTCTCCCCCTCAGTCAGGCCCCCATTAAAGGTACGCTGTTGGTAAGTCGCTGTATCTCCCACAGTCAGGCCCCCATTAAAGGTAGGCAGTGGTAAGGTATCTGTTATTATATCGGGTCCTGTGCGGGGCTCTTGCTGTTGTGTTCATCTACAGGTGCTGAGATCAGGACTCGTCCAGCAAAGGGACAAGATTATTGTTGGTGAGCGTAATTGTTTTGTTTGCTGTTTGTGTTGTGTGTCACCCAACTTCCCTTTTCCCTGTCGGGCGTTTTCGTTCCGGGTACACCCTTGTGCTTGGCACGTAGGTGTAGCGAGTCTGAGGCCACAAGTGCCAATGATGACCATCCACTGATCCCAGTGGAGGTCACCCCGCCTCAGCACCTTGTTCTTTTCCAGGGCCAGGAGTGGAAACCCAGTTCGCGACTGTCCGCGTCCGACCTGTGTTCCAGGACCATCGACGGGAGCGGCCTGAAGGTGAGAGTCTGGGAGTCAGGAGGTAAGTGCCCGAGTCCACCGGCACCGCAGCCGAGGCTCCACTCAGCCAGTTCAGGGGGACCCCCCCTCCCACCTCTTACATCTACAAGTCCCATTTCTCTTAACATCTCCATCTGCATACATATACAATGGTGGAAGTGTCTGGCTCAGGGTCATAGCAGGGCTTTAATGCCATAAGACCAGTCTGCATCTGCAGACATAGTGGACATTGGCTGTGCTGCACGGCCGACACGATAGGTCTGTGAACTACGCCGTTCACAAACATATCGCTGGTACACACCAGCCGGCACGCACACGATATGTCGGCCAGTGTGTAGCCAGTATCACAACCCACTGAGAACCTCTGCTATCTGCCTGGACCACTTTGCAAAATAGATCTAATCATAATGCCCTTTTACCTCGCTGTCATTCCCCAGTCTCGTTTTATTACGGTTTTGTTCCCAATTGTAAAGCACAATGGAATATATGTAAATGTTCAAAAAATAAGTATTAAATAAATAAATAGTATAAAAACAAGAGAGTGATATTTGTGTCGCATTTTGGCAGCTTTGTAGAAAGCCTTATAGTATGCAAATATTGTATATAAAACTGAACTTGACTTAAGTAATTCCAAATTCATTAGTACTCTCTTATTTATAAAAAGAAATGCTCGTAAAATAATATTACATTTGGGAAGGTTATTTTATTACTATTAGGAAGCTGGTTACACTGAAAAGTCATATTTAAATATTTAACAGCAATAAGTACAAATACAGTACATATGATTGGTAGCAGCTTTAAGCACAGTCATGAATCAATGTTATAGCCTCTCCCTAAGAAGAGAGATAACTCCTCAAAAATTTACAGCATAAGCTTAAGGGGGTGCAGTGACCAAAATATGTTTCAGATGTGAATAAAAGTTACTAACGAAGTACTGTACAAGTCAGGCAGTGGCATTCATTGGAGTTATAACAAGGGTCACTCCAATATACATATACAAAGTTATTCTGTATTTCATGCAGATTTTAATAAGCAGGCAGATACATTACACAAGTCTGTACATATAGGTATTATTGCAAATAAATTCTCATTAAATCCAAGAAAGTTTATTTGCCATTACGCTCTCGTCCACACTCCTATGGTTTGCTTAACGACTTCTAAAAAATGACTCCCTAGATAAAGGTGAAATATTGCAGCAATTAAAGTAGGATACCAGACAGAGAAAAGGCATAGTAAACTAACTATGGAAAGCACAACAAACAGAAAGCTAAACAAAATAAATAAGAGAAACATCAAAGGGAAATAAAAAAAACAGTCACCGGGGGTAGAAGTAACTTCATAGAAACATCACTGATGAAGACAAATTTAAAAAGTAATTTTATACTTGTATGAAGAGAGGGTGGTCCCACTTTCTGATGGTGACTAAACAAGATGGCCTCTGTCAAGGTAGATTTGGAGGAAGCACTGAAAAGGCCATTTAACATCCTTCTCCTTAAGTAATACACAATTAAATCCTTATTTGGCATTTAAAAGCCTTTACGTTACATTAGTTGATAATGACATGTACAGCCTCAAATTTCTAATTGATGCACTGCAATAACATTCACAGACAGCTGTCATACATCCCAGCTCTGCTAACAGCTGCTGGGTACACACTGACAGACATCGCCAGTTACATTGAACGTGCGATATATCTGTAATGCATCGGCGGGTGTGTACAGTATGATAGGTCTGTGAACGACGTCATTCACAGACATATCATATCTGCTCTGCAGCATCGCCGATGTGGATACACCTTGCAGAAGGATGTAGTTATGAACCAGCGGTTGCGATGCCGCCGTGCTCAATACCGATAGGGGAATCCTGACTAGGGACTTAAGATAGGCGTCGAAATACCGACGCCTATCTTAATTCCGATGGCGGAATGCTGAAGGACGTCAGCCTGATCCAGGTAAGTCCGGGGCACCATTACTGTTAGCCGCGGGTGGAGAAGGTTAGGTTTAGGGAGTGTAGCAGGGTTAGATTTTTTTTTGGGGGGGTTAGAGTTAGCCACCCCTAGGGAGAGGGTTAGGCACCACTGGGGGGGTAAGGGTTAGGCACTAAGGGGAGAGGGTTAGGTTTAGGCATGAAGGGGAGAGACTTAGGTGTAGGCAGTAACGGGGAGGGTTAGGGCTAGGCTACAAGAAGCAAGGGTTAGGGGAAGTATACTTACCTGACCCCTGTTGGGCTACCAACCATTGGGATGCTGCTGTCGGTATTCAGACATGAGGCATCCCGTTAGACGGGATTACATACCAATTCCCTTGCAGATATATCGACACATCTGGCCATGTGTACGGATGACCCACCACTTGCTCCAGGGACCCACCGGTGACTGCATCTCAACTGGGTGGGCAAATTTAAATGCTCACACAGTTAGTATCGGACTTAGGTATAAAGGGCCCACCAGGGAATGCAATCATAGGGGCTCACATAAAGCAAAGTCATTTACCAGAGGGGGTATGCCATCCACCTGAGGGAAGTGGCTAGCCATTATGGGTCTATTCATCATTACATAATTATCACGTGTGATAATTATGTTTTAAATTCGCTGTGAGTTTAATAAACTGTTTGGAGGCATTCATCATGCCTCACTGCCTAAAGTGTCACTTCCGCAAAGCTGCTCTTTTTCTGTGTAAACAGCAGCCTGTGAAGATTATCGGGGGATGAATACCATCTCAGGATGGCGTTCAGTAACACCATAAAGTTCTGGAAAAAATGCTTTTTTGGAACTTGATGAATGGCCCTGACACTTAATTTATACACAATGATGTAAGAGTGTTCATATTCACCTGTTTTTGTATAAATTAAGTGATGATAAATAGGCCCCTTAGAGAGGTTGTGTTCAGCCCACACATGACATGATCAGTGCCATAGCACAATATTAGCAACCCACAAGATATACACATGTCCCGTCCCCCCACCCTCACAATTTACATTTTGTGGAGTGCAATTAAGAAAGACAATAGAACCTATTTATCATGGCGTTTTTTGATAAAATTTTGCAGAAACTACTTTCTGCATAATATTTTGTATCACCGCTATGTACTAATAGCCTAATCCAGGGCCTGCAATCTGATCCTTATGTACCAAACTCCAAAAAGTGACAGGTGCCATCCCTACGCCCAACTTTAGAACATATTTCAACAGTGAAAGGCAAGCAGACAGATCAGGGTGATACTCAGAGAGAGCATACAGTATCGGACAGCATTCTCACATGTTCTGAGACAATCCCTCTCATAGAAGAAGGCAGTGATGAATAGAGAGCACTTCCCCTTTGCTGGTCCTAGCAATTTCTAAACAAACATACAATTGATGAAGTCACTGTGGTAAACTCTCTCTACAATACTAATTGTCTCTATTTATAGATGGTGGTCATTTTGTTGTAGTACGGGATATGCAATAATACATTGTAAGTCTACCTTTAGCAACTACAACCTAACTAAGGTTCTCCTGCTGCTGCCTGCTGATGGTGGCAGCAGAGAGACCCCCTAGTGCCCGGCAATCTAGCACTGAATGGCCCCGACGGTCACTCTGTATAAGATCGGGCAATCTGGACCCTGCCCACCTGCAATAGTGGGTGGAGCTCTTATGCAGTGGGGCCCACCAGGGATTCCCCCAGCTCCCAGATGGCCCAGTCCAAGCCTGTACCCAGTTGTGAAGTCAGCGCAGACACATTGGCTGAACGATTGGTAAGTGTATATGCAGTTACCAATTGATAGATAGTTCGCGGTTCTGCCAAATGGCCACCTGTTGTACAGTTGTGTACCCAGCTTTAGAATGAGCAGGGTGCATCCAGACATGAGAAACTATATCAGCAATTAGTTTGCATGTCACTATAAAAGGCCAACACTGATTATTTTGTCTTATTCTCTGTAGCACACTTCATGCGCCATGTCTCCTCGCTGTTCAATTTAATGGATAATGAAACATTTCTTCTCAGCAACTAGATCTGCAACAATTGTAACTGTGCTTTGGCAGATTTTACAAATTGAAAAATAATATGTATACTTTTGTAGTGAGATGGCTATAATATTAGGAGGAAGCCCTTTTTTCCAACAGTAAATATTATAACTTTTTCTTTATTACTGGTTTATAATATTTTTTGTAAATTGTTTTCATTTGTGGAGTCTGTGCTTTGTGATCCTCTGGGCAGGTGCGAATCGGTTAGCCAGGATGGTGAACGTGTACACGCACCAAGTTTCTGAAATAAATTGTAGAAAATAGTGTGATTGCCCTGTCGACATGGTTTTATTAAATACTGGTCATGCTTAAAAAATGGGATCAGTTTGGAGTGTGGCAGAAGGACGTGTGACTGTAAGGGATCGGTATGAAATCCCGACGGTGGAAGACCAGCAGTGAAGATCCCGACAGGTAAGTATTTAAACTATTACTAACCTAACCCCCCTCCCCTAACCCTCCCTTAGGGGTGCCTAACCCTAACCTCCCCCCAAATGCCTAACTGTAACTCCCCTGTAGGTGCCTAAACCTAACTCCCCCTTCCCCTCAGCCTAAACATAAGTCTCTCGGGGGGGTGCCTAAACCTAACCTCCCTCCGGGGGTGCCTGACCCTAACCTAACCCTCCTGGGGCGGGTGCCTAACCCTAATTCCCCCCTGGGTGCCCCTAACCTAACCGCCCCCCACCTCCCGTCCACGTGGCTGTCCGTGCCCATTTTTCCTTCGATCGGTATGGCGGGCTGTGGGCTTCCGGCGTAGGTAAAATGACAGGCGTCAAGATTTTGACATCTGTCATTAGACCCCTGCCAGGATTAGACAGTCGGGAGGCTGGCGGTCGGCATTTCGGCCGTCGGCTTCCTGACTGCATCCCGGCTGTAAGGTATATAGTAGGAAATAATAAGGGTGATACAGACACCTTTTGCCAGGGGGGCTGAAGACCTATCACTCTTTTTTGTTATCCATTGCCTCAATTGGCAATTTAGATCTGTTTACCACACTTGTACTATTAATTTTGCTTTGTATATAGTAGGAAGTACAGTAAACTATCTGTGGAGCTGTACGCTTGTTGCCTCTGGCTCTCGTCAGCATGTTATACAGTGCTCTAACTCCAGCTGAGTGCCTGCTCCAGGATCGCACAGTGAGAGGAGAAGAGTCCGGGCTTTGTGCTGTAAACAAGTTCGTAATACGGGATGCACACAGGGAATCAGAGAGGATAACCTATCCTCTGAGGAGTTCAGAAGGTCTCTCAATGTTTCTGGTGTCTCCTAGTCATTCTGGGATATGCAACTTTGGTTATAAAACGCTCACAAAACAATAGTGGAGTATGTGCTAGTGGCAAGAGGTAGGTAAGACAACATTAAGGATGCAGACTTTCAAGGGAGTGCAGTCTGGAGAGCAGGTGAAATATGGCAGATACTAAGTTTACAAAATGCTTTTACTGAGATAATATAAATTCTCATACAGATGTGTCCTTGCTCATCTAGACTGAATACACCTTGCAGTTCCCGTACAACTCTACTAGGGTCGGACATATTTTTTGGCAAAAATGCAATGTGATGTGACTAGGATGCACCAGGAGACTGTGCCGATAAATTCGATTTGCGACACTTGTACAGATGTGTCCTCTTACATCCTTGCCAATCGCGCTATAAACGTGCGCACACATGGCGCCATGTGATTACCCGCAGCAGCATACGCTATGGTACGCTATGGCACACATTGCGATCGCACCATGCAATCCTATGGAATCGCGCGTGCGACCGCAGTGGGTATATCCTCCCACAGGTGCACGCCTCGCGCCATGCGTGGCACGATATGCAGCGTACGCAGCAAAGATGCAAGAGGACATATCTGTATATTTGTGTGCGACTGTAAACGGAACTTGGCGTGACAAAAAAGCTGTGGCCGCTGCATCGTAGCACTTTGAATATGGATTCAGAGAGTAATGCTGGGTACACACTGGGCGATACATTGGCAGTTCAATCGCGTGTCGACATGTGTGTTACACTGACATGTCTGTGAACAACGTCGTTCACAGACATATTGCATCGGCTATGCAGCAAAGCAGATGGCCGATATATTGGTACATCTGCTGGTGCGTACGGGCGACCTGCCGATCGCCCATACACATGCTGCAGGGACCCAGCAGTGAGTGACAGCTCAATTGGGTGGGAAATTTAAATGCCCGCCCAGTTGTGACACATCGGGTGGACGATTGGTAAAAGTATATGAACTTCGCAATCGTCAGAATAGGTCAGTGGGTCGACGACCTAGTGTATACCCAGCCGCACACAGATATAAAAGTTTCACATATCAAATAATCAGCACGGTCTCCTGGTGCGTCCTAGTCGCATCACATTTCCACTTAGACAAGGGGGCGGACCAATATGACATGATTTGCATAGAAACATCATGTTGGCCCCACCCCCTCTGCGTTTACCCCCAATTCACAGCATTAACCTCCCCACAGTGCCCACTTCGTTAGGAAGTGGGCAGGATGCGGGAGGAATGCCTACTCTTCCGGTGGTGCCGGAGACTGCCCGCAAATTCAGGTGTCTCCTGCAACTTCTGTGAGAGTAGACAAGTATGGGTAAAGTGCCTTTAAAGCTGAGGTACAAAGATTGATGGGTGATATTAATGTGCTCTATGCCTAACCCCTTAGGATATATTGATTAGCTATTCTTCAGGGTAGTATAGTTTATTGAGCATGTGTTTACTTAACACAGTGCAGTTTATCTGCTTTGATCAGCTGTCCATTAGAGGCCAACTGAAGTTTGCCATAATCAGACATACCGTACTATTTCTTTAGAATTAGAAGGGTCAGCTGTGGCCCTTGGGTCAGCTGCATGTGGAAAGATACAAAGTGTGGCAAGTATTAAGTGTGATATGCATAACAGTTAATCAAACAGTTGAACAAACTTTGAACAACATTTGAGACCAGATTATATCAACTAAATTTGTCATTGTTTTATATGTTTGCTGAACATGGTTTGGACTACGGGATGCCCTAACAAAACTCTTAAGGTGCCTACACAGTTACTGATGATCCGACATTGTGCGCGATTTTCCTTGAAACTCTCCCCCCCCCGACAGCTCTGCACATGATTTGGTGTCCAATCTTCAAACGATCTCTCCTGCATCCAGACTTTCTTCAGTGCATCGTGCCCTAGATTGGCAGATCTGCCCTACAGCACGGCAGATCTGACGATGCGATGTGTGACCAGTGGGGACGCGCATCGCATCGTGATCGTGAGTGGGGAATCACAATTTGGGCATTTTTTACACGATCTGTCGTTCCAATGCATCAGAATCGGCCAGATCATGTAAAAAATCGCCGTGTATAGGCACCTTTAGAGCTATGTATGCAAATGCTAGGAGCTGTGCTGATAACATTTTCAGAATTAACTGAGATAGTAGCAAGGGTTGATCTGGATATTATGGCTATTACGGAGTCATATCCTGGATACTCTCATCAGCTGGAACTTGGTGAGTATATCCTTCCCGTCTACCCCATCTGTGTCACACCTGTTTGTCTGCCATACCCTTGTAGAATGTAAGCTCTTACGAGCAGGGCCCTCTACCCTCTTGTGCTTCTCCCTACTTTACTTTCATCCACTTCTTACTCCCCACTAGGGCACCTAACACTTGGTTGCTTATGCTCTGTTGCTTATGTGGGTGTTATGGTCGCTAATGTGGCAATGTATATTATCCATGTCCTTGTCCTGTATTGTATTGTTCTGTAAGTCTTTGGTCACCTATTTGGTTTACATACATTGTAAGGCGCTGTGGAACACTTGTGGCGCCATATAAATAAATGATGATTATAATAATGAGCATACAGAATTGCCAGCATTTGAAGAGTTTCTAGAGACACTTTTCTCCCCAGCCAGGATATCTAAGCATAATATGTGTCATTCCTCGTCTGTGGTCCTTGGAGCACTATGATTCCCATCATGACATGCTTACTGAATTAGAATATAAACTCACTTTTCCGCATTTAAAAAAAAAATCCTTTTCAACAAATATGAATATGTAACAGTTAAAATATAAGAATAAGTAAGAAGCGCATAGAAGAGGCAGAAAATGCAAAAAATAAAAATAAAAACAGAAAATGTATAGTTTGGCAGTATTAAAAAATATAGACATTTCCAGGTACGATCTCTAATAGTACTTGGGACCGTCCCTGATAACTATGGACAATTAGACAGTATGATAACTTGCCATAAGCAGAGACTCTGTAATCCATGACTCCTGGTATTTTTATTACACCATTGCGGTGGTTTTCTAGCTACTGAGAAGTTAGCTCAGATTTAGCAGACAGCGGTTAGTGTGGGGCAGACGTTGATTGATGTGTGTTAGCACAGAACATGGTACAACATAAACACCTGAACATTTAGCAAGTCATTGATGTGTTCCAGGTAGACAATTACTAACTGCTTCTTTGCAGGTCACGATATAGAAATGAAAAAGCTATAAAATGACTCAAACACGATTGTTGCGTCTAAGTACTGTATAATATCAGTCTGATACAGTGCGAGAGAACCAAAAAAACTCTTTAGTAATACTCATGCTATGCATTTGAACAATGTTCAATCTATGTATAAGGATGGAAACCCATTTGTACCCTGAGAATATATTTCTTAACATGGCTGAAAATAACAATAGTTTTTTTTATGACCTAGTTCACAAAGGACTGGAATTATTTAATGGATTTATTGTAACACTTATTATAAACTTAGTTAATTAATAAGTAACCCCCACATTAAATACAGTGGATTAACATGCCATACATGAGATTAGTCTAAGTGTTTTTTTCATTAAAAAAATGAAGTTAATTTAGTGAAAGTAGTGTTTTAAAATGAGTCAATGACCAAAGGATGGACTGATGAAATGTACTTCTTACATACAAATTATTTATTACGTACAGCTATCCCAGCTACTGTAAGTCT